>OX375868.1:68892986-69494882 GCA_947359475.1 Heligmosomoides polygyrus bakeri | reverse complement strand
AGCCAGTAAATCTCTAGCAGCTGGCCGAAGCACAGCGAAGTAGCCTAAGAACTGACAAAGTTACGGTGGTGCAAAAATGCAGGTCAGGCTTGTGTGACACGATTTTTTCCAAATTCAGTCGACCCCTGCGGAAAGACGCGGAGAGCTAGCATCTTACAAATATGCAGGCGAGCAGAACGCTTAAGGTTCTTTACGAAAACGTGCTATACAACTCCCTAGCTTATTAAATTGCCTTAGTACCAGCTGCCGCTTTAGAGCGGCGGACTTAGCGGTTGAAGTTTCCTGCCTCTTACTCACCCATATTTGGGTTTTCGATACCACCAATAACACCATTAGCTTCACCGCGAAAAGCTCTATCGAATGGTAACCAACTTGGCCCCATTCGGAAAAATCGATTTTCGATGACGTCATCGTCCCTCTGCCCGCGGCCTTGAGTGGCCTTGTCCTCGGTGCGAAACCGCCAAAAAATCGATTTTCCAAAATCGGTCGTAATTGATACCATTCGATAGTGCTTTTCATGCTGAACAGAAAATTACCATTGCGAGTGTTGAAATGCTCAAATCTTGGCGAGTAAGAGCGCAAGAAACTCTAACCGCTATCTTTCGACGCTTTAAACTGGCAGCTGTGCCTAAAACAGTTTAGGCAGCTGAGGCATTCTGAGCACGTCATCGTAAGGTACCTTAGGCGCCCTGTTAGCCCACGCATTTTAAGCGCGTTAGCTAGCTGCGTTTTCCCGCAGTGGTTCACCGAAATCGGAAAAAATGCGTCACACAACCCGCATCTGCATCTTCGCATCTCTGTAACATTGCTTCTTCTTAAGCTACGCCACTTCTACTTTGGCGTACTACTAGAACATTTTACTCCCTATAAGACCCACGAGTTGCAGCCGAAATGACTCGAACCTGACCGAGTTACTGCGCTATGAACACGCCCGCATGTGCAATTTAGCACAATAACGGTCGATGTTCTCTCTGCTTTTACTCGCCCAGATTACGGTATTCGCCACTCGTAGCAGCGCTGTTCAATTCAGCACGAAAAGCTCTATCGAATCTTAACCAACTTGGCCGGTTCGGAAACATCGGTTTTCAATGACATCATTACCCTCTGCCGCGAGCGGCGCCCTCTTCTTCGCCGCGAATATCAAAAAATCGGTTTTTCCAAAACTGGCCGAGATTGACACCGTTCGATAGAGCTCATCGAGCTGAATAGAACAGTGTCATTGCAAGTGCCGAAAACGCAAAAATGGAAGGAATAAGGGCGGAAGAATCTTTACTGTTGCCGTCCGCCGCTCTTAAGCGGCAGCTGGTACTAAGGCAATTTAATAAGCTAGGGAGTTGTAAGCACGCTTTCGTAAAGAACCTTAAGCGTTCTGCTCGCCTGCATATTTGTAAGATGCTAGCTCTCCGCGTCTTTCCGCAGGGGTCGACTGAATTTGGAAAAAATCGTGTCACACAAGCCTTACCTGCATTTTTGCACCACCGTAACTTTGTCAGTTCTTAGGCTACTTCGCTGTGCTTCGGCCAGCTGCTAGAGCCTTTTACTGGCTACAAAATCCACAAGCTGTAGCCGGAAGGGTTCACACTTGACAGAGTTATCGCGCTCCAAACACGCCCGCGCGTGCAATTTGCGAGCGGTCGGCCCACTCGATTGATAGGTTCGATTCTATATGCAATGTTCACGGCGCACTCCAGATGCAAGCTGGACAGTCCTAGAGCAGCTCCTGAGTAGGGCGGCTAAGGATTTCTGATAAAACTCCTTAAACTCTCACTCTACAAGCTTCCGCGCCCACTCGATTGATAGGTTCGATTCTATATGCATTGTTCACGGCGCACTCCAGATGCAAGCTGGACAATTCTAGAGCAGCTCCTAAGTAGCTCGGCTAGGGATTTCTGATAAAACTCCTCAAACTCTCACTCTACAAGCTTCCGCGCCCACTCGATTGATAGGTTCGATTCTATATGCATTGTTCGCGGCGCACTCCAGATGCAAGCTGGACAGTACTAGAGCAGCTCCTGAGTAGGGCGGCCAATGATTTCTGATAAAACTCCCTAAACGCGCACTCTACATGCTTCCGCGCCCACTCGATTGATAGGTTCGATTCTATATGCATTGTTTACGGCGCACTCCAGATGCAAGCTGGACAGTCCTAGAGCAATGCCTGAGTGGGAAGGCAAACTAGGAATTTTCGTTAAAACTCCCCATGCGCTCACTGTTCAAGCTGTCGCTTGCTGTACAGGTTGTCGCTCCCACTCGATTGATTCTGCCGGCCTACATGCATTGTTCAGAGCGCGCGCCATGCCGGCAGTTAGTTCCAAACAGTAGGCCATGCTCTTCCGAACGCATGGATAGGCTCCTTCCATCAGCCCATCAGCCTAACGTCACTTTGCGAGTGGTCGCGCCCACTCGATTGATTCTGCCGGCCTACATGCATTGTTCAGAGCGCGCGCCATGCCGGAAGTTAGTTCTAAACAGTAGGCCATGCTCTTCCGAACGCATGGATAAGCTCCTTCATTCAGTCTAACGTCCAGAAGTTGAGGACGCCGCACACTAACGCGACTTGCCTCAGACGCGGCGCGTGACGAGCGGAAAACGGCGCTCTCCGGCGCCCTTTTGCGCCGCTTCTCATCTTTTGCGCCGCTTGTGCTTGTTGGACGCAGCGGCATGTCCGGTACTGTATTTCCGCGCGCGGCGATTTGAATCCATGTTGACGGCGCACCAGGGCTTGACGTCAGAATGTGGTTGGACGCGGTCACCCTACAAAGTTTCAGGGCGAAACAAAACACGACGACATGCTTCTAAAGCAAAGAAACTGAGTTCTAAGCTAGAGAAGGGAGGAAGGAAATCCGGGAAGCGAGGAAGCCAACGCACATCCTAGAGTCCCTATCCCTCCCTGCTCCTGCTGCAGCGAAAGAAGGTAGCACTGTGGGCTTTTTAGCCCC
Source organism: Heligmosomoides polygyrus bakeri (assembly GCA_947359475.1). Lineage (NCBI taxonomy): Eukaryota > Metazoa > Nematoda > Chromadorea > Rhabditida > Heligmosomidae > Heligmosomoides > Heligmosomoides polygyrus. The sequence continues at coordinate 69,491,943 of OX375868.1, read as the reverse complement.
TAGCCCTCCTGCATTGTCCAGTGAAAATCAGTGAACCATAAAATGAAATATGTTAGATGAATCCTCCCCCTAAATGAGCTAATGCCGGCTAGCGGATGGCACGCGCCGGAAGACTTGATCAAAGTCGTTGTACGTTGTTGGCATAAACGCGTTATCCATCACGAAAGTCTGACTCACGTCAGTGCACATGGGGATGTTTTTACTTATGATCCTTCTACGCAAGAAGGGGGGATAGATCGTCAATTTTAGGCAGGAATCAAATCCCACGCTTGACCCTGCTAGAGAGGCACCGCGCACTCTCTCCATCAGCCACATTCATGCCATTCCCGTTTTGAAGTGTAGAATCACGACCGGTCTGACTACTGTCCAGGAGTTCTTGTCCAGGAGAGAAAACCATTCATTCTGTCCCTCGTTCAACATATTTATAGGCTCCCACCTCTGGCGCTTTAATTCATGCAGAGGTCGATGATGGTCAGCGGACAATTATTGGCGGCCTGTGAAGCCTTCCATCGGCCAACATGCTCACTTAAGACCCACCTCAAAAGACAATTCTCCGCAAAAATCAATAAAATCGATCCAAAATTCTCTGTCAAGTTGCAGTGAATTTTGGCTATGGGCCGACATGTCTGTTAGCGTGAGCCTCACATCAAGCGATTAATTTCGCGCAAAAATCAGTTCAATCGTTCTGCACATTATGGCCAACTGAAGACCGCAGTAGTGCGGCGGCTCTCGCCCCTCTTACCGTGTTGGTTGCCGCGTGTGCGCGAAAATCCGTAGAACTTCGATCCGCCTCAGAAGTTTGAGGAAAACGGAAAGGAAGTACGACACAGTGTACAGGGAAGATCGCCGGGGGAAGATGATGCGATGATGCGATCTTTTCCTGTCTCCATAACCCGACGCCGTTTACCGGCTAGCGATGAAGCGCGGAAGCTGTGATAGAAAGCTGTCTGCGCCCGCCCTCCTAGCTTAGAGAGGTCGGTGTCAGGTTGACATTCGATCGATCTCTTGTGCGCCCGCGATGCCCCCTCCCCCCACTCCGCCCCGGCAAACGAATCATGGTGCAGTGGATAGTGCGTTGCTTGACGCGAGGGACGTACACGCCACCCATTCCATCCATTCAGAATATTGTGGCGACAGTTGATCTAGGCACGTGCCACGTCTTGCGTCACAATTAGCAGAGGTTTACCGAAAGCCAATAATGTAAAGAGCCCACATTGAGGTCGTTGTTTTTAGGACATCGAATTGACTTGAAAAAGCTCACCCTGCACTCCAGAAATACAGAATACAATCCGAAGAGATTCTCGGCGGTGATCATGCGAATACGAGAGCCGCGAACCACTGCACTCATCTTCTCGTCAGGAAAGATGGTGACAACAGGCGCGAAGTCGGAAATAGCAAGCAGGTGCACTCTGTTGTACAGTTGACCGAAACTAGAGCTTCAGTCTGTTAAAGCGATTTTAGGCAGGCATCTCGTAAATTCGCTCGCATCGTACAGAAGGTCGGCTTCAAAGTGAAATTCGCCGATTTCAAGGTAGTCGGGCAAAATTTCGCGTAAATAACATAGCGTTGTGCTTGAAATTGGAAGCTAAATGACCTGGATGGTATCCCTCTTGCCTCGCTTGCAGCGCAATAAACTACCTTTCAGCAGCATTGGCCCAGCAGTATTACCATTTTCATATCAAACTGGACACTTTTCATTTGCACCGGACATTCTTATTTAAAACCGTACCCGTTTCAAGTAAAACTGTATGCATTTAAAACCAAAATAGAGGAATAGCAAGATAATCTCTTGTTTAAAAAAATCTGGATTAGAAAACTCCTATTCCCCGGGTGTCTCAAAGATAAATGTGCACAGTTCTACAATTAGCATAAAATTCCTATGTCTTTAGCTAAAACAATGTTTCAAGGATGTTGTCAGTACGCTGTGCCAGACGAGGTTTTTGGTGGGTTTTTATTGCAGCTTTCCCACGTTACGAGTTTCCGTCGTCTTCAGAGGCCTGAAAGTGAAGCACTGATTTTTAATCGCGCTCTAGCCTCCGAACCTCCCTGGCCACCCTAGCATTTTCGACCCATTCCCCGGAGTACCGCAGAGAGCCCGAATGAAAGAGACTGACTCAGGCATAAGATCCAACGTAAGGGCTCGCTACGAGTCACTTCTTGCCTTTTGTGTATCATTGAGGACTATAGGTGACCGGTCGACGACAGCCCTACTGAGTGGGTTTCATTCGTCTCGACTGGTCCACTAGCGTGGGCGAATGTCAGCCCTTACGGTGGATCCTATGCGTGAGTTTGTCTCTCTCAGTCAGGCTCTCTGTAGTGACTCCGGGAGTGGGTTGAAAGCGCAAGGGTGGCTGAGGCGGTTGGGAGAGTGGAGCGCAAATAAAAACCTGCGCTCCAGTTCTAGGCCTCTGAGGACGACAGAAAGTCGAAACGTCGGATAGCGATAATAAAGATCCACCCAACCATCTCGTCTGGCGCAGCATACTAACTCACTATGCCGAGATTTCAAGAAGAGAAAAGTTGGGAACTGCTTTAAAATGTTTTTAGAAGTGCTCTAAAATGCTCTGATGCCAGGAAGTTTTTCTGTGGTGTCGTGCACTCGTTCGGCAGATTTTAGTATTTATTTGGTTAATGGTATGAACTTTGTCTAGCTGAAATTACGCAGTAGAAATAGCATCATGTTTCTTCTGTTGTAATTGCGTTTGTCGTTTTTGGGTTGATAGGCATGGAAACAGCATTTGTGCTGTCATTCCAGTGGGTAACACAATGTAAAGAAAGGGGTGTAGCGTAATTCCTCCACATACATAGAAGCTAATTCATTGCTTTCCAACGAGCAAGCCTGAAGGTATTGCTTGAGCCCCAATAATTAAGAATTTTAGGAAGAATTTTGTGAATATTCAAATAGTGTGGTAATTTTTCCTAAGGCACTCTGTGAACGTGGACTTTTATTAAGAATTTTCTTCAAAAAATAGTAATTCTGCTTTATTAGATCATGCCTGTTCAAATTTTAGATACGCCTGGTTTGGCTTGCAAAAGGTACTTCTTCTTTTTGAAGGTGTCCAGTTTAAAGTGAAAATGATATGCGTTCACTAGCTATAGGTTAGACAGCATCAACACGAATACTTACACAACGCAGGGACGGACAGGAAATGGGAGGTGGTCGAAATTGTTTCTGAAGTATTACTCGACTTATATGTCCGCGTGGCGGCATTCTTCAGAGCCAGGGATGTAAGGAAATTTTTCTGGAAAAAGCGGAAGACGAATAACGGAACGGAAGCTCTTAAAAATAATCAGAAACCGGAATACGAAACGCGGAAACGGAAATGACACATATTCGCCATTTTTTCAAATGTGCATCTGAAACGGCGTCAGAAGGGGCTTCTAGTGTATCTTTTCTTGCTTAGAACTTTGCGAGCAGCAGAATTTTTCACAGACTCATGCTCATCCTCCCCATAACATAACATAACATAACATAACGAAGCCTGAATTCATACTATTGCTATGATATCCTTTTAGCTATGGCTGAGCAATAAGCGAAAACAAATTCAGGGGCTTATTTCACTATTTCAGCATGCTGTCTTTCCATATCTAGTTCCTGCGACGTTTTTCGCTGACTTTTTTGATGCTGATATTTTTTGAACGGTAGGCTTAACCACTTGAGGTTACTTAAAGACCCATACTTTAAAAAAAAAACTGACTCGGGGGAAGTCTGAAACTGGAGTAGCCACCTAGATCATTTTCTTAGCAGGAAAGAGATTCTTCTCAACACTTTTAGAAATCTGTGGCATCATGGGGACTGTACAGATATCTGTATACTCAAGATTAGCAGTTACATTGTAATCACCAAAACTAGTTCTCAGAATTCATTCTGGGATCTAAGATGATAAATGGATGACTGACTAGTCATGGTGGGTCCACACTTCCACAGGAATATTCAGTCTGTGCCAGCCTAGAAGCCCTACGCCCAAGGCGACACAGCTGGACAGTTCCAAGATGGTTCTCGAAGTAATACTTTTGTGAATTCAAATTCAATAAGTCATCATAGTCAATCAAAATAACAGCTCATGGTAGATATTCGTGATGCTTCATTAAAAATGAATCTCGTAACTCCATATGGATGAATATCACACCTAACGAAATTAAAAATTGAAATTTGCACCTTTGGTCATTGATGTAACACTGATGTAACTTTTGAGCACAAACCGCATGCCACAATCTTCACTGAACCCTTTGCTTCAGGATACTGCGCTATATGCTTACTAAGTTTTTGTAGCTATTCATAACTAATATATCAAGAATTTTTTGATCATTCAAATGTTGAGTGCATTTTCTTAGCATACAGTGCATAAATAGTGTCGCGTCTCGCGACTACGGCGCTCCCCTCCATCCTCCTGCGGGCGCGCGTACTCGCGGCGCGTCGGCGAGCGGCCTCTCGCGCGGCCTGCCCCCGCCTCCGCTGGCATTGATCCGCGGGCGGGGCGCGCGCTTCGGAACGGGCATAACCCGCTTCCCGCGCAAGCCGCCGGGTCCATTCGACGCCTGCTTCGACCGCGAGCGGCCGCGCTCGCCAGCCAGCTTCACTTCAGCCGCCGGGTGCCTAGTCATCACGTCGTCTCCGCGTATCTCGGCGTCGACTACCGATCGGATGGGAGGCGACCCTTCCTAGAAGGGTCGCCAGGGCTGAGGGCGCTGAGTGCCCTGCACAGTGAAGCGCCCGGCCCACTCTGAGTCCCTATCCTCCTTACTCTGCCGGCTGTTCTGTGATTTCATCATTTGCGTGTCCGGCCTATTCTCTTATCCTGCTATGTCGGCGTGTGGTATTGAGATAAACCTATGATGGTATTCGGTGTGCAGAGCGAGGGAATGTGGTGAGTCCGTTGTACAGTGTTACTGGTATTGGTGTTATTGTTGTTATTGCCATTGCTGGGTTGCCGGGGTAAAGCCTGTCAAGCCCCTCGCGGGGTCCGTGCAGGGGGGCAGATTCTGGCCCCCTGCATGGACGTCGCGAGGGCAGTGCTATCGGGAAACAGGCTGGCAATTCAGGGGCTGCTATAGTATTTCCCCCACGGTCTCGTGCTGGCTGCAGCCCTTGGGCTGAAGGGATACAAGCCAAGTGGGGAGTGAAGGGGTGGACCCGGGGAATCCCCACTAGTGGCACTTCAGGGCATGGGACCCTTCACCTTCCCGGGGCGCTGGGCCTTGGCAGCTTCGGGTGCCCCATGGGGCAGGTTGGTGTCCCACGTGTTGTCGGCACAGCCGCTGCACTGGGGCCGCCGACTTGCAACATGGTGCATCGGACGTTGGCAAGCGGACCAGTTGGCCAGTCGGTCTGGAGACAGCCGGCTGGCTGTAAAAACGGCCCTGCCACGCCCGGTGCAGGGGCTGTGTTGCCCTCGGGGCCTGTGAGCTAAGGGGTCTTTTGCAGGGATCGGGGCCAAAAGTGGGCAACAGAGGGCCACGGCCGGGGAGGCAACGGCGCAGGGGTCCAGGCTGGACTGTGGCAACCAGCCAACTTGTGCGCCGTCCCCGGGCGTGCAGTCTCTCGGGGTTCACCAAGGCCAGGGGCTTTTCATGGGGGTACGGCGACGCGCTGGGCGTCTGCGACGGGTGGGGCCATGGCCTAGTTTCAATTAGTACCAGGTATGGGTAAGTCCTGGTCGCACCTAAGGGGAAGCGCTTCCATCCACTACCATACGGGCTGGCCACCGGTTAGGTAGCTTGGTAAAGTTGTCGGTTGGTAACCCCGTCGTACGGTCCTTAGTCCCCCCTCTCGTTTAGCTCCCTGGGTTCATTGGGTTATCCATGCCCCTTCGCCCCCTCCTTCTTTAGCGCGCTATACACCTACAGTTGGCCCCCATAGCTCTTTTGGGCTCCGTCTGTAGGACGGACGAACTGGGTCCCCCTTCACAACTTCAGGTGTCAATTCAGCATGGGATGGGTTGCAGCCACCCCCCCCCCTCATGTAGTACATTTCATAGCAACAGGTAACTCATCACATTCCCTGCACCTAGCATGGGTTTATCTCAAACCTGGCCAATTCATTTCACTCTCCCCTCATTCTTTTTTCTCTCTGCCTATTCTCCTTTGTTCTCCAGTCATTTCTCTTCGCTATCTCCCTTCGTTCCTTTCTTCATCCCCTTAGTTAGCTTTTTTCTATTTTTAAGTAGTCGCTTACTTTATCGTAGTTCTCTCCTTTCTCTAGCTCCCATCACCTTCCTCTCTTAATATTTCCATCTTTCTCTTCTCCTTCATTTCCTCCCCCTGGCGCTTTACTGTATTCGGGACGCGAAGGGCTCTCAGCCCCTCCATTCCATCTCTATGTTCATCCGCTTGTTGCCTCGTAATCGCGTTCCACGGGTTTCCGCGGGCCTGTGAGCCGTCACTCACGCGCATTCGGGCAATTCACAGTCGTCGTATCCTGACTAGGACTACGGTGGTTCCATCAAGGCCCAGGCCACCAATGCGGCGAAGGCGCTGATGGCCTCAATGGAAGAGGCCGAGAAGCTGCTACGGGGCAAGTTCCATCCAGCGCCCCCGCAGTTAAGTCCGAGTCGGTCAGCAGGGGTCACTACAGTTGTCGACTCGATCGGTATTGATGGTCGTCAGCCTTCCACTACATCTCAGGCGCGACCCACCGATCGAGATCCGGCACAGCAACGCCCCGGCCCAGGGAGGAGCAGCTGACGCTGCATAGGGACAATTCACAGGCTCCTTGTGCCTCCATGGCCAGCCTCAATATGCTCCCCGTAGGCCAGGAAGCGTTGGTACAGTTCAATCAGGGTTCAATTCAGTCTAGCACCGCTCTAAGGCTTCAGTCAATTCAGCGCTTCAGCGCACTTAGCGGTAACAGCCTTAGATGTGCTTAGTTCACTTAGCCCTTTTAGTTGTTCCAGACTAGCGTTTAAGCAGGTCGTCAACGAGGCCGAGTAACATCGTCAGCGATCCGAACCGGAATCGTGGGTTTAGAGTGTAGTTAATGGTTAATGGATGTTTAGGATCGCGCCGTACCTCCGATCAACAACGATCTGCTCGCGTTGGAACTTCAACCGGGCTAAGATTTTATTTAAGGCACTTCAAACCAGATTGTCAGTTTTATATTTCTTTTTTCATCACATTTCATTTTTGAGAATCATTATTAAGACCATTTTGAACATACGAGATTTTGACATTACAGCTCTGGTGTCGGTCGTATGGTTCACACGGAAGTCGACATCCGGGACGTGGCCTGCATTCCGACCCATGTACGGGTCGAGCTACACCGAGTCAGGCGGACGGACCAAGGCGATGGTAGTAGGCCCTTCGTGGCCGAACCCAGCCTCTTCGACGGCAGTTCAGTATGTTTGTATGGTCAAATATTTTGTATGTATTTGAATTATTGATGTATATTTGGCAGTTCATATTTTATGTATTTTGCTATTTTACATGTTGTTCATATTTTTATGTCGTCAATTCATTATCGCTCTCATATCCCGCCGCACTATGTAGGTTTGTGGTTGTTCATGCTCCCCCTCGAGGAGGCTTTTGCTCAGTCAATTCACTTTTCTCGGACATCCTAGGATGTAGTCGACCACTCACCAGTGGCTCAGTGTCGTAGCTTAGTTCAGGCACTCTGTTTTATGCATTTCATCCCATCTTGTGACTCCTAGCCTAGTGTCCCCATCCCGTGCAAGCCTCCTCCGATATGTGTGGAGTCGAGGCATTTCAAATAGGGCCGGCCGCAGTGGTAGCCATTTCATGTGTGGAGTTTATGTGTGTTTTCTTGTCAGCCGGCAGAGATTTTCCTCGCCATTTCATCCTTAGTCGGTTGAGTGCTCCGCTCACACCTTTACTTCACGGCGTTCCGAGGTCCTGGTCGGTTCTATTGGGGGGCGGACGTTCCTTCCGTGTGGTCCGATCTTGTTGGAACCGGATTCCTACTCCAAACTAGCTCGTCACACCGCAATTGCTATTGCCTCTAAATTTACTCCTGCAGCCGATATCATACGATTCCATGTCATTACGATTCCATGTCGACGACATTCTCAAGACGCTATCACGCTGGCCCAGTTCCTCTTCTGATACACTCGATCACATTCCGTTCCTCTTCATTAAAAAGACTTCCTGTGTATTAGCCCGACCCCATGAACTTCTGTTTAACCTGAGTTTTATGATATCCGAAGCTCCCTCGAGATGGAGATGTTCTCTTGTGACTCCCATTTTGAAGAAGGTGCCCGACACTTGTTCAAGTCATTATCGTCCTATCAGCATGACATCCATCTTTGCTAGAGTTTTCGAGAAACTTTTCAAAGTCAGGATCGAACGTCATCTTGAGAACCATTCCGTTACATCTTTCTCTCAACATGGCTTCCAAAAAGGTAATTCAATTGTAACGGCTATGCCCCAATCGTTTATTGATTGGACTGCCTACTTACCAGGAAACTATCTCAACAGTAGGTCACAACGCCCAAGTGTTGTATATGTGCAGAATCGCCTCTCTCTGGGAAACAACAAAACGCAAATATCTCTATCCCGATACAACTCTGCATAGAGTTAGGTACGGCCGAAGTTGGGCCGTTGGTGGCGTTGGCCCTATGCCTGAAGGCGGAAGGCGGGCTCAAGTTGGCTGGAAACAGCGATGACGAGCGAGCGGCGGTGGCACAGTGCGTAGAGGAGCGGCGTGATCCCCATAATCGTTGTTTCTACCCAACTTGAGCCCGCCCTCCTCGTGCAGGCATAGGGCTAACGCCTCCAACGGCCCAACTTCTGCCGTCCTTAATTCTGCGCAGAGTTGAATAAGGGTCGAGATATTTGCATTTTCTTGTTTCCCAGAGAGAAGCGACTTTGCCTATATACAACACTTGGGCCGCTCCGACCTAGCGTTGAGATAGGTTCCTGGTTAGACAAGGCATCATGCGTCGATGTAGTATATTTTGATTTCTGTGAAGCTTTCGACAAGGTACCCCATGACTTGCTTCTCCATAAATTGCAAATTGTTGGAATTCACTCCAAGATTATTCTCTGGATAAAGACCTTTCTTGCGGATATTTTTTATGGTGCGCGTAAACTCAAGCTTTTCTGCACCCAGACCGGTTCTGAATGGTGTTCCGCAGGGTTGTGCCCTTTCGCCGACGCTATTCAATATTTATTCTTATGAGTTGCCTAGGTAAGTTGCCTCAGCGGACGTTAAATGGACTACGCCTGCTGATGATTTGAAGATTAACAAATGCTTAAAGAACTCTGGCGACAACGACGTGTGTCAGAGAGGAATCGGCCTTGTTAACTGGTCCCTCGAGTGGGCTCTTCCTCTTTTAGAGGAAAAGTCCATGGTGTTGTATCTAGGAAGTAAGAATAATGAGCATGATCATCGTTTAGGTACGTCAGTAATCGAGAAGGTCGAACAGGTCTGGGATCTTTTGTTCCAAGTTCAACGTGACGTTAGCTTTCACTGTTGCTACAGCATCTTTCGTTCTTTATCTACGAGGAACTTCTGCTACCAAGCTACAGGTTATATGTTAGGTCGTTGGCAGAATTTGGGACAGCTGTGTTTAACCAATACAAGCATAAAGTTGTTGACAAAATAGAGAAGGTTCAGAACAGTTTCACACGGAAATTCATAACCAGGTCAGTAGGGTTCAACTATCAAAACGTACCATCTGCGCACTAAAGGAATCTAAATCTCAATTTGCAAACTCTTGCCTCTAGAAGGCGTAAGTTCGAGTTGCTGATGTTTCACAAAATCATGCACGGGCGAATTGGGTTACAGATAAGGTTCTTCTCTTCACGTGAGACCTTCTTCCACCAGGGGCCGTATGCTCGTGTTCCCCCAATGGGGGAAATTCAATCAATATCAGCATATCTTATCACGCCCCAATCCCCCATCGGGGGAGCCTCGGGGTAGACGAGCATACGGCCCCAGGAGTATCTCGTGTAAACCTATCTTATCTAGGCCTAGATTAAATTGCAAGAAATACTTCTGCACTAACCACGTCTTTGCCAATTACTTTGGCCTTAGTAAAAAAAGTCAACATCCCTTCCAGTCTTTCTTTCTTCAAAAAACTTATAAAGGCTCACCTGGACGCCTGACGAATGCCTCCTGTTGACACCCCAATGTTTGTTTAGTTATCAATTAATTAATAACGTCGTTTGCTTTAAATTTTCTTGTCATTTTTTGGGTTAAAAGTTAGTTTTTTTTAAGAAGTAAGTTTCGTTTGTGGTTTTTTGGGTTCGTTTTAGCATTAGCTTCTCGTCCAGCTTTACATAAATACCCCCTCTCTGCAACGCCTATGAAAGCTTATGAAAATGTTGAGTGACAGATCCAGCTGACGAGTTGATCATCATTTGAGGTTTATAAGCAAAGGTTGAGCGCATTGTTAGCAAAATGATCTAATTCCGATAGTGCATATTTTGCTGGGCTGGGCTTTGGACGATGTATACGGCTTCGATTAGGCAATATTCCGGTTCCAACCGCACACCGTGCTTACCCTAAACCATTTGGCGGACGAACGAGAACAAACTATGTACTGGTTCGACTGTACTGCCTTAAAACGATAGGCCTCGCTTTCCAGACATCTGTCAACAGTCTAGTCGCCCTTCGTAATCAGTGAACAAGATGAAGACAAGCATAGCTACTGAAATATGCTCACCACAACAGAAACGCTACCGAAGTCATTACAGCCACGAGAACCCCTTCGTTTCAGCGCCTTCAATCCCACGTCAAATGAAGAAAAGACTGGAAGAAGGGAAACTCTGAGATAGTTCGACTGTTGCCACCCACTTATGGTGCTTCGATAATGCAAATGTAGCCTCTCCCATCCGAGTACAAAGGTAATGGCGTACAAACAGCATTCCAAAGCGCTGCTCAGTTTTTAGTGCTCGCTTATCAGTGTCTGTGGCTGTGAAGCTGATTAGTGACTATCTTGTGAAGACTCGAAATGGAGCTATTCCTGTTCTACCTCCTGCTGAACCACTACTCCGTGCATGCTTATAAAATTCTTGTCTATTCCGCGCCCCTGGGTTATTCCCACACGACGTTCATGGGCCGTATAGCAGATATTCTTCAGGAGGCCGGTCATGATGTGGTAAGGTTGACAACCTTGCCGAAGCAGTTCGGTTTGACATACATCTACAAAGATGTTCCCCTCTTGGACAGCAATCAGTAATCTATCAAAATCTTCAGAATAATTAACGAATGGCAGTGGCACTTTTTGAAAGTGTTTTACTCTAAATTTAGCCGCAACGATTGCAATACTATTAATATTAATATTAATTTTGTCAAAATTTTAAACATACAGGGCAGGGCGTCTCAAAAAATGTATGCACTGTTGAAAGGTGATAACTTTGCTCACAGTAAAGGTACTAGAAAAGTTAAAGGCTCATAAAAAGATTAAGAAAATTAAAATTTTCTGCCATGTGTGCGCCATGGATTGCGCCATGCACCCATCTGAATTCTTGCATTTTACTTTCAACTGATTTTTTTTCGCTTGAATACTTATTGTAGTTTTTTGACAAAGTAGCCTTATCGATCAATCTGTGCTTCTTTTAAGATTTAAAACTTACGGGTTGGGAAAAATACAGGGCATCCTAAAAAATGCAGGTACTGTTTGAAGGGCTCTAGCATTGCTGCTAGTGAAGCTTTTAAAGAAGTTTGAGACTCATATAAAAGGACACGGTAACGAAATTTTTGTGACGTACCAATAATCAAGATTGTGCCATGCCACCGCCTGAAACCTTATATTTCAGACTCGATTGATTGTGCATGGGCGGAATGCTTGTTACAATTTGTTACTATTATAATACTTGCCACATTAACCTGTGCTATGCTTCTCTTAGGGCGCGTGTAGCGCAGTCGGAGGAGGCGCGACTGTCGCGTGCACCCGATACCAGGTTCCTGGTTCGGATTTCCCGCCCAGGCCAACCAAGCCTTCCATCCCTCCGAGGTCGGTGAATTGGTACCAGACTCGTCTGGGAAGGATAAAGACTTGTTCATCGGCTGGCCACGCAAGTCATTGTAAGGCCAAATACGCATTCATATCGCCTCCACGACATCCCGTAGAAGTAGAATGCGCTGGCGCATCCCAGAAGGGATTGAGGAACACCGTCCTTTATCCTTTATCCTTTATGCTTCTTTTAACGTCCAGAATTTAGGATAAACTTCTTCTTTTCGAAGAAAGGCCAAGAGCTGGGCATGACTCTTGTTATGGGTTCAGATATGTGGAGAGCGTAATTGGAGCGATAGCGGGAACACTAAATTGTGCAATCAATAAACTCACGTTTCATGTGTCTTTCACGTGATTTTCAAGTTCTATACGTTAAAAGAAACGCAACACAGGTTAATGTGGCCAACTAGTAATAAAATTGTAGCAAGCTTTCAGCCCATGCACAATCAATCGAGTCTAAAATGCAAGGGTTTAAGCGACGACATGGCACAATCCTAACTATGTATTAGCACCTAATAGACATCTATGACGTGCTAGGCTAACGAGCCTGTGCTATCACATGAGTCTTAAACATCTTCAAAAGCTTCACTAGCAGCAGTGTTGGTGGAGCCTTTCAAACTGTACCTGCTTTTTTAGGAGAACCTCACTGTGCACCTGCATTTTTCGCAAGCCTTAATGTGTTTTTAAGTTTTAACCCTTAAAATCGATAGCACATTTTGTCGAAAATTGAAACAAGCATTCAAGAGAAAAACAATCAATCGATTGTTATTCACACGAGTGCATGGCGCAATCCATACCGCTCATATGTCAGAAAATTTCTATTTTCCTTAGATTTTACATAATCGCGTTCACTTAAGCGTTATCGCCTTTTAAACATTTATACATTTTTTGAGACGCCCTGTAGCTTAGCATCAATGAGAAATTATTTGTGAAAAAAACCTTTTCTATTACCAGCTTAATCTCATCAAGTTTCTGAGATACTGAGATTGATTTGTATCGTTTTGAATCGCTTGAAGTATGAGTCCTTCCATTTTTATATTTTTAGTGGGTCCCTCACTGTCCACTTAAAAATAGATTTAAGGCTGAGACCAGAGAAGACTTTCCAGTATAATTGGTGTTTTTTACTTGTAATGGCTATATTTTAAGAACACAGTGAATGATTGATATAAGCTGTTACTACTAGTTATAGGTTAGTTCCTTTTGAAAAATTCTGGGAAAACAAGCCTGTTCATATCAGTTTATAGCAGCTGGTTTATAGTTTATAGTTTATAGCGGCTTATAGCAACGGCAATGTATTTCGAATGAAGTAATCTACTAATTCAATACCGTATCTCCGAAAATTCTACAGCCTCAGCCTCAATTAGGTGGCGTTTCATATCCCAGTATTTGCAGCGGCATTTGGTATAATTTTTGGTAGCAGAACAGCATTTATCTACGTATACAATACATGCACAGACTTTCCAGTGAATTTCTAGAGCAGTGCAGCTCTTCTTTCAGACTGTTCTCCATCCTCTCTGGGAGCCAGAACACGTGGCGGCTGTCAGCAGTTCAGCCAAGAAGGTTGGTGTGCAAGATTAAGAAGTCCTTAAATCATCTGTATATCATGGAAACATCGGCCCTTCCCAGCAAACTCCGCTTTGTAGGTGCAAAAAAAAATCCTTTAAACCACCTCCACGAAATTCAAGAAAATAGCTTCCACTGTGACTTTGAGGAGATAAAAAGCGATTTTTGCTACCTCGTTGCAGCAATAATTAGACAATACCAAGGAAGATTAAACCTAAGGGGTTGTTTCACCTTTGAGTGTTTGCTATTGGATGTCAAACTATTGGACTCACCTTGCCTTTCTTCTTACGCTTTGTAGACTGTTTCCTGCTTCCGTTTTCTTTCGCCATTGTTGGTTTTAAGATGCTGTTCAGTCTTCCGAGAGAACTCTCATCCGAGCTACAACCTCGTAGATTGCGAGTCTGGGACATTAGCAGCAATTCAATCACCGATCAACTGCGACTGCTGTCTGCTCATACGAACCTCCAGATTCGTGCCTGCGAACGTAAGTCGTGGGTAGTTCGCCTTCAAAATCAACTCTGGTTCTCAGCGCATTCTGACCCACAAGGATCACTTATAAGATCTTACGCGGTGCAAAACACCTGATATGTTGGATTCATAGCGAAATCATTTTGCCTAATGTAACAGAAGATTTGGTTGTTGCTAAGCAGATCCAGTGATATTGCACTGAATGTATTGAATCTTCACCCCATTCTCAGGGGTCAGGTCTACAAGTGGATTCTAGACAACTCTTTATGCGTTCACTTACTGTGCCAATGTGGAAGATATTAATAGATTGCACCTTCTTACAACTCCCATGAATTTTCTCTTTTGAGAGCACAGGAGGCGAGTTTGATCTTTTGTTTATTCGTGAGCGCTCCTTCCCTGACGAAGACATCCGGGTCTTCCTTTGTTTTCTAACCACCCTCATCCTACAAGAGCCGTTGGAAATTAGCAGCAAACAGTTTTTCCTTGTCAAGATTCCTGCTTCCTTGAGCTGCTGCAGTGGACTTTATTTTTGACAAAGTTATACCTCAACGTTTAGATAAAGATATTAGAATGCATGTCTCGTAAAAAAGATGTTGTAGTTGTCTAAGGATATCAGGTAGTCTTCGGGAGCACAACAGCCTAGAAAGAGCAAACCTTCTACTCTCTAAAGAGTACAAAGCAGCCCGTGAATGGTTAGGAATTCAAATTTTGTACGCATGTTCGATGGAAACAGGCTTCAGGGAAAACTTCTTTAAAATTCATTACTACCTGCACAACCTTTTTCGGAAAAATTTCAGCAACAATAATATGCACTAACATGTCTGGTTTGCCATATTTTAACCGATGTGTTTTAGTTCTCCTGGCTGATAATCACACTATGCAGACTTTAATGAGGGAGCATTTCGACGCTGGAATTACAGAGATGTTGGGCACCTGTGGATTCGGAGTTTTCAACGTAGGTTGAAATAAAGCGGTTAGCAGCATGCAGAGTAAACTGTTCCCAAAGCGCTGCTTTCGGCAACGATATAACCAGCACTCCTTAGAAAAGATTTCTGCGCATCTTCCCTTGTTCTTGTCGTAAGACAACTGCTTGGTTGAACACCTGAAATTTTTTTTGTTCTCCTTAACCTTGCATTGACAAATAGTAACTTTGATGCACACTGAAGGCAGATTGGCCTTATATCCATTATTGGTCGTGCCACTGACGTCACAAATATAGGGTGCGCAAATATCGCCCGCACAAAGATCTCACAGTGTAACTTCAACACAAATGTTGGATTTGACAACGAAACTTAACACATAGCTTGTTTATTCGCTTAGTAATAAAAATGTATCGAAGTCAATCGAAATGGCTGCCTTTCTTACGAACATAAGTACTCAGAACTTGCTGAAGTGGCTCGTGAAGGGCACGCACCGCGCGATCGTTTTTTTCTAATGAGAAAGTCTTCACTCTGGAACCCACGATGAGTCTTGGAAAGATTCTCTCATAGAATGTTGGAGCTGCTATCCGCGAGGGGAAACTGGGCTGTAGAACGGCACATCCGGCTTCAGTTGTGGTTTGGGGTGTGATTACTTCAAACAGCAAGTCCCCATTAGTTTTTGTCGAATCCGGCGTCAAAATTAACAAGGATGAGTACTAGAAGACGATTTTGGAGGACGCGTTGGAGCCCTGGGTCGATGCAGACTTCGGTAATGACAGATGGTGCTCCCAGCAGGACTCTACGCCTGGGCAAGCCGAGGACAACGCAGTCGTGGTGCAAGCGTGAGCTACCGGATTTTATTGCGCACGAAGACTGGCCTTAGAATTCAACGGATTTGAATTCTCTCGATTCCTTGTCTGGTCAGTTATAGAGAGCAAGGTTTACTCTACTCGACACGCAAGCTTGGCTTCTCTGAAAGCTTCCTTGACTGAAGCACGGAAAGAAATGAGCGACAACTACCTCCGCGCCACGTGTGATGCGTTCGCTACTCGTCTGAGGACTTGTGTTCGTACGAAAGGAGGCCACTTCGGATGACTTTGATACATTTGTATTAGTAAGGGAATAAAGAAGCTATGTGTTAAGTTTCGTTATCAAATCTACATTTGTTTTGAAGTTACACTGTGATATCTTTTTGCGGGTCATTTTTGCGCACCCTGTACATGCAGTAAAACGATTCCTTTGGTTGCGTTTCGAAGTGCTTTTTCTTTGGAAAGACTATATCTTTTGTATTGTTCTCGTACACATCCTCACTCCTCCGATTTGTAACATTTCGGCGCGCAGCTTGCTTAGTGAGACTAATCACTGAGTAAAGCTCCCATCTCCTTAAAATGATAGAACCTGCTCTCATGCGAGCGAGTGGGGGCTGCAGGAAAGTCAGCTACAACGCACAGCGTTATGCAGCTCAGAAAGGAAAACAGCTCCCTATCTTCTACGCCTGTTCTCCTGCAAGAAATTGTTCTATTGCAAAAGTTTAAGGTGAGGCTCCAAGCTTCCTTTTCTTCGGTCCAAATCGCTCTCAAACGTGCTAAAACAGGTGATGGGAATAGCAATGCGTACGATGGGCTGATATAGAGTTAAGAACAAACCACGAAAAATGAGTGCTCTGATTTATTTTCATATGACCACTGAGAAACTTTTTTCTCCAAGTTGTCTTTTTTAACAATGCCCAATGTTCCAATATTTAACGCTGACATACTGATTTTAGAAAATCCAACAGTTAAACGTAATTTCAGAAGATAGGTGTTGGTCACATGATTGCAACGTCAGCACTCGGCATCTTGGACTCCATTGGCCAATTCTTCGACGTGCCAAAACTTCCCAGTATTGCTCCTTGTCAGTTCGCATATTCTACAAATCTTTCTATGAACCAATTTTTTGGAAACGTCTCCACGACCTCCAAAAAAGTGCTTGCGGAGTAAACATATTTAGTTAGTTGACTGGGATGGAGTCTGCACTGCTTGTCGAAAGATGATGTACCTCGTTGCAGCTTTCCTCTTGCCCTACAGCGATCGAATGGACTTCTTCGAGAGGACTACCAACTTCGTCGTCAGTATTATAGCAGATCTCATATCACTTGCAATTGCATCGAAGTACAAGGCAAGTCATTCCCCAATCGCTAGACGGCATGTATTCAGGAGTTCTAAAAATCACCTGCGGCACCTGTCACTACGTATGACTTGTCTTACGATCGGATTTTGGTCCATTTGATCCCAAAATCGCGGAGGAGCGCAACATGGATTCGACATGAACATTTGCCTCTCAGGTTGCAGCAGGATCTCTCAGGAAGAAATCAGCTTTTTGTGTGAGATATTTATTGCCAGCCTGACGGCTTCTCCACGGCTTCGCCGAAGTGATAACTTCTCACCATCAATTGCAGCTGCCATCTACATATGTCATGGTTTCGCAGAAGGAATTCCTTAGCTACGTCGAGTGGGACAAGTTGGAAAGGGTTACGAAGAGAGAGCTATCCTAGATATTGATTACTACTCAGAAAGGATTGAGTCAACCAACTATAAATTCGCACGTAGTTGTCCGTTACTATAATGACGCCACGCTGAAAAAAAATCCAACATTTTTGAATGCTACGAAATATTCGGAGAGTCACCATTTCATTATAACCGAGCGTGGATACGAAAATGCTTGCAAATTCTATAAATACGAAGCATTCATCAACTACTCTTCAACGACCTCGATCACCTCCAGGGCTGAAGTTTCGGACCGTTTTGGTGACGTCCTTTGTAATCAACTATCGCATTAAGCATGTTTAGTCACTGCACAAACATTCTTTTCAGGAGGTATGGAGCCGGTACGGTGTGTCTGTCGATGACGCCGACTATATATCAAAAATGAACTACCTGCTGTCGAATTCGGACGAGTTCCTTGAATTTGCTCGACCTACCACCCCCAAGATTGTGCACATTGGTGGTGTAGTTCTGCAGGAACCCGTTCCACTGCAACCGGTAAGATACGTATTTGCTGTCAGACCATTTCCTTTTAACAGAACAATGTTCATGGCTACGAAAAGATTTTTATTATTTATTATTATTATTATTTTATTTTTTTTATTTTTTTCAGGCCAAATCTTTCAAAACCTGTCTACGTTTTCCACTCATCTTTTAATCAAGACACTTTCCAAGCCACCTAGCGTGTTTCTTCAAAACAAACTAGAAAATTTGTTAAACGAATTTATTTTAAATCACCCCGATATTCTCTGCGACTGTGTAGGACATAAGCGCTCAGTAGAAGAAGAAGTGAATCCCCATGGATATGCTTAAACACCCTCCGGGAATTGTTACTAGGGGATAGGCTCAGTTGAGGGAACTGCTGAAAATGGTTTTTTAGGCTAAAATAAGCACTTTTTACCAGCACGCTTCTACATCCAGCGTACTTTTCGTACCAAACAGGGAGATTGCGAAAAAAGTTAAATTTTTTGCAATATTCGAATATATAAATAAAATGTATTGTTTTCTGCAGAGTGTTTTTTAAAGTCGATAGAATAATTTTTTTCTTTTCACGGGTCGAACCCATTGTTCGAGCACTAGCTCCGGTTGTCTCCTACTTCTAATAGAGACTTGAGTAACCGATGAGGATTTAGCATCGAGCTAGACCTTCAATCGACACGACTTGTATACACTGTTCCTGCTATGGAAGACGGCTCTTTTTCGTTCTGAAGAACACAAAGCGCACAAACGCTCAAGAACTAGTTTTTTTTTTTTTGGAACGAAATTTTCCACTGGTGCTTACATGTACTTGATCACATCTAATTGCGCAGTTTAAATAATCCATACATAAACGCTTGAGGTTCTTCGTGCACACAAGAAATCTTGACCTGAACAACTGCTGGAAGTGCAAAAAAATCCAAGGTTCAAATTTGTTTAGAAAAAAAAATGTAAAGATTCTGGAGAAGAAAATACTTTAACACGTGTGCATTACTTTTATTCAAATGCTGATCTTTGACGTTAGTGCTGCTCTACTGTGTAAGAGTGAAGTTTCCATGAGAGCGGTTTCGTTTTAGGCCGAACACAAATTTTTGTAGACACTGTTCAGACGTACATACTCCTATCAGCTGTGTATCGCAGAAAAAGCTGAATGAACTGCAAATGAAATCTGACAAGCCTGATGGCAGCAAGTTCGTCGGCTCGATACATCGACGGCCGCTGCACTATGCTGTCAATCCTAAGCTGCTACGAGCTTTTCTCTCTCTTTTTCTTTCATGCACGAAGCAATTTCTTCCAGCAGTTTTTTCAACCCTCAAAACTGGGTAATTGGACAAAACAACCGTAAGTCTTCATCATTAGGAAAAAACAAAAAGCCGAAAACTCGAATAAAATATCCTGCAACATATTCGATGACAGCGAGAAAGATGAACGAAGAAATTAAATAAGAGTATACATGAAAGCAGCCACGAGTGTACTAGAAAGTTCAAATGCATTCAAATTCGAGCCTTTTCATACCGAGACATCACGGCGTTCTTCTCTCCTTTCGCTCACTCATGCTTCGCCTCGTTTGCCATCGATGTCTCTAGCATTATCCAAATGTTAGTCAGCGTATCCAGTTCGATTGCAAAAACCGTTCTAGTTGAGTGTAAACAAGTCGATTTGAAAATGTTCACGTTGCTCCGAAAATGGTGCATTTGGCGGCTGTGATCACTTAATTTGGAGGTAGTGGTCCAAGCCAGGGATGTGTTAAATTTTGCGGTAAATTTTAAACGACTAGTTTTAACGGAAAATTTTTGCGGTAACTTCGGGAAAGTCGTTAAATACTTTCCCTAGGCTGCGCTCAGTTGTCTGTGCTTTAGGATTTAAAAAGCCACCCTTTTCTTTGTTGATTTTTTTCGACTCCATTTACTTGGCAATTGTATGACTACGTCTTCATCTTCACAACAAATAGCAACGGCCCGTCTGTCACCAAGAGCATTGCTAAACGAAAAACCGTTACGATTCTTAAACCAAACACTAACAACAAGACTTCTAAAGTAACGCATGTCTTATTAGTTCATTTAGCTAGCGGAACGTCGTCCTGCTTCTGGGAAGATCCGTTATGCACCTGAACGTTTTTAAGCCTTTTCATTGTCCTGACAAAGCTTTTTACAAAACTTGCGATCGCTAAATAGACTTTTACAGCCCACAACTCTTCTTGGATGCCATAATTGTTTTGTAAGACAGTACGGTTTGCGGTTGTCTTTATTCGACACCGTGTATATACCCCGTTCCAGCCACCAATGTACAGTGCACACGCTTATTACACAAAATTTATCATACAAACAACCTTACAATAGCACGAACAAAACCTAAACAAGAACACTGCTATCTAGGTACGAACTAAAATAAGGAAACAATAATAGAGGCCATGAAGTAAAGAAGATTTGATTTAAGTCTACTAACCGTTGGTTTCCAGTAGGCACTCATTGGTGGAGTAATCGTGGACGGAGGGTAGGTGAGGTGGCGGTTGAGGCTGATTTGGCGTGGGCATGGCCGGGATGGTCGTCCTTAGCGGGAGCGCTGTCGGAGTGAGAATAAACCTTACTCTACTGTCTTAGACTGGTAGACCTGAAATGCAGCGTTTCTCATATCAGTTTATCTGACATTCCCTCCCTTACAGAACTGCAAAATGTTTCAATGAGCCTGAACGAAAACGAAGAATTCAGGTCAGGCAGTGGTCACAGCGAGTTCCTTGGTTCAGTTCGTCCTCGGAAGACGTTTACGATGCCCTTAGATCTTCCTATTTCACAGAATGCTTTCTTTTGTCCCACAAGGTCCCACTCTCACTATAGACGACAAATGAGAATAAAATAAAAAGCCAAGGACCATTGACCAATTTTTAATCGAATCGAATTCTAATGCATTGAATATTGTCTCTGCCACCAAAATAACGCAGATTTCAGCTGTTAAGCTTTTTCTCCTCTGCCTTCTGAAGGAAATGCATAAGGAGCTTGGGTGTTTAAAAGGGCGTTTATCACCCTATATTGACAGTTTTTTCCTTCCTAATTCCTCCAAATAGAATTCGCCACAGCCTTTCACTCTTTTACGAATTTTCGGCAACTGACCCTCTGATTTTCTTTTTGAAGCGCTTGGTACCAAACTGTACGGCACATTTGCTTGACATTCGAATGTGTTTTCGATTTCCCAATTTCTTCTCATTACTGTAGAGCACATTTTTGATTGATGAACGGTATTTTGACATTTTTCTCATCACATTTCTCATCACATTTTTGATTGATGAACGGTATTATACTAAATCCAGACACAAAGGAAGTCTCTTTCTAGAACCAGACCTGCTTCGTAGACCTTTAAAAAATCTCCATGCAACAGACTGCATGAATTTTTTAAAGGTCTACGCGAAAATGTATATATTTTCGCGCTTTTGGACTATTGAATTATTGGACCTTCCACCGTTTTACGTCTATGCTGGCTGTGCTTCCCCCAGCATCCACCCACTAGCAGTAGGCGGGACTCTACGTTGTCTGACGTAGCCTTACAATCATCGCCTGATGCTGCATGAAGAACTCGCCCGGTTTTCCGGTAAACTGGAGAATGAGAAGAGGAAACGAGCCCACTTCTTCCGCTTGTTTCGTTTTTTCCCTCTATTTTTTCGCAAACTTTGTATTTCATGGAAGTTGTCTCCTCGTTTCTTATGCTTTTTCAACCCCACTGATGAAACAGCTATCAAAAACTGAAGAAAAAACTAACTTGTTCGGAAGTTTGAAAAACTAATAAGTAGCAATCAAACGCGAGAAACAGTCTAGGAGGTCCAAAAAACACGAAACAACGAGAGAGAAAAGCATGCAGATAAAATGGTCAAAGAGCAAGAAAATTGCCAACAATTCTCGAAAAATGAGAGCTGTATCGACTGCCTCTTCCAATTAAGAAGTAAGTAGAGGGCTTCCTCGGTAATGAACCGATACCACAATTGTTCATCCAAAAAATTCAACCAAAATGCTTTTACATAAAGAAAAGTTCAGATTTGAAAATTGGTGCTCAAAATATAGTTAATGCAATTCAACGGAAATTTTCGTCGTTAAATTTTGGTAACAATTTTTAATGAATGACGCCGATAAGCCTGGTGAATCAGTTAATCGTTAACTGTTAAACGCGAACCCCTGGTCCAAACACCTTCCCTTAATTCTCCATTATTATTTCTAAATCGACATTTGTGTTGAGTGTTATATTTGAAGTCCTATGCAAAGCAGTATGTCTTGTGTTTCAGGACCTCCAGCGAATCATAAATCAATCGAGGAAAGGTGTTGTGTACATATCGTTCGGGTCAATTACACCTACCTTAGAAGTGAATTTTTGAATACTCACGACGACTCGTGAACCTGGTTGGAGTTAGAATATCGTGCATATTTAGATGCCGAGTCGCATTCGCAACGCAATTTTGGAAGTGGCCAAGGAGAATACAGAGATCGACTTCATATGGAAGATTGACGAAGGCGACGAAATAGCAGGAAGCCCGAATCTACACACATTCAAATGGGTCCCGCAACAATCGTTGCTGGGTGAGTTTCTGACAACAAGACTTAGTAGTGGGCTTTCCTAACAAAGGAGGCCCATGAACTTCCTCTAAAGATTTTCCACGTGACCTATATGGTGTTGTAGAGCAGCGGACGAGAATCACAGAACTGTGCCTCGTTTTTGCTGCGGACCACTGGGTGCTCCGAAAATGGCAAAAAATGGTATCGCTTCAGGGCGGGCTGATAAGGCAAAAGTGACACCTGGAATGGCCCTGTCGTGCTCTGAACTTAACTTACAAAAGGTTTGGAGCTCAAACTAAGGTTTGATTATAATAATTTCCTACGTTTCCTAGACGAAGCTGCAGTGTACATTCAAGTGATTCATTCGCCGCCGCCTGCCGCAGCGACTGGATGACCGAGTGGAGAGCCAGGCGGACTTGCGGGAGGGGGTCAAGAGTTCGATTTCGGGGGAGGGGTTTCTGCGTCCCTAGGTGGACTGTTAGTGTTTTTGCAAATGATGACTACATTTTGGCTCCGTTAGGGTACCTTCTCCGCGTCCTAACCCTGCTTTCAACGTGTTGCCAGATGTGGAAGAAGCTGATCTTGTTGCGTGGAGCGATATCGCGCATCCATTAAACGATGCTTGTCTCGCTGAGGAAGGTTCCGCTAGATGCTATCCCATATGACCTCTTTGGTATGTTCTCAATTACTTTTGGAAGTGTTTCTCACTGTCACCTTATTTGTGAACACGATCGACAAGTATTGAGTTGACCCATCATCAAGACAAGCTCACTGCTCCTTCGGATTCCCTCATAGACTGCTTCTTATTCTTCTCGCAACTTTCACTATTTCAGCTAACTGTTCCCCAGTACTGCGTATTTTATCCACCTCGTGTGATTGGTCGCCTTGCTGTGTGTTTCTTCCACATTACAGATAGGAGCACTTGCACTCACTCCCTCTACTTTAGAGGTCGAGAAAAAATTTTTGCCCAAAATTCATCCTTAGGGTTATTTGGGATGCAGAGCACCAATTGGCAACCAATTTCGGTGAAACGACAGATTACAGAAGGTTACGATGGATATGCGTAAGTTAAAGGAGTATACGCAGAATAGCCGGTACTGCTGTCTTTCACGACTCCAAAGGTCGAGGAGAGGTCGAAAGAAAAATTTTGGATCAAACATCGCTCAGTGGGTTACTTGGGGTGCTAATCACGGATATGACATCTATTTTTGAAATTTCGGTCGATTACGGTAGGTTACGGTAGATATGGGTGACTAAAGCTGTGCACGTTAGTGGGGTCGCTTCCTTCTCCAATGTTGTCAGACATATTTTCCAACCTTCGATTTCAACTTTAATGAAAAGTAGTAGAAGCAAAATGGTAATTTGGAAAAAGAGTGGCAGATTCGTGGTCAGCAGCTTAAATAGTTTCCGACAGAGAGATTCCAGGTATCACTTATGTCTTATCAACCAGCTCTGTGGTGATACCATTTCTGCCATTTCCGGACCACCCAGTGGCCCGCAGCAAAAATGAAGCACAGTTCTGTGATCCCCGTCCGATGCCCTACATAACCGTATAGGTCTCGTTGAGAATCTTTGGGAGAAGTTCATGGAATTCCCTTGTAAGAACAATCCGTGCGATATGCACACCACCCTATTATGTACCACTCCGGTTTTTTTCTCAATGTTTCGCGACGACGTCGACGGTGGCGATGTCCGTTCCTCCACGTGGTGCCACTGGAAACTGCTTGCTTTTGCAAGCCGAGCCAATCACGGACAGTCGAATGCAGGCGACAGGCCCTAGTGACAGGCCGGCCTACGAACATTCTGTGTCACATCATATGGTTGATGACGTTACAGAGTTCTCGAGATAATGCTACGGCGTCCGCGGGAGCCGACGCGCACTCGCAAAGCCCGGCGAGTGTGAGAAGTATGCGAGGGTCCCTGATGCGGACGGCATCGGGGGCAACTGAGCTAGTCCGAAAGTCCCGCAACGTAGGCAAGACCCGCGTAGCAACGTTGAATGTGGGTACGTTGACGGGCCGCTCGCGCGAGTTGGTAGAAGCACTGGAGCGAAGAAAGATAGATTTCTGTGCGGTGCAGGAGACGAGGTGGTCCTGCTGCAAGTCGAGGGACATTGGCCGCGGCTTCAAGGCCGTTCTGTGCGGCAGTCCCAGGACCACCAGTGGTGTCGGTATGATCGTCTCCGAGCGTTTCCGTGATGCGATTGCAAGCGTAGAACGTTTCGATGACCGCTTGATGAAGATTGTGGTCGCCGTAGAAGAGCGACGATGCCATTTCTTTTCTGCGTATGCTCCGCAGACAAGCTGTTCCGAGCAAACCAAGGACGAGTTCTGGTCCCTGCTTGATGAGAAGACAGCGGAACTGCCGTCAGAAGATATGGTTGTTGTGGCAGGTGACCTTAATGGTCACGTCGGAGCAGCGAAAGACGGTTACAGCTGTCATGGTGGTTTTGGCTATGGATCACGCAACGCCGATGGTGAGCGTATACTTGAGTATGCAGACTCACACGACCTCGCCATCGTGAATACCAAATTTCGAAAGCGTGACTCCCACCTCATCTCGTTTTATAGCGGGAACGCCAAAACGCAGATTGACTATGTCCTTGTTAGGCGTCGCGACCAAGGCCTTGTCACAGACGCGAAGACCGTGCCGTATGAGACGGTTGCCACGCAACACCGTCCACTGATCTGCTCACTGAAGATCACACCTCCGAGGTGTAAACGTGTTGAGCGGTGCGGGACGGCTAGAATTAAATGGTGGCGATTGAAGGAGAAGGAAGCAGCTGTTATCTCTCGCATTCGGTTGCCGACGGTAGCAACTGTCGACGAAACCTGGAAAGAGGATACCGATGCGATAACCCGGGCTGCACGCCTCGAACTCGGCACAACGAAGCCTGGACGGCGTTGGGTCGACAAGCAGGCTTGGCTGTGGACTGACGATGTCAGAGAGACGGTCAGGGAAAAGAAACGGCTGTATCACGTATTTATCGGTGACAAAACAGTCTGTAATTGGCGGAATTATCGAGAAGCCAGGAAAGCGGCAAAGAAGGCAGTGGCTGCTGCTAAAGCGCATACTACGCTGAAGTCAGCGAAAAACTGGAAACGCGCGATGGTGAGCGCTATCTTTACCGACTCGCCAAGGCTCGCTGTCGCCAAGCAGAAGACATCGAAAAGTTCTTTGGCATTAACGATGAGAACGGCCATCTTCTGATGGATCGTAAAAGGGCTGTGAAGCGATGGCGCGACTACTTCGATGAAATCTCGAATGTAGAATTTGAACATCCTGCCGTTCCTTTTGCTTCACCTGTATACGGTCCCGTTCAGAAGATCACAGTGAGCGAAACTGAAGCAGCCCTGAGGAAGATGAAGTCAGGCAAAGCCACTGGTCCAGATGACCTGCCGGCCGACCTGTGGAAGTCGAAGGGTTGGTGCCCTGCCGACTGGATGACAGAGCTTTTCAATCAGGTTGTTGCTGAGAAGAAAGTGCCTGAGAGTTGGCAGCAAAGCACGACTATCCCGATTTGGAAGAAGAAAGGCAGCCCTGCGGACTGCGCTAGCTACCGTCCGATTCGCCTACTTTCGCACACCATGAAAGTCTTTGAGCGAATTGTCGATAGACGTATCCGGGATGTCGTCCAGCTTTCCAATAATCAGTGTGGTTTCGTTGCCGGCTGTGGGACGGTTTATGCCATACACGCCGTTCGTCTTCTGCTAGAGAAGCACCGCGAGAAACAGAAACCGGTGCATTTCGCCTTCCTGGACTTGGAGAAGGCCTTCGACCGCGTCCCGCGAGAAGTTATATGGTGCGCTTTGCGACGACACGGCGTCCCTGAAGAGCTTATTGAGTGGGTGCGCATCCTCTACTCGTGCCCAATAAGTGGAGTACGAGCACCAGCGGGTACCTCGATGGAGTTTCCGATCTCTGTCGGAGTGCACCAGGGGTCTGCGCTATCCCCACTGCTCTTCGTGGTCGTCATGGATGCAATTACACGAGATCTCCAAAAGGCAGCTCCTTGGACGTTGCTGTATGCCGACGACGTCATGCTTGCATGTGAAGACAAAGCCGAACTCGAGCGACAGGCACAGGAATGGCGCGATCGCTTGGCATTGTTCGGACTCAAGCTAAACGTCAAAAAGACAGAGTACTTGACGACGGATGTGAATGAGCTCGGATCTATGAAGATCAATGGTGTTGAGCTCTCACGAGTCACAGCTTTCAAGTATCTCGGATCAACAGTTACGCCCGATGGCAGCCTAAAGTTGGAGGTGAATGCGCGCGTAAGTGCAGCCTGGTCCAAATGGCGGTCGTTGACTGGAGTTCTCTGCGATAAGACAATACCCGAGTACCTCAAGTCGAAGGTTTATAGAACAATCGTCCGCCCAGTAGCGACATACGGTGCTGAGTGCTGGCCCGTGACGAAGGAAATTGAAAGCCGCCTCAGTGTGATGGAGACGAAGATGTTAAGGTGGATGGCCGGAGTAACGCGATTGGACCGCGTTCGCAATGACACCATACGACAGAGGTTCGGTGTCGTCCCGATAGCCGACAAGTTGCGCGAAGCTCGTCTACGATGGTATGGCCACGTCCTTCGCGCTAACGACGACACCGTCTGTAAGATTGGCCTGAATCTTGAAGTCCAGGGAAAACGGCCCAGAGGACGCCCGAAGCAACGTTGGCTAGACACGTTGCACTTGGACTTAAAGATAGCTGGTGTGCATCCCGATCAAGCATTTGATCGGGAGAAATGGCGTCACCACACCAGAAGAGCGGACCCCGCCACCAAGCGGGACAAACGCTACTGAAAATGATGATGATGATGATGATGATGAATGTTTCGCGTCGACGTTGTTTTGACCCTATCTTCTCTTCCTGCTATCAGCTCCACTAGTAGTTCGCATATTTCGTTTTTAATATACCTTTTCGGCGCTAGTGGAGGAGTTTTTTGAATTTCGGTGAGAAAAGGACTACGACAAAATGAAGAAGTCGCAGTTGCGCAGGGCTTGCAACAGCATTCAAAGAAGCTTTGTGGAGAATCTCGCTCCCTCCCCCCAAAGCAGGTGATTGAAGGTTACATATTTTGACGCAATGCCCACATTTCCAGCGCACACCAACCTGGTATGCTTTGTATCGCATGCCGGCCTGAATAGTGTGTTGGAACTGACCAGAGGTGGCAAGGCGTCGATTCTGGTGCCAATCTTCGGAGATCAGTTCAGGTATGACAAATCCTCGTGAATACCTTCAGCTCCTTGTGGATAGCAGTCACCGACACAGGAATGCTCGACTTGTGGAGGCGAAAAACACACGATCGTCATAGCCAAGGAGGACTTCAACAGGGACACGTTCGCAGCTGCTCTGCGACAAATACTCACTGATAACGGGTAGGTGTTCGGGACAAATGAAATGGCGGCTTCGATTACACCACAATTTTCTGTTCTGCGATCTCTACCTCATTCGCTAGTCTAAGAATGCTACAGACGTTGTTTGCTATGAGTCCAATCTGAAATATCTCAGGTTTTCTTTGCGAGCAAAACGGCTAGCCTCGTTGATGACCAGCAAGCCATTTTCTGTAAACGAACGACTTCTCTCAACAGTTGAGTTTTCCATTCGACACGGGAAGATCGAGAATTTGGACACCTACGGAAGGCATCTTAACGCTTTGCAGTACCACAGCGTCGATGTCATAGCGTTTCTGACCGTAGCTTTCCTTGTACTTGTCATGGTGGCCTTTTATAGCTTCAGGCATTGCTGTCGAAACATTTTAGAAATTAAGATAAAAGGCGAATAAATTCATATTATCCTGTGAGAGAATTATTCCTTCTCCAATTAAAAAACGTAGTTAATGGTTCTGCATAATTCTTCGCGCTACAGGAACGATATGGCATTTGCGAATTTTCAGGTGGCAACGGGTGCTCGATACAAAATAGGAGCGAAACTGCGGAGAGTTATATGCAGAGATGCATTGCCAGGAAGATGTTTACTATGAGGTTGTCCCATAAGTCCCCGCCGTTTTTTCTTCAACGGTTCATTGCGGATTACAACGGCGGTCTCTTGCAGCGCTATACAGCATTCGAAAGAGAATGATTTGCTCTATCAGAGCATGTATTGCATTTCTTTCGTCATCATGAATTTTGTCAATTTCTAAGCCGTTAAATTGAAAAAGTGAAAAAGTAGCCATTTGCGCACTTAGGTTTGTTTTTTATAGCATTTGGAAGACAATGATCTTCGCTACAAGAATACGTGTTGGCGCTGTTTGCTCATTTGTCCTTTATTGATTTTTAGGTACTCTGACGTTTTTTCGTACGAGTCTCTGACAACCCGAATCGGACGTCTGCGACTGAAGCGATGTGGCTCCGTGCCAGCTTTGACTGTATTCGTCGCGTATGCCCCAACATCCGACTACGACGACGAAGACGTCGAGGCCTTCTACGTGGAGCTGGAGAAGTTCTATAAGGAAGATCACACCTTCTACAAGGTGATCGTCGGCGACTTCAACGTCAAGATCGGACCGCGAAGGTCGCCGGAAGAACTTCACATCGGAACCCACGATTTGGAGTGGAACGAGCAAGGTGAAAGGTTGTCTGAGTTTATCAAGGCGACCAACACCATCCATGGAAACTCACAGTTCTAGAAGCCTCCCTCTCTACGATGGACCTGGGAATCCCCCGGTGGCCAGTTCCACAACGAGATAACCACATCATCTTCAATCGCAAGTATTGCCTGACCGACGTCTCCGTTGTCCCCAAGTTCTACACGGGATCAGACCACTCCCTCCTTCGCGCAAGGTTCTGCTTTTCGCGTCAAGGAGAGAAGGCCGTGAAGTTTAAGAAGAGGAGTTTCAGAACGACCATCAACTGGGACCTTTACACCTCTCTCGCCGGCCTTTGGGACGATACCGTTATGGACAACGTCGACGAGGAATACGACCACTTCGTGCACCATCTCCGCGATAATGCTAAGGGAGCCGAGACCTTGAAGACCACCAAGAGACGCCTGTCTCCGGAAACTCTCGAGCTGATACGCCAGCGTGGAGCAGCACGAGCGTCAGGCAACTACCGGCAACTACTGACGTCCGAGCTTGCGAACTATGCAAGGCGGCGATAAAGGAAGATCTCAGGGAGAGAAGGCGGAAGTGTTGGCTGAAGCAGCAGGGGCAGGGTTGAGCATCCGCAATGCCCGCCGGAACTTCGCCAACTTCAAGACCAAGATGACCGCTCTCCTACGCCCTGACGGAACCGTCACCTCATCCAGAAGGACCATGGAGAAGATCATCCACGACTTCTACTCCGATCTCTTCGATAGCCACGTCCACCTGCCCCCACGCCATCTTCAGCAGGATGGATACGTCGTCCCCTCTGTTCTCCCTTCCGAGATCCGACACGCCATCTCGTCGGTGAAGAAACGTACAGCACCCGGCCCTGACAGGATCAGACCCGAACACCTGAAGAACCTCCCGCCAGCGCTCATCAACACCCTGGCGCGGCTCTTCGCACGATACCTGTCGGAGTGCAAGGTTCCATCTCAGTGGAAGACCAGCATGACCGTCTTGCTGTACAAGAAGGGAGACGTGCACGACATTGGCAGTTATCGTCCGATCTGCCTGCTGTCCGTAGTCTACAAGCTCTTCACTGGAGTCATCCCGAATAGGATTAGCAGAACGCTGGACGAAGGACAGCCACGCGAACAAGCAGGATTTCGGAGAGGATTCAGCACGATCGACCACATACACACCATTACGAAGCTCATCGAAGTGTCGCGAGAGTATAAGCTGCCGCTGTGCCTTACGTTCATCGACCTGAAGAAGGCATTCGACTCCGTCGAGACTGAAGCGGTCCTCGAAGCCCTGCTCACTCAGGGCGTTCCTACTCAGTACATCAGAGTCCTTCGGGAGCTGTACAGTGGATTCACGACCAAGATCTCTCCATTCTACAACGACGTCGTCATCGACGTAAGCAGAGGGGTTCGGCAAGGGGATACCATATCCCCGAAGCTCTTCAGCGCCACCATCGAAAACGTCATGCGCGAACTAGAATGGGAAGACATGGGAGTGAAGGTCGACAGCCAGCAGCTGCACCACCTTCGTTTCGCTGACGACATCGTGCTCATAACACCGAGCATCAGCCAGGCGGAGTGAATGCTGGCCGACTTCGATCGTGTATGTGGGAATGTTGGACTGCAGCTGAATCTTACGAAGACGATGTTCATGAGAAACGGACAAGTTTCTGATGCCCCATTCTCGCTCAACGGAACGAACATCTCCGAATGATCCAGCTACGTGTATCTGGGTCGCGAAGTCAATATGGCCAACGACCAAGCGCCGGAGCTGAGCAGGAGGAAACGAGCGGCTTGGGGAGCTTTCAAGAGCGTCGAAGAAGTCGCGAAGAAGACGATGAACAAAAGCAGGATGAACACGCGATTAGCGTCGCGCAGCGTGGAATCGAGAGGACGATGCTCGGAGTGACACGACTCACGCAAGTGAGAGAAGGCCTCCGGAGTTCCGAGCTTCGCCGACGTTCGAAGATCAGAGACGCTGTTGCGTGGGCCAAGTTGTCAAAAATTAGGTGGGCCGGCCACGTAATGCGCTTCGCAGACACCCGCTGGACGAGACCCGTTACCAACTGGATTCCGCGGGATGTCAAGAGAACACGAGGGCGCCCACCTAAGCGCTGGTCGGACTTCTTCGTGAAAGCCCTGAACGACCGATATGACGCTCTTCGTGTCCCTCGAGCGAGGAGGATCCATTGGACCACTCTGGCACGCGACAGGGACGAATGGAGACGCTGCTGGCGCCCGCTCGAGCAAGTCGATGATCAACGGGACGACAGGTGATACAGGTGATTTTTAGGTCATCAAATTGGGACGTCCGACTTTTCCGTCCGAATTTTTACCGACAGCTCCTGATCTGGAGTGGATTTTTTTGCTTGGTGTTATATGTCGCTCGGAAGAGGATGTCTTGCTCAATAAGAATTTGTGTCGCGTTGATTGGCTCATGCTGATTTCTGTCGAATATCAGAGGAGGAGTTGTTGGTGAAGATGACTTTTATCTTTTTAGAATTTTGTTGATATTCGACAGAAATAAGCATGAGCCAATACACACGACAAAAATTCTTATAGAGCAAGACATTCTATTTCGACCGACATATATCAGCAAGCAAAAAAGTCCAACCACAGAGCAGGAGCTGTCCGTAAAAATTCGGACGGAAAAGTCGGACGTCCCAATTTGATGGACTAAAAATCAATAAAGGACAAATGAGCAAATAGGACCAATATGTATTCTTCTAGTACAGAACATTGTCTTCCAAATGCTATGAAAAGCTGCCAGAAAATTCCAAACCTAAGCGAGAGAAGCAACTGCGCAGATGACCACTTTTTCACTTTTTTACTTTAACCGCCTAAAAATTGACAAAATTCAGGATGAAAAAAGAAACACGATATATGTTCTGATAGAGCAAATCATTCTCTTTCGAATGCTATATAGCACTATGCAAGAGACCGCTGGCAAAATCCGCAATGAATCGTTGAAGAAGAAACGGCGGGGACTTATGGGACAACCTAACGCATATATGAATATCAACGAGCGTGTAGTAGTGTAGTCGGAAAACGTGCCGGCTGTCGCTCGCACTCCAATTCAAGATTGTTGGATCGAGTCTTGCCCAGGCCAACCAAATTTTCCATCGTTGCGAATGGTACCAAACTTGTTTAAAAAGGACAAAATACTGACTTCACCATTGGCTCACCACCGCTTTCCATTGTTTAGGCCAAGTACGCATCCAAACACACGGTATCCCCTAGATGCGTGGTGGCGCATTTCACAAAAGTATTGTTTACTGCCGTTCTTCATCCTTTCACTAGCACCAAAACAGCGGCAATTGCACATGAACAATTGTGAAGTATGAATACGCTTAGAGTGGAATCACTTCAGGAAGAGGAAGGAAGACTTCAGTAAAATAACTGGATCAGCTATGAATTTTTCCTAATTCAAAACGATTCTCGTTGCTAGTCAACATTAGCAGCAGAATCTGAGTGATCCAGCCATCGACAACCATTCCTGCCATGCTCACTGTAGTGGTGTAGGTCCCACGCGGCCATCTCGGCTTGTTTCAAAGCGATCATTGTTACGTAGGCACAACCCTAGGACTGCTGTACGAACAACGAAATGAACGAGAAGTGCTTGAATAACCTGTGTGTCTTCCAAACTCGGCACCGAGCTCGAAAGAATAAGCACGCAAGGCACATGCAGCATAGGATCGGACGGCTCGATACACGGAATGCCAAAACCATGCCCACTAGCATTTGAGCAAACGACCAAGGGAAGAAATGATCAAATAAGTGCCAGATTTGGCCCTCCAGGAACCTCTTATTGAGAAATGTCGACTTGCTCACTGGTGTTTTGATCCGAGATAGCCGGAACGCGTATCCAGCCTCTACATACATTGACTTGCAGTGTCAGTCGAT
The DNA here is from genome assembly GCA_947359475.1 of Heligmosomoides polygyrus bakeri. Classification (NCBI taxonomy): domain Eukaryota; kingdom Metazoa; phylum Nematoda; class Chromadorea; order Rhabditida; family Heligmosomidae; genus Heligmosomoides; species Heligmosomoides polygyrus. The sequence goes on along the minus strand of OX375868.1, from coordinate 69,459,091 downwards.
GGACAGGTCAATTTTATTCATTCCAGAGAAGCCTGGAAACGACAGCCTAGTCCAATTCAACGACCCCCAAAGGACGAAAGGGGTTGGCCTGGCGGGAAATCCTAATTGTGAGAACATGATTTGTGGTGAAGACGACAGAAGGCGCCTACTCTGAATGCGCTACCACGCAATCATCTGAGATTGTGAGCAAGCATTATTGACTGACGTATCAGTGAGTTCACCTTCCTCAGAGCCTAAACATCTGGACATAGGCAAAGACTATTATGACTGGTCTAGCATCACCACCTGGGATGTGCGGAAATTTTTCTGGAAAAAGAGGAAGACGAAAGACGGAACGGAAACGCTCAAAAATGGCCGGAAACCGGAACACGAAACGCGGAAACGGAAATGACACATATTCGCCATTTTTTCAAAAGTGCATCAGAGACGGCGTCAGAAGCGGCTTCCATGGTACCTTTTCTTGCTCAGAAATTTGCGAGCAGCAGAATTTTCCACAGACTAATGCTCATCCTCATCATAACATAACATAACGAAGCACGAATTCATACTATTGCTATGATAGCCTTTTAGCTATGGAGGAGCAATAAACGAAAACAAATTCAGGGGCTTATCTCACTATTTCAGCATGCAGTCTTTCCATATCTTGTTCCTGCGATGTGTTTTTCGCTGACTTTCTTAATGCTGATATTTTTTGAACGGTAGACTTAACCACATGTGGTTACTTACAGACCCCCCCCCCCAAAAAAAAAAAAAACTGACTCGGGTGAAGTCTAAAACTGGAGCAGCCACCTAGATCATTTTCCGAACAGGAAAGAGATTCTTCTCAACACTTTTAGAAACCAGTGACATCATGGATGACGTGGTGACTGCACAGATATCTTCGTACTCAACATTAGCAGTTACATAGTAATCACCAAAACAATACTCAAAGTCATTCTGGTATCTAAGATGAGAACTGGATAACTGACTAGTCATGGTGGGTCCACAGCTCCACAGGAATATTCAGTCTGTGCCAGCCTAGAAGCCCTACGCCAAAGGCGACACAGCTGGACAGTTCCAAGATGGTTCTCGAAGTAATACTTTTGTGAATTCAAATTCAATAAGTCACCATAGTCAATCAAAATAACAGCTCATGGTAGATATTCGTGATGCTTCATTAAAAATGAATCTCGTAACTCCATATGGATGAATATCACACCTAACGAAATTAAAAATTGAAATTTGCACCTTTGGTCACTGATGTAACACTGATGTAACTTTTGAGCACAAACCGCATGCCACAATCTTCACTGAACCCTTTGCTTCAGGATACTGCGCTATATGCTTACTAAGTTTTTGTAGCTATTCATAACTAATATATCAAGAATTTTTTGATCATTCAAATGTTGAGTGCATTTTCTTAGCATACAGTGCATATATAGCCTTTGTGGCACATTAATTTTGCCCTGCACCCAGCCGTTGTCATTTTTGAGTGATTTTTTGGTAGTCTAGCCAATTTCAAGAATATTAATACTATAGTTGTCAAACAGTATTTCTCTCACAATTATATGAAGGTGAACTTTTTTAAATTAATAAGCTGACTCTGTTCAATATAAAACTAGTGTGGAACAGTGCCCATTTGCGTTTCCGCCTTCCGGCGCAAAAACAGACGAAACACGGAATGGAACGGAAGAGCCCAAAACGGCCGGAAACCGGAATTCGGAACACGGAAACGGAAATTTCGCACATCCTTGATCGACACATACTGCGAAATTTCAGTCTCCCTGCATAGCAACCCTTTCAGCGATAAGACATGGTGGTTTTCAGCAGATTCAGAGCAGAACTGAAGCAGTGGCCCACAGTCAACCCGTGAACTTCGAACAGTCAGAACTCGTTCATGAGTTTCATTTTGCTATGTCGACCTCCATTTTCGTAATCAGCATACCGAGCTCCTTCCCATGACCCTGGTGCTCTACTTGATGTTCAATGGGTGGTCGAAACCCTTCCCTGGTGGGAATCGGCTCGTCAGGGTTTGAGGTCTCCTCGGTCACATTAACTTTTCGGTTTTTAGCCATTCGTCCTGCTACACATCTTGAAGAAAACAGAGGCGATAGGCCAGAGCTGAAAAGAAAATGTGCGGTGATTGTATGTGAAAAACGCGCTGCGGAGAGTTCATTCGTCATCGTATGAAAGTGGAATAATGAATAAAATATTCTTGGGGACAAGGCGAAGAAACTCCTCACAAACGTTTGAATTTTCGCGGGAAGAACTATCCGGCACGGTCAATGCACTTTGCGTTCCTAAGGCCTCTGTTATACTCCCGCGGGAGCATCCGCGGAACGTCCGCGGACCAATGGTGCACGGCGGAGGCGGGCGTGGCGAGGTGCGGCGATTGGCCAGGTGAGGAGTCTCGGCGCGATTCCCGCGCTTCCGCGGATGCTCCCGCGGGAGTATAACTCAGGCCTAACACATATACTTCGAAATCAAAATCAGCATCTTCCAGAACGAACAGAGACTCTCTAGAAAGCTTAGAACAAAATACAGAAATGTAGAAATTTTATGATGCTAAGAGTGAGATCGCACGTACCTGTCTGAGATGTCGCAATTTTCATTTGATTGATAGGAAATGCTTTTTCGTGGCAATACACACTTGTAGACGGCACAAGAAATGTAAAAGCACACTTCCCTCCACTTTGATGTTTCAAGTAAGCTGCATTTACAGTACCAAACAGATGAAAATCACAACGAACCATACAGGTGCATAGCGCGATCTTTTCCTCTAACACACTAGAAAATTCCTGTCTCTTTGTTCTCTAGAGTAAGCTTCAAACTTCAATTTTTCCTTGAAAAACTAAAAAAACATAAAATTTCGAACTTAATGGGACAGGAGAGTAAAAAAATCAAACAAGGTATACCAAATCTTCTTAGGCAAGAGGTTATTTTCATCTTGTTGAAGAGTATCTAGTTTAGTCTGGACGTCGCTTGCTCGATTTGATTTTGAACGACTTCACTTCGAAAGCATCCAACTTGACGTGAAAATTGTATATTTCACAGAATTTTACCAGTCGGCGAAACGGAGTGTTCAATTTCAAAACAAATCAGTTGTATACATTTATACTCATCCTTACAAGCACAACAATAACTATAACAACAGCAATGTAGCAACAGCCATAACAACAACAATTATAACAATACCCTTCCTTACGAAGGCCTGCTCTCTAACCAATTCTCTATATGGAATTGAAGATTCTGCGGTGTCAGCTCTTGTTGGCGCTTCTAAATGAGTTCATACATAGCTGTCTACTTCACCTAGTTTTGTTACCTAATTAGATGAATCCCTATTGCTCACTTATGGTTAGCAGTCGAACATATATTCTGAGGCTCACATAAGTAAACACGAACCTTAAGATAATTCCGGATGTCCTCCATGTATTTCATATCCACCTCTGTATAACCTCCTGCCTCCTCGATCTCGCGTTCCATCAACACCCAGGGTTTTCTAAACATTTTGGCGGCGATTGAAGTACAGAATCCGATCAGAAGCCTGCTCTGTGCTTGGAGAAATACATAAAGGGCAGGTCATTCAACGTTTAGAAATTTCACAGCGGGACGAAAAGATGCTCCAACTGCTTACATAGACGTCAATTGAGGATTGAGTTTGAATGAACCTGATGACGGCACCGAATGGAGAATATTCTGCGCAAACTGGCTTACTGAGCGATGTCGACGCTGAAAGCATCAAACTTAGTGGTTTTGTAGTTGAGCAGGTAAATGGAAGCACTCACCCGTGCAAGCATTTTAAGCTCAGGCCGCACACTGCTGCCAATTGCATTTGACACATCCGGATCATCGATATCACAGCGATATATTCCACCTGCCCCTCCTTCCGCGTCGTCTTCCTCCACTAGCTGTGCAAGCTTCCCATGTGCCTGTAACAGAAGAGCGCAATGACTCCAGCACTTCAGTAGCGTCCACGATAACGTGGATATTGCGTTTCGTTTTCACGACGTTACTGCTGAATAAACTTACAATGAAAAAGCTCCTCACAAGTGCTACTATACACAGTGCTGAAGGATCATCCATAACCGTAGCAGTTGCTAGTAGTCGCTTGGCGAAGGCTGCCACTCTCGTTATAGGAAGCTAAAAGTAAAGCTCTCTCAAGCGCAAACCCCGTTCTTCTCCAATACCCCTATAGTGTTCGACAGTACTGAGGAATTAAGTCAATTCTGTGACACGTGGGATCAATCTTAAGGCAAAACATCATTCTATTATACAAAACCACTATACCCCTTCAGCCCCACACAACTAAATATTTCCTATGGTAATTCGTTCTACTCAGTCATGAAACTCAGATTATTTTTCGTGAAATCTCAGATTTCAAATCCATTACATTAATTGAAATATCCATCTGCATACCTGTTTTCGTCGCTCATTGATCATACAGTCGAGAGATTTAGATAGTACGACGAGGTGCTTCCTTCTGACTTCTAAAAAAGGAGCGTGAATTCACTCTGCATAATGATACTACTTTCATATGGTATTTAAGGAAACTTTGTCTAAATATACAATACAGCAGCTCTGTCGGCGCAATCGGAGGAGCCATCGGCCCTAGGTGCGCTTCCGAATGGAATCAGGTTCGAGACCGATGCATACCTAACAAGCTTCTCCACTACATAATCCGAAAATCCCAAAACGAAATCCAGTGGCGACCTCTGCACTAACGCAGACTAGGCTGACATCCCCGTTCTGCTAATTCAAAAGCTTCTGTCCATCGCATCAGCTTATCAGGAGAAAGATTATGTGACTGAAGCAGAGAGCACGGGATGAAAACGGCAGGAGCCAAGGCGACACTGATCTCATTACCCTGCGTTTTGTCGATCAAGTTATGAACGAGTCTCCGGTGTTGTGCTGTACTGTTAATATGCAAAATGGATCTGCAGAACACTACGGAAGACGCTGTTCCGCCCCTTCGAGGGGCGGAAGGGATTCATTTGTTTTGCTTCGAACACAACGGTTCAGCACTCGTCTCACTACCTCAGTGAATGCCTAAGCTAACTGCGGCGTCAAACCGATGCTTGCACTGTATCTACACCTTTGTCCGAGATTAGTCGACGGACGTACCCGGTTTCGCAGTATCGCGTAGTCTAAACGGAAATCACCCGAAAGGTTGTTGATATGACTAAATCTCACGCTTCTAACACGTGAAATGAGAAATAAAGCACCCGTCCCGAGGGCAACTCACCTGGTTTCTTCTCAAAGGGAAGTTGGTTGAGCAGACGATAAACGGAACGATAAAACCGCGACGGATCGACATTTAGCAACTGGCCATCGCCGGAAAGTATCACAAACACCGTGTTGATGCAGTACAATTGGTCCAACAATCGAAGATTCTGAATAGGAGTTTAAAAAAGAGAAAAGTCGAAGCCATTCACGGTATGTTCAACTAACCTTGTTTTCGACGAGGTTCTCCATAGTGTATATAATGTCTTCGAAGAATTCTACCCCTAAAAGATGAGCGAACTTGCTGAGGCCCTCCAGCACAGGCTCCAGCAGCGCCACATTGGGGACCCGCTTGAGTACGGAGAAGTAGCATTGGAATACGTGCTTCATTGTTTCGGTAGCCTAAACACAGGATTACTGAACTGGGCTTCGGTATTAAAAACACAGCAACAGCTGAAGGTGCATATACTATCAGGACGCACAAATCCAACGAGAATGAGAAGTGGCTGGGCTCTAAGCACCCTTTATTTAGTCCAACTTTTAGTTGCTGTAAATGCTAAGTGCCTACGAAGTCAATATACTAAAATTTATGCTAAACAAATTAAAAGCTTTCCTTTCAGAAGGACGGTAAGGAATCCGAGGAATAAAAGTTTCTGACAAAAATTACCGTTTTCACTTTCGTGGAAAGTGTTTCCGCAGCATCCAATTCCTTAAGGTCGGACTCCAGCTTGTCTAATTGCTTCTTGTACTAAAAGCGAAAGGTCAGGTCTCGAGCAAAAACTAAACGTAGTCAGACGAAAAAAGAACGCATCAATATACCCACTTTTCTAGCCGTCTTGTTCGCCCTCTCTTTCTTGATCTGAGCCCGCTTCGCGAAAATTCTGCCTTTTCCGGATTTCTTATCTTCGTTTTTCACTTCCTAAAAAGACTAACTAATACACGAGATCCTGAATCTTCAATAATCCAAAAATTGTTTTAAAAAATGCCTCATTCAAAAACTGTACCAGGGCTTCAAAAACAAAAACAAAAAATAGCGTGCTGTCGAAACAATGCCTTGTTTTATAAATTCGTTAACAAAAAACTTAATCTGCCTAAAGGTATTGGGACTATTTTAAACTCTTCTGGAGAATTATGTAAATCCGAAGAAGAGAAAGCAAAAACGTTCGCTTCCTTCTTTAAAACAGTCTATAAAAAGCATGATAATAGCGAAACGTCCTGTCAAGCGTTTACACTTTCTAAGCTAGACTTTATTGATATCAATAGTGATAACATCTACAGGACGTTACGAAAGCTTCCACTCAGCAATTCCACTTCACCTGATCATATCCCCTACATTTTTCTCAATAAAGCAGCATTGGGCCTCACTCCAATTCTTAATCTTTTGCTCATTTGGTTTCTCCTTCAGGGTGAAATGCCCTGAATTTGGCGAACCAGTTTCGTTAAGCCCATTTTTAAAAAAGGAAACAAAACAAATGTAGAAAATTACAGGCCTATATGCCTCACATGCTCAACTAGCACAGTTTTGGAACAAGCAACTTTACAACTACTTATTATCTAAACAGTTAATCACAAGAACTCAACATGGGTTTCTTCATGGAAGATCCACTCTTACGGCTCTTATAAGCACAATCCCAAAATGGCAGAAAGTGCTTGATTCATTCGGATATGTTAGTGTGTGCTACATAGACTACACTAAAGCGTTTGACTCAATCCCTTTGGATCTTTTGTGCAAAAAACTTGAAGCCTACGGAATACAGGGCTGCCTTCTAAAATTTTTGCAATCTTTTTTATACAAGCGAATCCAAAAGGTCATGGTTAATGGTGCTTTTTCGGAGAGCTAAGAAACACCTAGTGGCGTCCCACAAGGAATCTGCCTTGGTCCATTAATATTTCTTATATACATTAACGATATGCCAAGTAGTTTACCTCATGGTGTCCACTGTGCCATTTATGCAGATGATTCTAAACTATACTCTAAACGATTACAAAATTCTTCAACAAGGGTTAGATTCTGTAACGGCATGGTCTTCAAAATGGCTGCTAGATATTTCACTATGAAAAACAACTTCATGCTCATTGGGCGCCATCATCCCAAAAATTGCTTCTTCCATCTAGCCGGTTGTAAGCTGCACATTTCCAATTCTATTCGCAACTTAGGAGTTGTGTACTCCGACCAACTAACTTTTGACGAACATATTGAAAAAAACTGTCACTGCAGCTCATGCCAAGTCCAACTGTATATTACGTGCATTTCAAACTCGCAATATGGCAACATTATTCACACTGTTTTCTATTTATGTAAGACCTCTTTTGGAGTATTGTACACCTGTATGGTCTCCATTAAAGCAATGTAAAATCAATCAAATAGAAAGTGTGCAAAAAAGATTTACTAAACAAGTGTTCATTAGGAATGGTTTATTTGAAGTTTCTTACCCTGAAAGATTGACCCGACTCAGTACTACTTCTTTATCACTGAGGCAAATTATCTATGATCAAAACCTTGCTTTTAGAATTGTTAATGATCACCTGGATATGGATAAAAATGAATTTTTCACTTTTTCCTCATTAGACGGGATTACCAGAGGGCACAATCTTAGAATTCAACCTCAAAAAGCACGCTCAAAAAAATTCCAAGAATCTTTTTCGGCTCGTATCGTGAAAACCTGGAATGACCTTCCTGTGTCAATCCTCAGTTCTTCACCAAAAACATTCAACTACAAGTTAGAATGTTTTCTTAAACAGAAAGGATGTTTCTGAAGTTAACCACAATAGACTTTTTTGTGAGAGTTGACAATATCTTGTTCAAAATATATAGCAGCTTTTCAGAGAATGAAATACTAAATCGCTATGAGAGTAGAACGCTTTCCACATTAAATAAATCTTCGAAGATATCACTCTTGAGGATAACAAAAAAGCCAACTTTTGCTATAAATTTTTGCAGATTTTGTGTCACTTTTGGCTTAATAAATCTGTTCTGTTCTGTTCAAATTCAAGGTACATTTATAGAGTACCTCAGAAAATGCACATACTTTTTGCTTGCGCCTGGAATTATGAGATATCTCTCACAAACAGGAATGCTCCCAAGGCTTCTAAGGCGCGAAGAAATATAATTGTTCAAATGCGTTCCATGCGAACATTATTCCTCCAACAGGCACGTCGCACTTTATTTGTAAAATTGAAATAAGTGACTATTAAACGAAATAGCATGGTCCGCATCATCGAGGTTCCGCCGGCCAATCTCAAGGCACGTCTCGTTAGGAATCGACTATACGATTCCTGTTGTAAAACTCGCCAGTGTATTATCTGCCCATTCGGTAAGGAGGGAGACTGCATGGTCTCTGGTGTGGTATACCTTATAAAATGCACGGGTTGCAACGACGAGTACATTGGCGAGACGGGTAGACCCCTTGGGGAGCGCGTTAAAGAACATTTGGGCATGCTTCGTAGGTGCGATATCGCCGGTCCGTTGGGTGAGCACAGGCTACGATGTCACAATGGCGCGGGCATTGACGTGGCGGTGACGATATTGGCACGTGAGTTCGAGATCTCGGCGCGCAAAACACTAGAAGCGCTGTGGATTGCCGCTAGGAACCCCACGATCAACAGGAAGGAGGAACGCGTAGCGGTGATACAGGAGCTGGCTCCGTACGTTGACCTTTGCGGTCTCGAACCGGAGGACAGTCTGCCAGAGGCTCGCTAGGAGGGTGAACCGAAGGTGACCTCATCTCCTCATGTGTCGCCTTAAAAGGGGTACCGTTCGCCCATCTGCACTGGACTGTTTTGTTACCTCCGCGTGTTTCGTCTCCCTCTCCTACCAACCTCTGATTCTCCGCTGTGGTCTGAAATGGCTCTTGGACGGATGGTTTTTCAAACTCAACTTGACTCTTCCAGGCTCTGAAGAAGGCGGTTACGCCGAAACGTTAGCCGGAATAAAGGATCTGTACTAATCTTGGCTCGTCAGCTACATCACTTGGGTATTCATACTGATCAATATCATGCCAAGATTCAATGACAGTCGAACATGGAATATTAAACGAAAATTAGCAATAGAGAAATGAAACTTTATCACTCGTGGACGGTTCTGCCGAACCTTTTGTCGAACTGGACACTGTACCGCACAATTGCAACAACTTTTGCCGTTTCTAGATTTATAGACATTCAAACGGCAATTATACTATCATTCCAGTAGGAAATGCAATGTATAAAACGAGTGCGCGGGGCAAACTCGCCCCGTAGCACACCACCAAATACACTGATCTCCAGCACAGCAGGATTAACCTTCAGATGCGCCTGACTTGTTTTGCAAAACGTCAACTCTATTTCTAAAAGTGTCCAGTTTAAATGAAGAGTCCAATTTAAAGATAATAAAGGTCCAGATTAAGTGGAAATGTGTATATAGACCTACGTAAGGAAGCTGAATTACAATAAATTGTCCAAGCCCTTTTTCCACATAAAAAGCAAAGATTGCAATAAACAGAGGCGGTACCTTGATGTTGAGTGAAAGAAATGTGGCGATAAGCTGAGGAGGAACATGGCCTTTGCGTTTTGTCACAAGAGAAGCTATGCTTCTAGCACCGAACAGCGACATTCGTAGGTGAAGATCCTCACGAAACACACGGTGCAAAGTTTCACACACCTCAGCAACCACCTAAGGTAACGTATTCGTATTCGTCTAGTCCAGAAGCATATTTTAAGCAAGATACTAGAACACTTACTGCTGAGCAGCTACACAACGAGAGACGTATAAGGGTAGACAAAATGTTGGTGGCGTAATTGAAATGTGGTGCAGACAGAACGAGCCTGCTCATCGCCTTCAAGCACAACATCCCCATCTTGTAAGAGAAGGCGTTCTCCTTCAAAGCCCGACTCTTGTCAAACTCTGAAAAACGATTGATGGTAAACGGAACAATTGTACTACCGCTCAGACAAGAAAAAAAACCAACCAAAAATTTACATCTTAAAGCACAAGAAACAGGCAATCTATCAGTTCGGTCATGACTAAACCCTAAAAGGTCTTCTGCAAGCTCGCACAGTAACCTCGTTATTTCCTCGAATTCGCCAAGGATCAAGAAGACGTGGGGTAAATAATTCCACAAAAACACCAATTTTTTACTTTGATCGAAAGACTCCGTTCTACCAAATCTGAGCGCAGCCGACCAGGGGCCAGATTCAAAACTTACAGCAATTTAATAGAGAAAACACAGCCGAAATGTCAGATAGCGCGACTTATCAAGCGTTATGGTGAGCGATACAAACCGCGCTATCAGGAAATTTGGCTGTAATTTCTCTGTTTAATTGCTGTGAGTCGTTGATAAACCCGGCCACAGATAATAACTGTCGATGTGACCCCTTATAAAAGGCACGAGGGCAGCGTAGAATAAATTAACTATTGGAATGTTCATACTTACTTCCTGTCATCTTTTCACAGAACTGAAGGAATTTCAAGTAGTAACGAAGCAGCGACTCTTCAAATGTTTGTAGTCGTTTTGTTTCCTTCTTCACCTTCTGGCTCTTTTCTTCGGCCGTGAGCTCACGTATCGAATATCCAGGAATGATGTCGATGAGAACCTTGAAAATCAAATTTCAGCGCGAAATTCATCTTCTGGCCAATTCTCATCATTCCACAAAATCCATCAGGGGTGAAAGGCATGAACACAGCTTAACAGGGCACAAATCGTGAAGTGACAAGGTATGTCAACCTGTCTAAATGCCGCCACTACCAATTTGTTGAAAGAATGAAACCAAATGTAAGCAAAGAAATGGGACAGAACAGCATCGACACACCTGAATCATGCTCGCGACAGCCAGCTTCTGAACACTTTCGCGCACCAGAGAGTGCACCTTTTCTCCCTGGCACAAGTGGAACAGATCCCGTAGCTTGTAAATCTGAAGAAAAAACTTTCAACGATCACTTGGCATCCTATTTTCCAATGAAGAACTTTGAAAAAACGTCGAACTGATAACAAATCCAACTGAGCAGTATACCTTTGTCCTTTTCGAATTTCGAATAGTCGAATTTCGAATAAATTCGAGTTTCGAATATTCGAATATTCGACTATTCGAAAAAAGTCCAATATTCGAATTATTCGATTATTCGAATATTCGAGAAAGTCCAATATTCGAATTATTCGATTATTCGAATATTCGAGAAAGTCCAATATTCGAATTATTCGTTTATTCGAATATTCGAAAGTGGCCAATATTCGAATATTCGTTTATTCGAATATTCGAAGGCTTCGAATATCGAATATTCGAATTGTCGAATATTCGAATATTCTTTATCAACCTCTTAACAAGTTAGTGGCACTCTTCTTCGAAAACCAGGGGAGTCTGGCCTTATGATAAAAAACGATGTTTGAGTTTCGCGCGTCGCTCAAAGTGCGCCGAATTGTGTGTACGTAATCTGACAAGAGAAGTCAATGAACTTCCCGTGGAGATTTCCAAAATGACCTATTGCTTGTTATAAGGGTGTGTCTAAGAAGCACCGTAGTGGTCTTCAAATGTCCTCTACGCATCAGGGTAGGTCAAAAATTACAAAAAACCGTAGCACTTCAATGCTGGCTGATAAGGCGAAAGTGACGCCTTGAATGGCCTTGAAATACTCAGAAATTAACATGCAGATGCTATAGAGCTTTAATTATAGTTAGATGTTAGAAATCTGACAATTTATTAGGTCAAATGAATCATTCACTGCAGTCGGGGCGTGGATAGCGGGGAGAGGTCCAGGTTCGAATCTAGGAGAGTTGTTTACGGATTGCTGTGCGTTTTGGTAAATGTAGAACATATTCTCATTTTAACCATATTTACGAACATGATCGAAATGTGTTGCTTCAGTCCATCTCTGGGATGTGCTGATCAGTCTTCGGGTTCCTATAGAGAACGTTTCTCTTGTAAATTTTACTAATTTTAGCATCTCTTATAAAATGCATCATTTTTGACCCACTCCGTAGTATTGTACTCCGTAGTATTCGTAGCATTGACATATAACACCAAATACAGTACTAACAACTAAATTAATTAGTCACCCACCTTCTTCACTGACGAGCCTCGGGGTGACTAATTATTAACATGTTTTGTATGAAGGCAGAGGCGAAACAAGACATGTTTAGTGTTGTTGTTACCATTGCTTTAGTTATTACTTGTCTTAGTTGTTGCTTGTTTTCCACTTGTGTTTGTTATAGTACAGAGTGATTTAGAGTTCATGTATACCCCAGGTTATTTCTAATTCTACTTCGTTGTTTAGACATTGAATTTAAAACTGTTTGAGTATTAAAATTTACATATATGATTAACTTATTCTATTGGTCTTCTTGCAGCCTATTCTTCCTCGGCCACTCTCCCGCACTGACAGGGGGGGGGCTTTGCAAACGTAGGTACTTGTATTAATCCCCATGACTTCGCAAGTAGATAATAAAATTTTGTACAAATGTTGTCCTGAGGGTTGACCACGAAGCTGGCAAACGCGTTCGGTGTTACCGTCGACCACAATAGGCGACGGTGAGTATGTGCGAGAAAAGGTGCAGAATAACCGGCCGCGTTGTACTATTGTGACTCCAAAAGTGGAGTGGAGGTCGATTTTTTTCGCCCAAACATCGCCTGTACTGTTATTTTGGATGCTGAGCACGAATATGGTATCCAATTTCGACAATTTTGCCGCTTACGATATTTCATAGTGTGTGTTCGTGAATAAGGATGGGGTTGTCAAGCCCACTGATTTCGTCCTTTCCTCGCCTTAGGAAATTATTTAGGCTGCTGCCACGAATCTGTCATTTCTTTTTCTAAATTATCCATTTTTCGTCCACTACTTTCCATCTCGAAGTCGAAGACTGGAAAGCAAGTCCGATCACATATGTAGGTGAAGAAAGCGATTCCATGTACTCAAACTGATAAACTTGATCACTCATGAAAATGTGGAATCACGCGATCACGCGAAAACGTTTACTAGATTTGCGATCAGCACCTCAATTAGCCCTCTAGACGACGTTTGGGCGAAACCTGCTTTCGATCTCCGGAGTTGTGGGAGTACAAGTCCCTAAACCTTCGATTAGCAGAGAGTGGTGGGGAGGCGATGGGCAGCAGGGGTGTGCGTAAATTTTTTTCGGTAAATTTTTAACGACCACTTTTTAACGAAAAATTTTCGCGTTAAAAAGGTAAATTCGGTAAATTCGTTAAATAAAATGTCCCTTAGCTGGATTCAGTTTTAAACCACTGGGATGCCTCTCGGACAATCCCCCACAGCGCTCAATAGGTCACTTATAAGATTCCCACGGGAAGTTCATTGACCTCCCTTGTAAGCTGACGCGAAGTAAGCGCTGCAAGCGCGGTCCTCCGCTGCGCACCTGCTTCCTTGTAAACGGCCGTCGAGCGTGCTGTGGCCATTCACGTGAATCGCAAGTGATTAGGGTTATGCCTGTACACAGATATTTTTACCTTCAGTATACTACGGGAGAATCTTCGTTTTGTATTTCTACCCCAGTTACAACAAGGGAACGATTAGAGCCGAACGGGCTGCGGTAGGGAGGTAGAACTTTCAGGGGCCTAGAAAGCTCCTGCTTTCTGCCAGTAAAGACGTTGAAGAAGAGAGGAAGAGCAATGGCTATGGAGTACAAGAGCCAGTCATACTCCGTTTCCTATGAAAGTGAGCCATCCCCATTTTCGCTCTAACACTGTCCAAGTCGTAGTGTCTTGTCAGATTAGATTCCAACGCGGGTCCGTTTCTCTTCAACGGAGCTAGAACACAAACTGAATGCCATTCATGAGACTCCAGTGCGCCCTTTCTGCACCAGATCGCCTTTGTGTCATTTCTCCGCCCATGATAATCATTCTTTTACCACCTGGAAGCTTCGCTATAACATAAGGAAAGATAGCAACCTATAGAGAATGACCTATAACAATCTAGCTCTGCCTACCCAAGGTGTTTCTCTCTTCTCGGTGCACGAATTCTTAGGGAAGCAAAGTGTGCTTCATTGCCATTATACCGCTGTTATTGTCCTTTGGTCTCGTAAAGGAAATGGATGGAGCAGCCATCCATTTCCTTCACAGTGGGTAATAAAAAATAATTAAATGTCAACCACTGGGTGACGACAGTAAATAATAGTGTTCATTTGATTATTCGAATATTCGACTATTCGAAATTCGATTATTCGAAATTCGACTTTTTGAAAATCGAATATTATTCGATCATTCGAAATTCGAAATTTTGAAATTCGAATATTATTCGATCATTCGAAATTCGACTTTTTGAAAATCGAATATTATTCGATCATTCGAAATTCGAAATTTTTTCCCAAGGACAAAGGTATACTGAGCAGTATGCAGGACGATCAGAAATTTCACCCAATGCCAATGTCTCGCTAAAGAACATAGCACCGCTTACATTCTCCTGAGGATCTGTCAGGAGCTGATGGGCATATGTGGAGATCGTCTGCTTGAAATCAGCAAGCAATTCCTTCCGCTTGGCAAGCAACTCGGTAGCGCTAAGACTCGAGAAATCCTGAAGAGCCTGTGTTGTCCAAGAAATCTGATAACAATTATAGATGACTGTACCTCATTCTCTGGCTTTTCCTCTTCCTGTTCTTCCATTGGTTGTTCAGATTCAGCATCCGAACACTCCATCTGTTTCTCGCGAGTTGGACGAAGGATAGTACCATCCTAAAGCATTCTATGGTACAATTGGAAGGTGGATAAAAGGATAAAAGGGATGACAGATAGAAACAAACTCTGTCTACAAACGACTAGACATTAAGTTAGTTGGAAATCATTTGGCTGGTCCACATCTTAAGAAATTACACTTGGACGACAAACAAAGCAGTTTTGCTCACAAAGAAAAGTGGCAGAGGACCTGCATCCCTGTTGAGAAAGAGCGTTATGAAATAAACAGAAGGCGTAGAGTGTAACGGAAGAGTTTAGGTTCCAAGAGGTTGGCAAACTGAAGCCTACGCATAGAAATCGTTTCCCAGCCTCGCAGCTCCCAGCACCTTTGCAAAAGGATGAAAGGCGCTACGACTTCTACTATTTTATGCTAATTTGCTAGTTTCATCTCTCAAATTTGACTACGTTTGCTACTACACAGTTCACTTGTGGCCAGAGATGTAACCAAATCGGCACCTACACATACGTAATCTTTCTAACGGTAAGTTATGTATCTACTTCATAGCGGTAAGAATCGCTAAGGAAATCTCTACAACAAAACCCATTGCGCTTTTATCTACCTGAGGCGAATTTTAGAAACGTGTCCAGCGCACTACAATGTTTATGATGCTATCTACAGTCCGCTTAAGCCTTCGAAGTCAAAGCAGTGAAGAAGCTGCACCATTCTCCCTCCTTTTGACTAGAAATACTACCTATAGCGCATCTGTAGTTCAGGTTGTCTGCACCTCAAACACATTTAACTTGCTCAACAGAAAACGGCTTTCTCAAACAGCAAAGCTTTTTCAACAATTTCTGTATAGCTTGCTTTTCTCATTCATTAGCAATTTGGCGCGCAAGCACTATACTAACTGACTGTTCAGTAACTACTTTTAAAAACAGAAGGAAAGTATGCGACCATACCTTCAACTTTATAGGCAGCATTTCCTGAAAACGGTCGTCTAGATGCCCATCGAACTTCCTCTTCTTCATTTCGATGTCATTCACTTCTGCGACATCTGCCATCAGTTCTGGAATTTGTAACAAGAGGTCACACTCGTAGACGAGAATAAAAAACCTAAACGTCGGAAATGTCTACCGGCGGCTGTTTAGTTGTAGCAACGCCTTAAAACTAAGCGAACACTACGGCGAATGTGAAAATATGACGAACATGGAAAGCGCGCGAATAGGTCCTCCCCGATTCGCTTCATGGCAAAACAATCAGCCCTTCCATTGAGGATGAAACACCAAGTGGTGTCGTGTGGCTCATGAAAGACATCTTCTGATCAATCTCCCAAAATCCTCTCACTACACCAGAGTGGTATAATGCGAAGAATTGCAACGGACCACACAAGGGAGCATAGCAGGACATTAACCAATGGGAATCCCTCAGAAAGGCTAGGCTCGGAAAGCCAATCATTTTGAGTTGCGCTGCACACTGCACGAGGTATCGCACAATGCGCAACCAATCACTTGTTCTACAACGAGTTATTATCAGTAGGGCCTTTGTTATACTTCGAAGTCTAACATGGGCCTAACTATGAGGGGGCTAATGGACCATATGTTGAAAGCCAATAGAATGTACATGGAACAGGGATTTCCGCGACCTTTACAGACCTCAAGTACGGCCGAAACCAAAACGATTACTGTTAGAAGGAATGCTACCCACTTTGATCATGTCTTCGTTTTACTCCCGCAAAAGCACTGTTCTCCCAGTCTATGTCGGCGTCCAACATGTCAAGCGGCAGACCATCTTCGGCCTCCTCGTCGAACTGCGTTTCGCGATCCGCAACCCAGTCATCTTCTACCTGTCGAGTATAATCGTGATTGGAAAGAGGGCAAAATATTTCCGAAACTGCAAAATGAACTAGAACACACCGATAACTCCGTAACAACTCTATATTACCAACAACACTCAAAGGAACCATGAGGGGAATCCTGCAGAAGGCAACAGACAAACGGAATCAAATTCAAATGTCTGTTTAATATACGTTTCCCTGAACCGTTAGCAATTTCTATCTGACACCTCCTTCTCGAACGATGGGTGTGTTTTGTTTGCGACGCCCGTTTCACCATGAATGATACAATTCATTAGTATTTCTGATCTTCAATGCACCCCTTTATATTAGATTTCGCTCTATATTCTTATCTACAAGTAACTGATTCGAATAGCACTTGTTGCTGGAACGTTCCGGACCTGACCGAATCCTGTTCCTTCTGTTGATCAGTGTTCCGTTATGGAAACCGATTTCGGTCCTCGAACGTGATTAGAGGGCAGACAGCCTGGATTCCACTATTTCACCTTTACCATGAACCGCTACGACTATTGAGATCCAGTGGTACAGATCTGGGTCTTGATAAGAAGTCGACCAAGAACAAAGTTGCTTACGTTCTTCTTGGCGACTTAGCTAAGTCACATCAGCACCCGTCGTGTATTTCACAGTTCAGGGCTGCTAATCATCGCTTCAAAACAAGCTTTTTAAATTCCACTACACAATATTGTATCCATTTCTAGCGGATAGTGTAGTAACTTTAACTTTTAAACGAAAAAAAACTCCCCTGGTCCACATAAAATAAACGACTTAATGACGTCAAGACAGTTCCAGACTTGACCAGTGAAAGATACCTCTTCGTATAGCTTTAAATAATGAAAAAACTAGTCAGGAATATATGTAGTTAGAAAGGCGTTGTAGACTCACATAAAACGTCGAGAGTAGATGAAAGAGTAACCAAAAGTACAACTTCTTTTAGTAAAATCCTGCCGTCAAATTTCCATCCCTCCAGTAAAAATGAGGCAATATGTAGTTGCCGTAATCCCTACCACGTTCTTAAGCAGACTGCAAATCTCAGGCTTCATAAAATTATCGGTACGTGGAGGAGATCGACTGGACACTGGCACTTTGAATCTATAGGTGGGATCCAGCCAGTTCAACCACGTTTTTCAAACCTCCGAGGACCTTAAATTAGCACAGGATTTATCTCAAAACAAATTGCCTTCTTGCACACGGGGAAGCAATTGTACAAATGGGCATCCAATGGGCTTCTACGCATCCACGAATTAGAATGCGTGACGCACTCGAGAAAGGGGTTCATTAACGCAGACTTCGTTTGTATCTTCATCTAGATTATTAAGAAGAACCACCTTCCTAACAATTTTAGCAAGTTCAAAACAACTGTCTATCTGCACCTTCAGGCGGAACTATGAAGCTCTTTGGCTTTTCTTTCCTTCTTGGTTTTGTTGCCCAATATTTTTTCTTTCTTCATTATATGCGTCTCTCATTTTTTTCTATTTCAATGAGTTGTGTTTGGTGGACCTGTTTCCTTCTTTGCTATACTGTTGTGAGCAGTTGTACTGGACATGCGTATGCATGTAATAATTGTTAAATATTAGACGAGCGCCCCCGAATCATAAAACTAAAGTGAGTCAGGATGTAAGGCACAATGCACTCACATTAACTGCTCGTTTCCTGGAGTCTTTCGATCTTCTCGCCTTAATATCCTTGAGCTCGTCTATCACTTTTCTTGAAATTTTCTTCTTCTTCGCCATACGGTTTAACTTCCTCGTCGTCTTCCTGGTGTTCGATGTTTTCATCATCTTCAACTTCACTTCACGAGAAGCCGATGCGAACCCCATGTTTGCTGAAACAAAAATTCTGAAGAGTCGAAACCGGAAAGGTGATCGAAATACACGACGTAGATACTGTCAACGATAAGGAACACTGAATAATCCTTTGGAACGGTTTTCTTCACTCCACCATTCACCATTCTGGTGCAGTCCTAATGCGGTCACATTTGCTGCTCGTCAACATCAGGTATAGTGTTATTTCCCACTGGCGACGGCAGTATCTCAATGTTTCTTGCAGCACCATTAGACCTGCTGGATCTATCCTATTCGGGAGGGGCAATTTTAGAGTGTCAGCTGCCTTCGTCATTCCACGGCACACCACCACGATCCCTGAACTAAAATGAAAACCCTCGTATCATGGAACACCAGGTGAAGCTCTCTTACAAACTCATGGGAGGGCATGGAGATGCAAACCACCATATACCCCTTTCGATTAAAGTGTTTGATAAACTTACAACCGAAAAAAATCGTCTGAGCTATTCACCGTTGTTTCGGAGTGAAATTCAGGGAAATCGTTACGGGATCGAGTTGCCTATCCCTCTGCTAATCAGTCGCTGCAGCCAGTGATATTTGCTTGCATGCTTCTCCAGCGCAAATAGGGTCGGGGGGGGGGGGCGGCTTCTGATGGGCAGAAAATCCCATAGAGCGTCGTAGCGTCATTAATGTCCTTCATCAATGTCTCCAGCGTATAAAGCCTGTAGTAAGGGCGCTCCATGGTTCAAAAAACCATGTTTGAATCTTGCGGCTGTTGGCGTAGCACCCCGGACGGGTTTTTTCCGGTTGTAAGTGTATCGGCGAGTTTCGATTAATATGGGACCGAGTTGCTTTGATGAATCGATCGTATGAGACTAGGGACTACTGAGTAGAAAACTACAGAAAAGATGAAAAACGCAGGAATTAAATAAAACCGCATCCAATAACTTCGAAATTTTTGAAGAAAGAAAGACTGAGGGCAACGACACATTCGAAGGAGAAGGTGATAACGAGGACGAGAAGAAATGCCTCCATGGGCAGTAAGGGTTCGAGGCACCTTGAGAAGTCGATTTTTTTGCCTGTTTCCTTAACGGAGTGCACTATTCTAGTTCTAGTATAATCCTACAGCAGAGTAGGCTAACTGCTAGCAGAACGAAATATTTCACTCTGCTGCAGGCTGTACATTTTTAGATATTTTTAGGTCCGGGAAAGATCGACCCCACCCAATTCCCACTGCTTCGCTACCTGGCCAGATAAGTTCATTCTCACATAACGCTTAACTCATGAGGAGCTTGAAATGCGGGCACACCAATTTAATTTTGACCGAAAATCCCAGCCGTCGTTTAGAGCAGGTGTGACGTATTACAGAAAGAACACGAAATGTCACGGAAATAGAGGTGGTTGTGCTCGTTGTGGGACCCAACTACGTACAGTAGTCAAGTGATGAAATTTCGAGATAGGCGGTCGATGGCTTTTCCAGGTGGTTTTCGGCAGCTTTGTTCACGGTGGTTAGGCTCTTCCTACGTACAAATGGGGGGGGGGGGGGGGGTTCTGCGCCGCATCTCGTCCTCGTAACCCTCGGCGGAAGCGACGGCTCACGTCATCGTCAGCCCCTTGGCGTATTGGTGTCTGGGTGGTCTTCGGCCATGGACTTCCCTCCGTTGCCGTTTTCGAAGTTCCTTGCTGTTGACTGTCGGATCTGGGCGCAATGTGACTATGGAGGGGTCAGATAACTGGGCCACACCCCGGAGTCCCTTCCCTTGCCCAAATCTGTGCTCTCCTCCGCGTCAGCGGAGGAGAGCACAGAACAGATTCTCTGTTGTTAAATTTGCTTTCAAATTTTGGGCAAGGGAAGGGACTCCGGGGTGTGGCCCAGTTATCCGACCCCTCCATAGTCACATTGCGCCCGGATCTGTCCTAGGCGGAGGGGAGGCACCGCTAGAGAAGCGAAAAAACGCAGATGGATGGTCTGTCCGACCAGGAAATTCCACGGAAACGTCGTATCAGGCCAAGTCAGGGTGTTTTCTTTGTAAAATATTTAACGTCTGGTAATATTGTCGTTATCAAAGAGATTCTATGAAGTGCTTTCCTCCACTAGGATAGATCCTCATTGTCTCACCATCTTCGTAACTATCTCATTTTCAGGTAACCTCTGCAGCAACATGCTCATTCCGACAGTTAGAGCGTGCTTCACCGCCTCTGCAGCCTGCAGTAGACTTATTGCTAGGTCCACGTATCTAAATGGAGTCTCTCAACGGCTTAAGTAAGGGTCTTGAACTTGTGTAGGACCTCGGCGAGGGGGCCACTGTTGCATCATGAACTCGTCGTTGTTTGCAGGTCTGATGCAATTCGCGGCGCTGTGATCGGTATTGATTTGGGAACGACAAACTCATGTGTCGCTGTTATGGAGGGAAAGCAAGCAAAGGTTGTATTCGATGCCTTCACCTTAAAGTTTAATTCTGACTATGCGTACATTGGTGTTGAATTCACTACTTTGACTACTAAAATTTCACTTCCAAGTTTAAAGCGCCCAATGTCGCATTTAGGATACATCCTAGAACCTGTGTGGTGAATCACATAAGGTTTCTGTGTTCCACGACCCTTGTTCCTAGTTCTTGCTTCTCCTCCGCGTCAGCGTGAGGAGAGCACAGAACTAGGCAAGGGGAGGAACTCCGGGCTCTGGCTGATCTAACTTACACATTCTGAAATACCTTGCCGGTGTGCAGCGGGCACGAGCCCGCTTATTACTGTTTGCTGTTTTTTAACTCTGCACAGTTTCGGATCTCTACTTATCGCATGGTGTGGTGTGAATCGGATGTGGGGTGAGTTATCTTCGGGGTTGTTTTCAGTAAAGCGCTTACATGTCTAAAGCCCTACGCACACTTTTGCGGCAACGTTGCAAGCAACAAAACCGCCTGGCAGGAGGCAAAACTGCCCCTTAGGCGGCACTCAGCCTCAGCAAGCGTTTTCATCATCATTATCATTATCAGTTTCCATTCTAGATCCCGCCCGATCAGCTAGAGCCCAGACAGAAATTTTCGGCAGCAAAGCGGCTGCGGCGGCAATAATGCCTCGATGTATTACTGCCGCTGCCTCGTTTGCGGCAGCTAGTGCCGAGTAGGCGGCACATCAGCAGCAGTCCGGACTGGGGTAGTTTTGTCTCGCGGTCCGATTCTGCTTCTCTGCCCTATGCTTAAAGATAGGGCTGCCGCGTTGCCGCAAAAGTGTGCGTAGGGCTTAAGCTTTTCCATTATGAATATAGTAGACGCGAAAACAAGGGTTTCTGCATCAGTCTAAGCTGCCTATCGGTGAGGACTGCCCCATACACGTTCAAGAGAAGACCTGCATATTTCATGTGACAGATCATGAGTACAGATGTGGTCGGAAAACAGGTTCTCCTTTAGTTGTAAGGTAGAAGGGATCCCTGGTGACAGGCGTTGTGTTAAATGCTGTGTTGACTACCGAGCGCTACCCCAAACTAATCAACTGCACTACCACTGCCGGCTTTTGTAGTAGGAAGCGAATATTGCCTTTCCCATAGTCATGAAATTACTACTAGGTGGTCCTGCATCGTAGTGGTTTCATTGTTTTTTAGTTCTTCATAGTTAGATGTGGACGGTGATTGTTTCTTTGATCTACGGCTTTTCAAGAGCATTCGTAGTTCGAAAAATAGCCGTGTAATAACAAAAAAGGTAGCCTCACTCTGATGCAAGTTCATTCGCTGTACAATTCTAATGGGAGCAGAGAGGTAAAAAGTAGTTTCGCCGTCTTGCCGCTCTACCGTATTTGTCGAGATCCAGGGCCGCTATGTGATATGGGAGCTCTCGGGCGAAGCTAGAGATGTGGTTGTGGGCATGACATGACTACCAGCTGCCCTTTTAGGTTCACTGTCTTCAAGTGAGCCAAATCCTTTCATACCTAGCAGTGTAGCAGTTAGATTCAGAATTGTGCCAACCCCAGTGCCATTAGATGGAGTCACCGCCTCTACTTGTCTGATAACAATTGCACAAATGAGTGAAGCCACTATAGGAACGCGCTTTTCACGATGAGCCACTGTTCTGCAACTTCCCACATGGGGCTGGCATCCTTTGTGTCCCATTGGCTTCCCAGTTGCCCGCCCCCGCCCCTTTCCAACGTCCCAGATTAAAATCGCGCTTAAACTCCTTTCTTTAATTTTACGTTAGGCCATGCATGAATCATTTCACCAAATGCGTTTTTCTCAGTTAAAAATGTTTTGCCGTAGCTGTTGCGGTAACTGCAGCCAGATAACGTGACTGTTTGATATCCTGATATTTAGGTCATCGAAAATGCTGAAGGTGTGCGAACAACTCCATCAACTGTGGCTTTCACGAAGGACGGAGAGAGGCTGGTTGGAGCACCTGCCAAGCGTCAGGCGGTCACTAACCCGCAGAACACACTTTACGCCACGAAGCGTCTTATCGGCAGAAGATTCGAGGACGCTGAAGTGCAAAAAGATGTGTAAGTGGTTTCCTCGTTATGCTGCCATGGTGCTATGTTGAGTTGCAGCATTGCAGGAAGATCGTCCCATTCAAAATTGTCAAGGCTAGCAATGGAGACGCTTGGGTTGAATCCCAGGGCAAGATGTACTCTCCATCACAGGTTTCTTACATCACCATAGTTTTCTGTGGTCCAAGCATTGGCCTCCTTATCTGCCTTTGGCTGCATTTTCAGGTTGGAGCTTTCGTACTCATGAAGATGAAAGAGACTGCTGAAAACTACCTCGGAACCGCTGTACATAATGCCGTTATTACAGTACCTGCCTACTTCAACGACTCACAGAGACAGGTGCGGTTTGGCGTTGCTCCTCAGCGTCGTTGCTGCATTGCCATTTATCGATGCTTTTAAGGCTACCAAGGATGCGGGACAGATAGCTGGACTGAATGTTCTGCGTGTCATCAACGAACCCACTGCTGCCGCGCTGGCGTATGGTCTAGACAAGACCGACGACAAAGTGTAGGTTTCTTTGTTCCTCTCAGGAGCGATCACGAATAATCTTGCAACAAACTGATTTTTAGCATCGCCGTGTATGATCTCGGAGGCGGTACCTTCGATATCTCGGTGCTGGAAATCCAAAAGGGCGTGTTCGAAGTGAAGTCAACGAACGGAGACACGTTCCTCGGCGGAGAGGACTTCGATCACGCTCTTGTCAACCACCTTGTTGCTGAGTTCAAGCGGGAGCAGGGAGTGGACCTCACCAAGGTGGTTTTACCAAAAAATCTGAGTTAGTGTTGTAGGCTGTGGCATGTGACACAGGAAGCAGTATTGTACACTAGCACAAAGCGCCGTCACTTCAGGAAAATGAACAAGGGCAATTCATGGTGTAAAGGTTGCTAAGAAATTGTGTATTTGGGGGGAGGGGGGGGGGGGAGGCATACGCGTTGAATTGAATTACACCGTGCTACGTTTTACTGCTTCCATGCCGTGAGTACATTTGCGCATCGGAGGGTTTAGTTTGTCCTGGATCGGCTTTAGCGGACATCTGCAATTTACTGATGATTTCATCATCTAGTGTTTAATATATAGCGCGCATGTCGTTTCGTGACATACCGATTAGTCACAAGGTACCGCTTGCACTTGGATGTCGGGCGTTTTTATGGGCCATATGTCGTTGAACTCCGAAGCGCTAGCACGCTTTCTTACGCTCATGAAGATAATCAGCTTTTCCTACGAAATGACTCAATTCGGATAGTATTTCTGGGCCACCTCTTGTTTCTAGATTTCTACTGGATACAATCATTTAGAGATTTCGTCTCTTATGTTGCAACGCATTTTTACAAATGTCATGAGGCTCACTCACTCACACTTCTACCCAAAAACCATTCTGTAACCGTAGTCATCAACAGCAGTTTGCGTAACAATTCTTTCAGTTGGAATTTCCGCGTTTTGGTCTTACGCAGCTCCTTACAAGAAAATACCAGTTCGCGTTCAAGTGTCTCGCTGAACCTATTCCAGTTTTTGGAATTTTTTTTTCGTCTCTTGTTCATATGAGTAACAGGAAAATGATGCTAGTACTGATAATATTTTCCTCTTTTCTACAGCGTTCTTGTTCTCACGACGTGTCATTAGTGGCTTCAGTAGCCAGTTAGGAGTTTCGACTAAATCTTTCTTTTTCTTCCATGGAGAAGCTCAAGAGAATGCTCTGATTTGGTCGTCGTTGAGGAACATGTGCAATATCCACCTCCCCACCCAGTGGCGGAGCTTAGCTCTGAAAGTGGCGAAATTCTTGATAGTATTACTTTCATTTCTATGGCACTTCATAAACGCAGCATTTCTTGTACCACTCCAGTAATTGTTGAATGCACACACAGTTTTTGGTGGCCCTCCTTTCCCTGGTCTCCTGAACCGACTTTTCTCGTTCATCTCAGAACAA
The DNA here is from genome assembly GCA_947359475.1 of Heligmosomoides polygyrus bakeri. Lineage (NCBI taxonomy): Eukaryota > Metazoa > Nematoda > Chromadorea > Rhabditida > Heligmosomidae > Heligmosomoides > Heligmosomoides polygyrus. Next base: position 69,434,276 of record OX375868.1, on the reverse strand, counting down.
GAAATCGTACTGTAGAGAGCTTTGAAGATCCCAGAAACAGATGAGATATTAGTTGATTACATTAACTATACAGCAAGCAAACATAGAGCTGCAAATATGTGATATTATTTCTCCCTCTTTGAAGTCCTCCAAAAATGTCTTTAACCCTTGCACGGTCATGCAGTGACCCCGATTGTTCCGTAGAAAGATTCTTCAAGGAGAGAAATCGAAGATTCCGTGGCTTGTTCGACGGGACAAATACACTGCTTTTCATCTGTCGCTCGTCTTGCAATTACGGGAAACAGTTTCAGGACCCAATGGCAATGCAACGGCTTCGTGAAGCTGCTGAGAAGGCGAAATGTGAGCTGTCATCTACCACCCAAACGGACATAAATCTGCCATATTTGACGATGGACGCATCAGGACCAAAGCACATGACGATGAAGCTTACTAGGTGTGTCCTCGTTTTGAGCATCAGCCGGCCATTCTAAGGCTTCTGTTGTATCCAGGGCAAAATTCGAGCAGCTTGTTGGAGATCTCATTAAGCGCACTGTGGAGCCATGTCGCAAAGCCATGCATGATGCTGAGGTTAGTTGATGCTGGCATGTTTTTTGCTTTAACCTACCGCGTTGCTAAGCAAAATTGGTCTAGGTGAAACCGTCGGAAATCGCTGAGGTGCTGCTGGTGGGTGGTATGTCACGAATGCCAAAGGTGCAGCAGACGGTGCAAGAGGTGTTTGGACGAGCCCCTTCAAAGGCTGTGAATCCTGACGAGGCTGTGGCTATGGGAGCAGCAATCCAAGGAGCCGTCCTTGCTGGTTTGTTTCAATTCGTGACAAATTCCTCCATCCACTTTGTTGCTCTAGTGTTCCCCTCATTCCAGGTGATGTAACTGACGTGCTTCTGCTGGACGTCACACCGTTGTCGCTCGGTATTGAGACTCTCGGGGGAGTGATGACGAAGCTCATTTCGCGTAACACTACTATCCCAACTAAGAAGAGTCAGGTACGCCCCTATATTATTTCGCGATATTTTCACGTTGTGTTATTCAAACGATATATATAACGGCTACATTGTAGGTATTTTCAACGGCTGCGGATGGACAGACTCAGGTGCAGATCAAGGTTTGCCAAGGTGAGCGTGAAATGGCGAACGATAACAAGATGCTTGGACAGTTCTCTCTGGTGAGTACCATGACTAGCTTGTATCGTAGATCTCGTCCTATGACACCGTTGAGATCTCGCGAAAGTCACTCTTCATAGCGTACAGAAGGATTCGTTTTCTCATTGCATTATCCTTCCAGGTCGGAATTCCACCTGCACCTCGCGGAGTTCCTCAAATTGAGGTTACCTTCGATATTGATGCGAACGGTATTGTCAATGTATCTGCAAGGGATCGCGGAACTGGAAAGGAACAACAGAGTGAGTTCGTTAGATCCTTCAACTTAAGTGATACCTGTTAAGACTAAATTCTTATTGTCTAGGTTTAATTGCAAGGGTTATGTGATTCTTTTGTTCACACTTTTTCCGCTTTCTTATGAGCTGATTGGACTCGCTTGCGGGAGGGGTTGCTTCGCATACTCTGTTCCTTGCTGCCAAACTCGTGCTGTTTCCATTGTCCTCTAAGGAATTCCAAACCGTTTTCGGATTTCGTTTAGAAAAGGCCTCGTAAGGGATAGCACAATCAATTTGGTGTTAATAAAAAGTTCCTTGCTTCATTAATTTTTCAAAGCTACAGACCAGACTGCCGGCGCGCTTAAGAGAATACGATGGCAATCGCCTGCTATACGTTTAAGCATAGACAACTCCTTATAATTTCCCATCATTTTCATCTGAATAGATGTAAAAATCTTATATAATTTATTTCATTTGCTAGAATAATTCCTTGATTAAGGGTTATAGTTGTTAATTCACCCCTTGATTACTGCTTTGTCTGATCTTAGTTTGGCGTTTTCAGTTGTCATCCAGTCTTCCGGAGGTCTTTCTAAGGACCAAATTGAGAACATGATCCGTGAAGCTGAGAAGAATGCCGCAGAGGATGCCAAGAAGAAGGAGATGGTGGAGGTAAAGCATAGATCGTTTTAGCGCTGTTTACGGTTGCTATGGCTCAGCGAAGTGCACCCACTTAGGTACTCAACCAAGCCGAAGGAATTATACATGACACGGAATCCAAGATGGCTGAGTTCGCAGATCAACTACCTAAGGAAGAGGTGTGCTAGTTTTGACTCCAGCTGTGTATATTCTAGCGTAATGATTTGTGAATTCGCATTATTCAGTCTGAAGCGCTGAAGAAGAAGATCGAGGAGACCAAGACCATCCTCGCTAACAAGGATAATGAGAAGCCTGAGACGATTAAGGAAGCTGTCAACTCCCTCCAGCAGCAGTCGCTGAAACTATTTGAGGTAGGAGTTTGCGTAACGTGTTTTATTATTTTGGAAAACTATTATAAGGTAGTTTGTAAGGGTAAATGCCTGCAAGAGCGCTTAGCAGAGCCGTGAGAGCTCTTACGCCTTTATCTTTTTTCCAACTCAATCTTTTTTGCGCAAGCAGTTAACGATGACATCGTTTCTTTATGACCAATGACTTGCGTAGCAACATATCATGGTGCTAAACGGTTTTACAATCGTTTCTGAGTGGTGATGAGCTTGAATTCATAAGGGAAACCTGTGAACTGCGTGTCGTTGCTTTTGTGAAGCTAACGAAATTGGGAAACATGGAAGAAATTTGGACCTGATGGAACAGCACCTTGTTGTCCCACAATGGAAGCCGAAGCGTTTGCCATCAAAGCAATCTCCTTCATTGTTAGAATAGTCTCTCTAATAATAAAAAGGACAAGGAAAATGGAAATAGGCTAACAATATGTAGCGATGCGTCCAAACTGCCTCTGGATGCTTCTTATGGGTGTATTGCTTCGAGTTCCTCCAGTGACTGGTAATCTCTTAGCTATTCTTTGCGAATTGGTAGCTTAACGACCGTGCATGCCATGGTTCAAGCAGAACACTTCGCAAGTCAAACTGCCCTTTCACGACATTGTCCGACGATGCCGTCGAACACCTTTTTTGCCGCGTGGGACAATGTCCGACGATGTCGTACGAATACGAATAGTTCATGGAAAATTATAAAGCATTTAGTAGTACAATACTAATTAACGAGTCCACTAATATCTACGGTCAAGACGGTGCTTAGGAAACTTCATTTCTTACTGTTTTTCATATTTAACAAATGAGACACAAAATAATTCAAATAATCAGCGCGCGGGAAAAGTTCGCGCTGTCCCACGCGACAGTCACCTGAAAGTCGCGCTTGTCGTGAAAGGGTTAAATGGGATGCCTTTCAGCTTAAGTTGCACATTTTGCATATGAGTTTGAGTGCTTTTCATGTCGAGTAGACGCAATTTAAGAAAGTCAGCTTTTATTGTTTGGTCTAAAGGAACTTGTTTTAAAAACCCCGTCATCTACATTGTCGAAAAAATGATTGCACTATTTGATTGTCGCAAATTCTCATTATTTTATTTACTAAAATGCACTCAAACCGTAGTATAGTGTGCGAAAAGGTTTTGGTTGTCACTCGACAAGTTAGCGCCGGGCGCTATTCCATTATAGTAAAGGGTGGGGACATTTGTCAATCCCTTTTCGGGATACGCCGCAAATTCTACTTCACGGGATATCGTGGGGGCAATTTGAATGGGTTTTTGACCTACATGACTAGGCCAGCCGATGTGCAAGTCAATGTCCTATCCTTCCCGGACAGGCCAATTCGCCGCGTCAGTCAAGCAAGTATTTGCAAGATGCAATGTGTTTGTGTAACTCATCATCTTTTTCTTGTTGTTTTATGCTTTCAACCAAAACTAACAAAAATCCCTGCCCCTAAATGGATGAGAACATCAGGAGCTCTCAAACAGTATAGTCATTCATCTTTATCCAGGATGTGCAGGGACTTGTTCAATAAAAATTTGTTTGGTTTCCTTATAACGTCTCACCGTGGACGTATAAGTTGGGTTTGAAGTGTAAAATTTAAAAGGAACATATACAGTACCGATTAGTATCGAGGATAGGTGTCGTTCTGCACAAAATCAAATGTATGTAGTTATAATCGGGAATTCTTACTGGTCGTGCTCTGAGTCCTCATCTGGAAAACCTCATCGGTCGATGTTCTCTACTTCTTGCTTCGTTTTCATATACACTGTCAGAGTGTCCAATGTTCAGGCTGCTTACAAGAAGATGGCTGAGAAGAATTCTCCCGGAACCTCTGACGCACAGGAAGCCAAGACGGCAGAGGAGCCAAAGAAGGAGCAAAACTAAAACATGTTATTGTTATCTTTTTCTCTACTTCGCAGTAGTATAGTAGGTAATTCAAAATAGGTTGCTAGATGGTTGTTTGTTGATTTTGCTTCTCACGTTCCATATTCTGACCACAATGCGGTCCATGCGGTAGCATATTGTTATGTCGTTGTCGTCGATGACAGTCGTTGTTCTCATGTGCATTGTTGGATTTGGCGTCGAAACGCGACTCGGTTTGTGTTGCGGTTCCTCGTAATTCTTATGTCCTTTGGTTATGCCATAGATCTTATGTATAGAATTTGAATCATCGAGTTTTTATGGTGACTTTTATTAGACTTTTATTTATATGAAGCTGCTATAAACTTTTCTTCGATACAAGATTTGGGTAGTGTGTTGAGTGTTGTTTCCGCAAGGTGACCTACATGGTTGATTTTGAACTCTGGCTGGAGTCTGGATGTTTGTTCCTCTGCAGTCTTTGTTCACCGGAGGTTTCGATCTAGTGCTATGGGTACCTCGTTGGTGCGTTCTTCGGTCTGGTTTCCGATCTAGATTTCGCTTGAAGTCACGAGAATGGTCTTTAGTTTCTGACGGAGTTTCCGTCAGCCTCTATTTTTTGTCGCAATGTACACAATCCCGCGTGCGGTCTTCATGTGTGACGGATTCCGGTCGTTTTTCGCTCTCCCTTTCGTCCTACCGTAGGTCTGTCGCGTGTTCCTGGATGGTTTGAAGAGTCTCGTTTTCAGACAAAGCATGGAAAGTTCAATGTACAGCAGCAATCCGAAAAGACCTATTGTGGGTATTGAAAACAAAAGGGGAAGTCTGAGTGGGCATTACATGCTTCGTGAATGTTCCAATTCGTCATCGAATGCTCAGAAAAGGGAAGTGAAAGGGTATTCGTCAAATTTGAAGCTTCGAACGTAACACCAAACCATTGGATTTCTCTTTTTTGCCTTATTTGTTAGTCTTCTTAGGTTGGTACTATCGCCTATCGTGTTTTTAACGGGCTGTTTGGTTCTCTTGTGAAGGAAATTTTCGATTCCATGCTTGCGCTGCATTTGTTCAGTGAAATTCGCTCTTTTCTTCCCAGTTTTTCTGTGACTAGAGTGCTTTCCAACTAATCATAGCGGTGCTATGTGTTTTCATTTGTCGGTTAGCTTTCTACTCTGTCCATACGCTGTCACTCATAGTCGCTTTGGCGGAGACCTTTTGTGGCTGTTGTGAGGCTACTGAATTCAAAATGCGGTGAATTTTGCGACTAGTAAACTTTCTACAGGCACTTTTTGCGGACGTTTCACGAAACGCATGGCTATGCTAAACCGTCTTTTGGACACCTCCATTTCCGGGTTTGTTCCTCATTTTCACATGTTGCTGTCGCAACAAATTTTTGTCCCCTTTTAGGGGCTCGCGCTCCATGCGACTCCTGCGTTGTTCACAGTTTTGGGTGTTGTAGCCTTCCTTTGTTGTGGGTAATGAGTCGACCGTTGTCAAATGAAGGAAAATCCTTAAAGTAAATCAAAAATAAACTCAGTGATTTGCGGGCACACTTGCTTTCCAATTGTTGCGGGCACACTTGCTTTCCAATTATTTAAGTCGTGAATTTTCTTGCAAGCTCGACCACACATACACACACCTCGGAAAAAAGTTGCACTAGCTTGCACCAGCCAATTTCCGGAAGTTTCGGGAATTTGGCAACGCTTATCTCATGAGATTTTGGAATTTTCTTTTCTGGCACACAGTTCCATCAAAGCAGAGGACTCCATGACGAGGTCCTTGGTAGCTTAATGTTTTATAATTGCGTACAAGCTCTTTCCAACATCGGAATAAGAGCGAAGAACGCCTATTTCTGCTCAATAATATGGTTCATGCTGAGTCCTCTGAGAGCGCTGTGTCCAGATTAAGGCTCTTCATCCGCATCGTGTAGAGCTCTCAATATTCCAGTTATCAATGTTTCGAAAGGCATCATTCGCTGGAGTTACTGCTGATTCCGCATATGGTGTGTTGCTTTTAAGGAGCTCCTCAAATATTATGAGGGGTTCTTTGTGTTGTGGAGCGCGTGGTAGCACGGTCGATGTAAGCGCCGGCTGTTGTTTGCACCTCGAGTCAGGTTCCTGGTTTGGTTTTTCGCCCGGCCAACCAAGCTTTCTACTCCAGGATTGGTGCCAGAGTTGTCTAGAAAGGGCGAAACACTGATTGCCCATCGGTTGGCTCCTCAGGTTATTGTACGGCAATATACGCATTCAAAATGCCTACACGATTTGCCGTGGAATTAGGATGCGTGGCGCATTCCAGAAATGATTGATTAACGCCGGCCTTCATCGTTTGTCTTTCACCTCTTCGATCGTGCGTTTGTTAAGAGGACCTGTTCGCGGCTAGAACGGATAGGAGATACTTGTTACCACTTTTTCATTTTGAGAGCGTCGCTGCAGTTCTTTCGTTCTCTTATTTGGCTACAACGGACGAAGTGTAGGATCATTTCTTGTTTTTTATCATACCTATGATTACTTAAGCTTATCAAGCCTGGAGCACCTCTCGTTAAGCGTGGAACAGCTCTCATTACATTCGGCATCCTTGCCGAAGCAGAACATTTGAAGCCTAGTTGTCACGGTAGAAGACATCAGCATAATATCCTTTGCGTGGAAACAAGTTGTGCGCTCCATCTCTCATCTATTGTTGGGCTGTATTGAGAAAGGGATTAAGGGTAAAGGGTTGTGCTAATCGATCTCTGCTTGGGATCCTCCACAGCTTTAATTGAACGGGATGTCGTGCGGTTTGAAGACTTAACGAACGACTTGAGAATTCTTCATTAATAGATTTATACCTAATTCTTCTGACCGTGTATTTGGTCCTGACAATGACTCGCGGAGGACAGCCGTTATACAGGTTAGTGCTTTTTCCTTCCCAGAGAAGTCTGATATCATTTCGCTAATCCGGAGGGATGAAACGGTTCATTAGCCTTGTCAGCACTCGAACCAAAAACCTCGATTCGGGGTGTATGTGCCTGCCGACGTATTCCCTGCACTCCCACGTACTCATAAAGTCTGTTTCATGTATGCAATTATTACAAAGTGTTGGCATATCCCCCCTTTGGCTCGTCTCCTTTGTTATTATTGGCACCTTTTCTTTTTGCGTTCTTTCGCAGGAAATCGCTCAAAAAACCTGGGCGATCAACAGCAGACTGCCAGTACGAATTTGTTGGAGTCGGAAAGATCGAGTGACTCACCATAAGATCTGCTAAACTTTACATCACTCCTAGCTAGGTCAATGAATTGGTGGAGTGAAGATTAGTACGGCAAGAATAAAACTGCGTCCATCAGTTGATCACGTATCTTAGGTTCTAGGCCTTCAAGAGATTCTGGGCGATGTTCTAGAATTGTGTGTGTGCCTTATCTTCAGTCCAACTAGAGCAGGCAGTGGAGCGTTCTCGGCGATTGGACAAGACTGGCCTCTAAATTTAGTCATCGTATTTAATTATCATTGGGCTCATGATAGCGCAGTCGAAAGGGGTGCCGTCTGTGGCGTCCGCCCAGTTGCAGATTCCCGGTTAGGATTTCCAGTAAAAGCCCACCAAGCCTTCCATGACTGCGGAGGTCGGTGAATTTGTTTCAGACTTGTCTGGAAAGGAAAATCTGCTGACCTGTTCATCGGCTGGGCACCGCAAGTCGTTGGAGGATGTCAAATACGCATTCAGCTAGCCTCCATGACACCCTGTAGAAATAAGATGCTTGAAGCATCCCAAAAGCGATTGAGTTACGCCTTCCTCTTCCCTTTTTCTCCCTTATTCAAATTCGGGCGTGAGTGAAACAGTTTGGAGGAGGTCTGGTCTTTGTTTTACACTACGAATTATCGTTAGATATGGGTTCGTTTCACGCTCAGACCAACCAAGTCTGGCATGTAATTTCTTACAAGACTGCATGGGAAGGATAAATTACTGCCGTCTGTGGGCGGCTGCTGCAAGTCAGTTTATAGACCATATTCGAAATTAAATCTTTCCCACGGTATGCGGTGGAAGTATAACGGAACGATAAAAGTGCCCCCAGCCAGGTATCGGAGAAGGCCACCTGTTTTCCTTCGTCTTTCTTCCAGTCCTCGCGCTTCCTGGGGCCAACCAGTTGAGAATCTTCTGTTTGTCTGTTTCAGCCTTGGTGAGTTCCATTGGCTTAATCAAATCAATTTTAGCCGTGAAAAAGGCATTTTGAATAGGAATCTCCTGATATCGGCTCGCTGCTTCAAAAGAAAACACATGAAGGACCAAGTCCTTCTATCACCGTTAGATTTCATATCGTTCTTATTAGAGGCGACAGTCCAAGAGTTTGTTATTGGGGTCCACCAGTCGCCGAGATTTTTCACACCTCCTGAGCATTACTTATAAATTAGAGGGTGCTACGATTAGTTGGCATCTAGTGCACTGCTGAAGACTTTAGGCGACACTTGATAGATTTATGGACTAGTCTTCTGATCGTAGAAATGGTGCTGTTGGCTGTTCCTAATTGCCATCTGCTTCGCCCGAAGGTCACGCCTAAGGCGGTCTGTGTGACTTATATGTTGCCCACATACTTCAGTCTCGCTGATGCGAGATAGATTTACAATGTTCCGTGCACGTGAAGTGTTATGACGCCTCATGAGCCACGCAGTTTAGTTTTTATCAGGCCTCGGTGAGACGAGCTGTACACTGCGCGCTTTCGAGCGGAGACAATATGCCGTTCAGCTGCTTGCTCTCTGCTCTCTTCTGCAGTGCTTCTTTGATATTCCACGTTGGCTGTTGATTCCTCTTATTCTCTTTCTCATTCTGGTCTGTTTGAGGTAGCGAAGCTCGTCTCTAGTCACAATTCTGTGATTAATACTAAATGAATATGAGCGACATCTAACGCTGTATCCTGCATCGTGATAGCTGACAATACAGATAGCTTACTCCTCCTGTTGAGAGATAAGTGCCGTGCTCAAAAATCTTAGCCGTTGGACAACCAAAATTTATGGCTACTGATTTGGTCCCTTCCTCAGTCCTAACAGCGGCAAATTTGTTGGTGCTAGCTTCTACCGAACCAAAGAACATACTGTAAATGTGAAGTCATGTATAAAGATAGTAGGCCCAGCTTCTCAAACAGTCTGGTCACCTAGTGTTTGCCTGTGTCGTTATTTTGATATGGAGATGTTCCTTTTTTCAGGTTGGGCATTCAGCACTCACATTGTCTTCCATGGACCTTATTCTCATTGTGGAGGCTGTTCATTTGTGTGTTTAGTTGTTTAGCCTTCCTAGATCCTTCTTTTTATGGTTCTAATTTTGCCACTTAGTACTATTCATTTATTTATTCACGACGTGAATACGTGGGACACGCGTAAAATAATATAAAAGTTGTTAAAGCTGAAAGGTTCTAAATACAGGGTGTCTCAAAAAATGTATACACTGTTTGAAAGGTGATAACTTTTCTCACAGTAAAGCTACTGAAGACGTTAAGGGCTCATATGAAGGCTTAAGAAAATAGAAATGTTCTGACACGTGAGTGGTATGGAATGCGCCATGCACTCGTCTGAAATTTTGCATTTTACACTCGATTCATTGTGCTTCGCTTGAATACATGTTATAATTTCTTCACAAAGTGGCCGTTTCGATTGACTTGTGCTTCACATAAAGTTTGAAACTTAAAAACACTATGGCTTGCGAAAAATGCAAGGTTTCCTTTAAAAAAATCAAGGTACTATGTGAAAGGTGAACATTGCTGCTAGTGAATCTTTTGAAATTTTTTGAGACTTATATGAAAGTACAGGATAACAAGATTACCGTAGCGTACAAGTAGTCAAGATTGCGCCATGCCACCGCCTGAGACCTTGCATTTCGGACTCGATTGATTGAAAATGGGCTGAATGCTTGTCTTCTTGTTACTGCTTGGTCAGATCAGCCTGCACTGTGCTTCTTTTAACGTATACCTTCGCCCAGTAGCTGCAAAACCTTTCAAATAGTACTGCATTATTTAGGACACCCTGCATTTTTCAAATGCAGTAGTGTGTTTTTAAGTTTTAAACCTTAAAAGAAGCACAAATCAATCGACAGACCACTTTGTGATGAAATTATAACAAGCAGTCGAGCGACAGTCAATCAATCGAGTGTAAAATATTAAATATCAGACGAGCGCAAGGCGCATTCTATACCGCTCATATGTCAGAAAATATCCATTTTCTTAAGCTTTCATATGATCCCTTAACTTCTTCAGTACCTTTACTCTGAGCAAAGTTATCACCTTTCAAACGGTGTATACATTTTTTGAGACACCCAGTAGAAAGCAGCACAACACAAAACCGATACTGGAGGGTACGGAAGAGGGTGTGTATGCCTGTGGAAACAATTATTGCAATAATTTGGTTAACAGAAATTTCTCGAATTTATAGAAAGGTAAAGATAGGCAATTTCCGTTGTCCGCAACCAGCAAATAAACAATGTGGAAATGGGTGTGCAGGTTCGTTTCGCCACTACCCTCAGACGAACCTTTGTTTAGCACTCCTCCCGTGGCTCCCACAAGCTTATGTATGTCAAAAATGTAGATCTTACTGTGACTTTGGAAACACCGCTAGTACTTGACTTCTCAGTCTCTACTATAATGTTAACGGCTGTGAAACAGTGATGACTTATCAATTCAGTGATAGCCGCTCATAATAAACATCAAGGCAACAGCCGGATCGCGTATGAAACTACTTCTAATTTATACATTTTTGTTAGTTACTAAAAAAACTTAATAAATTGGTTGGTAACATAGGTAGATGTACAAAAATCGAGTATAAATGTTAACTAGTACATGAAATAGTAAACGAACAAATTAATTCATATTTGAATTTAATCCGCGCGTTGTCTGTCACAACGCGGTGGAACCAAGGCCAAACGACGCCTTGGACGCGGCGACGTATACCGGCCGACTGTTATTTGAGCTTAACCATGGGCGGTTGTCAGCGAGTTTATAGCCTTGGTAGCTGGTCGTCCAGTTTTGTAATACATATATCAGGCGGGCAACGCGTCGGCACATATATGGGAATCGCACACCGAGCGGCGGGATTCAAAAAGTGTGCCACAGCCGTCTTTCGACGTCCAGAGGGATTCAGAAGGCGTGACGCTGACGTCATGCACCGTGCGGCGGGATTCGGAAGACGTGCCACGTGCTTCATGCAACAAGGGGAGATTTGCTGCGGAGTCGGTTCAGCGTTTTTTTCCCTCGGACAATGAAGGCTATCGACCGGTTTTATTTATATTTTTGCACATTAGTTCTATGATTAAGGAGGACGGGTATGTGTGTACCACGTAGGGGACGGGCACGAAGTATAAATCGAGGGAATGCAGTAGAGGGCGAACAGACTTTACAGGAACTTTTTTGAGACTCTACCCTCCCATATCCTATTATCCTATTCTAATATTATATCTCAGGCTACGTTTTTACTGCATTGAAGGTAAAAAGGCCTAGAGAAGAAGAGGGCCAAGGTGTTCTATTCTTTAGAGGTGGGGCGCAGCCCCATCCAGATGTTTGGCGGTCAGTAGGCAGTTGAAAATCTGGTAGTGCATAATTGTAAATTGTAGAGGCTTTTAAAAAACTGCAGAGGTTAGAGACGAATGGCTGTTGTTTGAAAATGCTGGCATTGCAGTTCAAGATGAGTGTCCTGCAGTTTGAGGAGACGTCGCCTCTCTGCCTCTCATCCATCTCGCATCGAAGTTGTTCGGTTTGCGTCCGAGCCATTCAACATTCTTTCACCGTTCTGTGGTCGATGGATTGATTCAAGGTTTGACTGCGAGGGAAAACACCGACTTGTGCTTGCCACTGCAAGCCATTAAGGGTGCGAACAAGAACGGCCTTCAATCACTCTCTCTTCGGGATGCGCAACGAGTTCCATTTCTATGAAGCATTCTGAAGGTAAATTCAATGTGTGTTTCGTCTACACAACGAATAACACTCCTGTGCACAAGGCAGTGTTTATCCTTCACAGACGAGACTGGTAGCATTGCAGAGAGCCCTGATGGCAGTCTTGGCTCGGTTGGCCTGGGGGAGATCCATTTGGAAACCCATATAGATCAAATACAATCATAATCATCAGGGAAGTGCTGAAAAATTTCTGGAAAAAGCGGAATACGAAACGCGGAAACGAAAATGAAACATATTTGCCATTTTTTCAACTTGCATCTGAAACTGCGTCAGATGCGGCTTCTATTGCACTTTTTCTTGCTCAGAACTTTGCGAGCAGCAGAATCTTTCACAGATTAATGCTCGTCGTCATCATAGCATAACATAACATAGCGAAGCATAAATTCATAATGTTTTTATGATAACCTTTTAGCCATCTCTAGAGCTGTAAACGAAAACAAATTTAGGGTCCTGTCTCACTATTTCTCACTATTTCAGCATGCAGCCTCTCCGCTGTTTCCATACCCTGCGACTGCTTTTCGCTGGCTTTTCGTTGCTGTAATTTTTTTGAACAGTAGACCTAACCGACTTCACCACTTTAGGTTATTCACAGACCAGAATTTAAAAATCCATTTGCGTGAAGTCTAAAACTGGAGCAGTCTTACCTAGATCATTTCCCGACCAGGAAAGACCTTCCTCTCAACATTTTTAGAAGCCTGTTGCATCATAGACGACGTGACTGCTCTGCACACATATCTGCATACTCAAGATTAGCAGTTACATTGCAATCACCAAAACTATAATAGTACTCAGAAATCATTCTGGGATCTAAGATGATAACTGGAGGACTGACTATTCATGGTACGTCCACACTTTCGCAGGAATATTCAATCTGTGCCAGCCTAGAAGCTCACTGATGTAAAGGTGCACAGCTGGACAGTTTCTAGATGGTTTTCGAAGTAGCTGATTTGTTTCAGAATTCAGTAGGTCTCCCTAGTTAATCAAAATAACAGCTCATGGTAAATATTCGTAATGCGTCATTAAGAAATGAATTGCATAACTCTATATGGATGGATATCACTCCTAATGAAATTAAAACTGAAATTTACACTTTCGATCAGGAGCACTGATGTCATCTTGGAGCAGACAAGCGCATGGCACAACCTTCGCCGAACCCTTTGCCTCAGGATACTGCGCTGTATGCTTAGAAAGTTTTTGTAGCTCTTTGTAAGTAACGGATCAAGAATGTTATGATCATTCAAATGTTGACCGCATTTTCTTAGCATACAATGCATAAATTTGCTGGCACATTAATTTTGCTTTGCACTCAGACTTCGCCATTTTTGACTACTTTCTTTTGGTAGACTAACCAATTTCAAGAACATTAATACTATAGTTGTCAAACAGTAATTCACTCACAATTATGTGAAGGAGAACTCTTTTTACCTGATAAGCTGATTGTGTTCAACAGAAAACTAGTGTGGAACAGTGCCCATTTCCGTTTCCGCCTTTCGGTTAAAAAACAGGTGGAACACGGAACGGAACAGAAAAGCTCAAAGTGGCCGGAAACCGGAATTCGGAACACGGAAACGGAAATTCTGCACGTTCCTGATAATCATCCAAAGAGCCCATTACCACTTTGTAGAATTAGGTACGCGGCTCATTCCATGAACTTAGTTGATTCAGAATTTCATTCTTGTTCTGTGATCTAAGCACTTTGTGAGGTGTTTTTTTTTCATCTTTTTGTTAGCGAAGTTCGTATGTGGTCAAGGTCAGGGAAAATGATTTGGAAGCAATGTGTGAAGTGTTTTATTACCGTATAGCTGGAGATTTATTAAAATGATCATTATATGGCTATTTGTTAGCCGTTCATTAGATAAAGTTAGGCTAATCTTATCTCAGAATGTTTTCCACTCCGTGTATGTTGTGAAAACAGCTTTAGTCTTTTTAAAACTCAGCATGATTATTTTAAAATCTGCTAATCTACTGGAGCTGCTCTTGTCTTTCCATAAATATTACTATAACGTGCCTAAAGGTAGGGTAGGTTTGAGAGTCGATCCTTGGTCTCCTTTGCCTTCCTCGTAATCGATCTGTATACTGAAGTCACTCGCCGCTGTTTCTCCCCAGCTGTTCAACGTTCTTTACATAGCTGCCGCCAGCTTCCTCCTTGTCATCTCTCTCCTCGAGTGTGTTCGACCGATGACGCCATCGCTAGCGGCGCCGACTATTCCAGGTTTTTCTCTCCGTCTTTGCGCTCCCTACGATTTGATCTTTTTCATGTGGTTCAAAGAGCAATGTTCCCACTCTCGCATTCGAATTCGCCTTTCTCTTCATCTGTCATGTTCCCGCTTTCTGTTGGCGGACGGACCATGTGGTTTTCGTCTGGCATAGCGCTGACTTCGATTAACTCATGTGTCATTTTTCCTTTTGCATTCAGTTCCTCTTAGGTTAATTTTTGTTGTTGTTTGTTAAGGAATTGCTAAAAATATCCCGTCTTGACGGTATATTTAATAACTGATCAATTTTCTTACATCGAAACACATATGTCTTTCTTATATTCTAAATAAATTTCAACACTCGCATAAATATCCCTCGTGCGCGGTTCTTCTGATAATTCATAAATCCGTTTCGTGTAATTCGTCGAAGTTTAGTGGATGAGTCCTGGAGTCGGCGTTGTGTCAGTGCTGTTGGGTGCTCAGTGGGGTGATGAAGGCAAAGGCAAAATCATCGACTACCTCATCGAGAACAACGATGTGAGTTCGTCCATTTCAGGGATTCCTCCTCTGAGAATTTTTTAGCCGCGCCTCTTCTATGTTGTGAAACTGTGTGAGGAAAAGACTCATGGTCAGTCAGCTTTCTCGAAGGAACAGTCAGTGATTGTTCACAAGGGCTGCTGAATATTATTAATCTAGCTAGAAAATCTCGAAGAGGGCAAGACCTTGTACAACGAAGTTGTGGTTGAATGTGGTGGTGTCTATTTTTCTTATTTGGCTTTCATTGTTGGGCTCGGCGAGGAGCCTGAGCTGTGTCCAATAATGAAAGACGCTCACGCCTGCAGAACTGGTGTGTTTCGTATGTGGACGATTGAGTGCCTATATGCATATTTAACTATGCAGCTGTTGACCATCTGCCAAATTTTTTAGTCAACGGTCACCCTCGGGTAAATAGCAGCGTGCAATTTTCACAAACAGCATGTCTCTATTTCCTCGAAATCCTGTTAGGTTGTACTTGTTGACAACTACTACACCATCTGCATATTTTTTTCCGAAATTCAATCTGCAAGTAGTTTCAGGGTGAGATGAGGACTTTTATGCTGGATTGCTCTACCTTTTCTTCCGGCTTCTGCTATTTGGAGCTCTTACAGTTGCCTTCTAAATTCTAAATTTCTGGGTGAAAATTTCAGAGCACCATGTTCTTTGACTGATCGTCCGACTCATCGCTTTCCTAATATGGCGTTCACTTTCATATTTCGAGAACTAAGCAGTCGACTGTCCGGCTGTTGTTGTTGATGTGGTTTTATCAGGTGCTCAGTGGTAAAAGCGTTTTACCAGGAAACTGGACCTTATCCCATTATTATCCCGTGAGGCCAGGAAGAAATCGACGAGTATTTTCTTCAGCGTGACCAAAATTGGTATAACTCTTTATTGCGGCTTACGTTTCGGCGTCGTCGCCTTCTTCAGAGCCACCTCTTATGGCATAGTTTTCGTAGTCTCTTAGCCTAGCTTAGCCTAGATGGGTTCCTGCAGAATGAAATGGCATTTGGGAGGGTAGTTTCTCAGATGACTTCGACTTTTCCAGGCTCTGAAGAGGGCGACGACGCCGAAACATAAGCCGCAATAAAGAGTTATACCAATCTTGGTCACGCTGAAGAAAACACTCGTCGATTACAACGCCAAAGATGCCAAGATTCATTGGGAGTCGCACGTGGAATGTACTGCGGGAAGAAATCGTTTGAACTGAGCGACGGTTAACTTACTCACACCTAAGCAGAAGGTGAAGGTGATTGAAATGGTTATGCAGGAGTCATTTTCACTAAAGATGTAAATTATATGTTCGTCATTTGGATCCCTCGCGTTAGTAAGGGGTAGTTACTAAGGTTGAAACAGCATCTTCAAAGTATCGCCGGTTTCATACCGTGTCAACTACATAAGGCCTATCACTTTTCCAAACCCACGAACTCTGAAATTTTGAAAATAAAGGAATCAGCGGGCTTCGCCGTGGGTGCGAACCAATGTCTTTCTAAAATAGATTCATCTGTGGACTTTGGACACAGTCGCAGAACACTTCGAATTGCTTGAGGAGCGCAGTCGAAGGAGGCACCGATGGTTGCATGCACCCTGAATCGAGTTTCTTCGTTCGAGTTTTCCACCCAAGCCAAACAACCCTTCCTTCACTTAGGTGTCAGCAAACTAGTATAGACTTCTAGAAAAGAATGAAAGAGCTCATAGACCTGTTCATTGGCTGACACATTCAAGTTACCTTGAGGATATCCTGTTAGTGTGACTAATTTTCATAGGTTTTCTTAACGCTTACTTCGTCCCTTATCCTTTATGTTCGTGGGGTAGACTCCTTTCCTGAGTCTATTCAAGGTTGACAGCCCTGTGCACCGTGATGAAGAAACGAGCCTCGGTAACTACTATTACTACTAGTACTGTCTCACATGGCGTGGTTCGCCATATCCACCATGCTAAAAAGGCAAACGATACTGTTGAATGTCGAATGAACCCTCAAGAGAGAATCGTAAGGAGATTTCTTCGAACGCGCTGGTTTCCGCTAACAGTGTTCAGTGGTAGGATAGCTGGCAATAATATCACTTGCTTCTGCTCTTCAAAAAAAAAGTTTTTGCTTGGGTGTAAAATGAACGGCATTTCAGATGATTGACTTTTTCGCGTTTAGTAGAATCTAGAAACCCGTGCTTTCAATTTGTATTTTGGCTTCTCATTCGCCTAAAAACGTTCGGAGATTTGAGGTGTATATACGTCTTTTCTGAGCATTGTTTGTTCTGGTGAGGGCACTTCGAACTGAGTTGCCATTTGAGTCCTTTCCTATTAGATACCTTGTATGTGAAATAGCACATTCGCACGCGAACAAACTGTAAGGTTTTTCTTATTTATTGTGAATTATTCACTCTCGCGTTGCTGTAAAGCAGTCACTCGTGAATATGTCGTAGGTGGGCCGCAACCTCCTTATGTTTTAGGTACAGGTGACAGCGCGCTGTCAAGGCGGTAATAATGCTGGCCACACTGTTGTCGCAAATGGTCGGAAATACGACTTTCACATTCTGCCTAGTGGGATCATTAGTCCAAAGGTGAGGTTTTGTTAGTTTTTAACGCATTCAGACGAGAGCGTTTTCCCGCCCATTGCTGCTTTTTTGGGGCGCGCACGCGTGTCCTCTCATTTGTATGGACTCCCACGAAAAAAAAAACAGCAAAAAAAAAAACAGTCTTAGAAAACTTTATTGCCGACTTAAGAAAAGTCCAGAAGAACTGCACATGTTGCTATAAAAACTGAACAGTAGCCTGGGAAGAGATATTGCCAAGAAGAGAGTCCATACGCGCTGCTCCAGTTGTGAAAATGTGTTTGTTTGAGGTGCTATCCAACGACAGGAAGTGTTCATGTTGAATGCTTGCTTATCGTCGTAACCAGTCAGGGCCTAGGTTGTTTCATTTAAGTGTTTAATTCATGTTTCATTTGAAGTTTGTGAATTAATCCTCGTCTAGAAGTATATGCGCTTTCAGTAATGGGAAAAGTTCTTGTCTTGTTAGTTACGAGGAAGCCAATCATCTTTCTGCCCACGCAAACCCAACATTGATTTGTTACTATAATTTGCGAATTTGAGAAGAAAATTGAACAAGAACATCAAAAAGAAAGTTCTTCCCAAAAACTCACCCGTCCACTCAAATGAGTGGACACCGTCCGTCGCGCCCTCTCCGCTGTCCACTCATATGAGTGGACACCGTCGCGGATGTGTTAAGCAACAAGAGAACTATGGCGACGAATTTGCCACTTCTACACCTCTGCCGGTTTTTTGATGAATGGAGTGCACTACCTCAAATTGGTGACTCTGCTTCATTTGTAGAAATGTTGTTATACGTCGACGGATTACCGGTCTAATGAAGTTGAGACCCTCTTGATTTGCCTCATTTCTCATTCTTGACAGTAGATGAGGCGCACTGATACTTGTTTGTCTGCGCGCCTTCTTCTAAGCTGGTCCTATAGACAAACATGTTTATTTTTATTTGTTGGGCGCATATATATGCATGTAAGAGACAGCATAAAACGACCCGAGGAACAACATTCAGTGACTCACGTTTGTCGTTTTTCATCGAATCGAGGAGAAAAACAGGCCGTAACAACTGGCTACGGATAGGAGAAACGTCTCAAGCACATGCATTAGGATGGGACTGCATTAGAGAACAAACAATGAAAGCAATGTGCAGAGGCTTAATTTGTCCGTACTTTGGCGGACTTTTTTGAGCCTATAGCTCCTCTGCAAAACTGCTCGCTTGCCTCACCTTTCTCAGTTGTGCTCTGACAAATTCACCTTAAGGTCGGCGTGGTCGTCTAGAGAATAGTGCTAGTCTATTTTTTCCGAATTAAACTTGGGACTATACGAACATGAAGGCGTAGTTCAGCATTAGAGATTGAATATGAAGAATGAATATTATTAGAGAAAATGCTTCGCTTCAGTGCTTTAACATCATTGGAAACGGCGTTGTTGTGAACCTCGACGCGTTCTTCGCTGAGCTGACGCACAACGGTGTGGACGACGAACCGGGATGGGAGAAAAGGTAAGACATTGCCTTTGTAACAAAACAGCCTTCCCCTGCATACGGGCTGTTCTAGGATCATGATCTCAGCCGAAGCTCATCTCGTGTTTGGAGTTCATGCACAAGTCGACGGTCGTCACGAGGCTAGTTTGGCACAGAATCAGTACGTTTACACTGTTTTAGGGAAAGCGGGATCGCTGATGCGATTGTTTGTTTTAGCAAAATCGGCACGACAAATCGAGGAATAGGCCCCACATACTCTTCCAAGTGTTTCCGCAACGGTATCCGGGTAGCGGATCTTTTGGGCGATTTTGAGGCTTTCTCCGAAAGGTGTGCTGCGTTCTACATGCGATGTGAGGGTGGCTTATACTAGCGGATGCCTTGCAGTTATCGCCGGCTCGTCGAACACTACACGAAACAGTTCCCAACTATTGATGTGGACACCGAGTCCGAACTCCAGCGGTTCAAGGTAAGCCGTGTCCTTCTTGCTAACACAGCTGGCGGCCTCGTGACAGCTGTGGCTACGTTGATGTGGAACAGAAGCACCTTTAAAAGGATTAATTACTGGGGGATAGAAGGAATGAGTTTCTCTTCTCATGACTGTGTTGGCTGTTTTATTTTTTATTTTAATAGGAAACGTAGCCTTTTGAGTGTCTACTGCATTCTGATCTGCATTTTCACGGGCGAGATTTGCAAAGAACAGACTTCTTTTTGCCATTGTCCTCTCCCAAGACTTCTTAAAATGTATTTTGCAAAGCCTTAGATAGCGTAATCGTCATCCTAAAGTATTAATAAAAAACGCTAAGGTCATCTGTAGATCTTCCCTTCCATTTAGTGTTGCTTCGCGTAAGAATGCACCAGCAAAGACTCCACATTAGACTAAAGGGTGCCAGAATAGTTCATTGGGTAATCATCGCTCGAGGGACATAAGGAGCGTCGAATGTGTTGTTCACAGGAGCGGAGAGGACCAGAGGTGCACAATTAACGGTTAACGATTTAATGAGTTTAACGAATTAGCGGCATTTTCCGTTAAAATCCGGCTTAACGACATAACGGGAATTTTTAGAAATTTAACGGAGTTTTTAACGGACCTTTTTTCTCAGTAAGTTTATCCCTTTCCGCTGAGCCTTCACTAATATTGCAGGCCTCATCCTCCCAATTAGGACTATTCCTGAAAATCTATTGAAATCAGCAAGAATATTTTAATGTTTTTTACTATTCCCATGCCATCTATGGCGCATTTCAATTTTTGGAAATAATTATCTGGAGCTAAGAAAGTTCTTCGTCGAGGCGCCAAGCACGTCAACAATTCCACAAAGTTAGTGGTTTGACCTCCTCGTAAGATATGCTTATTCTCACTTGGCGCTGCTTATCCCAGAATACTTTGCTCGCCACCTAAAGTACTCGAAAGGAGAGAATGTTTTCAGTCGGTGGACGTATTTTAAGTATTTTGAGAAAAAATACTAGTGAAGGGATAAAGAACGCCGTCACTCAATCCCTTTTGGGATGCGCCACGCATTCTACTTCTCGGGATGTACTGGAGACGATTTCAATACGTAAATGGCCATGCAATAAATCACCTGTGGTGGTCAGCCTATGAAGAAGTCAGCGCTTTGTCTTTTCCAGACAAGTCTGGTACCAATTCACCGACCGAAAATTCACCGAGGGGTGGAAGGTTAGATTGGCATAGCGGGAAATCCGAACCAGGAGCCCGGTATAGGATATGCATGCGAAAGCCGGAACCCCCTCCGACTGCGCTACATGCGTCCTAATAACAAAAATTGGAAAGCTACTTTCCTGAACGTTAACACGTCAACGACCGTGTCACACCCTTTCGGCCGTGTGGGACTGCGTGACACGATGTAGTGTTTGAGTTCCCACTTGTAGTGTCAGAGTTCCGACTATGTAAAAAATCAATTGGTCTCACGCACAGGGCACGCGAAAATCGTATGTAAGTCAACGTGTTAATATTATACTGATAGATTTTTGATTGCATTTTTATTCTGATATGTTCTTGATAAGCTATCGACCAAGATTGTTAACAGCTTTATTCGGCTGACCTTTCGGCAGCTTTGCCTTCTTGGTAGCCTGGAAAAGTCGGAAATATTCAAAATGCCATTCGCCCAAACATCATTTCATCCTACATAGTGGTCTTCTTAGAAAAATGGAGACAAGATCAGTGATGAGAGTTGCAGAGGACCAGTGACCTGACAGGTGGTTGCCGTCGAAGACCACCGTTCACCAGCAGCTGGGTGTACCGTGGGTGAATGAGCTTCAGCCTGGGACCACCCGGCTTAAATACCCCAGCAAGTCAGAGCAAGTAAATCGAAACCCGCAGAGATCTAAGAAGGACGCTAGTTCTTGGGTTATCGTTAAAAGCTCCTCGCTCCGGTTGACCCCAGGATTCCTACGTAGTTGTGATCCAGAGCGCCTCGAGTGTCCTGCGCACTTTCTCGTGCTAAAGGGGCGTGGACACCTGCAACATCGCCTGCATGGCAGCGGACTCTGTGTACTCCCAAGGAGTCAGGACGTTGCCTTTTCTAAGGTCATCCAAATGCTCCTTAACCATAACAATAGGAGTCTTCCGGTTTCCCCTATTTACTCCTCCCTATTTTCATTGCATGGCATAAGGTAAACCACACCAGATGTCATACAGTCCCCTTTTTCCCATTAAGGCAACCTGTATTTTTACTAGTTCTTTCGGTACTTATCGGGCTGGTTCCCGCATCGAGATTGTACACGCTCGTATAGCAGTCGCACGAAAAGGTTTCGCAAAGAACCAATATGGGGAGGAACTTCCGGATCTGCCTAATGTTACATTAAGATGCCTTGTCGATGCAGGCACCAGCCCACTAAGTACCGTCCTCTTGATTGATAATCCTGTACCTGGTAGTTCTCAACTTCTCTCTTCTTGAAACCTCGGCATGGTGAGTTATTATGTGTCAGTATTTTGTGCCACACCAGGTTTGTAATTGGATCTTTATTGGCGGCCTGAAGTTTCGACTTTCCGTCGTCTTCAGAGGCCTAAAGGTGGAGCACAGGTTTATGTTTGCGCTCTACCCCACCAAGCGCCTCAACTACTCTAGACATTTTCGACCCACCCCTAGAATCGCTACGGATAGCCTAAACGAAGAGGACGAACTCACGCATAGGAGCCACCGCAGGGCTGACGATCGCCCTCGTTAAGTAACCAGTAGAGTGAGACACTCTGAGTGGGAACTGTCGCCGACCGGTCACTTAGAGTTCACAATGAGTTACAAACGGCAAGAGGTCACTCGTAACGGAGGGGCACTCATTTCGGTTGTTCATTACTGGATTTCTTGAAGAAATCCAGAACGCCTCCAACGCCTTCCTAGCTGAGATCTCTCCCTCAACGGACAGAATACTAACCTCACCTCATAGTCGTTCCCGTTATGCACGTCCATTCTATGCTTACCAAGTGGACTAATTAGCAATCCACACCTTTTGCTGGCTAGATGTTCCTTCATGCGTGTTGCCAGAGCCCGTTTCCCCAATATATTTAGCGTTACAGGCCAAGCACTCTATCTCATAAATTGCTCCGATCTTTGAGCAATCCCCCAACCGGCCACTTGGACAAGTAACGCAGTTCTCCGATAAGCACTGTTTATCATAGAGTCGATTTCGAACTAGCTTCCGTTTTATGTTGTCGTTAGGAATGTTCACCAAGACAACATCGTCCTGCAGCTGTGCATTTAGAATAACTCTTTGGATATCAGCAGTAACTCTATCGGAGATGAAGGGGCGTTAATCGATCCCTGTTTGGGATGCTCCATGGATTGTATGACTTGGGTTTCATCCCTGTGCGCTCCTACTCCCTGACTTCGACGGACGTTTTCGAGGGAGGCTGATAGTTCTAGGGCTACCATATCCCTTCGATGACTCTATCTCTTCAGTTCGACGAGATTGTCGAAATTGTTGGTGGAGTTATTAGTCGGGATACCAAATCATTTGTGCGGCTGTACAAAGCAATAATCTGTTTCATGAGAAGGACCGATAGTAAATGAGAAATGTTGGGTGAAATCTGCATGTTGATCGAATCTCTCTTAAAGGCATTTCTTCCAAATGTTTTTTTCGGCCAAACTGCGGCCCAACCTGCACGCAAACAATGCGTCGTGATGGACATTGACTCACACTGCGCAACCCAACATAGTTTTAAGGCGTTGAAATGGAGAGGGAGGAAAAGGTGCCTTAAAAGGGCTAGAATGCATGGAGCTCTAGATTTAAGTAACAAGAATGAACAGGAACCAGTGCAGACGATAAGCTAACTGCTTTAGAACAGCAGCTTATAAATGTGAACTGTTGCAGGATCATCGTGAGAAACTAATAGCACTGAACCTGGTCGGCGACACTGTCGGCTACATTCATTCCATGCGAAATAAAGGCCGCTCAATCCTGGTGGAAGGTGCCAATGGAGCCCTACTGGACATCGACTTTGGTTAGTTCGCTCTGTTGTTGAGACTGCATTGGAGACTGCTCTGAGTAGTCCCTCATCTGATCCATTTAGGAACATACCCCTATGTGACGTCTTCGAATGCCACCGTGGGTGGAGCTTGTACGGGTCTA
The DNA here is from genome assembly GCA_947359475.1 of Heligmosomoides polygyrus bakeri. Taxonomy (NCBI): domain Eukaryota; kingdom Metazoa; phylum Nematoda; class Chromadorea; order Rhabditida; family Heligmosomidae; genus Heligmosomoides; species Heligmosomoides polygyrus. The sequence goes on along the minus strand of OX375868.1, from coordinate 69,410,791 downwards.
GGAATACCTCCTACTGCCATTACTCAGGTTGGTCACTGCCATCGCGTGCTCATCTTACGACTCGACGCCGCCTACCGCCAGTTGCTCTTTCAGGTATACGGTGTAGTGAAAGCATATCAGACGCGAGTGGGGACCGGTCCTTTCCCCACCGAGCTCCTTGACGAGGTCGGCGACAGCCTCCAGTCCATCGGCAAAGAGGTTGGAGTCACTACCGGGCGGAGAAGGAGGTTGGCGTTGGCAAGCAGTGTGCACGTCTCTTCTTTACGAGACTCATCGAGTCTGTCACAGGTGCGGATGGCTGGATCTGTTCTTGCTACGTCGCAGTGCTCAAATCAACGGCTACACAGCCATCGCTCTGACGAAACTGGACGTTCTGGACTCCTTCAAGGAGATCAAGGTCGCTGTTGGATATAGGCTCAACGGCGAGATTCTCACCTCTCCTCCTGGTTTGTTTCTTAACCCTTTTGCTAGTACATACTGTAGTAACGATGACGATTTTTGTTTATGTAAAATAACAGCGAATGAAGCGAGGTTGACAAGGTCACTCGATACCAGGGACATCAGTGATGTGCGAAATTTAGTCATCTATCTTAGCAATCAGAAAATTCATTCCTACAACATGTTAGCTTAGCAAACGCTTTGACGAAAATCGCTCCGTTTACTCTTCCTTTTCACTGCAGTGGTCACTCGATCTGCAGTGAAAAACATCCTCAATAATTATCAAAAGCATATACGTGAAATTGGAATCAAGGGTACTACATCAAAGGCCACCTAGAAATTGCGTGTCGTTATCAAGAAAGAAGTCCTTCGGATCAAACGGAATGAAAATTCCTGGGATTTGAGGAGTCATGCGTTTAGCCACAAGTTGTGGATCATCCGATATTCACCTTCGGTCTCATAACTGAATCATTGGTGGAGCCTTGGAATGGAAAGGCTGACTGGTGTCAGGCATCCTGGTCGGGAACTTTTGGAAGCGACGTACCCTGCTCCTCAATCTAAGGCCGAAAAAGGGCTGACAAATATTTGCTGGGAACACAGAGATCCTCGATTGTTATACCCCTTCCTGTGTTTGTATGAGAGATTCTCTAGTGTCTTTTGATATTTCTCCGTACGCTTTTGAGTGAACAGAGCGGGCCTCTTTTCGCAGCTAGGACTTGCAGACTGTTCTCCTTTGGTTGGTTAAGGAAGTGCGCGTTCACATCTCATCCTTGTTTATGCTGATTATCACCTTTCCACCGTTGTCCTTCAGAGAAGTTTATCCACATTCAACTGTGATAGCACCAAGTTTTTTTTAGAAAGATTATGTCTGAAAAAACTGGTGTATTTCTCTCCTTGCATTATGTAAACCTGGCTTTTACGCTTCCGCTGGTGTTTTATTGCTAGACGAGCAGTCGAACCATTCCAACTGATTTTCTTTTCAGCTCAAGCTGCCGCATGGGATCACGTCGAGGTGGAATACAAGGTGTTCTCGGGATGGGAGTCGTCAACGGAAAACATCAGGACTTGGGAAGAACTTCCAGAGAAGTGCCGAGAATACGTGCTGTTCATCGAGAGCTTTATTCAAGTATGTGATTCGACTGCGTTACCATGTCGCAATAGTTACGATGAAACACTTCCCTGCTGTAATGGGGTAGGGGGAGGCGGTGGGAAATGTCTCCGTATTCGTCTTGATTTGATCGTAAAACACCGGCAGGCATCTGCAGAAAGCGAAAAAGGGCCATTGAAGCATCCAGCTGAGCGGGCTTATTCTGGAGCGCGACATCGTATTACCGAGCGCTCCCAGCGCAATTCGTGCATGGGTCGCCATGCGTGATTCTGCGATTCTCTCTGCGATGTTGAAAAATCGGTCAAACTGAACCATCACTTTTCGAACCGATGGTCACTGGTGGTCATCCACTGGCACTAGGTGAGCTCGTTTCTCGATGTGGCTGTAATGCCCCACTAGAAATTCAGGGACTTGCGCCGATCATGGTGTCCAACTTTGCTTTCTTGATTGCCCTTCGAAGCATTCAGATCTGCTGTGCCGCCAGTGTCTGAAAATGGCGAGTTTGCGCAGTGCGGATTATATCGGTTGGGAGTTATCTGACGATGAGTTCCATGTGGCACAGTTCCCTTAGCTTTAGGTGACAACGATCGAGTGGTGCCGCAATGAGGCTCAAGCGCTTTCTTTGGGTAGGAGATGGCGGCGCCAGAAGGGGTGTTAAGAGAAGAAGGGAGACGCGCGTGCAGCTAAATTTAGGTACGCCAATTGGTATCCTGGAGCAGCCAAGGTATTCCTCGTGGAACTCAGGGAATAGGTAGGTGGTGGTGGAACATTATATTCTGCCTATGGAACTGATCCCGACGCACCGAGATGGTCATGTTCACAGAGCGTCGTCGCAAGCGGAAGCAAGATGGAACCGGAGGAAGCATGCCGTGGCATATCGGTTCCTGTTTTGTCATTTTAACCTAACCGACACCTGGGGAGGACCGTGATCATTGGGACGCACAGTAGCTGTAGTATAGGAATATACAGGGTGCGGCAAAACTACCCGTGCACCTAAACATTCTAAATTTTTAAAAATTTCTTAGAAAATTTCCCACTTCATTCGCTTAATCTATATTGACTGAACATTGTGGAACTCACACGTACCTGAGCACAAAATCGTTAGGCGTTCCAATCTACGAAGTGCTATTATCGAACTTCATAAGGCCGGCAAGCAAACGAGAGATATTGTGAAGATCCTTTCCGTGCCCCGAAGAACGATTCAGGATACAGTAAAGCGCTACAAGGAATTGAAGATCGAAGAGGATAGAAAAGGAAGTGAGCGCCCCGCGCCAGCTACCAACCGGAAAAATGTAACTCGTGAGAGACAAAATTTGGAGAAGCGCCTGGAGATCGATGCTCCAGATGGCAAAAGACGTAGGAATAAGCGAAAGGTCAATAAGGAGGAGAGTCAGGGGAAGGCTTAAGAAGTTCCCTTATCGTCTGCAGAAGTGCCAACTCCTGACGGACACTATGAAGATGAGGAGACTGGGAAGATGCAAAAGGTTGCTGCAACGATTCACGGTGGCACGCGCTCGAAGTATCGTCTTTAGCGATGAAAAGATTTTCACGTTGAATCCAGCCTTCAGCCTCCAAAATGAGAGGGTTATTGGGAACTCGCTTGCTGATGCTATCGCCAAGGAACCAATTCAGGAAGCCTCAGTCCATTATGTTTTGGGGAGGAGTCACACTTCAGGAAAAACTCCACTTGTATTCGTCAAGGCTGGCGTGAAGATCAACGCAGCGGTTTTCTAGGATATCCTGGAAAAAAGTTTTCAAGCCGTGGGCCGACTCCCACTTCCGAGAAGCCTACTGGTGCTTTCAACAAGGTTCTGCTCCGGCATACAAAGCGAAGGTGGTCCAGGAATGGTGCGCCGAGCAGCTGCCTGACCTCGCCACACAAGTCGAATGGCCGTCCAGTTCTCCGCGCCTAACCCGATGGATTGTTCTGTGTGGGCCGTCTTAGAGAGAAAAGCCTGCTCTACCAGGCACCCAAATTTGGACTCTCTTAAAGAAGCGCTTTTGAAATCCTGGGACGAAATTGATGAACTGTATCTGCGTGCCACATGCGAAGCCTTTGTCGAACGTCTGAAGGACTGTGTGGAGGCGGAAGGCGATCATTTTGAAAACTGTTAGCATGCTTAGAATTGCCATTTTTGTAGTAGGTAATTTTGATAGTTAGAATTGGTCTGCGAAGTTTGATTTCAAAATGCCATTGAATTTTCACTGCACGGGTAATTTTGCCGCACCCTGTACAATAAGTAAAGCGAAAATGGAAACAGCTGCAGGGTTATTGATACAGATGGAGCGTTTCAGTGTTTTAAGGAGAACCGCATTAGCACTTTTTGCTCGGCCTTGGATTGCCTTGAATTGCAACTACCGTATTCGATGTGCTATGAAATGGGTCCTGCACCCAGTGGCAGTTGCTCAACCCAGGTTCCAATATTTTTTCCCTCGAGGAGAGGTTAGAGAATAAATTACCTGTAAATCTGTCATCTTTTGCAAAATTTAACTGCGGGTGAGTTGTCGGGGTTCATAGCAGCGGCGATAACGAATGTGTTGTTTTCCAGGTGCCGATTAGATGGATAGGTGTTGGTCCGGAACGAGAGTCGCTGATAGTTCGCGACTGAGCAGCCCCTTCCGTGCAGACAAGTGCCCTTCCTCGGTCTGTGTTTGATTGTTTACTAACCAGTTGTTGATCTGGAAAGTTTGCGTAGTACAACCTACCTGTAATTCGTTTCCTCGATCTGTGTTCCTCCGTTGCTCTCAACGACAACATGACAGTGAGATTCGTTTGTTACGTTCCTATATAATTCTATATTGTTATGTATTGACTAGGTGACTAATCAGGAATCGTCGACGAGATAAACATTGTGAGTCTTCTGAGCCTTATTCTGCAAGGAGGTTGCCGTTGAGAGGCTTAATGCAGACCACGTAGAGATTCTGGCTTCCAGTGACGATGCGAGTTGACACGGTCCAACAGCCAAACTACATGAAGAAGACTCCAGTGTGGCTGTACGCTCGTTTTGGTATTATTCCAGAGTACGGGTCTTCATCATAGCGTGGTAAGAGTGGAGAGATTAAAAATGAGGCATCGCTTTTGGCCCAAGTAGGGCATCTGTCTATCTCTGTCAGCCCCATACATTAGGCTGTCGGCGAGCGCTATGGCCTCTGGGGATTATGCGGCGATCGCTACTACCCTCGCGACGCCTACCTTGACGTACGCCTCTTCCACTATTTCCGTCGAGCTTTCAGAAATCTTCTAGTCTGATTCAGCCGGAAAGAGTTGTTTTCTTGGCATTGAGTAAGGAGTGCTTGACGAGTTCCTTCAGCGTTGCCAAGATTGGTACAGGACTTTGTTGCGGCTTATGTTTCGGCGTTGTCGTTTTCATCAGACCCTCGGATGCGGACAGAAGAGCCACCGTCACACTAGCTGAACGAAGTTTGAATTCGCTCTGAAGAAACGCCGAAACCTATTTCGTGTGAATATCTTACCAGTCTTGGCTACACTGAAGGAACTCGTCAAAGATGTCAAGATCCATCGGGAGTTGGAACGCGAAGAAAATGGAGAATTGAACGAAGATGTAGGTGACTACTTCAAATGTGAAAGATTCCGATGACAGCAAACTAGGTTTCTAGATAAAACAGAAAATGTTGAACACTATGTGACCTATTCTACGCACTTGCGACTCAAGCGAGCTGGCATGCAGGATTGGATCTAGCAGTTCCAGGGGGAAGCTACATCCCTGAGGAGCAGCTGTGCGCCTCAGACCCGGTTGCCTTTAGGCTTTTACTGATTTCGGAAGACCTCCAATAGAAATCAGCATGCAGCAGCAGCAGTCATCGAGAAAACCTTGACGCCTCCCGTCCAGAGTCAGCCGAAGCTTCGCGAATTTTTTGGGGCTTTACAGTGCTACACCCATCAGACTATGGACATTCGAAGAGCAGACCTTTAAGCCCCTATTTCGCTGAGTGCCTTGGTGCCAAAAATGTCTAGTTGCTGTGAGATTGTACTTGGACTGGCACATTGCCTTTAAACGGGCTTTTAATTAGTACGTGTCTGCGTGCGCTTCATCAGAAGTGCCTCTAAATAGTATGGTGTTTAGTATCTGTTTGTTTTGTTACACTTTAACATATGTGTATGTCAAGCATTGGACCCAGTAGAACGTATAGGGGAAAGTTCACGATCCCTTGTGTGGACCCACAAAGTCGTACGAGATGAAGGTCGAAGTAAACGTGGGCAAGGCATCTCCAAAAGGATTGCAACGTCCTTTAGAAGGCAGGATGAAGGGGTAGTGACTTAAAAAGCCTTCTTTTATTTTCCCTTCCTATTTTTATCGATGATTTTCTGATTTTCCTCCATAGACCAGGCACTTTACCGAAAGGCTGGTGAAATTTCGGGGTCAAAGTCAGCCTTTACCCCCGTGGATTTCATGTTAACAGATTGCACTCGGAATGAAGCGGGGATGATCTTTTATTCAGTGGTTTAACATCATTCTTCGGATCTCCGCGTGGCTGTTTTGAATAGATCCAGCACTTTTTGGACAGTTTTCTTCAGCTCCTCGACTTTGTCATCGAAGCTTGTGCTGAAATCAAGGAAATGTCGACCGTCCCGAGCCAGCGTCGCGACCAACCAACCTTGGAACGTCCTCTGTGGCTTCCACTTGAAGTGAAAGGAACTGCTGAAGTAGGTGTGAAACTGCCAACTTGTGTGGCCGATGCGTTGCTCGTTCGGAGCGGTGAAGATACAGCCAGGCAGTACAATTCTCAACCAGAACGAGGGTCTAAATGCTTATTCGTCCTCCACAAGAAAAGGAATACGATGTCTTCAACTCACCGTTCTTCTCAAGTGGACTAGTTTCGGCTTTTCTGCTAACAGCGCTCTTTTCTCGAAATCAGTTCGCTTCTCCTTGCTGAAACGGAGATTCCTGGCTTCAGTGCACCTCTGAAAGTAAACAGCAGTGAAGGACGTGTTCCCCAGGCAGGATGTGTGTACAATGGGGAGCAAGACGGGTTAAGCAGAGGAGGCAAGCTTCTTGAGGCCTTTGATTTTCTGCGTTTTACCCGTGTTCTTTCAATTTCGGTATACTAACTCACGCTGGCGAATTCCTTAGCGATCAGCTTCACAGGCGCGACCTTCTCAACGGTTACTCGGTACCCCTAAACAGGTTATTAAAGGACAACTGCTGTTGTCACCACTTTGTACAGCCACTGCAGTATAGCTTAGACAAATCTTACGTCCTTGGGCTTTCCTTCTAGGTCGCGTTCCTTCCTCAGTCTTGGATAGTATTGCCAACACTGGTAGTCCCAACAAGCCATGCCAGTCTTATCATATCGGCAGTGACACCGACTGCAGATCGTGTTATGAGCAGTGCTGCTTGGGAGCTGAAAGAGCACTATTCGTTTGCTGCTAAAGACAGAGGCTAGGGATTACTCGGTGTCTTTGTGGAGTACGCCACCCATTCTACTTCTATAGGATGCAGCGAAGGCCGCTTCATTGAGTACTTGATCCACAATATTCAGATAGCTGTACCGGAGGCCGATCCGCAAGTTGTTTCGTCTTTGCAAGGTACGTCTGGCACCGGTTCCAATGAGAAGGAAATATTGGTTAAGCTAGACGGGACCCGAATTTTGAGTGGATGCCAGGTGCATGCCGCTAGTCGGCTCCTCCTAAGAAGTTTGAAGTGAGCAGCTACGACAAGAAGCTCGCGTTGACATGATGGCTGATGAATAAACCCCATAATAAGCCAGCATCAAATTCATTCAATTCCGTCGCTTATGGCAGTTAGCCTTGTGTGCTGGAGGAATATCCCTTCCTAATTGGCATGGAGGAACTCATCATCAGAGGAAGTGAGGATGAACGTGCACGGGGTATGGATTGCGAATGTTAGGACTAACAAACAGCATGGATACGAAAAGAAATAGAGGAGCTGCACATAAGGATTTGCTGGCAGGGATACATCCTACGAAGGCCAGATGGATATCTAATCAGGTTGCCCCTAAAGCTCGAGAGAGAAGGTGATCTCGACGATCCTAAAGGAGGAATGGAAGGATGCCATCAACAGAATTCTCGCAGAAGCCAACGCTATGAGCAAGGGCGTGTTGATGGATGGCGTCAACCAGCAAAGACGGCGGATCTGCAAGAAACCGAGCATTCAGCAGATGATGCTGAATGCTAGTTGGTGCTAGTTACAATGAACGTTCTGAAAGGTAAAGCAGGAGGTTGCGAACTGGGCAGTGAATTGCAGCGATTTTGCAGAGAAAGTATTATGCACAACCTACTGAAACTGAATCAGTGGCCAACAACGCGTAAAGGAACTGATTTTGTAAAAACTGCTGTTAGGTTCGAAAGTAGTCAGGGGCAACTCATTTATTATGGTTAGAAAGACAATTTATTATGGTTAGAAAGACACCTCTACAGTCCTGAAACTCTCACCATCCAAAGTCAATTTCTTTACAAGGACATCAGAGCTATAGATTATAGCTCGTTACTGATTTTTATGCATCGTGTGTGGTAGTGCCACCGTGGAAGGCTGGCTGCTTCAAGATTTTTAGTTTGGGTGCCTCGTCCAGGCTAAACAAGCCTGCCATCCCTCTGGGGTAGGTGGATTGGTACCAGACTTACCCGGGAAGGGTAAAGCACTGGCTTGTTCATCGACTGGCCACCGCAAGTCATTGTATAGGCCAAATGCGCATTCAAATCTCCCTCACGATAACGCGTAGGCAAAGGGCTTGATTAACGCCGTCCTTCCCCCTATCGTACCATGGGCTGTGCAGGTTATCTTCGACTGTTCGTTGGATTTTCATTTTGAGATCCTCATTCCTTGAAAAAGACTACATACATAACATCGAGAGAAATGCACCAAGAAGGACTTCAAAACTTTCAACGTGAGCCGTTTTTTTATACCAACCGTCGTTCGGCAAACACCAAAAGTTGGAAATCTATCTATATATTTGTTTATTTTTATTATTGCACGTCGGCAAGAAAGCTAACATTGCTAGAAAATAAAAATCAGAAAGCTGAGGGGCCGACATAGTCAGCTGCCTCTCCAAAGTCACTTTCTATGAGCAGGGCGGCATGCAAAGTCAATCAAAGTATGTACGGGGAAATAAAGAAGGCGCGTCGGATGCTCTCTAGCAAGATCCCTTTCCTAATGCCGTTTATCTCTGATGAGGTCAGCACTTCCATCAGTAAGTGCCTGAGGAGAACGAGATTAAACGAGTCGATAATTCTTACCGCCCAATAGTCTGGAGCAGCGGCTAGTAAGAAACCGTATATACGATCGCATTTGTGATACTCCTAACTGTGTGGTCTGTCCGGCTGGCAATGAGGGAGAATGCTCCGTTTCTGGGACAGTTTACAGGATCACCTGTCACAGCTGTGGGGAGAATTATATCGGAGGAACTTCTCGCCCACACCATGTGTGCGCCAAAGAACACTTGGAGAGCAAGCAAAGGTTCCACTGCACTGACTGGCTGAAGGGTCAACACCACCACGGAGAAAACTTTGGAGTCACATCCAAAATTTTAGCGCATGACAAACATCGGTGTGAAAGGCCCTTGAGGCATTTTGGATACAGGCTACTGACCCAAAGTCAACCGGAAGGGGGAGTGCCTACATATAACGCGGGAGCTCAGGGCGTACCTCAGGCTAGCACTCTAGTCAGGGTACGGTCTCCTTTAGTACCCTCGTACTCCTTTACTACCCCAATCGCTTGGCGATCCTTGGTTAGGCGAGGTCGATTGCTGTCTCCTCTCGTCTAGTGTACATCTACTTGGTTCCAAAATCAAGTCGGGTTGAGGGACCCGTTGGTCGAGTGGTCATACCTAGGTTTGTTTCCATTCAGGCTCTGAAGAAGGCTATCCCGTCGAAACGTAAGCCTAATAAACGCTGTTAACAACCTCGCCGAGAGTTCAGGGATGAAGTATAATGCTACGAATTCAACATCATGCCGGGGTTCATAGAAAGTCGGACATGGAAACTGATCAAAGTGTGATTTTTGGACTGAAAAGTTTCTTTCTTTTAACAGTTGACGTTTGATAAATGCTCATACAGTGGTTTACTCGAATACTAATGGACGCAAAAGTAGACTAGAGTCATACACACTGCTTCATTTCTTGTAGCGTTGTAAGTGCGTTGTCGATCTGGGAACCCCCACCTGCTATAAAAAGAGTGCTATAAAATGCTTAGCGAAACTCACAAATAAGATCTGATCACAGCTACAAGTAACGCGCAAAAGTTCCTCGTCCTCTGCCAAACAGAACTTGTCCACGAAGTCTGAAAGTAATAATAGCTGTGTTCAAATTTGTGGAAGGTTTCATGAAGTGCGTTACAACTACATAGTCGCTTGTGGCAAAGCCTCAAGGGGGAAAATATCAAAGACGCCAAAAAGAGAGTCGCCTTCAACGTTTAAAAAACTAAACACATTGGTTGACTGATAGGAAAGTAACGCACACTGCCGGTCCCATTTGCCCCTCCAATGCTCGAACTCCTCGCAGTTCATAGGCCAGTGGGGCTCGGAGTTACACGACCAACACCAGTGAACAGCGCAGGACGGACAAATACACGACGTCATTTCTAAAGGTTAGACGAGAATATGCCGCTCTAGATTATAAGATTAATGAACTTAAAAGCTATGAGCAGTACCGTCAGCAGGTGCAACTTTGACTTGCAGTCGACATAGTGGACAAGCTGACAGCACGACGTTGTTATCTTGAAAATGAAGAAACGACGCCTGAAAATTTGAGAACTTTATTGATTGCAAACAAGGCTGACAAAATTTTGATTTGCTATCACAGATGCTACTATACTGCAGCTCAATATAGGTCATATGTGAGAGCAAATCTGACAAGGACCAAGCGGGGAAGAAAACCATGCCGAATTACCCTCATGAAGAATATTCGGTATATGTCGCGAAGGCGCAAAGCGGGATGTGGGAACGCGCCATTGCTCCTAACCCAATCGCGGCAGCCAATCACAGCACCGATCGAAGCTATCTCCCCCGCGTGACGATTACGGAGCAGCTCGGCCTGAGCATGCTGAGTCATCGCAAAAGGGCAGATTGCAGAGTGGAAAATGCCAGTGCTTGCACCGCATCCCTGAATTCAGGGCATTTCATGCGCTGCTATCCAAGGGAGTGAAGGCTGCAAACGAGGTAGAAAGGAGAGAAAGAAGGGGACGTTGTGGGTTTTGGGGTTATGAGACCTAAGAAATGACTATCCTACAACACTAGGGCCAGGTCATTTGACTTTCGATTCCCCACATTGAGCTGGATTTCCAGATAAACTCACCTACTATCTGCCCTACTAAAATTTGAAAAAGGAAATTTATGGTGGATTGAGGATTCTTGGAGAAAGTAACCACCTTTTTGTTAAGGGTGGAGATCCCGGAATGTTTTATATGGATAAGCATGGAAACGCATGGGCATAGGTGTATCAGATGAGGCGCACGGCTACGAGGGATCAATTGGAATCAACGAATTGGAGGCGCTTCTCTACGAAGCAAGAACTTCAAATGTCTTATAAGGCTCTGCATAACTACAATATTCGAACGACCAGCTTTTTGGGTGATTAATTTCCATCAATATCTTTTACAGTTCCTGCTTTCTGTCTGCTGCCATTGCAAGTCTTGCACATAGCAGCCGCGCAGATGAGAACAACACCTATTTGATCGAATGAGATGAGAAGGCAGAACTACATCCGTCTGGAGATAATAAGCTTCTTAGGGGTGTTTCTCAGAACTCTTAAGCAGCAGCGTACACGCTTAGAGGCTATGGATGAAGACTTTAATAATCCTCGCGTTGTTGCCCACTAGCAAAATCTGCTCAAGAGGCTACAAATTCTTACGCTCATGTTTCCATCACTGCCACAAAGGGTCTTAATGAGCTCCTTCCAATCCACGGTTAGCCTTCAAATTCATCTCCACAAAATGTGACTATTCAGTGGTGAAGAGACAACGTTCTATGACGAGGCGTTGGTTGCATAGCCGGAGCGGGGTCGAACGGGACGAGTTGCCCGTTAATTACCTGAATGAGCAAATAATGGCCGTGCCACCTGAAGTGGGATGTTCCATCGTTACCTGATTGGCTGGAGCGATTACAGTCGGTGCTCTGGCCGTTCCCGCACCCCACTGTGTGCTTTCAGCCCTGTGCAGAATATGCTGTACGATAGCCGCGTTAGCAGTAGATGTGATTAAGCTTATTGCATAATCTTGTAAAACGGAAAAAATATTGGTGGAGGATGAGGCTTTTCTGCTGGAGAACTATTGTGGAAAGCAACGGATGTACGAGACTTGGAACGGAAGTGCGATTATTGTATGGTGCACGCTGTTCAGTCCTGGCTTGTCCTTTTTGCCTACTACGGTTTTTCACTGAGGTGAACAAAAAAGCTGCCAACGTTTGCGAAAAGAAAAGAGGAGTGACAGAAAATTGCGCAAACCTCTATCAGCTTCGACATCGCTGGCACTGGAAGAACGGCGTAGAGGGATTCAATTCTGGAGCAGCTCATGGAAGGTAGTAACTAAAAATCGACAATTTTAATACTGTCAGCACCACATTCGTTCAGTGAAGTACTAGGAAAAGCGAGAAGCCGTTGGCATGCAGAGCGAACGTTTCTTCGCTCTACTACAAATTAAGTGCAGGATAGTTTTTCTTAAAAGTAGACGATATTTTGTTTGAACATGTATAGCTTTTTCAGCGAATGTAATACTAGATCGCCTTGAAAAACGCGCTTCAACATTTTGAAAATCGCGGAAGAAATCGCCTTTGCTAGTCTTCAAAAACCCAGCTTTTGCTGTAATCTTTTCTGCTCTACTGTTCTTGCATCACTTTTGGCTCAATAAATGTTCTATGTTCTACATTTACGGAAATTTAGAGATAAATGAGAAAAAAGTATGCTCACAGTCAATAATCTGGATTCGGAATGCTCTAGTCAATTACGACCAATCGGTGTACCTTCGGAACACCCGTCAGCCAATCACGACATCGACGGTAAAGGCCCTAGCAGGCACTCCCGGGCTAATTGGTCTGGTGTGTCCCCCCCCCCCCCCCGAATATGTATTCCATATTAACGACTAGTACTTGTATTTAGAGCATATTTCGCCCTAAATACATTCGCTTTACCGCTTCCATTCAATCTGCTTACGCCCAGTTTCAAACACTTCTTCGTTTTAAAACCGTACATTATATAAAACGCTCTGCAAATAAATTTGGTCTTGAAATCCAACTCTTCCCACATCTTTTTGGTCAATTGACTGATTTCGCTAATATATCTCGGAACTCCTTCGACCATTTCTCTTCACCGAATTCTGTGATGGGGAAAATTGTTAGAGCTTGTAAGTTTCGAGCAAATTTTATGGTCGATCGCGGAGGATACGAAGACGAAAAAAGGGAGACTTCTCCAAAGTTTTTACCGGAATGTCAATAGGGAAGTCGTTGCGGTTGAGTTGGCGAAGCACGACTGCAGCCACACATTCTCGACAGGTTGAGCCATCCTTAGTCGGGAAGAGATCCTCACTCTGAGAGTTGCAACGGTGGCAGGTAGAGGAGGGTTTCTGCAATGAAAGATTTCGTTAATAGCCCCTATGATAAAGATCGAACGACGAGCTTACCTCAGTCTCAGAGCTCTCGATGTCGCTTGCGCACTCCATCTCTCTGAGGAACGCCATCCGGTCGTATTCGTTACAGCGCTCAGCCTGGAACACAAGTAGAGCCAATGAATCCACGGAATTCAATGATTTCTACACTGCCTCAACAGCCATTCAAGAAGAATAAAAAAGTGAAAGGCGATAGGTGCACATCAACTTTGTCTTCGGGCAAATTATGCACCACGACTACGAGATCACTGGCAGTAGCAGGTAAATGCACTCACTTTTACTGCAGTCGCCTCACTGTTGACCTCTGCAGCAAAGTAGCCAGGATTTTCAGTGCAGCGGTCGACTTTGGGGTTGCCCAGTTCCCTAGAAATGATCTTGTAAGTCACTGCCAGCGAACATATCATCCCGAAGTCTTACTGGAGTCGCATATCCCTGACGAATTCCAGAATAGTATTGAATATGGAAAAGAAGTCGTGCTGTTTCTTCAAAATGAAGACAAATGCTTCTCGATCGTTGGCCCCGACGAAACGGGTGTTCGCATTGACACGAACTCTGAAATGAGAATGTTTTCGTCAATCCCACTAACCACCACATCCTGAGAACGATAAGTAATTTTCGCAGTGTAGTATCCGTCAAACGTATAAGCGGACATTCAAAATGTGGTTTTGTTGTTTTAAATGGCTCATCGCAGGGCATCTTTGTAGTGGTCAATTAAGTGTAGTCATAGTTCCTCGATTGGTAGGTACACAGTGGTTACTACCTTCGGAAGTACGTGCCACTATTTTAAGTAGTAAGTGATGGTGGGTTGAAGGAAAGGTGAGGAACCTTAGAACGCAAGAGTTGTTGAGAACTTCGAAGAAGAGTACGAGCAAAGGCTCATCGAGCGGCACATGAGGCGAGTTCTTCACGAGGTAGCTGGCATCAACCATAACTCTTTCGGCGTTGATCCAGCGGATGGTTACCTGTTCGTGCTCTAGCAACGAGATCTGAAAAATGTTGGTAATTTCCGTGGCCGCATACGACTCGATCAGCAGTGTGTTCAAAGGAAATCCGAAAGCTCGTAAATCGTATTTATTAAAAAACCATGGTAAGTCGTAAGAAGTGCCGCTAAAACCATGTCTGTAAAGGTTTTTTCTGTTAACGGCAAATAAAGGTAGCTAAACATTTATCCAAATTAACGCGCTACTTAGCAGGAGACTATCTCAACGGTAGGTCGGAACGGCCCAAGTGTTGTTTGTATATGGGCAGAATCGCCTCTCTCTGGGAAACAACAAAATGCAAATATCTCGACCCCAATACAACTTTGCGCAGAGTTAGGGACGACAGAAGCTTGACCGTTGGCGGCATTAGCCCTTTGCCTGCACGCGGAGGACGAGCTCAGGTAGGCTGGGAACAGCGATTATGGGGATTACGCCGCCCCTCTACCCACTGCGCCACATCGCTCGTTCGTCATCGCTGCTTCCAGCTAACTTGAGCCCGCCCTCCGCCTGCATGGATAGGGCTAACGCCCCAACGGCCCAACTTCCATCGTCCCTAACTCTGCGCAGAGTTGTGTTGGGGTCGAGATATTTACATTTTGTTGTCTCCCAGAGAGAGGCGATTCTGCCCATATACAACATTTAGGCAGTTCCGACCTACTGTTGAGATAGTTTCCTGGTTAGATCCGCGGTAGAACCAACGGGAGGGGCGGAGCCCGTCGCATGCATCCGATTCCAGGTTCCTGGCTCGGACCTTCCGCCAGGCTAATCTAGCCCTTCACAGCTTCTGGGTTGATGAACACCAGAGTCCTCTGAGAAGAATAAAACACTGACTTGCTCATCACAGGCCGCCGAAAGGCATTATTGTCTACGCCAAAAACGTATTCAAATTGCCTCCACGACATCCTCCAAAAGTGGAATGTGTTTCGCCCCCCCCCCCCCCAAAAAAAAGGGTTTGAATAGCGCCGTTCTTTATCCTCTATTCTTTAAATTAACAACATAGCAGCTCGCCGAACACAGCACTTACGCACCGAACGCATTCCAATCCATCTGACACACTGAACAGTCTCCTTTCTGATTTTTGGAATAGGCCCCAAAACTCCTATAGGACCGATAGGATAAACTGTAACAGGAAGATAGCTTGGCATCAATAGGTTTTATTGGTTAATTATTGGATACGTTGCAATAACCACGGCACGATGTAACTGATTTCAGAAGTTTTAGAGAGCTAGTGGCTAAGCCATTTTTTACTTTAAAATTTTTTCACAGTTTTTGAAACGTAATAGAGTCGCTCGGTGATAGCTGTAAATTACCTAGCGCGCAGGAATGCATTGTTTGTTTCTCTATAAATTCAAAAATTGCACTGCTGTTTGTCTGTATTCGCTCTTATTACACTCCGCTAATTTTGTAAGGACCGTTTGCATTCTGCCAAGGCATAACGTTCTAGGTGTATAATAGGGTGATTGCGATACCCTCAATCAGTAAAAGAGGAGACCAGAAATGCCGAAGCGGCATCGATCTTTCCTTGAAATATGTCATGAGCTTTGATGTTATAGCACTTTGAATTTGCTCATCACCATGCAGACTCTGAAAGTGGGCCCGTCGTTATAAAACGGGATGGCTGTCGCAGACCATAGATCACATTTACAAAATGTACGACTTAGGACTCGAAGTGTAGAGGATCGTTAAAAAATGCCAAAGATCACCGTTGCACGTAATTTAAAAAAAAAACAACGTAAACGCACGTAAACCCTTGCCTCCGATCACGCCACTGAAAATGCTGGGTCTGTGGTTTGTTATGGAGTCCACTAGCTAGGAGTGATGAACGTACTGTTTCTTGCAAGTTGAGCCTTTTCAACCATCTTTTAGTACTGATATCAACGACCTCAAACACGGACTCCACTTTGCTGGTAGCGGTTGTGGCAACAGGATTTCCCAGGCTTTCCTGAAAGAAATTCGTTTTCTTGCCGACCTGCAAAAGTGTCCCTCATTCTTCCTCACCCTAGCTGGATCCTCAGTCTCAGTTTCTAGCATGGACCAACTGTATGAATCCTTTAGACGACTTCTGAAGGGCACTTGCGAAGATGACGATTCTTTCATGAAGTCTCCAAGCGTGAGCACTGAGCTAGAAGTGAACGTGAATATGTAAACCGTTTCGAAAGAGGTCAAGGCGAAGCAAGTGAAACTAGTTAGAAACTATGTCCTGCTATCAGCCTTGCTTACCTAGGGGAGACAGTGTTTTCATCAGCTTCGTGCAGGACCTCCTCGTCTTCAGAATCCACATCGTTCAAATCGTTGTCAGAACGGTAGTCGTTGTAACGAGATTTTGAACTCCATGCTCCTCTCCCATTGGCTGAAATCCTGAATTGACATGTCTGGAGTGAGAAACAACGAAAGAAAGACATCTAGAGTACATCGCTGAGTCTTGCCAGCGAGAATACTTGCAATTGGATGAGGTTCGACGACGTTGAAAAGGATTCGGGCAGGTTCCGCCTCGTCCTTGTCTACGTTTCGGCGCTCCTTCAGCGCAGCCCCGAAGTATGAGAACTGAAAATTATGCTTCCTCTTTGCTTTACATCAATGGAGTTCATAGATAAGACATTCACCTTGTGTCCCTTTCCTTTGACCGAGATCCTCGTGAGCCCGTCGTTATCGTCCAAATGTACACTGGACACGTTAAGATTTTCCACGTCGCGGGAGTCTTAAGCAAACGGTCACAATTAAAGGACATCATCCTCCTTATAATCAATTCATGCTTAAAGTGTAAGGAGAAAGGAAGGAAAGTAAGAGACGGGAAATGTGTGCCACACGTATACGGACAAGGTCTGCAAAGGGTTTGCATGGCCACTCGGCCACTCTAAACGAAAGGTTAGCTAACACTTATTGTTAGCGCAGACCGGTCTTAGAACAGTAGAGTTTCATGGCTTTCAATGAACTCTCCAGGAAATCGGGTCGCCACAGTTTAATGGACACGAAATGCAGTGCCGTCGTGTCAAAAATTCTCAGCTGCGTCTCATTCTGGGCGCTGTGTACACGTCAAGGCTCCACTGAAGAGAAGAGAAACACATACATAGGCGATCACGGTCTCTGAGGCAGCGCTGGAGGCAATACTAAGGAATCGAAATTGTAAAACATATCCCCGAAAGATGTAAGTTTAAAAAGGAAATGAAGGTCGTCTCCCCCCGGAAGCCTATCGCCGGTGAGTTGGTAGATGGAAGTAAGAGGGTGCCATGAGTGGGTAAATGGAAATAGGAGAGTGTCAAAGCATGGGTTCACTACTACTACGACCATGTGGATTCCATTTTCACCACAAACATCCTTTGCAGCTGTGTAAGGAATACTCACGTGTGGGGGTGATGACTCTGTTCACAACAAGAACCTCGGGACCGCAGTCGCTGCGGCTGTCCAGAAGAGAAACGGAGTTCACCTTAAAAATTCAGATATTTGAATCCTGCTCATGCCAACAGTACCAAAATCTCGCCTGATCTCACGTACCGTCTTCCAGCGTTCCTGCTTATTGAGCGAGTACGGGACGCCCGTCTGGAGGTTGTCCGGGCCATTTTCCTGCTCCAGACGTTTCTTCGCTCTCTGAAACAGCTAGCTGTCCTTCAGACGCCCTCGCTGGTGTTTTACCGGTGTTATGACTTCTAACGCGGTCGCTTGCCTTGCTGAGGGTATTAGCAGGATCGTGCAGTGTCTTGGTGACAAAGACTTGGTCGGCCAATTTCTTCTGCAGCAGAGCGTCTCCCTTTCGCTGCTTTCCTCGATTGCTTTGGCTCCGACTGTCGGCATGATCCTCTAGTCTGAAAGGTCTGCTTCATAGAAATCGACTGTTCTCGACTGCTCCAGGCAGATACAATCAAGGTTCTTACGCGGGACGACATTCCAGCTCCTCGCTGTACGACATCGTTAGTGTTTTTCTAAATGGACATATTTTATGGGGCTTTAGCTTGTATATACTTATAAATACGAGACGATAACCCTACATAGATGTTCTGGGAGAAATATATTATTAACATAACATAAACTGTTAAAAACTTCGGGAATAATGCAACAGCGTTTTCGAAAAGCCGGACTACTGAATAATACAGCTGTCAGGTTTTTCAAAAATGTAAGGCTTTGTGATAAAGACACAGTGAACCAGTGGAAAAGTGGTTTATAACTGCGTCCGTTCTCTAAGTAGCAGTGGTCTGGAGTGGGTACCGATATGAAGAGCCCTTTGGAAGATAGGACTCGCCCCGAGTTGACTTCGTCGGTTGCGGGCTTAGGAGGTCGCCGAACCAGCGAAAAGTTTTGTGACATATTGCTTGTTTTGCTTTTTGATGCTGCATAATAATAGTACTAACAATAATAACAATATATTATTATTATAAATATATTGCATAATAAATAAATAAATAAATAAATAATTCTTGAGGTGCTTTCGATCTGCGCTGACTCAAATGCCTTAGAGCCTTTCCTCAGATTACTGCATGGCCTATGGCATATTTATTATTCCGAACCGTGTTTCGTTGTAGCTATTGGCTGAGATGAACGCTTAACAATTACAACGAGCTACAGTTGCTCTCGATTCTATCAAGTGGGAAAACTGTGGGCACGCAATGGATGTGATGCAGCCAGCTCGGCCTTCTACCCGCCTTTCAGGCATTTTTAGCCTATTGTTAGATCCTTGAAGGGATTACAGACTCCTTTCTGCGTTCCTTACAAAGTAGTTAGCAACTAGGAGTCGCCAAGAAAACCAGTGGCTTATGTGCACAACAAAGCACAAAGAATGAATAAGAGAAGCCAGATTTTACTGTGGGTAATATGTATGTGCGGTTTGAACATTCGATTAAGCGGCGGTTCTATGTACATATCTGATTGCTGTAGTGCCGTAACACCTTAATAAAGCACGAGGCTATGGAATCCAGTCCTGCATATAGGTTCCTCAATAAACCCTAAAAAAACAGTTGCACAAGGAGCTTCGAGTTAGAATACACGGGTTTGACGTCAACATGGCTCTTGTAAAATTCTTCGATTTAAAATCCTCGGGGTTGTTTTGTATAAAGTTAGAGGCATGGCCCAATCATGATTACTGCTTATGATTTAAGGCCGAGCTGGAACACGACAATGAAGTCGTCCCACTCTACTTGTCATATTCATTTTGCAAACAGGTAGCGTTGTTCTGCTCCATTCACCGTGTGCACGAAATAAAAAACGAATAAATAGAAAATTTTAAATAAAAGAGTTGGGCAGTTCAGTTAATAAGGGAGTATTTGGCTGGTGACCAGATACGAATTGGGACACGATAGTGGATCCTTGGAAGAGCACGAAGTCCTCCCTCCAGCTGACCCTTTTATAGCGGGCGCACGCAACGTTGTGCAATGTCGATCGAACCGCGGCAACCACTGGGTGAGTCAGAGTGCGAGGTGCTCGATCTCTGCGCTGGCGGACGCATCAAGGGCGACCTGTGTTGCTTGGACACCAGGCAGGGTGTGGAATACGCGCATTACCTCCTAAAGCTATTCTCGACCTCCTTCGAAATTGAAATAGAAAGGGCCTGTTAAATGAAGGTTCTCGCTTGAATAATTAGAAAAGCAATTTCTTAGTTGCACTGCTCTCGGTCTCGAACTCTACAGCATTGATGTGCGCGAGCTTTCGTTATGAACCACTGAGAGATCTTTGTTCAGCACAAGCAGTTAGCTTCTAATTCGAGGAGATTTTGAACTAACTACAAGCATACGTCGGCGTTTCCTGTACAGTTTTTGAATTTGCGCCAGAAAATTTGAGTTTAAAATTTCTATTTCTTGAGACGAAAACACCATTGAGTTGCACTGCAAATACAGGAACATTCTGGGAACAGAATATCTTTTTTGGTTTCTCGAACGTAACTGTGAGAAACGTTAACGAAGCTTACAGAAATTTTAAAGCGTTTTGAAACACATCATTCTCTATGAGGCTCGCTTTATACTTTTCAATGGAAAGCAAAATTTAGTATAGAAAAGGTTTCAAGAATTTTTTTTTCCGGAATTCATCAATTAGTCCTAAAGATCGAGCAATGGTAAAATTTGTGCTACCAAACAAATCAAATTGGTGCGTACACAATCGCTAGATCACTCAACTTGTTGTGAACATTCCTTTGTTAACAGTGGAAACTTCACTGAGCTCGAGAATGGAAGTGGAAAATGTTTTCGTTGCCTTCTTGGATTATTCTTTATCATTAAGCTAGCTGAGAGCAGGACTATAACTATGTTCTCTCCGAGACATCGCCTTCGTCACTTTGTCCAGAGCTTCTATTTTTCCCATGGGAACCTCCTTGGAATCTTTGAAACACAGTTGTTTGGGTCGTAGTAATCCTGGAAAGCTCGGCCAGCATCATGAGCACAATTGCTAGTACATGCTGTCCGAAATCCTACATATTGCAGATTTAGTTACATCGACAGTGAGCAGACTCTCGCTAAATTTTGTTTGCTGAAAGTGCATGTTATGAATATGAAACTGGATCCAACAAAGTTTTGAATGCTGATTGTTGCACAGTTAAAAGAAAGATTCTCTGGGCAATCTTTGAATCAATCAGGATGAGTTCAATTTTTTTACAGAATTTTGCGAAATGTCTAACAGGACACATTATTTCACCTTAAGGGCTACACCTGAATCTGAAGTAGTACTCTATTAAATGTCGAGCGCGATTTCCTAATGGTGACTTAAATGTTGTTCTTCTCTTAAAGATGAAGGCAGAGTCATAACCAAGGCATGACATGTCATATCTTTTTTTCTTCCTGAAGGCGACAAAGTTAAGATATATGCAAAATTTAGAGACCTAGTTTTTACAAAGTAAAAATAAAATTCTTTGAGCTTTTGAGCCATCGCTTCTATGAAAGGCGTCGTGGCACTGGAGCGAAGGCAACTTTTCGGAACATCAACAGTGCACTGGGAGAGAACACCACTTCCATCAGCACTGGTCAAACGCGGGCTCCCAAATGAGGGGACACGGATTTTGAAGACAGATCTCGGTCGGTACGCCCCCAGCAGTGGAAGACTCCACCATTCCCGACGCTGTCAAAGAAGATACGGAGGTTAGCAACAACACTCCTGTGACGAGACTAGGGTGTACAACTTCAACAGTCGTCAATCACTTCCAGGTGTTCGGACGTTTTGGTTTCCCACGTCCTGACCGATACCACGGGGTTTACCCGGACATCCATTTGTCAATTACCCTTTCTTTGCCTGCACCGAAAGAAGTTTTTGGAATACCTGATCACTGGAGTTGTGACCTCCACGACTCTAACTCGCATCCTGCCGTGTGACTCCCTCGGAAAGACAGGCCGACGCAGTTCCAACCCGAGCCTTCATCCTAAGACGTATCTCATTGATGGATTCGCGACGCATGTTGTATTACGAGCTCCCGTATGGAGCGGTAGCATTGCAACAGGTAACATTTACCCAGTCAGCTTCGGAGACTGCTCGAGAAAAACGGCCGAAATGAGCTTCTGCCCACCTACTCCACGATAGCGCTCGGACCCACATAGCTGAAGGACCTGTAAGAATTTGCAGAATCTGGGCTGGGACTCGGTTCTCACCCACACTATTCCCCTGACATTGCCCTATGGCTACCACTTATTTCGCCCTTTTAAGGTATTCCTAGCGAAGAAAAAAAGATTCACCAAAGCTGAAGATGTTAAAGGGGCGATCATCGAGTTCTTCAACACCCAGTCTTACCAGTTCTGGGAAGATGAAATCACTGACCAGCCATTATGTGGGAGACGGTAGTGATTAACGGTGGTGATTATGTGGTTCAGTAAATTCCACTGAATGCTGAATATAAAAAATGAAGAAAGTGGACGTAAAGCGGCTCAAGACTTTCTGACCAACCATAATAAGGCACACTCCAAACGGGGTCATACATCGAATTGCAGCACGTGTCTTGTCATGAAGGACCGTAGCTTTTCAAAGGGGTGTATCCTTTTTGGTACTTTCCAGTGTGCTGAATGCAGACATGAAATCAATCCTGCTGAGGAATAGTCTGAACATGGCTAAGAACAGGTGAAATCTGATGCTAGCGGAACTGCGGGATCAAATCGCCCTCGTAGCCGGGGTTGTGTTCAAGTCGCTAGTAGTCCATAGTCATGTAAACATGGCCGATGTTCGATTCCCGTTTTGCAGTTTTACTTTAAACCAGTTAGTTTCCGCTTGCACTGCTTTTTTTGGACATCTTTCTCCTCTGTTGCTCGCTATTATTTTAAAAAGTCAATAGATGCGACATGGCATTGTTGACTGCTTTATCGGCATTCTTTCATGACTTTCTGCCCCGGAAAGGCTGTTTCACAGCTTCTGAAAGAATTTGCGCTGTTGACTGAAGATCGCGAGGCTAGTTATGCTGGGAAGGAAATCGCCGAACAATTTTCACTAACACCTCGCGATCGTGTCATAGCAGAGTTCAATGTGAACATCGAAGACCCCTATCGATGATGAAGTCGTCATCAAGCTAATTCAAGCAATTGTTCGAGTTAGCGATACCTATAATTGGTGGCGATGTCCGTTCCTCCTCGTGGTGCCACTGGAAACTGCTCGTTTGGTGAGCTAAGCTAAGCACGGACACTCGAATGCAGGCGACAGGCCCTTGTGACAGGCCGGCCTACGAAGACCCATGTCACATCACATGGTGTATGACAGTTCAAGTATTTCGAGATAGTGCTACGGCGTCCGCGGGAGCCGACGCGCACTCGCAAAGCCCGGCGAGTGTGAGAAGTATGCGAGGGTCCCTGATGCGAGGACGGCATCGGGGGGCAACTGAGCTAGTCCGAAAGTCCCGTAACGTAAGCAGGACCCGCGTGGCAACGCTGAATGTGGGTACGTTGACGGGCCGCTCGTGCGAGTTGGTTGAAGCACTGGAGCGTAGAAGAGTTGATTTTTGTGCGGTGCAGGAGACGAGGTGGTCCTACCGCAAGTCAAGGGACATAGGACGTGGCTTCAAGGCCGTTCTATGTGGAAGTCCCAGGACCACCAGTGGTGTCGGTGTAATCGTCTCCGAACGATTTCGTGACTCGATTGTAAGCGTCGAACGCTTTGACGATCGGTTAATGAAGATCGTTGTCGCCGCTAAGGAGCGACTCTATCACTTCTTCTCTGCGTATGCCCCGCAGACCGGCTGCTCAGAGCAAGCCAAGGATGAGTTTTGGAGCCTACTTGATGAGAAGACAGCAGAGATACCGTCGAAAGATGTCATCATAGTCGCTGGTGACCTTAATGGGCACGTAGGTGCTACGAAGGACGGTTACAGCTGTCATGGTGGTTTCGGGTACGGGTCACGTAACGCCGATGGTGAGCGTATTCTTGATTATGCGGAATCGCATAACCTCACCATAGTGAACACCGTCTTCCGAAAACGCGACTCCCACCTCATCTCATATTATAGTGGGAGCTCCAAGTCTCAGATAGACTTTGTGCTTGTTAAGGATCGTGACCGGAGTCTTGTCACAGACGCGAAGGTCGTGCCGTATGAGACGGTCGCCCCACAGCATCGACCGCTGATCTGTACTTTGAAGATCGCCCCTCCGAGGCTGAAGCAGGTCGAGCGATGCGGTGCACCAAGAATAAAGTGGTGGCGAATGAGAGAGAAGGAAGCAGCTGTGATTTCTCGCGTGCGGTTACCGACAGTCACGACTGTCGGCGAAACTTGGAAGAAGGCGACCGACGCGATTCGTCAAGCTGCACAGTCAGAACTTGCCATTACGAAGCCTGGGCGACGGAAGGTCAACAAGCAGACATGGCTGTGGACAAACGACGTGAAAGCAAAAGTGCGAGAGAAGAAGGCGCTCTATCACGTGTTTCTCGGCGAAAAGACAGCCGATAACTGGCGGAAGTACCAAGAAGCGAGGAAAGCTGCAAAGAAGGCCGTGGCTGTTGCAAAAGCCACTCATTATGCAGATGTCAACGAGAAACTCGAGTCACGCGATGGCGAGCGGCATTTGTACAGGCTTGCTAAGAATCGCCATCGGCAGACCGAGGACATTGAGAAGTTTTTCGGCATCAATGATGAGAATGGCCGTCTTGTTATGGACCGCAAGAAGGCACTGAAGCGATGGCGCGATTACTTTGAGGAAATCTCTACAGTAGAATTTCCTCATCCAGCCATCCCCTCAACGGCTCCACCCCACGGCCCCGTTCAGAAGATCACCGTGGAGGAGATTGAAGCGGCTTTGAAGAAGATGAGGCCAGGCAAAGCGACCGGGCCCGACGACGTGGCGGCTGACCTGTGGAAGTCAAAGTTTTGGTATCCGGCTGAGTGGTTGGCGAAGTTCTTTAATCAGGTTGTAGCAGAGAAGAAAGTACCTGACTGTTGGAGCCAAAGTACGACGATTCCGATTTGGAAGAAGAAGGGCAGTCCTGCAGATTGCTCCAACTACCGTCCGATTCGCTTGCTCTCGCACAGCATGAAGATCTTTGAGCGAATTGTCGACAGACGAATTCGTGACATCGTCCAGCTTTCCAGCAATCAGTGTGGCTTCGTGGCTGGCTGTGGCACTGTTGATGCCATACACGCCGCCCGCCTCCTGATAGAAAAGCACCGCGAGAAACAGAAGCCAGTGCATATCGCCTTCCTCGACTTGGAGAAGGCCTTTGACCGCGTACCGCGTGAAGTGATATAGTACGCCCTGCGACGACATAGAGTTCCTGAAGAGCTCATAGAGTGGGTGCGAATCCTCTACTCTTGCCCAAAGAGTAGAGTTCAAGCTGCAGCCGGAACCTCGATGGAGTTCCCCATCTCTGTCGGGGTACACCAGGGTTCTGCGCTTTCCCCACTCCTTTTTGTTGTCGTGATGGACGCCATTACACGAGATCTTCAGAAGCCTGTCCCCTGGACACTGCTTTATGCTGATGACGTAATGCTCGCTTGCGAAGATAAAGATGAACTGGAGCGAGAGGTGCAAGCTTGGTGTGATCGCTTGGAGCGATTTGGACTCAGATTGAACGTGAAGAAGACCGAATATCTAACGACAGACGTTACTGAGTCCAGCTCCATCAAGGTTAACGGCATCGAGCTCCCACGCACTTCGGTTTTTAAGTACTTGGGATCAGCAGTAGCATCTGATGACTGAAGTGAACTCACGCGTGAGTGCAGCTTGGTCCAAGTGGCGCTCGTTGACTGGCGTGCTGTGCGATAGGAAGATACCAGAGCGCTTGAAGTCAAAAATATATAGAACAGTTGTCCGGCCGGTAGCGATGTACGGTGCTGAATGTTGGCCTGCGACCAAGAAGGTTGAAACGCGCCTCAGTGTCATGGAGACGAAGATGCTGCGCTGGACGGCTGGAGTCACGCGCATGGACCGCATCCGAAACGAAGCTATTCGGCAGAAGTTCGGTGTCGCGCCGATAGCTGACAAGATGCGCGAAGCTCGCTTACGATGGTACGGCCACGTTCTGCGTGGAAAGGAAGATAGCGTCCGCAATATAGGCCTTAAGTTCGAGGTGGTAGGAAAACGGCCTAGAGGGCGTCCGAAGCAGCGCTGGTCTGACACGTTACATATGGACTTGAAGGTTGCTGGTGTCCACCCTGATCTAGCGCTGGATCGGGAGAGGTGGCGTCATGACACCAGAATAGCGGACCCCGCTACTAAGCGGGACAGACGCTGAAGAAGAAGCGATACCTATAATTCGGTGCAGGTAGGCAACATCTTTAAACCACTTTTCAAGCTCCCACGAGTGTGCTGTTCTCAACCTTTCGCTGATTTCCACAGCCAATCTGCGTAGAAAGCTGGGTAAGTGGAAAAGCGTCCTGGATAGTTCCTAACCACAGCAGAGCATATTTTTAGTGTGAAGGTAGATCACTTTGTAGACTTGTGTGAAGATGATACCTGTTCTCTGTTTAACGCATATTTGTTCACATTTCTCTATAATAAGGCCAGGAACCATCCTGGCCCATCTACACCTTCATAAACGGATCCTGCTGCATTTTATAGTCGAACTGTGAAACAATTTCCATTGAATTTTGATGAGCCACCCTTCAGGATTCCGATGCTGTTTTCGTCCATCAGTCGCCTCGCCTCCTCATAACCTGGCCAGTAGTTCTATAGGCATTTCGATCTCTACAGTAATCCTCTGAGTCGCGAAGGTGGAACGTTTAGTGCTGAGCTCGTTGGCCATATTCGAGAAGATATTGCTACAGCGCTCTTCTCGTTGGCCTTGCAACTGTTAGTGTCTCCCCTGCCTTGACAGAGCGCAGGGAGAATTGCCGATCCGAGTGGATTTGCTCCGAAAAGTTCCGAGTCTGTTACATGATCTTTAACCCCTTCGAGAGAGCGGTCCATGCAAGTCTTCGCCCGCTATACATGGGACCTGAGTCATCAACGACTTACAGCAATCTAACAGAGAAGGCGAAATTTACTTTTGTATTTCCTTCTATAGCCGAAATCCCTGATAGTGCGGCATATCAAACGATATGGCGGAGCATTTCACCATATCGCTTGATAAGCCGCGCTATCAGGAATTTCGGAAGTATTTTCTCTCTTAAATTGCTGTAAGTCGTTGATGAATCCGGCCCTGATCATCTTTCATTTTTGTTCTCCATGCTCACCAAACGTGCGTAGCACACATAGGACACTGCCTGGGTAAGTTACCAGCCTTCCTCACAATAGATGTTCTCCATCCTCTCTCTCTCTCTCTCTCTCTCTCTCTCTCTCTCTCTCTCTCTCTTTCTGGTCTATTCGCAGTTCGTTCCTCATCTAATCTCTGTTGTTTAAAAGTTAGTTACCGCTCACGCTAAATTGGACTCTAGCCAGCCGTCCTTTCCCTATCGTTGC
This sequence comes from Heligmosomoides polygyrus bakeri, assembly GCA_947359475.1. NCBI lineage: Eukaryota > Metazoa > Nematoda > Chromadorea > Rhabditida > Heligmosomidae > Heligmosomoides > Heligmosomoides polygyrus. The sequence continues at coordinate 69,383,917 of OX375868.1, read as the reverse complement.
ACATCCCGTAAACATGAGGCTTAAGCATTGATAGAAAACACTTAGAATTAAAGAGGACTCCAAAGAAGTGCGGGTGACAGACGACAGTGAACTACCAAAAAGCTCAATTAATCGTTATGAAAACTGAATCACGTCGCGACCGTGGGTAGCATGGGGAAGTGGAAACGCGACAGCCAATCAGGCCGCGACGAGCCACTTAGAGGGCGTGCACAGTCGGTACGCTCATCAACTGCCGTGTGTTCGGTCTAATAAAGTTTCGTTAAAGGTGCAACCCCAATAGTGAGGCCCACCTCATACCTACATTTATATAATAACTGAGATGGAAACACCTGCAACATAGTGCACAACATGAGCCACATGACTCTCGAGGAAGCATAGGATTTTGGGTGGATACGCAGAGGACGAGGGGTAGAACGCACGTTCCGTCATAAGGTGGAGCCCCTCTCCTTGGAAGTGACTTCGTTAAGATTCGCTGACGAGAACCCTCCCATCCTCGAAACACAAACCTCAAAAATTTGATTTGAGGAAGGCTGGCAGGGGTGAAATCAGTACAAACGGTTAGAGGGCAGCGAAACACAGGCCTCCCTTTCACTGAGAACCTTCCAAAGTTACTGCTCATAAAGACACTTCATTCACCGAAAGATACACGATACAAAAGAGATCAAACATAAAAAAATGAGGTCGCAAGAGTTAGATCAAGGATCAGCAGTGTAAAATCACTTTCCAGTTGAGCCGAATCCACCCTGTCCTCGAACAGTGTCTGTTAACGACTCACACTCAACATATGTACAGTGCGCGATGCGCTCGCAGATGAACTGCGCTATCCGGTCACCTTTCTTCACCTGAAAGAAAGAAAGTGGATGCGTATTAGTGGGAGCGTAGATGGACGGCTCACCTCAAAGTCAGTCGGTCCGAAGTTGAAGAGCAGCACTTTCAGCTCTCCTCGGTAGTCGCTATCCACCACACCAGCACCGACGTCGATGAAATTCTTGGCCGCCAGACCGGAACGGGGAGCCACTCGGCCATAGTAGCCAAACGGAAGCTCGACCTGCAGCCCAGTGGAGACGCAGAACTTGCCTGAAACGGTGGACATGGTGTATTTGCGACCGCACCTTCATAAAATGAAAGACAAAACACTCCGTTGAGAAAGAGAGCTATCTGGTGGATTGACTACATACGAAGAGCAGTTTGGCAGTAGTGATCACCTGTCTGTACATTCCCTGGCAATTTTGACACTGGGTACTACTCTAGACATCAATTATTGTTACATAAAAAGACTTACCAAAAGTTGTGTGTGTTTTTTTTAAATAAAAACGGGCCCGTTTTTCGCAAGTTAGCGAAATCACCGACTCTTCAACGGGAGCTGCATAGGGAGTTCCCAGCTACCACAGTTTTGGAAAACATTGACCTATGTAACAGACTTCCGGACATAATGTCCGTTGACAGCGAATGGGCCTCGAGTTGTCTGATTTGCTTACTCTACAGAAGATAGTCGTAGGAAGCGAAAGACGAGAAAAATATAAATGTAGTTCGACTTGCAATTACCCTTCATGCCGTAATTTGAAATTTCGGCTCGTTCTACAGCTGGACGTTGAATACTGCTGCGACAAGATTCCCCCAAAAGGTTCGCACGCAATAAAGTCATACGTAGCTATTTTGATAGACCTTTTGTAAGACTGTGAGAGAGATTTAAAGAGAGTGTAGTCTTTGCGATCGTTTGGAATTCTGATGTCGCCTACTTATTCTCTGTAAGTGCTCGTGTTTTAGATGATGAAAACTAGTTGTGTCTGAACGTTAGAGGAAAATAGCAATTTACATAGCAAATAGATCGCTTGAGAACTTATTCAAAAGGTAAGTGAAAACAGTGATCAGCGAAGACGGGATGCGACTGAGTGGTACAATTCCAAGGCCCCGCCCCCCCCCCCCTCATCTCTAAATAACCGTTTTTCGTTTAGTGGTCCTGACCTCCAAAACCCTCCCGCGGAACGTGACTAGTGAATCCACTCAATGATTACCAATTTGAACTTACAATTGTGACATTTGCTGCTACCTGATACGGTGCAATCCCATTAGGGGATCCACCTCATACACATTTAAATCGTAGTTGAAATGGAAACACATGCAACATAGTGCACAACGTAAGACAGTCACTAGACTTGAGGAAGCACAGGGTAGGGGTGGACACGTCAAGAGGATGAGGGGCAGAACGCACGTCCGTCATAAGGTGTACTGCCTCATTGGAATAGCACCCCTGATTCCACTAGTGAGATTGATAATAGCCCAATGGACAAACTAACACTTTGGTAAGCCATGTAGCAGAAAATTGGAAAATTGGCGCAAGATGGCTTGGGGGAAGGGCACTCCCGGCATGACATGAACAATATCTGCGACGGACAGCCCACGGTAGGATAACGAGTTGAGCTTCCTTTGCACAACTAACTGTCATCCTTCCACGGGTTATCCGTCGCAGGTATTCCTCCTTCCACCCACGCTCTAGAATTGCGCTATAAAAGCTAGCACTAACAAGGAAATTCAGTCAGAGTGCACTCACCTGCTCTCCCGATCAGTGCTGTGTGCTGAATTTTTAGCCGTTCCTGTCAAAGTAGTCTGCCTAATGCTTTGAAGTAGGGAAGGCAAAACGATGAAATCTAGTTTGGGGAGCAAGCGGTGGTTCGCCCATCAAACCCCACCCCGATTCGGTCGCACAATGGATGACTGGTGCGCATAGATAGGTTTTCAGCAATTTCATGGAGTGTATGGTGGACATAGCAGGGCACTGCAATGAGTCACAGTCAGATCTCGGTTCTTTCAGTATGCTGCGCGCAGCAATGGCACCGCCAAATAAAACCCGCAATTCTTGAGCATCACATAGTTATGACGGTCAAGGAGAGGGCAGGTTTCATGACTAACAAAGAAGAAAACAAGACATTGAGCTTACCGTGAGCGGGAACCACGCAGTCTTCAGCGCTGTGAAGATCTGCACCAGCAGCCGCCGCAGAACCGTATGCCGGAGCCTGGGCGTTGGGGTTCAGCTTCACGAAGCGAATCGGAATCCGCTGAAAAACGATGTCTTAGTTCAAACTTTGAATCAATCGTAGTCGGGAGAATATAGATCTTACCCCCCCCCCGCCCCCTCATTCATCTCCTTTCCATTAGTTGTCTAACCATAACAGCGCATTCTCAGGGGCAGGAATGCAGTTGCCCCGACAGTCGTCCCTTCGCGGCGAGGATTGATCGCAAAATTTCAGAGGTTCCCCGCTACTTCTCCATCTTTAGTAGGTTGCTTGGCACTAATGGTAAGGATCTCTGGTAGCAGATGAGGGGAGGGATGCACCTTGCAGCAGAGTATCATAAAAATCCGATTCCTGCCTTTGACACCGTAACCCGGCGTTCGATTGGGCGCGGTTGGTTCATTAAAGTCGTGACGTAATCGCACAGTTTGAAGCGGGTGTCGACCGCGCCACGAACATCCTACTACCTCGACATCTTAAAGGATCCGCGCAGTGGTGAGGGCACATGTTAGGAGTAATCGAAAGAATGTCGAATACCTCGGGTTCGTTAGCCGAAGTTTCTGTACCTTGCTCTGATGGCCAACTGTGACGTAACACTGGGCCTTAGCTTAGCATGCTTGCAAGCGTACCGGTGCGAAGGTTGTTTTGTAGATTTTCAAATGCACCTCGTTCAAGGAGTTTATCGCGTCTGGAGCCTCCACAAGATGAGTCTTAGATGGTAGGCCTTGAGTCCTGGGCGTTTTCAGGTATTCCTGGAGGTTCTTTCGAGGCGCTTGTGAACCTGCAGGATCTTGGGTAACATATGACCAATGGTGGGGTGGGTGCACCACCATGTACTCAGTGATTATCCGCCCTGGTATGAAGGCATGTGTACGTCAAATTGCATCAGAAGGCCTAGCTCAACCGCACACCACAAAACGCTGCATAGTGCTGTCGTACAGGGTGACCCCACCCTCCCTGAGTTGATTTGCGTCTTTGTTACTGACTTAACGTTTTTGTGATCTGTGACGTGCTTCATGCACTCTTCATTATACGGAAGATCTTACTGTTGAGAATGGGAATGTGTTCATGAGCTCATGGAGAGGAAACCAAGGCACATATGACCAACATTCTTCATCTCAATTAAGCTCTATAGCTTTTCGAGGTGGGTTAGAAAATCTGCGACACTGAATGGATATGTGGCGATTCATGCCACTCACTGTCGTAAAGATGGTAGCGAAGCTTACCATTAGAAGCGTTGGTAGACCTCTATTACGAGTATTATGAGGACATCCAGTTGTCTAGTCAGGCTCCAAAAGTTTCAGAGAGGGGAGGGAGAGCTTTCGTTCATCTTTATACAGCTCTGGAGTGTGGTTCGAGAAGTTATGCTATCTTCTTGGAAGATATGAGCCGTGATTATCTCCTTCACTCCTCCTTAAATAATCTTTCCTCCCTATAATTTCTCGCAAAGGTTTCAATGTAACCTCCAAAACGTGTCAATGCAACCGGCCTTAGCATGATGTAGTCCGTATCAGTTCCTATGGAATTCGTAAGCCATCATCGTGCTTGGAGACTCGTTCATCGCGACCATGAGCTCATGGTTCATATGTGAGCCAAGTATGGAAACATTCGCGCCCGTTTCAAATCTGCCTTGTTGCGCTCGCGGGGACGAGTACCCGGCACGGTTATGGTGTCAAAGTCAGGAGTCGGATTTTTATAATACTGTCCTTGCAGCTCTGTCAGCTACAAATAACGCAAAATTCAATATTTTAAGCCAAGCTGGTGTAGTACCTTGTGCTGGACTACATTGGAGCACTCCTAACCTAGAAGGATGTTCATTTTGCTTCTGGTATAGATAAGGATCCTTCGTACCTTCGCAGTGACTCTCCATATAGCGACTTTGCACCATCCTCCCTTTTAGCTACCACAACCATCCTTTTTTGAGAGGATTTGGCGCAAATAGGATCGGGGGACTGGGGTCACCATGTAGCGCAGCCCTCTTTGTTTTTGAAACCGGATTTTTTTTTTGCAGAAATAGTGTATTCTACGCCTACAATGAACGAGGTAGGCCATTTATGATGTAACTGGGCATACACGTGCCTTCTTACCAAGGCGTGCAACCACTGGGTGGGAGACCTCCCCCCCGACCCTATTTGCGCCAGAAAATTTCTCAAAAATTCTCTCTCAAAAAGCTGCTTCTTAGTTAGGATTGGATCATCTTTGCCCCAACTAACAAAGACTCGCCGATACACTTACAACCGGAAAAAAACCCGTCAGAGTTGTCCGGTGTGTAACGCCCACAGTCGCGCGAGTCAAACCTTGTTTTTTTAAGCCATGGAACACCCTTACTACAGGCTCTATACGTTGGAGCCATGGATGAAGGGCATTAACTACGCTCTATGGGATCTTCTGCCCATGAGAAGCCCCCCCCCCCCCGGACCATATTTACGTCGGAAAAGCATGCAAGCAAATATCACTGGCTGCAGCGACTGATTAGCAGAGGGATAGGCAACTCGGACCAAGAATTCATTTGATACTGTTACAAGATCAAACTTCTGCACCTGTTCGTCCATCCTGGCCTTCTTGACTTCGACAACATCTCCAGTAGCGAGGTTTTCGTTCTGGGCGGACAACACTTCCATGTTCGGCTGCAAAAAGTCAGAGCGAAGTAACCACGAGTGTCCTGTTTTCCTGAGCAGACGCAACATGCCTCAAACAGCGGAGCGCTTCGAAGGACACACCGAGGAAGGAAAAGACAAAGAACGAAAAGACGACGCAGGAACAGCCGACGAGCCGCAATGGGAGCAACTTTTTCGAACCGAGGTCGACAATTCCCGCGCCTTTGGACACTGGGCGCGACAACTCGTCCGCTCTGGCGCAGAAACGGCGACAGTTCTTGCCGGGTCACTTACAATGGCAACGATGCCACCATGATCTGCACTCTGCTGAGTAAGATAACCATAAGAAGCGCGAAGCAGTACACTGCGTCAAGAGCTGTGGTCTGGAGATAAGCACCAAGCGGTGCAGTGCCGCTTACAAACCACTTCGGTGATCCTGGCTTCGCATGAAGGGCCAGACGCCACTACGGAAACACCTAAGCCTTCCATAAATAATGCAATATCACAACTGTTGCTAACTGCTGCGCGCGAAATTCGCAGTGGAGCGTCGAAACTGTCGCTCCAAGCGCGCTGGTAAGAAGAAGCAGGAAATCGACTAGGAGCCTTCTTAACTTGCTTAGAGAACATGAAGCTGATGGACTCCTCCATCGCCACACCACCAGACTACTAACAAACGAAGGAAAAGCTGGATAGAATCAGCGGAGGATCAGGTATCAGGACTACATCCCAAGGTTTCTACGCAGGGATGCACATTTAACGGATAACGATTGAAGAATTAACATTTTTAGTTAAATTCAGGCTTAACAACTTAACGGAAATTAAGACAATATAAGGTAGAATATAAAGTAAGGTACTGGTATGACCCCTCGTAAGATCTACCTATTCCCACTTGGGGCCGGATTCATCAACGACATACAGCAATTTAACAGAAAAAGTACAGCCGAAATCGCCAATAGCGCTGCTTATCAAGCGAGAAACAATTCACCGCGCTATCAAGGATTTCAGCTGTATTTTCTTTGTTGAATTACTGTAAGTCGTTGACGAATCCGGCCCATGGTGCTGCTTATCCCAAAATTTTGCTCACCAGCTGGAACAGTAGAGACGGGGAGAATGTTCTCTGTTCTTAGACGTATTTTAAATGATCTGCGAAAACACGCTAACAACCGAAAGTTGCTTCTCCATGTGAGTTATTTAAGTCACTGATCATCCACATTTGTGTGGTGCTAGGATCGTGGTAATTGATTTCGCCCAAACTTTACCATTTGATGTAGAGCGCTTCGGTTGATCGTGGCAGATCTTTTTTAGGAAGTGCAAAAATCCTGCAACACAGGGGAGTCGAACCATAAACCACCCGGCTCACCATGCCACACCTCTATCCCCTGCGCCACCGCTGCTTGGCCCGCAGCGCAGTTTCCAGGCTACTTGAGCTCGGAGCCATGCTAAAATTGGTCCATGACTTTGTTCACAGATGCGCACAGCAGAAACGGAGCGCATATTTGGAATCAGCGCCGCATCCTGCGATGTGCACCTCATCTCAAAGTCCCATGGTCACCCAGTATCCTTCCCTTGTTAGATGCCTTGCACAATGTACAATGCAGGCGCCAGCCCACGTTCTCTCTTGAATAATAATTTCGTTCCTCTTCTTCTTTCACGTTCTGAAAATAATCTGTTGTTGAAGCCTGGCTTATTTTGCTGTCCACCCTTTCTTGGCAGCGTATTGTTTATGTTACGCTGCGTTCGTTGAACACTATTGACCTGTTGAGGCTAGAACATAAAACGTTTGTCCTCTTATATTTCAGTTGAAATAATAGTTTGTAGCTAATTGTAGTTTTAATGTAATTTAATGAAAAATTTTAGTTGAAAATGCGTTGAAATTTAACGGCCAGAATTTTGTGTGCACTTCTGGTTCTACGTAAATTTGTCAAGGGATGAACCTGAGGCGTATGCTTGAATGAAGGGGGCGGGGCATATAGGAAGATGTCCTACTCTTCAACTCCTATTGAGTCATGCTTCGTTTCTGCCGGTTCCATAAATCAGAAAAGGACCTCAAGATTTACCGTAGAAACACATGCAAGTGCCTGCGCGCCAGGAGTTGCCGCCATGTTTCTATGGGAGGTTCGTGTCGCATCTGCGGTCGCGTTTTTGCCGTTTGACTGATAATTGGGTGTCTGGCTTCCACGTCTGGCTTTCGAGAGATTACCACTTTGTAGGTTCTGCACTTTCAAAGCGTAAACTTCGACAAGGTCGTGGAGACGTCGAAACAACGTTGTGCTCAAACATCGCATAAAGGGTTAATGGGGGCGCTGATTACAAATATGGCATCCGAATTTGGTTTACCTTGGAGTAGGGATGCACTGAAAGATTCACTACTGAATGCATTCAGTGAACATTGTAGAGCACACCGTCAATGGCATCGTTTTCTCCACCAATGTGGTCAATCTCAGTTACTAACATTCTACTTCCGTATGAGAAGTACATAAAGGATAAAGGATAAAGGACGGCTTTATTCAATCCTCTTTGGGATGCGCCACGCATTCTACTTCTACGGGATGTCGTGGAGGCCAGTTAAATGCGTATTTGGCCATACAATGACTTGCGGTGGCCAGCCGATGAACAAGTCAGCGCTTTATATTTCCCAGACAAGCCTGGTACCAATTCACCGACCCCGGAGGGATGGAAGGCTTGGTTGGCCTGGGCGGGAAATCCGAACCAGGAACCTGGTATCGGGTGCAGGCGACAGTCGCGTCTCCTCCGACTGCGCTACACGCGCCCTGAAAAGCATCCCTTTAGGAGAAATAATTGTCGAATAATGTTAACCATTTGATATAAGACAACAAACTAATGAATGTAGTTTTCATTAGAAAAAATGTGGTAATAACATTTCCGTTCTTCTTCCTTTTGCATCATCTGGGCAGAACGTAGATGCTCTCGAAATTGATATGCCTGCGCTAAATCAAAGAAATTTACCTGTTTCAAATTTTGGTAAGGCTGACTACTCGAGTGTCTAGAGATGTGGATTCACTCCATAGATGGATATGAAACCACTGATGATTTATACAAGAGAATATGTAGTGCAGTCGGCGCTGATCTATCCAGATATCTAGTGTTTGATTCTAAAAAAACCCGCTGTAGAGCGTTGTTCGAAAGAAAGTTCCAATCTAACTGTTCGAAAGGCGCGTCTTTTCTATGTACTCGCTACAAAATCGTCATTCGGATCCACGAGAGGATCCGAATGACGATCCACGAGAGGATCCGAATGTAAGACAGTGTCTCAAGAATTGGATCACTTGAGAAAGTTGTTGGCTTACAAGTATTAGGTTGGCAACTAATTTCGTGGACTCTCAAGCGCCTTCCACAAAAGTGTTCATAAACAAATAACAAATAACAGTTTTCAACTAAAGTAAGATCTGTTGGAACGCGGGACTACTTCCCATTTATCAGCTACCTGGCCCATCCCACAGCTGTAAAATTCTTGTGCTTTTGAAGCCAAGAATCCTTGGAGGTGCATTTTGACATGGTCCACATTAATAAATCGTCCTCCAACCAAGAAGTGCTGCAGCGAGCTATGAAGGTGCTAGTCATTTGGCGCACAGCCTGTGCTGTAAGGTGGGTAAGTTAGACGCTCCCAGCTAAGGTCTTCGATTTTTTGAAGCTCCCGATTCGTGACGTGTGATCTGGCGTTGTCTTGCTGATAAATAATTCCGCTCCTGAAAATCTGTCTGAACCGATTCCAGCGGAGTTCAGCCTGCGCGCGGCCAGGTTGAGAAGAGTAGATTACAGCATTAATGCTGGAACCGTTCTTGACGAGCTCCCAGAAGTTAATACCTTCTTGACACCACCAAACGGAGGGAACGTAGCGAACCGGACGCCTTAAAAAATAGAAGACCTTGACTAGGAGCGTCAAACTCATCCACCTTACAGCCCAGACCTTGAGCCGAGTGATTACCAAATTTTTAGTTCGGTGCAATACTTCTTGGTTGGAAGACGATTTATTAATGCGGACCGGGTCAAAATGCACCTCCAAAGATTGTTGGCCTTAAAAGCACAATAATTTTATGGCCGTGGGATAGACCAGCTACCTGATATATGGGAAGCACTTCTGCGTTCTGAGGGATCTTATTTTAATTAAAGATTGTCATCAGTTATTTGTCAATAAATACTTTTGCTGAAGATTCTTGAGAGTCCACGAAATTAGTTGCCAACCTAATAAATACTTGCCTTTTTATTGTGTGTCCTGGGTAGTACACAATAAAAGGCGCTGTTTTTTTTTTCTACGCCGGCTAAGCCACAAAAACCAATAATCCGGAGATTCTCGTTCTTAGAGATGATGCTGAGGTTCTTTCTACTGACGACCTTCAGACGGCTGAAGCACTTGCAATCTATTTCGCTTCGGCTTTCACTTCAGATCCGGAAGAAACAAATCGTATTAGCTTGATGGAGTACTCAGAAGCATTTGATACGTTGGAATCAGATAACGTAAATGAGATAACCATACAGCCAAGAGATGTGTCGCAACTCTCTTCGTTCCGGCCGATAACTATAACTCTTACGCCAATTAAGGTCATAGAAAAAATTAGACGAGAAAAATCGGTGATGTAAACATATGTATTACGGGGGGGGGGGCAAAAGTAATGAGATTCTCCATGCCGTGCCCATTTATGTCGTGACTGGAGTCTGTTTTCGTGCTTCTCGTATTTGTATGTTTGTTTGCTACTCACTGAAGGCCATACGAGAAGATACCACCTCCGCCCTTTCCAGAAGCATGCCAAAACCGCAGTCCATCTCATGCCAATGCCCCTGCCTAACGATTCGACCTGTGTCGCGCAAATCTCTCCCGATTCCCAACCCCGAACAGCCTGGACTCAATCTTCATGCAGGATGAGAAGTACGTCTTCTTCCTTAACCCTGCCAAACAGCGAGTCTGGGTGGGGCCTGTTGACCCGTTACCGACCTTCGTTCGGCGAGATGTTCATGGCGAGAAGCACCTTCAGTGCTTTTGGGTCTGCGCCCAAGGACCGGTATACCGGAGGCTGTTTACCAAATGCACGACGATGGACTCCAAGGCCATGGTAAACGAAATAGAAGAGATGGACCGGCGACTCGAACTTATTCAGTCGCAGCGCTTCAAGAAGGCCTCCTCTTCGACAACGCCGCACCCCATCAGAACAAATAACCACGGATCCCAGCTGGGCTACGTTCACATGTCTCACCCACCGTATTTGCCGATCATCTCTCCACGCGACTACCACTATTCTTGAACCTACAGGACTTCCTGGTCGAAAGGGACACAAGAACCCAAGCAGTCCTTTCCAACCATAACGAGTATTTGATCAACACCAGGCCCAAGCAGTTCTGGAAGGATGGGATCAGGAAGTTGGCTGAGCGATGTAAGCAAGTCGTTGACCTTAATGGCGAACCCATTCCTCAGCATCGATGATTTGTAATTGAGTTATAAAGAGATGAAGAATTTTTTTCAACTTGGTTCATTCCTTTTGGCCGTCCCTCCTAGTATTCATTCTGAGCAATATGATTTTGCCGCTAAATGTTTCAACCTACTAATGCAAGCTCTTATTTCACTGAGGTCGGAGACCATCTCTAAGGCAAGAAGTCAGTGCACAGAGATGTAGCCAATATCGTCGTTAGCGCTGATGTACCTAGAACTTTTTTGCTTTCTTTATCCTTCAAGGAAACGCAAAAGTCTACTGAAAGACTTCGCTGAAAGGCAATGAAGTATAGAGTTAAAAGTGGCCAATTCATATGGTGCGAGTAACGCAATGGCAGTGGCCAGCGTCTCGCTAGAAGATTCGACATCACAGCATGAAGTTGGAAAAAACTGATGTGTGTTCACTTCGAGCCTTCTGCAACCCACCACCAGCTGAGTGAAATCCTGTGTGCGCTTCCGACACGTTCGCTGCTGGACGTATTGGGTGTCGGTGAAGTGCGGGTTTGTCGGAGGTTTCGCGCTCGTGTCCCAGCCACTGTTTGTCCACTTCGAGACGCCTTTTTACTTCTGAAAGGTCTCGCTTACATCTCATTGTGTCATAGCAACCTCGACCTCTCCAAGAACACGCCAGTCACGGCACTTCTGTTATGTTCTGCTGCGCCCTGCTGCTCGTTTTGGTTCCGAAAGTTGCTGCTGCTCAACAACTGACGCTATGCGAGTACCTACGAAAAGTCGGCAGGTCAGATCCATACTGTCCGGATCTTCGGAAAACCGGTGGGTCCTTCCGCCAATTTGATCGGTTCGAGCTCTTACCACTAAACACTCAGTTCCGACAAGGTCAAATTACTGTTGCTAGTGTAGTCGCTAATGGTAAGTGTGGACTGTTTCAACCTTCTAATCCTTCACGCATTTAACTCCAATCTCTTCTTTTGTAAAATGCATATTTTACATTTGTTTTAGAACGTCTTACAATGGTGAAGTAATAAATAATCAACGAAGTGGCTCAGGGCTTATCTCATCATTGGAAAAGCCTGATTCTTCGCTAGAACCAATCCATTTTTTAAACCTTTCAGATTTTCTCTGTCTACCCAATTCTTTCTTAAGGTGGACACTTTTCGGATCCTATGCTTCTTTTGCCCGAAAAGTGAAATGCAGAGAATTACGTAGACAAAGCTTGCTTCGTTCTTAAAATGAGAAAAAAATCGACACATATCACGGGAGTGTGCGAACGAGTAGCATGGGTGCGGGAACGCCGTTGCTCCTATCACCGTAACAGCGGGAGCCAATCCAGTACTGGTTGAGCCGTGCAGGCAGGGCATATGATTGGCTGCCGCGATTGCGGTAACAGCAAAATAAGGTTTCCGTTCCCCCCCCCCCCCCCCCCCGGCCCCCCCCGCCCTCCCCCTCCTCCCGCTGCATCATGATGCCATTCTCCGAAAAATTTGGTTTGAGCGAAAAGTTTCGTCTTGAAAATTGAACTTTTTATTTTTTCAGCGCGGGTAACCACTGAGGGCAGCCGGCTGGCGAAGATAATTTCGATACTAGAAGAACGAGAAGCACGTGGAAACGCAGTCGAGTTTAGCAAAAGCCGATGGAACCTCTGCAAAACGAAGGAATACAAGGTGGTTTTGATACCGTTGTCAGATTGACATCGAAGGAAATGCACGAATTGTTGTAGGACTGTCGAGAGGACAAATCGTCTTGCGCTTCTGGTTACAGCTGCCTGTCTTCGGAAGATGACGATCGTTGCTGTGTGACTACGACGGCCAACGTTCTGCTCCCTAGGTTCGCGGCGTGAAGGTGAGCTGCTGTTGCAACTGATGCAAAGTAACGCAATGTGCTCCAGTAATCCAACCTCCTGTCCGCCTCCGAAGGACATGGGCTACACGTGTACGTTCGGAGGCAGGAAGAGCCTGACCAACTGGTGCAGGAAGGACTCGGACTGCGCAGCCAGCGCGGTTCATCTGTGCTGTGATAGTGGTGGGTCTGATTCTCACATGTTTCTAATGAATGTCAGCGTCGGAGCCGAAATTACTGACAGTTCCCCAGTTGTTTTCAGAGAGATCCTGCATCTGATTCAGATTTCACCTTGATTGTCCTGTCATATTTCACGTTATCTCCTTGAAGTCAAAAATTTCAGCACCGAATGTGTTCGTAGTTATGGTATTTCAGCGTACAATTCTGTTTTGAAGTCCCTTCCCCGGATCGGGGACGTGACGTGGACGGGCGGAATTGAATTTTGCAAGATATATAGCAGTGAAAGTAATAATAAGTTTTAGAACTTTCAAACCATGATCCGCATTTCCTAACTTTTCATTTCCTAATTCAAAGATGCCTTGTAGGGCTGCGTAGACGGATGAAGAAACAGAAAAAGGTCAATTAGTCATTACTGCATGCTGAAAATTACAGCAGAGATCCGAAGTGGTCATCACCAGCGACAAGTACGAAAGCCAATGTCATAAACAAGCTGATATTTAGTTTCGGAACATCAGCTATAATACACGGTGCCTTGTAACCTAACGGGAGATCTGACAAAGTTCGTTGTCAATGGAATTGTCGAGTAGTCGATTATGAACTAGAGATCCATAAGTAATTTGCGTGCAGCTACGGATTTCTTTAGCGTTTTTGTTACTATTAAGACGCTTGAGACGTTCTGAAGCTTAACTGAATTCTTTTTTGGCTGTCGTGAAAATCACTACTCTCCTTCTTGCTTTCGTGCTAAATCTGTTAACTTCAATTTTTCGAAATTAGCTTTAACTCAAAAGGTTGCAACACTGTGTGTATTGGTAAAGATTCTGACGCGTTGTTCGACTTCTGAACATGCCTTGTGTTGAATCAAACTTCAATATACAAGGTTTTAAAAACCACAACTAACATATTTTTTGGTTTTGCATTTTTATTCACCTTGCCGACATATACCCTACCTTTTGTTGTGCTTTGTTTGGTAAGACGTTTTGTAGGGCGCAGTCGATAGACAACAGTTATCACATCTGTTTTCCGATAGGCGAGAAATTTCGTTTTCTCAGTGAAACCTCAAAATGTGATATCACAAAAATTATCGCAATGGCAACAATGCTCAAATATGTCTGGCGCACAACTATAAATAGGCCTCGAACAGGTCCGCCTCCGCCAAATGATAGTCCTTTATGGAGCGGGTAGGATTGTATGTAGCGTGATGCATTTCATTCCTGAATGCCTAGGCGTCTTAGGAATTCAAAATAACTCCTCTACTAACCCTTTCGCTTCTTAAGTAGGTTCCTCGTTCTTTATTAGGAAAGTTAAATAGGTGATTTAAATTCGACGACGAGCTGGGAGGCGACTTATGCTGCTAATACGTTTCGTGTCCTTGTGTGAATGTTTTGTAATTTTTCTGATGTGTTGCATTGAGTAGATAAATAAACTTTGCGACAAGTTTTACACCAAACATATTTTCAGTCAAATCCTGGTTTAGGAGAGTGTTTACATCTATGGCGATTCACAAATGTCGATTGACAAACAGCTACCGAAATACCTTTTCAGGTTGCGGGTTCAACGTCTGCTTGCCGTCTACCGGTCATGTCATCGACAACGGTGCGTAGAAGAATGTGATTGCTTTTGTTTAAGACATAAACCACTTTAATCAAACGAAAAAAGTATACCAGGACAGTGTGTTTGTGTTTTTTGTCTTATTTTGCTTTTTTCTATGTTTTCTGTTTTCTCCGAATGTGAGTCCTAAACTCAGCTATTACTTACTTTGATACTTTGATGGTCCTTTTGTCGGCTAGAGGTCTTCTCAACGGGGACCACAACTCTTCCAGACCTCTCGATCTCTGGTAGCTTGCATTCAGTGAGGCAGACTCCGCTCTCTGAAAGATCCTGAGAATGAGTCTGTCCATTGCGTTGGCGGTCGTCCCAGTGGTCTCTTAGTCTCTCGGGAGCCATTCTGTGAAACGAAGACTCCATCTATCGTCTTTTCGTCGAAGCAGGTGTCCGGCCCAGCGATATTTGGACTTCTTCATGTACTGCAGCGGGTCTGCTAATTGCGACTTCGCCCGTAGCTCAGAGCTTCATAGGCCTTCTTGCCATTGCTGACGAAGGCTTGCCCTTAGAAGACATCTCTCCAGTGCACGATGCGTAGTTTGCATCGCTCTGGCGATTGTCTTGTTGTCGGGCCAGGTTTCCGTCGCGTAACACATCGCAGGCAGTACAGAGGCGTTGAATATCGAGGCCCTGAGGCCGGGATCCTTGACCTGATCGGTGACTTCGCGAATCGAACTGAAGTCTGCCCATGCTGCGCGTCTCCTGTGGGCGATTTCAGGAGCGAGGTCGTTATCCATGTTCAGCTCTCTTCCCGGATAGACGTAGGAGTCGACCTGTTGTAGAGCGACTCCATTTAACCTTACGAGTCCCGTGTCACACCACTGGTTGGCCATAAATTGTGTTTTGGACATATTCATGTCCAATCCGATCTTCATACCTGCCACATTGAGCTCGTTCAGCATTTCCTCGACTTCTGCCCTGCTGGTAGAGATGAGAACAATATCGTCGGCGAACCGAAGGTTGCTGATCCGTTTACCGTCGACAAGGTAGCCTTTGTCTTCCCAGTTCAAGTATTTCATGGCATCCTGGAGTGCCGCTTTGAATAGCTTGGGAGAAATCGTGTCTCCCTGCCGTACTCCTTTCCCGACAGGAATTTTAAGCTTTCGATCGAACAGCTGGATGGTAGTCGATGTGTTCGAGAAGCATTCGTCGAGAAGTCGGATGTAGGACGATGGTATACCAGCGTGCACAAGTGCGTTCAAAACGGCGTTGATTTCCACAGAGTCGAACGCTTTCCGGTAATCCACGAAGACAAGGACAAGTGGGAGGTGGTATTCGCGGCTCCTCTCGATGAGCTGTGAGACAGTCTGAATATGGTCCATGCAGGAGAAATCCTTGTGAAACCCTGCTTGATCCACTGGCTGATATTCATCCAAGCAACGTTCCATGCGGTTAAGCAGTATCTTGGTGAAGATCTTGTACACAACCGAGAGAAGACTGATGGGTCGGTAGTTGTTGATATCCTCCTGCTGACCTTTTTGAAGACTAAAACTGTTTTCGACTCCTTCCATGAGTCCGGAATACTACCAAGTTGAAGGTAGTGGTTGAAGTGCTTGGCAAGAAGTGAGTAGAGGGCACTGCCACCCGCACGAAGGAGATCAGCAGAAATGCCGTCCGGTCCGGGAGCAGTGCCCGGCTTCCTCCTTCTGATGGCATGAGCAACGTCTGATTCCAGAATGGGAGGTACTTCTTCAGCTGGCGGCATCAAGCATTTCGGGACAGTGATGGAAGAACGGAACAGATCTGTGTAGAATTCTTGAACGATGGCTTCCATCGCTCTTCGAGACGTTTGCGTTGTTCCATCCTTATCCACAAGGGCTGACATTATTGCTTTCTGATCGCAGAGATCTCGTTTGCAGCGCTTTATGCTTGAACCTTTCCCAGCGGCTTCTAACAGCTTCAATCTTCTGTAGGCTTGAATGGACTCCTTCACTGCAATTCGACAGGCCTTCGAGATGGTGACTTTTTCCAGATGGGAAGCATTAGGATCCAGTTTAACGGCTCTTCTTCGCTCCAAGAGTTTAATCGCTTGTGCGTTGAGTCTTGAAGCAGACGGTGAGGTGGCTTCGCGAGAGCTGATAGCACATTTCAACAGTCCTTTGGAGAGAAGGTCGTAGTCTTCCGATGGATCTTCAAGAAGATTCCGATCGTACGACTTTATTGCATATTCCAACTCCTCAGACTTGAATGTGGGGATCCTCACCGGTGCCGGTTTATGGGTGTCACGCTTGAACATCCTCTTTTTGAGAGTCAGCTTCGCACGGACAAGACGGTGATCCGAGCCGGTGTCAAATGAAGGCAGCACGGAGACATCGAACAGACTCCAGCGTCTGTTTGTAAGAACATAGTCGATCTCCGAACGTGTTTCTCCATTTGGGCTTTCCCAGGTCCATCGTCGGTTTGAAGGCTTCTTAAACATAGAATTTCCATGGTAGAGACGGCACGCGGATAGGAAGGCTCTATCAGGCGCTCTCCGTTTTCGTTCCTTGAGGAAGTTCCATGTGGTCCTAGCCTCCATTCGTCGTGATCATTCGTACCGACGATAGCGTTAAAGTCACCAACGACAACTTTGTAGTAGCTCTTCTCGTCGTTGACAGTACTTTCGAACAGCTTGTAGAATTCCTCCTTTTCTTCATCTGTGGCCGCAGATGATGTTGGAGCATATCCATTTATGATGGAGATGGTTCCTTGATCTTTGGTTTCCAGACGAATAACAGCTACTCGCGGGCTGATGATCTTGTAGGAGTCTACTAGGTGGTGCACTGTCGAATTGACGAGAAATCCAACTCCGCCAATATTCTTTCTGTCCACCTTTGCTCCGATAATGAGAAGCTCGTTGTGGTCGGTCCTTCTTATGGTTTCCGTTCTGCCTTTCGTTTCCTGCAGGGCGATAACGTCGAATTTGATGTTGCGGCTTCTGTAAAGCAGTGTCCGAAGATCCTGCTCAGATGCGATCGAACGGCAGTTATAAGTGCAGACGAATAGGCAGTTTCCGTGTCGTGGTGGGAGAGAGTTTCCGGTAGTCCGATTCCAATGACGTCCTGATAGTTTAACTCCGAGATTAGATGGCCCCTCGCCGGAGGTGGATGCAACCGACGTCGTAGAAGTCCACCTCCGGCGCACGGAGGACTGGGGCACGGGTTTAGTTGTTTGAGCCATAGCGGTGGTCTGGTTACTCACATGTTCTTGGCCAGGAATACAGGAGAGCCGCCCATACACGAGAAAGCGTCGCGTACTGCGTGACCGTTTGTGCCGTTAGCCATCACAAAGTGATGTTCACCCCTTCACCGCGATGAGGTGGCACATGAAGGGGAACTCAGCTATTGAGATAAATAAATAAATATTAGAAAGTTGCTACCGTGGGGCGGGGCCCATTAACACAGGTTGATTGGGGGGGGGGGGGGTGGGCGACATTTGACATCCTTAGGTATTAGAAGTTAAGCACTGGCAATGAATATGGAATTGTTGAAATCGCAACAGATTTGAGAGCGATTCTATTTCGCTGCCGCTGACTGTTCTGTTGAATCAGTACGACTTCTCCTAGTTTTCGGTAGGCGTAGATGGTGATGTAGTTCGTGAAGAACTGTCACTGATTAATTAAGCCAGGCTAATGATAATAGGTAAGCAGTGCTGTGAGGAAGGTGAATACGACAAGACGGACTTGTGAGCTGAACACTTTAGAATAGAGCTGCGTCAGTTTGTGGTGCACCATGCACCTTACTCCAGCCGGATGTGGTGGAGGCAATTTGAAGGTGTACTTCAGCTGGACAACGACTTCCACAGGCTGGCCGGACAGAAAAGTCTGCGTCCCATCCTTTCAAGGCAACTCGGGCACCAATTCGTTGATCCCGGAGCGACGAAAACCTTGGGTGGTGTGCACGGACCTTGAACCAAATAAAAGTGCACGAGGGTTCGCTCTTCCTCCAACTACTCTACGTACATGTAAGACACAATTACAAGGAATTGGTAAAACCCGGCACTATTGTACTCTTAAACGCGCATTGTGGACATAAAGGGCACCGGAAGTGTTCAATAGCCAGTCAATGTCTCTGTTATGTACTTATTTACTTGGACACTTAGAGGGCTCGTCTTCACTGGTCACGCGAGCCCCAACGCAATCGCCATTCGTTTCTTTCTCTCGCAATCGTCATCCATGATGTTCGTATCGCTTGATTGGAACGACGACCATGATCGTCAACCGATTCTGAATTAGAATTTGGCAACGAACGCTGCCTTTCAATGATTTCGAAGAAATCATCTGGACATCTCGTTGGAGGTTTTCCTCGAGGACGCTTGCACCCTTTTGGAATCCACTCCGCTGTTCTTCTTGTCCAGCGGTCGTCCTTGCTTCTCATGATATGAAGGGCCCAACGGTGTTTCATCTTAGATGTGTATTCCGTCGGGTCTCTTAGTAGTCACAACGTGCGTAAGTCGGAATTGCGAAGGCCAGCTCGGTGTTGCGATAACCTGCTGAACTTGAGAAGACATCTCTCGAGCGCTCTGTGAGTAGTACGCAAGGACATTGACGTGGTCGCAGTGTCAGCCCACGTTTCGGCGGCGTACCAGAGCGCTGAGAGGACGGTTGAATCAAACAGAAGGGCGCGTAGGTCGTGATCCGAGAGTTGGTCGATGGCATCTTTGAGAGACCCATAGGTCGACCACGCAGCTTTCCTCCTTCTCAATAGTTCCTCCCTCATATCGTTGTCCATGTTGATGGAACGGCCCAGGTAGACGTATGATGTTGCTGCCGTCAAAGAAGAGCCACCGGTGTTGATCTGGTCTCCTTCGCGCCTGGCGTTCTTCATGAACTGGGTCTTCTTCCGGTTTATTCGATTTTCATCCCTGCTTCGTTAAGTCCCTTCAGCATCGTCTCTTCTTCAGCGGCAGTCGTCGAGAAGATGACAATGTCGTCGGCAAAACGAACATCCGAAAGGAATTTTCCATCCACACAAGTCCTCTTTTCGTCTCAGGAGCGGCTTCACCATCCACTGCACGGCGGTGAACAACTTTGGCGAGGTGATGTCGCCTTGTCGAACGCCCTTTTCGATGAAGATGATGATGGCGCGTTCGAGCAATTGTGTTTTGTTGCTGAGCAGTGGCGGTAGCAGTCGGCCAGTGTTCTTACGTAGGACGGGTCCACTCGCTTTCCGACCAGCGCTGTCAGAATTTCATTCGTTTCCACGCTGTCAGAAGCCTTTTCGTAATCCACAAAGGCTAGAACAAGGAGCAGTGGTATTCCCTACATACTACGATGACCCTCGCGGATGTAGTCCACCCATCTGAATCCTCGACGAAATCCAGCTTGCTCTACCGGTTGCGCCTCATCCAGTGTTCGCGATATGCGCTCAAGAATGATCTTCTTGAATAGCTTGTAGAGCACGCTCAACAAGCATATTGGTCGACAGTTCTTCAGATCTTCTATGTCGCCCTTCTTGTGAAGAATGACGGTGCGCGAGTTTCTCCACTGGTCCGGAATCCTTTGCTTCTGAAGATAGGACGTCATGTGGGCTGCGAGAATTTAGTGCAGGTGATGTTGTCTTGCTCGAAGAAAGTCGGCGGCGATGTTGTCTATCCGGGAACTGTGCTTTTCTTCATGCTCGGTATCGCAGCTATTACTTCCGAGCGAAGGATCCTTGGAGCTGTTCCACCAGCGTGGATAACTGCATTTGGTACGGAAGCTTTTGGAGCGGAACAAACTGGTATAGAACCGCTCTGCTATTGCATTTCGAAGCGGGATATGGTGACGATGCCGTCTTCATGTCGCATAGCCGTGAATAGGAATACTGTGATCGCTGAGGTTCCGACGACACTTCTTCGGACTTCATTTTTGCTGAGCGGCTTCCATTATACTTTTCTTTCTGTGTTTTCCAAGTCCTTCAGCAATGCCTTTCTGCAACTGGTGTTGGCCATCAGTCGTTTCAGGTGACTTGCTTTCGGATTGTGCCTCAATTCTCTTCGTTCTTCGAGTAGCTTCTCTGTTGTTGTCGATATACAATCTAAGCTAGTTCTTCGTTAAATTGAAGCTAATTGAGCACGGGCATGGAGCAGTTTTAGCAGTAACTCGTAGTCTTCGGTCGGGTGCTTCTCGATGCGCCAGTCGTATCGTGACAGCGATTCGTCCGTAATGGTCTCGTCGTACACGATTTGTTTCCTCCTCTTCGAGCGTTAGCAGGCGCTCTTCTGCACTTTATGATCGAATCTGATTTTGGCTCGGAGGAGGCGATGATCGGATTCAGTACAGAAGTAAGGTACAACAGAAGTGTCTAAGAAGCACCACCTTCTGTTGGACATTATATGATCGATCTCCGCATGTGCCGTGCCGTTGGAAGACTCCCATGTCCAGCGACGATGTTCTTTTTTCCTGAATAACGAGTTTCCATGGAAGAGTCGAGTCGTGGCTATGAGCCCAGCAAGACGGTTTCCGTTTTCGTTCTATTTGCCAATCCCAAACTTTCCAATCCTGTATTCGTCCTCCCTTGCCTTTCCTATCCTAGCGTTGAAGTCTCCTACGACGAACTTGTAGAAAGACTTCTCGCTGCGTATCACTACCTCCAGCTGTTCGTAAAACGCGTTCATTTCGGCCTAGTCAGCTGCTGATGTCGGAGAGTAGCAGTTGATAATGGAGATGTTTTTCTGGCGCGCTAGCTGAATTCGAAGCACTGCAAGGCGAGGAGACAGGATTTCATGCGAATCGACGTGTGGGGCGACTGATGGGTGCACGACGAATCCAACGCCACCGACATTGAATGACGAGAGTTCCATCCTTAAGCATTAGAACATCGGTAGATCTGCTCTTCGTCTCTTGCAAGGCGATCACATGGTATTTGATGTGACTCGCCGCTTCAAGAAGAGCATGTAAACCGGCCGTTGGAAGAAACTGACCTTGCATTGTAGGTGCATAGCAGGAAGCAGCCTCCATGTCGTGTCCCAGATGAGTCGTTACGGTCCAGAATCGAAGGCTTCCTTGCGATTTGTTTATTCGGCTCAGTCGTTGTCATACTGGGATAGTATTGCCAGCGCGTTGCCAGGCGGTCGAGTAGTCGAGTAGTCGAGTAGTGTCGGCCGCTTTAAACGGAAGAACAACCGACCGCTCGACGCGGAACACAACGGAAGAATCGGTTACATAGCGATAACTTAATAGTGCTCCTGTGTTCCATGGAAGGCTGGAATATAAAAGCGATGATTCAGGCATTCGGACAATAGAAAACGATCAGTGCCCCGCGATCGATACAATGAAGATGAAGTGCCGAATGAGTAGCAGTCGCTCAACGAATTGGTGTAACTCAGACCGCGATTGCCAGGTAGGAGAACCTTCGCAGTGAGATCAAAAATTTGGTGTAGTTCTTGATTGCGCAGATGCTAGTGTTCATTCTTAGACTACAGTGCCTATCATAATTAAGGGACTACTCTAAAGTTTATTTGTCTGTTCATTTATCTTTACAATCAGACGCAATAATGGCTGAAGCACACTTTATCTGTTGCTCTAGATTGTCCATGATGCTGTCGGAAACGGTGTTAGTCAGCCGAACATACACAATTTTCACGTCGAGTTGGATACCTTTCGAATCAAATTGGACAATGTTTTAATCTAGTATTTTCTTTTAAACTGAGTCTTTTAAAATCAAAGCGAACTCTTGTAAATTGAAACCAGCTTCTTCTACATTAAACTGGAAACTCTCCAAAAAGTTAGGAATAGTTTTTTTGTTCAAGAAAAATTTCAGCATAACATTTTCTTTGAAATTTTAGTTTACCCATCCAATATGTGAACACGTTGTTTAAAATTTTATAAAATTTGATTTAAAAGAAAATAATGGTTATAAGCTTGTTTTAAAGAGCAGGAAGGCGTTCATTTTCCAGTGCCAAAAAAGAGATTTCGCCACGCCGTCGTCCAAAACATCGCGATTTTTATTCGATTGTTAGCAGAATTTATGTTTGCATAGAGGTTATCGCTTGTTAGCGATATAATGGAACCAAGTTTAAAGAAGCCACATATCCTGACTTTGATGGTTCATGTAAGTGGCACTTGCACTTCCAAACAAATAAAAGTTGCGGCGAACTTTTTGAGTGCATGGCACGATCTGGTCTTTTAATGCGCTATATGGTTGCTTCTTTGCTGTGCTTCAGGTCAAATTTTAATGTTTTTCAAAAATAAAATTTTATATAAAAACTACTTCACTTATTGGGGCAGATAAACTAAAAAATCTCAAAGAAACTTATACTGACTTTCCCTTGAACAAAAAAAAAAACAGGCTCGCTGCCTTTGAAAGATCATCTGAAAGCCCAACGTATGCTTCGCAATGTTTGATCTGTGGCACATCTTTTTGATCAAGACGCACGTTGTACGACGCTCCTGACACATACACGTTGCACGATAGTGGGAAAAAGTGCTGGTCCCCCTTACAGGTTCCTTCCACTGGTCCACCTTCCTGTTACTGGTCCCACTTTCACTGGTTCCCATTTACCGGTCCCCCCCCCCCCTCCCCTTTCACGGGACTCTCCCACTTCACTGGTTCCCGTCCACTGTCCCCCTTTCCCCTTGTGCTCCCCCTTACTGCCCCCCCCCCCCCCCCTCACCAAGTGGTACCCTTTATTGGTCCCTCTCCACTGGCCCCCATTAATGGTCCCCTTTACCGGTCCCTCCTTTACTGCCCCCACCCCTTATGGTTCCCTCTTTACCGGTTCCCCCTTCACAGGACCTCCCACTTCGCTAGTTCCCGTTCACCCCCCCCCTTACTATCCCCCTCCCCTAATCATCACGTAAGTGGTATTCTTTATTGGTCCTCCTTCGCTCCCATTAAAGTTACTACCCTTTCTGGTACCCCTCACCCTTCACTGGTCCTCCCACCCTTCACTGGAGCCCCGCTTACTGGTCTCTCCTTTAGTGGTTTTCCATAACACGTGTTCGGAATCCAGGCACCACTTGCGCGACATAGATGACACCTGTTCTGAACGCAGACACTGTTTGCATGACGTCGGTGACACCTCTTCTAAACCGAGACACGCCTTGCATGAAATCCGTAGTACCTCTTCTGAGCCCAGACACTCCTTGCATGACATCGATGACGTGTCTTCTGACACCAGACATCCATTACGCGACATCGTTGACACCTCTTCTGAACCCAAACACCCAATGCGCGACACCGCTGGCATGTCTTTTGAATCCGAGCGCCTCTTGCACGACGTCGGTGACACGTCTTCTAAATCCGAACACCTGTTGAGCAACGCCGCTGGCATGTCTTTTGAACTCGAACGCCTTTTGCGCGACATCGATGACACTCCTTCTGACGGTCTGGACACGACGTGAGTGGCACCTCGGCTGAACACGGACGCCTGCTACTCGACTTCTAGGAAAGGCCAGACGGATGAGCGGACGGACGGACGGACAGATTTTGGCTTGGCTAGGCGAGCTTTAGCTTCTACTCCTTGTTGTAAAGTTGCTTGGTTATTGTATGTCTTTTTTAACGTTAGAAAGGAAGAAATTCACAGACGAAATTTTGGTGGTCTGAATGGACCACCAAAACTTCATCTGTCAATGGACAGCTCATAGTCTAGACGTGTTCTGACATCGGTATTCTAGGAAGGCCATTATGCAATTGATGCTGTTGGGATGCTTGATGAAAGTCTTCTCACACGCCTGCGCTCATCCTTCGAAAACTTCCTGTTAGTAGAGGACTAGAAATCTCCATGTCATTTGAGGAAACAATCCTAAGTCGCAATGTCCACACGGCAATGAGCTGTGGTAAGTCTAGCAGTTGCGCAACTGGACTGTGGAAATACTTACGAAGTATAAACATCACATTAGTACTTCAAGGGGTGTTAAACCACTTCAGTTTTGGGCCAGGACTAGAGCTAATAGGCTGTAAGAAAAGTTCTATCAGTTTTTGCGCGCTCTTGATATAAATACGTACTAAATTTTGATCCCTAATGACCATTCAATTTTTCCACTCTTAGAACACTTGTTGTTTTTTAAAGCAAGTGTCTGCGAAAAAAATCTCTGGCATCTTTGGACTACTACAACACATTTTTGTCGACGTACTTCAGTTTTTCCCATATCCAAACTTTATGAGTCATAACTTGTCTAAAGTCAAGGGAGGCAAATGGAACTGTACACAGCAGGCGAAGGGGTAAGGACTGCTGAAAAGAAAAAGCTTCTCCCCACTATATACCAACAGCTCTTTGAGGGATAGGGTGGTTAGGCAACAAATTAGGGCTTAACAGACCCACATTAGTTGAACATCTTTATTGGAAGAAAACAGATATGGACGACAAACAACTGTTGTTTATTTATATGGCTAAGGATGTAGACTTTCAGCATATCGGCGTAGCGGACCATTTTATGAGACCCGAAACTGAACAAAATGCGCATCAACTCGGTGCCAAAGCACACGCTTCAAAGATCATCAGAAGTCATCATAATGCAGCGTATTCATCGAACCGAGCTGTAGCGGGGTGCTTTTCTGCCAGGAAGCCTTCATTATAGAAATGGCATGGTGCCAGATTCACCTCCAAGCGCCATATTTCACCAGGTTTTAAAGAAAATGCTATCTTTGATATCTGTCAGACTGTACAAATAACAGTTTAGTTCCTTAATAACAATGACAGCAACAATATAGCAGTCTCTAGAGTAAGTGAAACTTTTTTTGAGCGAATTATACTTTTTTTTGTTGAATATAAGCCTCGAAAACTGACAGAACTTTCCTTACAACCTAATAGTTAGTGAGCTTGCTTTCCTATTTTGACTTTTCCTGATGTCCAATCTACGCATTTACACATGGATATACATCGTGGTCTGGGGCCGTGCACACTTGCCTAATAGGTTTTCTAGCTGGAGCCCTTCTCATTAGAACACTCTTCAAAACTGCGCGGAATTCTCTTATTTACAGGCGCTGACGAGGTCGTGTGTTCCACAGCTGTGCTGTCCGACACCCTGCGGATACAACGCATGCGTGGCCACCGATGGGCAACAAACGTTTTTTGGAAGATGAAGATCCTTCGATGAATAAATACTTTCTCGCCCAACCGGAGAACCGCGCACGGGCTAGCGCCGACGACTTACAGGCAGATCGCCGGTCGTCGGCGAGGAACAATAGTTGCTGTTTGCGCATAGTATCATGCCGGCTCCGTTCTCACCGAAACCAGAAGCGGCTCCGTTTCTCGGCATCCGGATGGAGACGCTTCCACGAGATCAGAAGGACTGCCATCCTGGAACCGGCCGAGCAAATTTTTGGCTTCGGTGGATTCATCTACTCTGCTCTGGTGCTGCTTTAAATTCCGCTTTTTCGCTCAAGCTCTTTCTCCAAACGCCGACTGGAGAAGTACGCCTAACAATCCTTGAAGGCATCGAGCCGTGTCATTTACAAAGAGCTTTATACCGTCACATTTCAAGGTTTATAGTATTCTAAACCACTCTGCTTTGCGGACCTTCTCAATGAAAGTTGATATCAAAGGCTCGTCTCGTCCGAAAAGCGGTAAAAATTGATCTGCTTTGAGAGGTGTTGCCATCAATGAAGGCAAGAACACGGCGTAATCACAAAACTGCTCAGAAATTTTACATGTGTCGTACATCGTACATATATCGTATGTCGTACATATGCCGGCAAAGCTTATATCCAAAGGGCTCTATAACGAAAGCCTTATGTATTGAGAAACAATTAATAATAGTTGAATTCGAAACTCGCAAAAATTAATTGAATTCGGAACTAGCACCTATATTAGGCCTTTGTCATACCATCGCTCACCCCGAGCTACGCCTAAGGTTGTGAGCTCATCCAAGGTGAGTTTTTCGCGGCGTTTCATCTTTTACATTTCCTTTTTCTTTCTATTGGGTTGATCGAAAAGTCTTGCAACACTTTACACTACTACCTGTTAAATTTGTGAAAGCTCTTACAGTATTGATCTTGTGTGGTGACGCCACTGTACATTCTCGAAGCTTCCTCGAGCATACTATATAGGGCCTTATCGAGTACAAACACAGCAACAATGTCAACGATAAGCAGCGGCATCCTACGACCTATCGTCCACTGCGAATTTCTGCAAGGCCATTCCGCAAGGACTGCAGCCTGCAACATCTGCGCTGCATTCAAAGTGGATTCACTATTTCACAGTGGCCCGTTGGTATCAGCGCTTCGAGGCTCGAGATACCTCTCTCGAAGATCGACCTCGTTCCAGACGCCACTCTGTTGGACTCAAATGGTATGCTTTACTGGAAGTTGCTGGATAGTGAGGCCACAGTTACAGCATCTGTCTACACTAACCAGCTCCAGAGCTTGGCTGACGCCATGCGCCAGAAACGTTCAGAAGGGAAAATGTCTACCTGCTGCAGGACAACGCACGTCCTCACGTCGCAGCAGTGAGTGGGGAGAAAATCCGGGAGTTGGGTTGGGAATTTCTGCCCCCATCCACCGTACTCTCCAGACCTCGATCCTTCTGACTACCACCTGCTCAGGGCTCTGAAGCAAAATCTTCGAGTTAGAGAGTTCGATGATCGACGTCAACTGGAAATGAAGGATCCCGAATTCTTTTCCTCACAGCCCTCGGAATTCTGGCGGAAAGGAATTGAGAGGCTGCCTGAAAGATGGGACAGGATCTTAGACTTGGATGGAGAATATATCGTGGACTGAGTTTTTATTTTAGCAAATAGTGACAAATTTGAATATTGTTGTGTTGCAAGACTTTTCGATCAGCCTAATATGTTATTCCCTCATCGGTTTCTGAAATTATGGCTTTCAGAAAATTATGGCCAATGGACCCGAAAATGACTGTGCGCACATACCAGCTCTACGACTTCAAATTGAAGGAATTGAATTCCTTGGTAGCTGCACTTAGAAAAGATGTCGTTTTCAAAAGACAACACGAGCTGTAAATTCAACGTTTGCCGCCGGCGATAAAATTCTTGAAGACGAAAAGCACGGAAGAGAGGCGCTTATCCTGAATAACGACCTTTTATGAACTGCCGTTCAAGTTGATCTAGCAAAATCGACTAGGAAACTTGCAGTAGAGTTTGACTGCTCCAAATTCACTATCCAGAGGCTTCTTCTTCTCCTGAGCATTTAGTCCCGCGCAGTCGCAGGGTCCGCTGTTCTTGTGATCTGTCGCCACTTCATCCTATCAAGGGCGTCATCTGCCGTGACGCCGACTTCGCCAAGATCTCTCTTGATGACGTCCTTCCACCTTTTCCTTGGAGCTCCTCTCGGACGTTTTCCGGGTGCCTCGAAATCTAGGGCCAACCTTACGGGGTGACTCTCTGGCCTTCTGAGAACGTGTCCGACCACCTTAGGCGCTGCTCCCTCATCTTCAGCTGGATCGGGGCTGTCTTCATCACTGCCCTAACATCGTCATTTCGCACCCTGTCCCGACGGGTCCATCCACATGCCCACCTTAGCATCCTCATTTCCGCAGCGTGCAGTTGCCGCTCCTGCTCCTTACCCAGGGCCCAGCATTCACTGCCGTAGAGGAAGGCAGGTCTCACTACTGTTCTATACAGCTTGCCTTTGAGCGTCCTGGAGCATCTACGGTAGCAGACGATCCCTGTAGACTCCCTCCACTTGAGCCAGGCTTCGTTTATCCGTCCCTTGACCGCTTGGTCCACAGTTCCTTCCTCGGATAAAATTCACTATCCAGAGGCACCTGCACGAAATCGGGAAGTCGAACTGCTGCGGCAGATAGATACTGCTGCCCGACGCGAACAAAGCCGCGCGTGTATCAATGGCCGGAATTCTTCTTCGTCGAGTCAAGAATTCTGGGTTTCAGGATTCCATCGTTACTTCGGACGAGGGCTGGATTCACTACGATAGCTCCACCAGGAAGGGACAGTGGTTAACACCTGAGGAGCTGGCTAAACCTGTCGCAAAACCGGAATTACAAGGAAAAAAGTAATGCTTTGTCTTTCGTGGAATAGCAGAGAAATCTTCCATGTGGAAGTGCCGAAACCAGGTCAGACTGTCAACTCGGAGGTGTTCTCGCAGCGGCTTATTCGAGTGCAAGATGCTTTTCTCGTCAATGGGTTGAGATCACGCAGCAAGTTGATAGAGTACGTGTCAAGGGGTTGACACGCTCTCTATCAACTGCTGCATGATGATGCGAGGCCTCATATCGCAAAAGTCGTTCAATAGAAAACCGAGGAGCTTGGTTGGACCGCTTTACCTCATCCGCCATACAGCACTAATATTGCCTCATCCGATACGACATATTCCAGCCAATGTAGCGCGCCTTGGCTGGGAATAAGTTCGTGACTACGACGAGATCCGGATTTGGGTGTCCAAATTCCTCGATTCGCGGCCAGCTCATTTCTTTAAAGGCGGGATCCATTCTTCGCGTGTGCGTTGGCGAAAGGTTGTTGATAATTGTGGAGAATATATTACAGAATAAAGCTTGGTTTTAATTTCTTAGTAGGAATTTAACACTTCGGTCTGAAGCGACATTCTGTGTGGGACACCCTAATATCTGTTGCTCCGAACATCGTCAGTGTGCGAGGATGGATAATTAGTTACGAAATGATTTACAGGCTACAAATTCGAAAAACGCAGGATTTAGCCAACTCGGGTATGTTAATTTAGTTCATTAGTAGGCACTCTTAGGCTGTAAAAAGAAAAAATTCAATACATAGATGATCGCGTATTTGAGCAGTTCCTCACTACATTTTGTGTGACAAATGTCACATTTCAATGCATCTTCTTTTTCTTTTTCTTCTTCTTCTTCTTAGCCTTTGTCCCGCTTCATGGCGAGGTCCGCTTTCCTGGTGCCACGTCACCATCTTTGCAGGGTGGACACCAGCTACTTTAAAATCCTTGTATCAGCCCAGCGCTGCTTCGGGCGCCCTCTAGGCCGTTTTCCAGACACTTCGATGTTGAGGCCTATCCTATCCTCTTCGTTTTCACGCAGAACGTGGCCGTACCATCGCAAGCGAGCATCTCGCATCTTGTCAGCTATCGGCGCGACACCGAACTTGGGGGACGGTCAGAAGGTACACCCGCCTCCTGCTGGGGGGCTGCGATCTTCCTCTCACCCCCCTTGCTCACCCGCCCCAACCCCTATCTTCAGCAAGAGTCTAACGGCTGCCTTACGAAACCTTTGACACACAAAACAAAAGTTTCCGGCGCAGAACAGCGGTATACCTCCTGACACCACGCCCCCAGCAGGGGCGGGTGTACCTCCTGTCGCGCTGCCACCGAAATTCTGCCGAATAGCCTCGTTTCGGATGAAGTCCAGGCCCGTGACTCCAGCCATCCAGCGCAGCATCTGCGTCTCGATGACGCTGAGTCGACTTTCCGTTTCCTTTGTCACGGACATCGATATACCGACTAGTATTTTTCCAGACTTTGTAATTTGGAGTTGATGACGAGGATTTTATTCGTCTGAAGCCACTAGCATACCAGCTGTCGTGCCCCGGGTGAGTCCGCTGCACGGGTGGTAGAACTCAGCCGGCTCTCATCCCGAGGCCACGTGTGAGGCACAGCCGGAGTCGAGGTCTTACCCATGCGCGCTAGCTCTTACATTACCTGCCACGTTAAGGTGAGG
This sequence comes from Heligmosomoides polygyrus bakeri, assembly GCA_947359475.1. Lineage (NCBI taxonomy): Eukaryota > Metazoa > Nematoda > Chromadorea > Rhabditida > Heligmosomidae > Heligmosomoides > Heligmosomoides polygyrus. The sequence goes on along the minus strand of OX375868.1, from coordinate 69,353,771 downwards.
CCTTTGTTGCCCCTACTTAGCACACCTCACACCAATGCGGATGTTATTTAGGATCTCCTGCGCAGACTGCATCTGCGCTGGCCCCCGGCGACTCTCGCCCATCTTCACATCACTCACGTGAAACAATTGAACCAGCCGACCTTCTGCAGTATTTACCACTGCGCTCAGAATAAACCCTTTCCCACTCTCGAGTCACATTACAATGCGCATCAGACATCAGACTTCATGGCAATCCAGTATACGCACAATGCATATCAATATAGGAAGACATCTGCCTACGAGTTAAGGCTGAGCCCCGCCACGTTACCTACGAGTCAGCCCCAAGCGCAAGCCGCAGATCCTTCCTCGCTCTTAACCTGGAGCCTACGCTCACAAAGGCGGTGGCTCGGTCGGTCTCCACGGTTACCTCTGATTGTCGTCCAGGCGCTACTATCCTGGTCGTCCAGGAGTCCTGCGCGGCTGGTTGAGTCGCTGTCCTGGTGGAGTGGACACTGCGCTGACGATGGAGCACCGGAGCGGAGAGCGGACCGACCGCTCTGTGCGACGACGAATCCGGAGACTGCCGGGTGCGCGCGGGAAGGCACAATGCATATCAATATAGGAAGACATCTGCCTACGAGTTAAGGCTGAGCCCCGCCACGTTACCTACGAGTCAGCCCCAAGCGCAAGCCGCAGATCCTTCCTCGCTCTTAACCTGGAGCCTACGCTCACAAAGGCGGTGGCTCGGTCGGTCTCCACGGTTACCTCTGATTGTCGTCCAGGCGCGTACTATCCTGGTCGTCCAGGAGTCCTGCGCGGCTGGTTGAGCCGCTCTCCTGGTGGAGTGGACACTGCGCTGACGATGGAGCACCGGAGCGGAGAGCGGACCGACCGCTCTGTGCGACGACGAATCCGGAGACTGCCGGGTGCGCGCGGGAAGGCGTTTATAGTGCGTCGCGGCGCGTGCGCGCGACCGTATGCCTTCCGCGTCGGGACCAGGGCGCCTCCTAGCGTGTGTGCCCTTGAAGAGTCGTGATGGAGCGTGGCGAACGTCACGACACCAGCTGATAGGTTACAATTTTAGAAGTGTTAATCGCACGGATGTGATGTAGGTTGACTAGGCTTCATAGGAACCGTTATGAGAAGCATGCATTAGCCTGTTTCATACACTAATCTGAAGTCCTTTATTCCACTCTAAGTAGGGTGAGAAGTCTAACAGAACCGTTACAGCTAAAAATTCCTCCTTCAAGGTTAGGGTCGAAACCCTGAACCAAATGTTTAGCGTCTTATAGGCTGCCGAGCGCCTTGTACAGACATATACAGACATATTGGCATGAGCTGAGGCTGCTTCCATCCCACTGGCTCAGTCTTCTTGTTAGGTAGACTGCCTGAAATCGATTTTTACTAAACAACGCCTTCGCCGTATCTCGAAACTAGCGTAGCGGAAAAGCGCTCGGCTCTTCGAGCGAAACAATACATGTGTTTGTATATGTTATTCATATTGAGCGATGACTAAGCTCAGCGATATCACGTTGAGCATAGTCATCGCTCAATATGAAAGAGATTCAGTGAAGACTTTAGCTACAAAATATTTGCAGGATAGACGCACACACACATTAACGGTGTATATTTCTCCACCTTCATTTGTTAAAAGAAGAGGAGCAGTGCCTAGGAAAGGCCGTACGACTTTGAACATCTTAGCTTGAGGGACCTTCAGTATTCATCCGCCGTATTCACTTCAGGAATTTCGTCTGCTGCTTTACTTTCTGTTCTCCGTGACGAACAGAGCTCATACAGAGCCAGTCATTCACGCGTCTAGATGTGCACCAAACAATGTGAAAAGTGGGAGAGGAGCAATCACCGAGACGACGTGACAACAAAAAACCACTCGAAACACGACTGTGGTGGGGCGAAACACCGTATGGCCACCGGAGGTGCCTCTAACTGCGGTCCGGTCCGCTGTGCACTTCCAATGTCTCATTGGAGTTGGCGCAAACACGTTCCTACTGACTCGTTTCAGCTCCGACAGAGCTGCATAAAACCCTCACAGCCATTGCTCAGAGCCTGCAGGCGGCAATCACCACTCTCAGCTTTGAAGGACCTAATGTGCTTCATTAGAACTATGCTTCACTCTTGCACCTCTGCTACGAGGAAGAATAGCAATGTTCGAGGTTCACTATTGCTGGCAACCGCGACTATTCCGTCTCAGTTTACAATTCTGCTCTGCAGCTGCACTGACCTCGGTGTGCTGCCTTTTGCCTGTACATGCCGTGACTATGTCTCGAATTTTCGTTAGCACCCTAACATAGAGGGTTCCTTCTTCCTTCAGGATTCACATCCGGTCAGCTAGTGCTTACTCCAAGTGATTGGTTTTGCTCAGAGAATTTGTAATGAATATTCTACAAGAGCGCACGATGGTCAGTCGGTAGATGAGCTGGCTGTCGCGCGCATCTCGAGTCAGCGTGAGCGATTCGGGCACCGCCCAGGCATGACAAGCCCGCCATCCCTCTGGGGTAGATGAACTGGCTAAAGTCTTGTATGGGAAGGATATAGCCCTGACTTGCCCGCGGGCTGGCTGCCGCAAGTCTTTGTATAGGCCAAATACGCATCAAATTGCTTTCACGAAGAATCGTCTAAGTGGAATGTGTGGCCCATTTCAAACAGGGTTTGATTTTTTTTATTCCACAAATTTCGAAGCAAGAGACGTTGTGGCAAGGAATTCTAATTTCACTAGTACAACCTCCTACTGCATTGAGGAGTCGCATAGGGTTTAACTGTCTTTAATCGTATTTATTTTGAACAGATCTGGCCGCACTACCCCTCCAAATCAAAGTTGTGTAAATTACCCCTATAAAAGTGGACACCAATGAGATTGCCAAGATGTGGGGAATCACTTGGTCTATACGCTCCAGCCATGGAAAAGACACGGAACGAAATCCTGCCAGAGCGAACCTTCAAGGCAAGTGCCACAATCCGATGGCAAAGGGAAGTTGCATGACATGCGAACAAGAGAACATGAAAGCTTCCTTTGCGGTTTGCCAAGAAATTTTGTGCCAGATAATGTAGAAAGGCGGACACGATCGAAGAGCAAGTGATGAAAGGTCAGAAAAATTCTTCGTTACTAGACCGATGCATTTTTCTATGCTACATATTCCTCTTGGGCGCGTGTAGCGCAGTCGGAGGAGGCGCGACTGTCGCGTGCACCCGATACCAGGTTCCTGGTTCGGATTTCCCGCCCAGGCCAACCAAGCCTTCCATCCCTCCGGGGTCGGTGAATTGGTACCAGACTTGTCTGGGAAGGATAAAGCGCTGACTTGTTCATCGGCTGGCCACCGCAAGTCATCGTATGGCCAAATACGCATTCATGTCGCCTCCACGACATCCCGTAGAAGTAGAATGCGCTGGCGCATCCCATAAGGGATTGAGTAACGCCGTCCTTTATCCTTTTATCCTTACATATTCCTCATCTCTTATCCTCTCCGGATTGTTTCGGCAGACATGGCAAACCATTGTTGGTGTAATTGGTCTAAACAGCATTTGTAGTGCAATATGGAACGTGGATCTCCAAGCTTCATTCTTTGATTAGGGTGGTACAAAATAATTATTAGGCTGTCGCAAAATTAATCACCGAAACGGACCGCTTATTCAAACTGCTATTACTCAGCTTAAGCACAACCTTATTAACAGAAGGAAAAAACACTATAATCTATACATTTTTGCAAAGAAACAGCTGATAAACATATTTTTTTCAATAAAAACTGAGATCGCAGGATTTGACGAAATCAAGGAGGGCATATCCAACATCGGCCAAATTAGTGAGTCGTTTTTGACGCAAATGAGAATCAAGAGCTCGGAAAAAGCGATACTCAGTGTGGGAAAGATCGGGAGCATATGGTAGGTGAGGGAGAACTCCGACCTAAATGGGTCAATTTTCGCCGAGTGATTTGTGAGATGTGTGGCCTTGCGTTGTCCTGCAACAGGAGCGGCCCCCCTCTATACACCACTGCCGGCCACAATTTTCGCAAATTGACATATATTTGGTCTGCCTGATCAGGTTGCAAAAAGCTGTAATGGATTCACAACACCACACACAAAGTAAGCATATTTTTTTAGGATGAAGGTCGGGTTTAAAAAAGGATGTTTGAGATGCATCCTTATCTACCCAAACAAATCCCCGCTGCCTCTTATCGTAAAGGACCCATTTTACATTCACAGTTATAACACGGCCGACAAATGGCTCATTCTAAAGCGAACTAGCAGGCTGGAGCAGGTGTCGGAAAGTGCCAGACGCTGCTTATCGGTCAGCTCATGAGGCACCCTCTTCGACATCTTCTGCACCTTGCCGATTCTCGCCAAATGTCTTGCTACGCCAATATCCTCTGCTAACAAACGTGTGTTCATCTCTTCGACGGCTCTCCTCAAGACTTCATTGCCAAGCGACGACTTGCGCCCGTGACCTGGTTTTTCTTCGTGATCAAAATCGCCAGAAGCGATTTTTCGAAGCAGATGAGTGCCCGTCCTAAAAGCGCTGTTAAGATTAGGGGGTACGGGCCGAAGAATGTCCCAAATCAATTTCGTAGAGCACGATGATTCGATAGTCGCGTCGGTTCATGAATTTACGAAGCCCTGGAGAGGTCGCTATAAAAATTAGAGCGACATCCACATATGTGTTTTTAAAGAACAAAACCTACCAAACGGCATGTGGGGCTTTCCCTGGGACGAAGTGGTTATGGGAAAAACTTACTTATTTATACACACCTCGAAAATGAGATTTAATTTTGCGACAGCCTGTTATCATAGATCACACTGCAAATTATTGCACCTCAAATGACAGGCCTTTAAATGTAAGCCCATGTAAAAGTCGGTGCTTTATCGTTACCAGCCAAGTCTAGTACCCTTCAATCGACCGCGAAGGAAATAAACGGTTGGCCTGCACGGGGAATCTGAAGAACCAACAACATGTTATCGGGTGTACGCTCCACACAGGGGCTCCTTCGACTGCGCTACCCACTCCTCACCTGAATACAACCTCAAAATGCTAAGATCCCTGAAGGATCGAATGCGTACCAGAGTTCTGTACCTATATTGCCAAGATGCAGGCTTAGTTTGCCACGGGGCTCATGGGGGTTTTCCACATTAGAAAAATAGTAACAGACGTGTTCTCGTTCCCTTCCTTGGCGACGTGTTCTTAAAAGGTATTCCTTTTGACATTCAAAGACTCGACAGAATGGCTGGCGCTTCGTCCATATTTCTTATGTAAGCAACCTAATTGCGGCTTGTATCAATTACAACCTTTACAACCTATCAAATATCCTTGTTGGTAGTTTGGGGTGGGAGAAGCTGCAGAATTACGAATAAAATTTTTGTTCGAAAACTGTTGTTGCCTGCCGAGATCCTGTTTAGCGTTCGACAAGGCCAGGGTGTTGAGCACTACTTGAGTCCACTTCCAGTCGCCTTCGTTCTTGACAAAAGGCACTGTTTGCTCAGTGGATAACGGCTCCAGGTGGCGAGCAACAGCTTTGGATTCATTGTGCGTCTCAGGTTACGTTGACCAACGTAGATTCCATTACCTTATTAACTTGCGCAGTTGAACAACTTCGCGTTTCTTTTCTCAGGAGAACTCTGAAGAAAAGTAAAGCAGAATGCATTATACAGGGCGTCCCAAAAAAATGTATTCACTGTTTGAAAGGTGATAACTTTGCTCGCAGTAAACGTATTGAGAAAGTTAAGCATTCAAATGAAAGCTTAAGAAAATATAAATTTTCTGAATTTTTTATGATTGGTATGGAATGCGCCATGCACTCGTCTGAAATGTTGCGTTTTACACTAAACTGATTGTGTTTCGCTTGAATACTTGTTATAATTTCTAATAAAGGGGCCGTAGCGATATATTTGTCCTTTTTTTAAAGGTTTAAAACTTAAAAACACACTGATGCTTGCAGAAATGGGAATCCTACAAAATGCAGATACTGTTTGAAAGGCTTTAACATTGCTGCTAGTGAAGCCCTTGAATATGTTTGAGACTCATATGCAAGCGCAGGGTAACGAAATGTCTGTAGCGTATAAATAGTCAGGATTGCATCAGCATTTCGTTTAACCACAGTCCAAGCTAGTCTATGTTCCATCTCTCTGAAGCATGTATGTATATAAGTGTAAGACGTTTTTGGAAATAGAATGCTCGCTAGACTGTCCATCGTTTCATGACCGCAAGTCGCTGCGTAGGCAGCGCCACTTATTTATTTATTTGTTTTCTTATACTTATCCGATACGCTAAATAAGATAGACATCAAAGAAAGACGCAACTACTCAACACAACCTAGCACATAGCATAAAAGTCGACAACTAGCTTCGCGTTGAAATGTAAAGAAAATAAGAAGGAGAGATTGTGTTCTAACACATTTGTTCAAGCCTGAAGCGGCTGCTAGAGAGGGTAGAGGGTGGTGGTTACAGGGCCTTGAGGATATCGCGAACGTCACATGTAATCGAACGTAGGCGATGGTGTAAGACGTAACATTGCTGCGCAAAAAGCAGAAGGTGCGGGTTCGAGTTCAGCCTGGCGCTAGGGTTTTGATCGCAACTAAAGGTCCTGTAACAACAAGGAGGGTTTAAATCGACAACATTTTCCATTAATGTGATTATAATTATTTTGCCCAGAAATATTCCAACTCGCGGCACCTATTCCTTAGATGAGGTGAAGGCATTTGGGAAATTCAATGACTCAGATCCTTTTCGATTGATTTTGCTGCAGTAGATCCCCAGGTACAACAGTTGCAGGGATTGCCGCACGAGGGGCCTCGCAACGGTTCGGTAGCACCCTCCTTATTTTATATCAATCCATTAATTTTTTTCTAGGATTAAAGCCACGGCATGTGCTTTATGAATCTTTTCAACCTTCTTACGTCTTCTTAAATAAATGCGCAAATAGAAGGTTCATATTTTGGCCTAAACACCCTTATTCGAGCTCTAGTTGAGCGGACGAGCTTGTTTCCTGAAAAGCGCTGTTACATCAAATCTGAAGGCATTATTATACCTTGAAGGCATGTTAATGTGTGGCAATGCTAATGGAAAGAGATGTAGAACAAACATAGTCATCTAGGCGAAAGTTTAAAGAAAGTTTTCTTGGAAGACATCAGCTACGCAACAAAAGGATGATGTCGTTTTTGAACATATGTAGTAGGACATCTCCTATATGCCAAGGAAAAAAATAAAAAATCTCTCTCGCGGGGGCTTTGGACTACTGAATGATGTTGAAATTCCGTTCTTTCCGTTCCTTGTTGTTACTTTCTCGGTAATGTTTGTATTAATTCGCATATTTATTAGACCTGGCAACTATTTTGCAAAGGCTCCAGCGATATTCAAAATTTGTGGCTCCATGACGACGCCTCCTTTCTGGCTTCCTCATCGTTCAAATGGAAAAGTGAAAACTTTCGCACTTTTACTCTCTGAAAATGAAAAGAGCTGCAGTTGCTCCCTGTGAAATCCAGATCACCTTCGAAAAAGAAAAGGCGCCGCCAGACCCACCGCGGAGCAAGCCGACGGCTGCCAATGACCCTGTCCGGTCAGTGTTTGCTCGGTTTCACTCGGTTCAGGCTCGCGCTTTCCGTCGCCGCTGTCAGCTTCCAGTTCCGGATCATTCACTCCATTCGGCGCTTCCGATTCCTTTCAGGCTGCGCCGCCTCCAGGATGCAACCGAAAAAACGCAGAACTTTGATCAGCGGTCCCTCTCTCCACAACGCCTTGTCTGGTCGGGATTGTACCCACAGAATCGCCTCCACACCAAGACCCCGTCGATCATTCGCCAGCGCAAATATTTGACTTTTACCGCTAATAATATGCAATGCATGTTCTGTTCAATTCCAGATTTTTCGGTCACTCCTTTCCTTCCGACATCCGCCTACTTCTTTACTCAGTCGTCTTCGATTTTTTTTCTAGAAACCTCGGAGAAGCGTCCGTTTTGGGAGCATGCTCATTCTTTTCTTCTCTATAGCGCCCATTTTGGCAGCCAGCCAAATGACGCTATGCGATTATTTCAGACGTCTAGGTGGGTTTTTGTTCTTACAAAAGGGTAACTGATTTTTACAGCAGTTGTTAATGACCTCATTTTGCAGGTGTAGATAAGCAGGAGTGTCGACCTATTTCAATGTCTCGATACAGTCCTTTCCATCACTATGGGAGTCAACATGAGGACACTTCAACGAACTACGGCGCTCCAATATCAAGTCAGAGCTGTTCGTTTTTTGTTGTTGTAGAGAGTTTGACATTAACTGTGTGATACCGTCATATTCTTGGTCCTCTGCTGTTTTGAGGAAATTTTGTTTTTTGTCATTAGAGTAGTTGTCGTTGCAACAAACTGCTAACGCTCACCAGTGACATCGGGAGGAGCCGGCGGCTGAATAAGGTTAGGGTCAAGTTGGAGGCTTCGCTAAAAACATTGCTCTGCGTGTTTGCAATACATTGGATCGGACACCGATTCGAATAATTCGAGTCGGTCATTTTTTCAAATCCTAGGTTGATGAATCATGCTGATTTTTACACCTTTTACAAGCCTTGATCAGGATGATCATGGTCCGATAAAAATGACACTCAGTTGATGGTTTTCGGAGTGATTCACATATGTAACTACTTTTTTCAGATAAGATATCACAAATTCGATTCGAATAGGATATTGGGTTTCTGATAAAAATTAATAGGTTGACCGGAAAGTTCTGGCAGTTTGGCTGGTCACTTCGAAAGATCATAGCTTTTCGAACGAGTATTCAACGGCTTCAGTCAGAATAAGTACCACTCGAATTAACACACGTTTTTCAATGCTGACTTGACTAATTCCATTGGCCAAAAAATGGGTGGTCGAGATGCGACAAGTTCTGGAGGGGCTGTTGTGCGAGGCCCTGATTTGCGAGGGTTCCGGAAGTGCTGAAACTGCTTATAAAGTTGTTAATTGGCTGGCGCGATGTCCATTGAGTATGGCGCGTGAGGCAGAACTTCAACTCTTACTTCGTTCAGTTTTCGAGTGGTGATTTGCGAAACGCGTGGGCGGGCGTTGTCGTGCGGAAAAATGGGACCTCTTCTGATGACCAGTGCCGGCTGCAGCTCACGCAATTTTCGGTACAGCTCGTCAATCACAGTAGGACTCTACTGTGATGGTTTGGCCTGCTTCCAGAAAGTTGTAGTGAATCATGACAGCCACTGACCACCACACTGTTACCATCGTCTTTTTCTGGTGGAATTTCGGCTCTAGGAAGTGCTTGGGGGAGTGTTCTTTGACATCAACCCACTATGCTGATCTGCTCCGCTTCCCGTACAGAACCCATTTTCATCACATATGACGATTCGATCGAGAAAACGGGTCGTTTTGATTACGGGGAAACAAGAAAGAACAGGTTTGGATGTTGCGATCGATCAAACAGCGCCGGTGGTGTAACGGCGTAGAGCATTCCCGCACGGCCAGAGGGAGGTGCGGTTTCGAGTCCCGCCTGGCGCCAGAAGTTTTGATCGCAACAAAATATCGTTGTAACAGCTTAAATTCTAGGTACCAGCCAATTAAGACTTAAGAAACTGAATAGAATCATTCCATGCTGATATCAGCGGGCGGTCCATCCCGGTATACGGATGAGTGCTGATGGTTTCCACGAGGTGTAGATGTTGCGTTCGATGAAATGGCGCCGGTGGTGTAAAGGCGTAGAGCATTCCGGTCTAGGGAGGTGCGCGTTCGAGTCTTGCCTGGCACTAGAAGTTATGATCGCAACAAAACATCGTTGTAAGAACTTACAAAGGGAAACAGATTTCGGAGCGCGACAAATTTCTGGCGATCACTCAAATCCTGTGGGACCCACGGTCCTTTCTCCACCGCTATGTATTCGGCCCCCACATATGATTGATTTGTCGGACTTTTTCGACGGCGGATTTTGGCAGTTAGAAGGAGAAACAAATGCAGAGCCAGAAAGAAGATAAAAGAGTTTCCTTCATCTTTTCCAGATTCAGCTTTCGCTGCACTGCCACTCTGTTCGATGTACTTCCATTCGTGCATGTCATCGAGTACTTGCGAATCGGGAACAATTTGCGTTAGCGGAATCACATCTGGATCATGTTGCACGGATCCAGCACAAAAAACGTTAGTGCTTCAAATTTAAAGTGTTCCTATTATACATTTGAGACTAATTATTCGGGAAAAATGCATTTGTTTTATTGTATTTCGAAAACCACGTTTTATAACTATACGAATTCAGTATGCTGCATAGCGTCGATTATTGCCTGAAGCATGGCCCCAACGATTCGTCAGCTTTTTGAAGAAGGAGCCAGGAGTAGGATCTCTCAATCGTTGGATAAGCTCCTCATATTTTCGAGGTGGAGGGGAGGGGTGGCGAGTACTGTCGTGAAGAAAGCGGATTTTTTCGCGCGACACACATTCTCTGACGAACTGCGCCGCCTATGTAGCCTCTGAAGATGATCGGCTGCACCTGCACCGTCATTGCCCGGCGGGAAGCAACTCGGAACATAAAGTTTGTTTGGAATCCCATGAACAAAAGAGCAGGATCTTCTTCTCGCGTTGCTTACCTTTGGGATATCTTGAAGGTGGTTCCTCGCGGGGCAGCGACAGGCGCAGTAACTTACAGTTGACAAGAAGGAAGCAACTCTCGTTCCCCGTGTCTATCTTTGAGAAAACCTTTCCTGTGAGGGCAGGGAAGAAACGATTCACAGGCACTGGTCTACGACCGAATCACGCAATTCATGTTGTGCACAAGTACAAAAAAGTTCACTGCACCCAGAATCCTTAAGGCAGTCTTCTGGTCGCTCCCAAGAGTCGTCGATAATTCGTAAGTGATAGAATTGAACTTCTCTTCCAAAGCATTGCTCAGAGTGTCTTCGTCCGAGGCGGTAGAGTGTCCAGGCGCGGTTGATTTTCGATTTATGTGAAGCGCTGGTACGAAGAACGAACCGTTGATTTGGAGATGACGCCCTCCTTGAAAGCAGCATAGTTGTTGTCAATGGCGGTTGATGGTCCACGGTCATGTAAGAATTCATAGTAGACGATGGTCGCACAAGGTTTTAATCAATGGGACTCACACCCGCCTTTAGTATATACCGTTATGTCCAACCTTTCGAGAACACGCCACATTTCGGAATGAACTGATTCCACCATGACTTGCGAGAATTATAGGAAGAGAAGACAAACCAGGTCAGCTCATCTTTCTCAAAATATACTTGCCTTCCGCCCCTGTTGGTCACCTTAAACATGCCATAGGGCATAGGTAAAGAGCAACCAGTGCCGTTGCGGTAAGTATTGAGGCTCAAACTGATCTGGTGAGACTGAGTCTTCAAAGGAACTGGCTAGATTACAGGTGTCCGTCTCCGAGCTCGTTGATTGTCCAATGTCGAAAATTGAGAGGAATAAGTTGGTAAGTGCGCTTCATTGTCCAATTATGTACCTGTTTAATTGAAGCCACAGCCTTTTAAGGTGCTCGAGCGACTACGACTGTAGAGGGTCTTCCACTATGCCGTCAGTGTGCTGTCCGACGGGTTGCAATTACAACATGTGTGTACATTTAGGAGTTCCACAGATCGTACCGCAGCATCGACGTTATCCTTTAGGTTAGTCACTAAAGGGGTATTGGCACCTTAGTCACTAAAGGGGGTTTTTCTCAACATGGACTGGACCGCTTTGTCTTATGTTGCCTTCAAATGTGCTGTGTCTCAATCAAGGTATTTCAGCAATATCGTCCTATGCAGAGGAGGAGAGCTGTCCGGATCCATACACGTTGCCGATGAGATGTTTGGTCAGTCGGCCAACGAGCTGGTGTCTATCTGACGCCGAGTGTCCGTCGGTGAACTCGATGCATCCACGAAAGTGAGTCATTGCTTGCCTCGCATGCTCAAAGGCCGCAGAATCAGAAAACACCTCTGGCATCCTGCAGCTATGCTGCGAGCAATTCTACGTGATCCAAAAAGCCAAGCATATAGTTGAGTTGCGTAGTTTCCAAAGCCTGATGCTTATAATCCTCAGTATTGAATGGAACTGAAACAGGCTCTTCGCCAAACTCTTGTCACTGGTAGAAGACAGAAATTCCATCAAATACTACAGATCAGTCCGAGTTTCCTCATATCTGAGAATAAGGTCTTAATCGTAACCAGCTTCTTTGAGACCAGAACATTATCCAACCATAGACAATGATACTCATTAGAGGAAAAACCAAAATATTTAGCATGCAGTATATTTCGGATCTATCCTAATTGGAGGGGCATCTCTAGGAAAGCAAAACAAATATAAACCATGTGGCATCTCCCGGCTAGAAAATTGGAAAACAAACCTTCTCTCCTTGGTCAGTTCACGGGTTGTCCTTGATAACTAATCAACTTTCAGTTGTCCCGCCGTTGTACAGGAGTCAGAGTAGACTGCCCCCTCACTAGGATAGATCCTATACTTCTATTCGGTACCACCTGGACAGAAAATAGAACCGGAAGCAGATTTTTTTTGAACAACGTCATGGAAGAGTCCTTCAAAGGATGAGCCAGTGGCCTTATATTCCCTGGAAAGCACCACATTCATAGGTTCAATAAGGAGGAGAGGAATCAGAATGCATGGTGCATACCACAAAGGAGTTGGGCAACTCCATCTTTTACCCTTTATTCAGTTAGAGGAGGCACTTACTCAATAGCAAGATGGCCAATGTATGATTTTTGTTTAAAGTGTGCCTCTTTTTTTTTGCTCTGAAAGGCATATATATATATATATATATATATATATATGTAGATGGAATTGTTCAGCTTTTGACCAAGATTGTCACCAACTTTATTACGGCTGACGTTTCGGCGTCGTCGCCTTCCTCAGAGCCTGGAAAAGTCAGAGACACTTGCGGAACTGTTCCCCCAAACACCATTTCTTACTACAAAGTACTCTTCCTAAGGAAAATAGAGGCAGGATCCGATAAAGGAGATACAACTGATCTTAGAGGTGGATGACGTTGGACCACCAGACACCCGTAGCTGGAAGGAATCGTGGGCGAATGAGCTGTGATCCTAGGGACCACCCGACTTAAGTACCCCGGGGGTCAGATCGAGCAGATCAAAACCCACAGAGCTCCACAAAGGGTGCGAGTTCTTGAGTAATCGCGATGCACTCTTCCCTGCGATTGACCTGCGGATTCTTCGCCGCAATCCAAAGTGCCTCTAGCGTCCTGCGTGCCGAAATATCACTTTCGCGCGCCAGGATCGAGACAGACATCTGAATCATCGTGCCCCATGGCGCAGGACCCTGTGTTCTCCCCAAGGAGTGCGGACATTGGCTTTCTCAAGGCCGTCCAGATGCTCCCTGATCCTGACACAAAGGGGTCTGCCCGTTTTCCCTATATAGTGCTCCCTACTCATTGCACGACACGAGATATACTACTCCAGATGTCATGCAATCCCCCTGTTTCCCATTGAAGCAAACTACGCAGGACGAGGTTGGGCACGTCCGATCGTAGATACGGTTCCGGACCAACTGTGTCTTCAAGGTTGTAGTAGGGACATCTACAACCCTTACAACGTCTTGGAGATCCGCTCTGCGTACGCATCTGCGTATCTCTGCACTCACTTCGTCTGAGATGAAGGGCACGCAGAAGGGGATCTTGCTTCTTTCTTCTCCTCGACGGACTAGCGCTACAGCTCGCGCCCTCCCTCCCTTCTGCCAAATTTGGGCTGGATACCCGTTACTTTCTGCAATGTTGTGTGCCATCTTTAATGAAAGCAATTTTTGCTCACTGTTATTCGATACCGTGGCAGCAGTCCGGAACATGTTTTTGATAATGCCCCTTTTGGTACTGGAAGGGTGAGCAGAGCAATAGTGAACAAGGATGTTCATGCTACTGGGTTTCCTTGTACCATCTCGTTTTAATTTCACTATGAGAAAGGTGTACCTGGACATTCAGGAAGGCCAGCCAATTTTCCGTAGGTTTTTCTCTCGTAAGCTTTATATGCTCCGACTGCTTATTCAGCAGCTCGAAACATGTGTCCACCTCATTTTGAGTGGAACATATTTTAAAGCAGTTGTCGATATACCTACAATAAAGTGTTGGCAGGCATTCCAGGAACGATTTTCCACCTTAAACATGAAGGCGACTGCCAGTACAGGAGCCAGTCTTTTTCCCATTGCCACCCCTCTCATCTGCATATAGTACTCTCCCGACCTCTTGAATACGTTACACATTAGGCACTCGTTTGTCAGACTCATAACCTGGGCCACACTGAGTCCATAAAGGTTCACATTTCCCTCATGTTCGGTAAGGATCTCAGCAACAGCCTGTAATGCCCGGTCTTTTGACATGTTGGTATACAATGAACTGACATCAAAAGACTCCATAACGTATCCTTCCTCCGCCTTGATATCGCGGAGTTTTTGCAGGAAAGTAGTGGTATTGGGCAGGTGAGAGGGAATAAATCTGAGCAGTTGCACTAACACCAGGTCCAACAACCAGGAAATGCGGTCTGTCGGGCCACCGACATCACTGGTAACTGGTCTAACCTTAAACAGGGATGGATCTTCGGCAGTGGCGCCCTCTGGAGGCAACTTATTGGTCTTGATAAGAACATACGGCACGGGACACGTAGGATGGTCACACTTCAGCCGTGATGTTATGTTCCTTGGGAAGTTGGCGTTATATATATATATATTTATATATATATATATATAGAGAGAGATAAGCAACAACTTCATTCCAGATGTTGTACAACAGTGTGCGGCTACAACGCTTGCCTGGTTAAGTACAATGGAAAGTGGATGATCGGATAGGGAGGCCTGTTTGAGATTCAATGACGTAACGCCTACATTTCTTACGAGTTTGACAGTTTCACTTGTCTGTACATATTGATCACTTCTTGGATCCGCACCGATTGATCGTACCCTCTGTTGAAATGGCTCAATAAACATCTATTTATCGATTGATCATGTCACATAGGCTGTATAAACGAGTGTCTATAAGGTGAAATAAAGCAAAATTAACGCTGTGAACGATGGTGGCAGTGGTTAACGTTGATGTCGATATCGATATGAAAGTGGTACCGGTAGAGAGCAACGAAACAGTGGACGACTGATTGGCACATGAAGATTTGGCTTCAATGAGGCCATGTGACAGCGAATCGGAGAGATCGGTACGGTAGTCTTCGGAGATTACATTATGATGCCCAATTCCGAAGGCAGCGTCGGCTACGTCTCATAAGATTAAAAGCAGGTAGGTGTTAGGAACAAACCGGTCATAAGCATGGTTTTTGGTGGGATTGATTCGATCCGACATTTTGAACGCGTTGCTGTGGAGGGCGTGAAGGGTGACGAACTCTTATGTCCCTCCCTTGCCTTAGCTAAGTACTACTCCGTCTTCCGTTTCACTTAACAAAAACGGCAGCTCCTTGGCCTTCGTTAGACTACGTGAGTGCTAGAAAAACTGCGGACAGACTTTGAAAATTACACACGATGAGTGGTTTTGCCACTCTAAGGAATCAGCCCGATGCCAACACTTCCTGAATTATTGTGTTACGAACCACTGGACACCTTAATCCAAGAGTGGTTTATCATCGACACTGCAAACGGAATCGACTCGAGGTCCAGTTGAGGCGTGCGTTGAGTCAGTAGGAGATTTGATCAAAAAACAGGTAACAACTTGAGCTTCGAGATCAAAGTGAGGTTGGAGTGGGAGCACTCCAAAACACCGGATAACGACAAAGTCTTGTTCTGATCAGCATGAAATGAAGGACCCAAAAGAACGATTTCAACACAAATCATCGAGTAGCAGAGGAGACCCGTACAAATGAGAGTAAAAACACACCTAGAACGAAGATATAGGGGAACGAGGCAGCGATGTGAGAGGTGAATCAGATCAGACCACCAGCGGGACGCCTTCTCGCTTGCTGGCCTCTTGGATGGTGTCGCCGCCGTTCGGCTCCGTCACTTCACTGCCCGGACTCGTTATAGTGACGACGGTACGGCGAGGTTTGACCTTAGAAAAGCTGAAATAGAGTCATTGCGTTGGGTGGGTGAACACCACACGTGATGGAGGTCCCCGAGTGGGGTGGTGGTGTGGTGGATCTAATCTACTAGGAAAGAGGACGTTTCAGAGGGGTAGTCGTGCTAGAGGTGGGTTGTTGCGTTGCTGGCGTAGTGTGCATCTCAGGAGTGCATGCGCATGCTATACGTTATCTCTGAGCGTACCCGTTCGTGAAAACAGACGAAAGAAGTTTTCCTTCGTACTGATTTTATGATATGTACAGGATTTGCCCTCTTTTTTTGTGCTGAGAAGAGAAAGAATTATTCGCTAGAACGGTCAAAAATTGTTCATCAGGAGTGACAAACACACGTGGGTGATCCTCCATCATTCTTATGTGGCCTCCCTTATGCAGTGAGTATTCCAAAAAGTGTGAAAACCTAGGAACACAAGCCATACGGTAAATCTGCGATAGAGCCTTCAGTAGGTTGCCTCTCTGAGTCACATTGAACTCCACTATTTACTGCATCTACACATTTGCCATGGCAAATGACCTGACTCTTTCCCAACGTTTCTCATCCAGCCGAAGAAAAAAACGTCTAGAAGTGTCACCAATGTCACTATAGCCGTTTTTGCCTTCAAGCATTTTTGCAAACGCGTATGATAGTTTTACCGGTTATTTAATCAATCACGTGTCATAATTTAGAAAAAAGGTCATTTCGAAGATAAATCATGATGTGCAAAAGGAGGACCAAACCAACGACGTTACGTGTGACGAGCTCTACGCCACCGCCTCCACTGGAGGCTCATTCCTAGGAAGCCCTTATGACTCATCGCTCTCGCGCCAGCTCTTTCGTACGGCCAGCTTGTGGTCAGGCCACCCAACTTTGGCAGGTTATCACTCGCTCAGGGGTTTCATTTTGCAATTTCGACACCAATATTCGTAATCAGCATTCCGAGCTCTTTTTAACGATCCTGGTCTCAACTTGAAGAGGTCGAAACCTTTCCTTAGTAAGATGGAGAAATTTCGCAGCTAGTCTTTTGCAGGTACGAGACTGAGCGAATGGAAGGGAAACCGATACCACGTTTCTTTTCGCTGTTAGAATAGTCTCAAAAAAAAAGCTACCTATATATGCAGTTTGCTCTTGCATAACGCGGCTAGATTCTTTCAAGATGGCATTATGTTGTTGCGTCTATAGGAGGAAGGTGTTTACTGATTTTCACATTTCTTACATGAAAACCCACGCTGTGAGGAGACATGTTTAAGAAATATTGCAAGATGAGTAATTACGATGCGCAGCCATTTTCGGGTTCCTCAGAGGTAGTGTCAAGCCCACTATATTCACACCTCTCCAGAATGGCTCAGCTTCGAGAAATTTTTCATCAAAGAAGCGGTGGCCGAATACACACCTTGTGCGACGCACTCCAGCAATATACGCTAACAAATTTTTCCTTACCACTCTCTCATTCTCGTAGCTAAATCCTCGACCTCATGAGGTCTTGTAGAGTTCTTCCTGTAGTTCCCAAAAAACTACACATTTACATAACAAAACGTCACGCCCACAGCTGCATATTGCATTTATTGCACCACCTCCTTGCCGCACTGTGTATGATCGGCAACTAATAGCGTTTTTCAACTGTGGGTCAGATTCATTCATCTAATGTCTAATGGAATGCTCCAACGGGACAGCGAAAGATAGTCGGTTGTTTTACGTGAGAGCTCGTTACTTTCTAGTAAGAGTAGTTACGCACAACCATGATAACTGCAAGAACTATAGCACTGGATATGCTAACAACAGCCACTATGTGGCTCTGTGCGACTAAAAAGGTCTGCTAGTAAGGTCGCCCAATTTTGCTGCAAGACTTATGGCCATCTGTATGTAGCTCCACTGCTCAGGGAGCGCCAGACGGTTTTGAGACGGGAAACGTCTGCATACTCTGTCCGTGCACCCATGCTGCAGAGGAGCTCCGTTGACACCATAATCAGTGTTCTGTTACTTGGCGACTAGTGTTGCGAGGGACGGTTTTTAGGCTGGAGTGACGGGTATTTCACGCAGGTGCGTGCGATCGAGGGCTAAACCTCGCGTCATTTCTCAGAAGAAATGCAGTCTTGAAAGTCGCGTGAATTTATAGCACTGACCTATGAGCTAGCAGAAGTGCAATCAGCCATAGAAGACGCACAAGGAGGAAGGAAAAATAAGCTCGAAGCAAGAAGTGAGGGGAGTATCATGACTGAGAGGTTATCGGGTTGGTAGCTAATTCTTTTTCCTTTTTCAGACTCTGACATTCGCGCTGTGGATCTTTCACCTTACAGCTAGATAATGGATGGTTTTTCCAGAATTCTGTCGCTTCATAAAGCGCTTGAATAGTAATAGAGCGTGTTGTACACATGCATGCGTAGGTACCACAGCACAGTACGTAATAAAAATTGTGTGGCCGACAAATGCAAAAAGCGATAGATTTTCTCCCTTAATAAAAGGTGAGATTAACCCACTGCTACAACGAAAATATGCAAAAAGATTTTTTCAACACAATAAGTGGTTAATCACATTATGAGAAATTTGGTCTTTAAGGTTTCTGCTCTCGGGCGTCTCTGCTGCCTAATGCCATGTGAGGGAACCACGAATACAGTCAATCGGCTTGAATGCGCAGTGCTTTGCACTTTACTTAGTCTTAAATCAGTGCCTCGGTGAGGCAGTTTCCCACTAATCTGCTCCAGTTCCGCCCACATGAAATTTGCCTAGAACAGAGTAGTTCAGCTAGGAAAGGAGACGCCATGTAGGACACAGGGCACCAACGTCGTCGAAGCTTACGAACCGGGACGTAGTCGCCGGTGCCGGTGCAGAAGGCGAAGGCGTCGTTTTAGACTCAGTGAGTGAGCGATTTGTCGACTGAGTCCGGTTGAGGCGAAAGCTACCACCGGTGCTCCTTAATCTGTGGCCCGTCAGTATCTGGAAATGCGCTCAAACGAGGCGCTGTCGGTACCTGTGCGAGAGAATCCTGCCGAGTCGCTGGTGGTTCTGACCTTCGATACTGCCGCCGCTGTCGTGTCGCTTACGACGAATCGACTGTGCCCTAAAATCGCCGGGATGAGTTGCTCAGTGGGGTGCCGGTCAGGGGTGGCAAACCTGGCGAAGGTGAGCAGGCTGGAGTCCTCGTCGATCAGGTTCTCCGGGTGCTGCGAGAGGTAGCGCTTCCACAGCGCGTCCGTGATCTCCGTGCAGAACATCACGCCGGCGTGCAGAGCGATCATTCGCAGCACCAGAACGCCGTCCACCTGGAATCGGAGTGAACGCTCACCAGCCAGCAATGGAATTCTCCCCTTTAAGACCAGCGCCACAAAGTCTGCGGCGGACGCCGAACGATGAGAAGGGTGGACGTTCACATGTGAGTACCCAGCCAACGACCCGGGGAACTGTGGCAAGTACAGAGCAGAGCACCTGTCAGCAATCTGTTCATAAATGGAAGCGAATTATTTGGTGGAATACTGTCGACAATCATGAGAAGGAGGCTTAACCTCAAACTTTGAGTTCCGATTGTAATCACATCGAATTTCCTGATCTATAGAATCTGAAGGAATTTAGTTTGTTGTCTTGTTGATGGCCAGTACAAAGATCTGCAGAAACTACCTGTGCTTACTGCTTGTAGAACTCCGCCATGGCTTATGTTCTACGTCGCCGATGATGTACTCTTTATATGATTTACAACCGGATACATGTACAGCGTTTTGTTAATTTTGTCTTTTGTTTTTCTAAGATCCATCTTTGACCATAATCTATGCCTTGAAAAAATAGGTGGGTAAATTCAGCCTGTATAGTTAGTATAACTATTCTTTCTAAGTAGTACAAAGACCGTAATTTAGCAGTCATAAAGTGCGACCATCTCTAAAACATTTCACGTCCCAATTTTGCTGCTTTTGTATATATCGAGAAGCCGCCAGATCAACTACTGTCGCAACTAGAAAAAGAAAAGATTAAGTGATGGACAATGCCTATTAAACTAGCGAAATCGCTTTTGTGATCGCCCAGGTTTATGATTCCTCTTAAAATTGCTTACAAAGATGGTGGATTAAGTTTTTCGGTATGGATGCTACTGAAGCAGATTATTCAACGATTGAAGCCGGGGGTGTGGAGTAGAAGGAAGAAACATCTGTGATGAGTGCAATGGTGTGGTATCCATCATATTCCTTGCCCAAAAATTCGTAGGTATACTGCTAGGTGGAGGATATTCGACGATCCTCATGGGTATCTTCGAATACCCACGAAGACCGTCTACTTTCACAGGTCGATGAATCCAGTTGCTGGATTCTATGCACTTAGAAATTTTTTGGATATTATTATTTTTTGAAGGTTTAATTTGATGGATTTGTCAGAGTTTAACAATTTTCGGTAATTTGCCGTACAAGATAATACCCTCCGCAACTGAGCATTGTTTTTTGGGGTCGGACTCATCATTCTCGGGTAAGGGCAAAGAAATCCTCGTGGGTAAGCAGAGATACACACAAGAATCGTGGAGTTTTCTCCACCTCGCAGTATATCCACGAATGGCTGGGTAAAGAACATGATGAGTGTCACATCGTAGTTTTGTTTCTCCATTCTTCCATACTACAGGTTTATCGTCGATCCGTAGCACAACGATGTAGAAAAACATAAACCCCTGTTATCGCAAATAAATTTTAAGAGGATTTACTCCTAAATTTCGTGCATCGGAAAGAAGATCTGTTAATTTCCTTAATCATATTCATGACAAAACCTTTTTAATTTCTAATTGCGTCAATAGCTGACCTGGCTGCTTCTTGTCGTACTAATGGGTTCAATCAGGTGTTTAATCGCTGAAGAATCCGTCACTGGGCACGTAAACGTTCAATCGAATCAATCACTTATTAATAATCATCTCAGAACACTGAGTTGTAATAGTTCTAAGTTTCTTTAAAATTTCTCCTTATTTCTTTTCCAGAAGCCTCTATAAGGTCTATGGCATACCTCCGGCGACGCGTCGCGGATGGTATGCAATAGACCTTATAGAGGCTTCTGGGAAAGTTCGTAGCTACCCGCACAACACTGTCGCCAGGACTCGTTGCCGATGGCTACCATAGACCTAAGATACCGTGGTACCTAGCCGCGTACCCCAGTTCCAATCACACAGTGCGCGGAAGTTTTCTCTTTCTGCGCAGTGTATGAATCAAACTGCGAGTTTGTTAGCAAGGAATGTGATTTCAGCTTCCCGTTCTTCGCTCTACCAAGCACTTCCAGACAATCTTCGACGATGTTGAAAAAAACAAACAATCCCAGCTATCCTTCTGCTATGTAATCGCAGCTTTACATTTATTGTTCAAATACTTCTTCAGATGTGCTGCCAAGTAGCTGGGCATGTAGATGTGGTGTTCACTAGGTGCACTGTAAAACCTGCAGTTTCCTACAGGTCAAGAAGCAAAAGTTATATCGGCTGTTAAAAAAATGCTAAACAAACCTTAAGATAAGTCCTAAGGAAATGCTCGACTTGTTTCCGCTTCTCCTTGCGAAAGAGCTCCGGCTTGTCGGGATCCGACGTCAGCTCGAGATGTCGTAGCACGAAGCGAAAGCGATCTCTGAAGGCAATGCTAATTTCCACTGTAACCATAACCGTGCTGCCTCAAGGTCTGTAAACTGTAAGCGAAGATTCCTCGGTAGAAGTGTTTAGTACCTTTTTTGTTGAGAAACCTGCACATGACCCTAAGCATCCAGGTATCACCGTAAGAAATATCTTTGTGTAAGCAACGTCTACACTTCGCCATGAAATTTTTACAGCGATGTGGAAGGTGAGAAGGAGAAATTCAAGGAAACCGAAAGGGCTGTAGAAGAGCGAGGGTACCTGTGGAACATGGAGATGCTGAACCAGTACAGCATGTCGAGAGTTGAGGCGACGAACAGCAGCGTGAACCACAGCCAGATGAGGATGAAGATCTTCTCGTTGAAGATGTTGATCACCAGCACACATTGCACCGAATGCCGCTGATTGTTGCCGAGCACCCTCACCTCGAAGTCGCACTGAAATGAGTGCGAGTACAGGCACAAGCTACTGTAATGTGCCGATTCTGTCTGGTTGACTGCTTCTCCATCTGTCTAGTAAGTGCTGATCCCTGAAAGCTTTTTAAGCGCGCAAATAACTAACAGATGCCAATGGATGCTGTGGAAATGCCAAAATGTGCTGCATTTCTTATTACCTTTCTGCAATTCAAAACCACCCCCCCCCTCCGTAAATGTAGGGGAGAAATGACGTGGATAAAAATTCTACATTTCGTAACAGTTATCTTACTCTTAGAGTTATAAGAAAAGCGTCCCCTATACCCAGATCCGAAGGCTGATCAGCACATCACTGTGCTGGATCAAGGCAATACTTGTCGGTCATGTTCACAGACGAGGTTGCGATAGGAAGCACCTCCGAAACGAATAGATTCCATTACAGAGGGTACTAGATAACTGTACTCATCTAAAACTAGGCTCTTCCTATCTGACAGTAGGTCAGAAAACGAAAACGATATATTGCCGAGGCTAAACGTACTTCACATTTACAAGAACTCCGGCAGCCCACAAGCTTCATGCGCGGAACGGAACATCCGACGCTTCTCACTCACACTACCCTGGGGACGAATCACCAGAAGGTACCCGTGGGGCTTCCTTAGTTAGCGGATTGCCAGACTGCTATGATCTGACTATAGTTGAAGTTCCAAATCATTTGCAGGCTAACTTCTGAACACGACAAATATTACAGGCATCACATTTTCCTTGTCAGCCCGCAGTGAAGCAATGCAGTTTTTCGTCATTCTTCACCTACCTTAAAGGCCGTAGGATTCTGGAAAACCATTGCTGTGCTTCGAAGACAGTGTCCTACAACCCTTAATAGGTCAGTGTGAAAAACTCCATGGGAACATTGACCTCCCGAGCAAGACAGTAAGCGCTGTATAGCAAAATAGAGCTAAAGTCTGTGTAGGACTAAGCTACATTTTCTCGAAAATTCCCGCAGTTGAATAAGGAATATCCTTCGGTCCTTTTCTGAAATGTACAAAAATCGAATAAGATAGCAGAGTATTCACTAAATTTTTATTATCCATCTTCAGTGCAGCTATGTAGCTGCTCAACGAGGGAAACAAATGAAATGAGCAGTTCTCTGGGTGCGTACGATCAATGTCCTAGAAGTAGATTTAGCCTCGAATACCTTGATTATGTTTCCGTTCCTGGTTTTTATTCTTTATATATTCTCAAAATTGAACCTACATAAAGGCAGGTCTTTGCGTGGATGTAGTGATTTATTGTTTGTTTTGAAATGTATCAGTGTGTGCGCCTATGTGGTTGAAACCACCTTTTGGGTAATAATGAATGGTTCCGAGCTTTTTGGGACTAACCGTAATTTTTACACAATCAACGGAGAAAAATGGAACGATTTCTTTCCAGATTTTAGAAATGCGACACATTTTAGCGTTTGTGCAGTAAGCTGTAGTACGATCTTCACGGTGTTTAAAACAGGCTAATTAACACCTGCTAATTATGTTTGCGAGCTTTGTTCTCATCTTAATCCTCCTTCTCAGCTTACTTTATTCAGTCTGGTCTACTTGTCGTTGGCTTGTGATTCAAACAAAAAATAAAATAAAATTATGCTCACCAGCGTGACCCTTGGAAAGTTCCCGCTTTCCATCCATGTCCGGCCAAAGAGGAGGTCCCTGAGAACGCCCAATCCGTAGATGGAGTAGTCGTCAGTCTCGAGGAACTTGTTCACCAGCACGAGATTAGTGAGAATATTTCCCACGTACATGATTTTTGTCGCCTGAAAACACCGCACTTGAGAAGAGCTTTCGGCACGCAAAAGAGGGCAGAGGAATTAGCGCCTCACCAAGTACATTCCGGTCACGTAGCTCTCGTAGTAGCGCATGTTGAAGCACTTGAACACCCTGTGCAATGTGTACTGCGTCCGTGAAGTGGCCGTATGCTGATATCTGAAAGAGCGGCCTTGGCAGCTATGCCTAGAAACGGAGCGCTAAACACCGATTGCCTAAGGTAGTGCCTTACATTCGTAAACTGAAGAAAGCGAAGCTCTTCAACGGTTGAAAAGATGCTCCACAGGGCTTCACTCCCAGAGTGCGGAATTGCACGCATCACGTTAAGCAAAATCTCTTTGGCTGTACAAATAAAAGCACTCGCCGACTACGCATATAGCGATGCTTCCTATTTAAACCCACACACCATGTTCTGTTGTGCTTTCAAATCCCCATTTCAGCCAAACAGGCTGTCTGACACAATTTTACATTTAAATGTTGTGGTTGTTAATGCTAATAAAATTAAAAAAATGCTAAATGCTCCTCGTAATAAGGTTGACATCCGCTCATGACGAGACTCTTCAATTTCATTGGTTCTATTTACGGTGCGTTGAACATGAACGCAATTTGCTTACATAATCTCGAAGAAGTGAAGTGGATGAGAAAACGTTGAAAGTTGTATGGCTCCAACGGAGCTGCAGACCCTTGACTGTTCCATGTTCTGGTTGAAGATGAAAGCAAGAAAGGCATTCGATCACTGGCTCTTTTCTGAGTCAAAAATTGGCATCGAAATTCTCCACGAAGTGAAAAGTCTTGAACCACGTGATGATGAAGAACGACGTTCAATTAATTGCAGACGTAGTGGTAGTGCCTAGATGTGTTCATACAACACCTGAAAGCAAAGCACGAATGGGACAATCAGGATATTGGCGTTATGTCACAGAATGGATCTCGTCCAACACGAGCGACTCTCGCGAGAACCGCATGACCCACGTACAAGTCGCATGAGACTTCCATCCTTGCAGCGTCTACAAATTTGTTCCAGTATTATCTGGAAGCGTAAGTACTGGCTGTTGTGTGCACCTCGTACCAAGCCTCCTGTTGTTATTCGAAGTTTCACCGTGGCCAGCGAGGCCTTCCAATCCTCCGTGTGTGGTTAATTCTTATCAGTCTCGTCTGCGTAGAATTAAATGTGGGCCACTTTCCGGGTGGAACCACAAGTCATAAAGCATAAACATCATTCAGCATAAGTCAAATGCGGATTGAAATCGTCTCTACGATATCCCATAGAAGCAGAATGCGTAGTGCTCCCTAAATGGCGAGGGACTAACGCTATAGCTTAAGTACTTAGAATTTCATGACTACTCAAAGAGAGAAACATTTTTTTTGGACATCTTGCCTAGTCGCCTCGCAGCGCGGTAGTGAGAGTAGTGCAGTGCAATAAAAAGGTGGTGTTTTGTTTTGTTTCACAAATAGTTATGTTTGGCTTAACCCTCGATCTCACTACGTTCATAATTTAATAATGCACGTATATACCGAAAACCATTCACAAGAAAGCAAAGACGCAGAGCGTTCTATTTGTGTCCTCTTGCACTACGGTACAATCCTCAGCCTCCCATGTACAGCTCACTTGAGACTCGCTCTGCTTAGTGGACCAGTCCCAACAAAAGATATGAATGAGGACTCGAGGTTCCCTCATGATAATGCCCGACCACACTCCTCTTTCTATGCAGGGACTGGAATGCACAAGCTCTGATCCGCTCAGCGTAGCTGTTATTGTCCCTTGCAGCGCTAGGATTTTCCCTCGCTCCTTATGGGAACTGGATCCTTTCCAATCCAACTCGTTAATTGAACGAGGAAAAACACGGAACCCACATCAACTCACTCCTGGTTTTGGAACCACAATCAATGAGCTCCTAGGGGGCTGGCAGAACGTAGAAAACAACAGTTTTGGGTGGATTTGTGTATTTAACTTTATACGTGTCCTGGTAATAGTAGCAGAGATTGTTCTCATCACGTGATAAATCGTCCCCACCATAAAAATTGGAAAACTAAAAAATCTGTGCAGGGAAGCAAGGAACGCATAAAAAAATTTTCTTAAACCATCTGACAAGCAAAAACGATGAGGCAATCCACATATAACTTTGAAGCACACCTCAACGCAGACTCAATGTGCCTGGAGAGCGACTCGATGGTCCGGATCCGGTAGTCCGGTTCGATGTTCTCCTTTTCGGTGGCCATTTGA
Organism: Heligmosomoides polygyrus bakeri; assembly: GCA_947359475.1. NCBI lineage: Eukaryota > Metazoa > Nematoda > Chromadorea > Rhabditida > Heligmosomidae > Heligmosomoides > Heligmosomoides polygyrus. The sequence continues at coordinate 69,327,808 of OX375868.1, read as the reverse complement.
ACGATGTCGTTGAGTCGAATGCCTGAATTCACTTCCATTCAATCAGCTCCCTCGGCTTCTTACGTGTGGCTGAGGGAAGGGGAGCGTTCGAGTAAACATCATCGTCAAGCATCATTGATGACAGTTTGGAGTCACCCCATTAATTCAGAGGGAAAGCGGGTACTCCGCCCCGCCGAGGGCTCTCTTGAACACCTTGTTCGCAACCCTTCTTTCACAGAGGGAGGCATACGCACCGGATTTGTCACTCATCAATCTCCACATAAGGCACGGAATATAGTAGAGGAAGGCCTGGATCAGTAGAAAGAACGGCACCCATTGGTAGTAGGATATTTGTCGATATTCACGCTCGGCAATGTCCACCGGAATATCCTGAAAACGCACGAATAGGCATCGCGCGGAGGGGTAACCAAGACGCGAGACTGACCTGTTCTATGGGAACCCAATAGGTGTTCTGCGCCCAACAGTACATCTCCGTGTAGGCCTCCCAACTGGCGGTGAACTGCGCCGGAACCCAACATTCGAGCGGACGACCGCCGAACTGTAACAGAGCAGATTTAGACAAAGAAAAGAACAGCATGAGTTTGATAGGGATCTGGAGCAGAACAGAAGTTTCTAATAATTAGGCAGTATGACCAGTAAGTAGGGGAAGGGGTTCTGTTGATAAGTCCAGCTGAGCGAAACACTGTGGCTGCCAAAATATTTCTGCGCATAATTGCTTTCAATCACAGATACTGCATCTACCTCCAACGTATTTTACAAGGAGAAACCTTCCTAGGTAATTGTTCTCTAAAAATTTGTTCAACGAGACAACTACAACTGGTGTCCTCAGTGAAAGCACATGCAGCAAGGATGTTGAGACCCATATTCTTGAGATGCGTTTTTGGGATTACTCAGGTGGATACTTCTGTTTGTATGATACTTCCATCTTCTTATACGAATCACGCTGTCACTTGATTTGGTCGCATGATGCCTGAAACTATAGCTCCGTCATTTCCAAAAATTCTCACGTACTGGGGTCTACATCAATTATGTAGGCGTAGCACTTGTATGTGGTACTATAGAAGTGAGGGCTTCCTAAACAAAAAACATTGAGCACTACAGAGATGACATCGTGTCTGGGCTTTGATGTAAACCGATTAAAAAAGATTTTCGGAGAACGCACACAATCTCCATGCCCCTTCCTTTAATCAAATTAATACGATTATGCAGCTGCAACTCTTGTGGATGACCGCACTGGTAGCTTCCATTCATCATCAGGATTTTACAATCCTGTAGATTACATTCATGATCTGCATTTTACAATCTTATATATCTCACAAACCCTAAGATTATCCGGATTGTCTAGGACTGCCTTGTGTGCACAGGCAAAGGCATTAATCCTCTGGCAAACAGTTCTACGACAGATGAAGAAAAACTGAGCAGGCCTCGGTTACGATCCTGAACGTCATGGATCCACAGGTCAGAAATGTAATAGCTGAAGCGTTTCGAAGTTTTAGCGCCTTGAAACTGTCGAATGCGATAAAATCCACAATGAGAAGAAGGACAACTGAGGCACTGTAGTGATCATTTTTACAACAACAGCCACCGTGCCATCCCCCACAATACTATGTCTCAGTTCATTACGGAGCTTCTTTCGTTAGCAGAGGTACTCATAGGTCTATTCATTGAAATCGACAGCAATTAGGAAATCAATGAGCAAGTAACAAAAAACTGCCGACACGAAAAGCTGACCGCTGTGTGAAAACGAGAAGGCCAGCGAGATTTGTTGAATTTTCTTTTAATTGATCCTGAACTATCTTATCTGCTTAACCTCTGTGAAACGCAATGCAGATCCAGCAACGGTTTCGTGTAGCACCTCGATTAGTAACGGAAACGTTTACTAAGAACATTGACAGCAAAAAGTACAGAGTAGCCATATGGAAGGCGACGAATTCAGCAGTTCTGATCCCAGACTCGAAATAACATCTAACTCTCGTCGTTAAGGAGTTGTGTTAGAAATATTTTTTGAAACTGGTTCCTTAGTTGTTCCCCTGAAGATACCAACGACGAGCAACACAAATATTATAGTACAAACAACGTGTTTCTATGGCCAGTAGGAAAACATTGCGAAAAAAATGAATGTGCATTATTTTAGAGATAGCGGCTCAGTAAATTGACGCCAGATGGTTCAACAACCGGAGGTAGGGTTCAAGTTAACGATTTCATGTATAGCAATATTCATTTGGTCGCGTGTGGAACAGTCGGAAGAGGTATTACCGGTAGCGTGCACCCGATACCAGGCAGCTTGCTCGGATTTCCCGCCCAGGGCAACCATGCTTTCCATCCCTTCGGGATCTGACTTGTCTGGGAAAGATAAGCGCTCACTTCGCCTAGCAACCGTAAGTCATTGTAGGACGAAATACACATTCAAATCGTCTCCGACATCCCGTAGAAGTAGAGTGCGTGGCCCATCCCAAAAACAGATTGAGTAACGCCGTCCTTTATCCTTTATCCTCACAATATTCATTCGTTCAAGACGAAAATAGGAATAGGAGTTCAGATCTCAAATATTCTGATAGAAGTTTACCGCTATAAACGACAAACGAAAGATGAAGCTCCGTTTAATCAAGCCTTGCTTTGAGCTTCAACTGGATACCGTGTATCTAAATCGAATGTCGACTTGTCTTAGGAAATACATCACGGTAGCAAGTCTACTAACCATGCAGTACTTCATTCTTCCCATACAAGTCTGGTGCCTACTTACCCACGCCGGAGGATTGGAAGGCTTGACTGTCCTTGGTAACCCCGAAACACGAATCTCAATTCCGGCTTCACGCAACTGCTTCCTCTGACTGTTCTCGCGCCTTTAACACTACAATCAGAAACGCTAGAGACCTGCGAGCAGGGGTTGGCTGCCATTCGGCGTATCTCAACACGACCCTCATCTTTCGATCCATTGAGTATGCAAGAGCATTGAAAAAAATCGAACTCAAAAATCAAGAAAAGAAGATCAAAATCAATGCCGTAACCTTACCTGCTTAAAACTAACAAGCACAGCCATCATAATAAGGAACGACGACGTGTAGAAGTAGGATAACCTATCGACAAAGTCATCGTCTTTTCTATAGTGAAGGAATGAAAGCGCACTGAAATAAGATTCAATTTAATCAAAGTTTGTTTTTTACAAGAAAGAATGTGGAGACTTCTCTTCAACGTTTCATCTAGCTCTAACTTTACGTATAAAAAAATCGTAGCTAAAGGTGGTCGCATTAGGACACTTGAACCGATTCGGTCCGTTTGGCGAGTGATCTCCTTCATCTGCCAACCAGTACTTGTTTTAAGCGTATGACTAACATTATCTTAACATTCCACGATTGTAGCTGTTTATCTTGTTTGGTCGCTTTGTTTGTTCTAACTAGTTTAATCGTTTTCCTTCGTTTTGTCCCATTGCGTTCTTTCTCTTGTTGTTGAGCCATGGATCACTTAAATTTAGCGTGCCCTCCATGGGCGCATAAATAAATAAATAAATAAAACATCCCTCCGGTGCATAGTCAGTGCCATCCCTAGGAACGAGAAACACAACGCCTACACCAACACTGTACCACCTTGTCCTCATGTTAATAAAGTATGGTTGAAACAGGAACTAAGAAACAAATCGCACGAATTCGAAAAGCCTCAGGAATCAACTGGAGCAGGATATTATCTACCACGAACTCGACTCACAGACGAGGGCAAGTTCGGTTTTTGAAGAGGAACTCAAATGATATGGTATAGTGTGAACTGATGGTGAGCTAATGACAGCGCATCTAGGCAGACATCCGTTTGTTGCTCTTGTATGAACAAAGAGTGGCGGTAATTATATTCAAAAGAGTTTTGGTTGGTGTGTGGTGTTAGTATTCATGGGTACCAGAATTGGGTTGACGATTGTGGATAATAAGGCTGCAACCAAACGACGAAGGGAAACAAATGCCTTCCTTCTCCCAAACCTGTGCATGCTCCGGGAAATAAGTGAAATCTGGCGCTATGTTTCCACAGATCTCTCATAGCCAATCTTTACGACGCGCCAAGGCCTCACAATGATGAAATGGATACCAAAATGGTTTGCTGCTGTACTCCGTTGTTCCTACTGTTCCTACTGTTTTCTACTCCGTGCGCATGTTATCTGTTACCACCTGTGGGGGAGATGGAGAGTCCGAGGTGGTGGTCCTTAGACGCCTCCAACATAACTGCCCTAATACTGCGCACTGCATAGAACACGTGGTGTGTGAAGGCTTCTCTGTTTGGGATTGTAGCGTTATGGAGTAGGTGAAGCATAAAAGGGCTCAGCATTAATGTACTAGCACAAGAGGAGATAGGCACTAGGCGCAGAAACAGCTCTTTCGCATTGTCAAATCCTTCCTGCACTTCAAGACTTGACAAAATAGAGACAGGGATTTTGAAATGTTCATTTCTACTATTTCTGCGGACCACATCGCATACAGAAAACGAATGTATGTGGGGAGCAACTAGTTGGCGGTAGATTGGAGGAGATCCCATAATAAAAACACGTCCTAGGACAGCATAAAATAAACAAAACAGGAGAGTTGAAATTAGAGTGACAGCTTCAACCAGGTTACCTGGGGAAACTAATGGTGGCCTACTAATTACTGGTGTAGGCCACGAATTGCATTCATTTCTTGCCCAGTCGAACCGTTAAGAAACGAAGCAAGACAATGAGTACACAGCATTGTTCTGCTCGAGTGACACTAAAGGAAAACGACAAGAAACAGGCAGCCATGGCTTCTATGCAGCAAGAAGGGGAAAAGAATTTGTACCACACACCAATTCGGTTAGCATTCCCAACATGTGTGGCCGAACACACACTCAGCAATACGGAAATGGAGAGTGGTTTGGTCATTACGTCTTCATGCCCGCATTGCAAAGATTAGTTTAGGGCAGTGAAATCTAGCGCCAAAAGCTAACAAGAATTTAAAAAACGGCCCTGATTGAAAATGTCTATACCGAGCGTAACAGTATTCCCACGGTTTATATTTGCACGTAACAGTTTCAATAGCCAATATATGTATAAATAGATACAATGAGCATACTAAGTAGGTTGCGTCGAAATCAGTCAGTACCTTGCAATGCTTAAGCTTTGTGTTCGTAATGCGATGCATGATCGCCGTTCCACAATCAACAGTTGTTTAAACGTTATCATAAAACATTGCGAGAATTTTCGACTGATGGGTATATGAAGATATACGAAGGGACAAGAAATCCTAATAGATTCTGGTGTTATATATGTAAAGACAAGAGGTCTACGCTCTAGTAGATTCTAGGTGTCCTGCTGTTTACTTTTCATTAGCCTTCGAAGTTATTGTATGGATGTAGCGATGCTGGAGGTTCAACGGCGAGAATCCCATTCCAGAAACTGAAGGCGAAAATTTTGGTTCTAACAATGCATCTTAACATCTTATCAACAGACGAATTCGTTTATGACAGAATAAAATGAACGCAAATAAGCTACGACCAGCTAGGCTACAAAACGCTTACCTGAACATATTCTGGAGCACCATTGCTCCTACTTCTACCACGGCGGCGTGGTGGTAGCCAGCAGAGTCGCGACCGTGCCCTAAATGATAAATGATGAGCGGTTTATCTGTGCACTCGTCGCTCTGTTGAAGAATTTTCCTTTAAATTTCAAACTCTAAGCATCACCTCTAGACGACCTAATCGGACGGCGAGGTCGTCGTTGCATACCGGGCAACTCGGTCTTGTTCCATCTTTGCATTACCTACCGTAACATGGTTAAGAAAAGCGAAGAAGTCGACGACGACCGGACACCTCCAGCATTTCAATTTCAGCGACTATCTTTCGTTTAGAAATTTGCGTTAACAAAATCATCGTTGTTAATCATCTGCAGTGCACCAGGAATACCTCTTTGAAGAGCTGTGGAAGGAGGAGACGTGACATTTATTTCGATTTACTTGTTTGGGCCGAATTCGTTCAGAATCGAGCATTCAGACTTTGGATGAGGTGCAAGGAAACACAGAGTTGTGCAAGCCTTTGTTGAACAGCTGTGTGTAAGCAGGGCTTATGTTATCAATCGTATAAAACCTTTTAAAAATATGGCTGAAATCAGTTCTGTAGAGGTGACTGCAGACAGAGATATCTTCACTAATCAAACAACGAAAATAACACTTATTTAAATTTCAAATGGTTGCTATCGAGGTTTTAAGCCTTCAAAAATGTTTGGCTGCAAAGATAAGTAACTCCACCGATATCATGCCGATACCAGCGAAAGTTGGCCTGGGCGGGAATCCAATCCAGGAACCTGGAATCGGGTGCACGCGACAGTCAACGCCTCCGGCTGCGCTACCTCCATCCTAGCTACCCCCCCCCCTAAAGAACTGGTGTGCGAAACTTGCCTGTCGTCTGACCACCGTAAGTCACTGTGTAGGCGAAATACACATTTAAATCGTCTCCACGACATCATGTAGAACTAAAAGGCGGGGTCTATCCAAAAAGGGATCGATCAGCCTAGTCCTTCATTCTTATTATCCTCTCTCAGCAGCCAGCTTATCGTGATATCACGGAGAGTGTCGATAGGTCACTGCTACGAGGATACTCGGAATGTTCGCCGGAGATGAAACAGAGCGTATGGAGTGATGTGATGGCGTAGGACCCTGCCCAGTGAGTGCGGGTTCGAGTCCCGTCTGGATTCATAGATTTTATCGCAGTCAACCTGTGAAAGTCAACGTATCACCTGACGCCAAAAATCGAAGAAATACTGGCATGATAAGTATTAAAAATGTTTAGCGAAAATAAGATCATGAGAGAAAATTTCAAGTTTCAAATCAAATTTTACCACACAACCGAAACTAGAAATTAAATAAAATTGTTGGTTTAAAAGATTCATGACCTATGTACAGCAAAAAGGATCTTCACAGTACTGCTCAACCAAGGCAACTGTGAACGCCAGGAATGTTTTACTTCAACTTTGCAAATACTTCTTGGAATGCAAATAGACCATCGTGGTCAGGGGCACTTAATTTCCAATAAAATAAAATGTCATAGCTCGGTAATGGTAGTGAGGTGCCATCGAAATAAGAACGAATATCCAGGTCGTAGAGCTCGCTGCAGCAAGCAAGAAGCAAACGAAGCAATACACATATTGCGGTTTTAAGCTTTCAAAGTCCGACAAAAACAGTCGAAGTAGGTCTTGCCGGTAATTGTAGCAAAAGCTGAATAATTGTGCTGGAAACGAGGTGCACGTCAAGAACGAATAATGGCCAATCCATGAACCAGTACGTAAAGTAGGTTGTCCTTGGACTTGTAGATGAAGAATAGGCGAGGTAAAGCGGTGCACACTCTTGCGTGATCGAAGCTGAAGCTAGAAGTTGGACATCTGAAGGATAACTCCTCTTAAGCCTACTCCGGCACTAAACAGCTGAATAGAATGGGGAGGCTGCCGGTCGGAAATGGGCGTAAGGGCAGAAAATTGCCTTCCATAGTGAATTAATTTCGTCTCTAGAGGGCGATTTTTGGGGGTTCATAGCTTCGGAGTTACTGAAAAACTATGTGCAATTAAAGTTGCAATTAACTCTTAAGACCTCCCCACCACGAGGGCCGTTTTTGAGGAAGTTTCAAGAAGAACTTCTGCTAACAGCGCCCACCAGCAGTAATAGGATTATGAGGCGACGGAAGCCATTAGGCGACAGACTTTTATGTAGCACTGGTGCCTGGCACCTATCATGTCGGCTCAAAGTTCCCCTTGGAGGCGCACATAAATCCTCCGAGAGAAAACAGAGAGCTAAAGAGGTGCTTGCGAGCAAGGAATACACAGTGCACCAAACAATGAGCCCTGCTTTTCCTCAGATTAGAAAGTTCGTGGAGGACTTGTACCATGCTCCATATGAAATAGATAAACATAAAAGCGAACCGAGTCCAGTGAAGTACTCGACTTGACGAACTAGGATTATTCGAGAATTCTGCACGGGCAAAATTAAATTTTTCATTAAATCCCTTAAAAAGAATTTATAATGCTTGCTCCAGATATACATGTGTACCGCTGCTAAGGCTAAAAAGATGAAATCAATGTAGCTAACAGTCGTAAGGGCAGAGGACAAATTTCAGAGGCAGTCATGCCCTTTAAGGAGGCACCACGCCCTTCACACCCGCGGGATGATATAAACGTTTAGGGGCCGGCTGTGCACCGACTTGGAGGGTTTATTCGTGGATAAGTCTGCATTCTGCTCTCAGCCAACTCCGGAGATGGAAGACATCGTAGTTCTAGGTGGATACCTCACCTGCACTAAACTTAAGGTGACTCATGAGCACCTTTGCTACCGATTCCGCTACGGTTCGCATTAAAATCACGTATCAATTAACTCCTACAGATTCGTCGCCCATTGCAATTGGTACGTCACCTACATCACCCGCCGTCCCGCTAACTGTCACATTCCACGATCGGGCGCCGGCTATACCTCGATTGGTTCCCAAACGTGCCGGGGTGATCCAGTGGATCCCCTCGTTTGAGGGAGACGACGAGCGTCATGAACTTCGTCCAGGGTCCGAGCTTCGTAGACTTTCTAAGCACGGTCTCCTGTGCTCAGTCACCGAGAATTGGCAGGGCTCGCCTTAAAACGGGTTTCATTGAGAGTCGAAAAGATCGGCATGGCGGACTGGATATGGCGGGCTTTCAAAAGAACACCAGAAGCCCTAGTAAACGTAGGTCAGACTTCATGGAAGACTTGAAGAAATCCAATTCAGTGAACGATTTGGTACTAGAACAGGGTAAACGGAAAAAAGTGTCTTTGAGAAGCTTCGACGTTCCTCGAGAATGAAGTGAAGAAGAAAAAGAAAGCACTGTATACTGTCTTCCAACTCCGCTGCTCCTCCTGCACTGAACAGAGCCCTGGGCCCGTGCACAACGAGAAACGAGAGGGCAATGCTCAGAGTGACACGATTCATGCAGATTCGGGGTACCGTTGACGTTAGAGGGTCAGAGAGCCCCTTCGGCCGGGTCAGAGAGCCACTTAGGCCCGCTCATCGAAAACTGCGTGGGCCGGCTATGTGATGCATTCCGATAACACCTAAACGAAGGCAGTAACCGACTGGATTTCGCGGAACGTCAAAAGAACGCTGGTTTGATCACCGCAGTTTTTCGTGAATTACTACACATTTTTTACTCATTGTCGCAGCGCTGAGGAAACTATACATCATTTTGCATTCACTACATCTATCTCCGGAAATATCCTGCCAATTGGCTTCCTCTGTCGGAAAATAGTCGTCGTTTACAATGCAAAACATACACACCAAATATGCAAGTTTACTATCGAAGAGTTGGAGCATAATCAACGCCCACTAACAACTTGCTTAGTCATAGCGATTCAGCTTTAAGGCTACGTTCGCCCCTTCCATCATGCGGAAGCGTGCTTGTTATAGAAGGAAAACTCTTGCCCATAATCTTCTTTCCGAAAGTCATTTTCATGCTAAACACGCATCGATGATATGATACGATATCCCACATCCTACGCGACATCCCGAAAGAGGAGTAGAAAACGTAGCCGCTCTCGAAGACGACTCAGCAGCGGCGACATCTACGCTTTCCCACTTTGAGTAAATTTCTAATTCTAAAGGACACAAATAAGGGAAGTCGTCTTGGAAGTCTAGGCGATTAAAGTTGTTCTTTCACGCGAGCTGGGTGGCGAATTACTAATAGACTTTGTGTCTGGGGTGTAGCTGAATTCTAACGTCGACCACAATCTCTTCTTCAATCTGTAGATTTCAGTCCAATACGAGCTTTGTGCCATTAGAATGTAAACAAACGCTTCAATGGCAGGAGGAAGATTAGCGACAAGAGGAGTACAAAACAAAGATTTCAGAGCAGCTTCTTAAGTGCAAAACGGGCTATAGCACCGACAATGTTCAATGCGCCTCCTCTAATAACCATCAATGGCCCGTGTTTATTCGTTAGCTGCTGATGGACTCTTACGTACGAAGGGGAAGTTCAAGGCTACCGTAATACCTGTAAGATTATCAGTCATGTGCATAACGTGCAATTGATAAAATGAATGAAAATAAAAATAAAATAATAATACATTTATTAATAAATAGATAAATGCTCGCGCCTGTTTCACGATCACCATGAATAGTTTAGCGCAGAGAGAGATCAAGCAAGACTTCCATCCCTACAGCATTATTGAATCGGTTTGCGAACGAATAGGAATTTTGAATTGGATGTCAGCAAAAGTTCACGGCGGTACACGTTCAGATCAAAAGCCTAGCCCAGATATATTTTCCGAAAAGCAAGTTTTCGATCGGCAAGATTGGTGTTGATAGACGGATGAGAAAATGATAGAATTGTATATGTTGGTGAGCCTGTGGATGGACACTTACTATTATACATATAGCTTCTCAGCACCCAACAGGTGCTACTCCTTGGATATATTCGTTCACACATGCTCTCCCCTACCATAATCATCAATTCTCGCATCATCATCACTGTTGAGCGGTCGGGTTTTCGATATCTCCTGCATTTCTTTCTTCTAGGTCTGGATTCATCAACGACTAACCCGCGGGTATAAGGGGTAGACATACCCACAATGAAGCCTGCGTCTCTGACTCTTGCCTTATCTCTGCCTGACTCTTATCTTATGTCTACCCCTTATCACCCGCATACCCACGGGTTAATTGTTGATGAATCCGGCCTCTGAATAGTCACTGTTATTGATTAACTTACATTTCTTACTAGTCCTTTGTTTTGTTTCCGCTTTCGCTCGATAGAGTGTCTAATAGCGTAATCGTTTAGCGTTTCTCTTTGTATAACACGTTTGTTTTTTCTGCTCGTTGCTAATTCATCGTGTTCATCGACCTTTCTATCGCGGGTAGATCAAAGATCATAATGGCACCTAAGACTCAGGCGGCTGCATCGAAAAAGGCTACTAGGAGCTCAACCCAGCAGCAAGCAACGACAGCTGCACAAACTATTCCAGACACCGACGACGAATTTCATGGAATGTCTGCGGCTGAGCTCCTTCAGTTAGCCATCGAGATGAATAAGGCCCCTGACGTTGAGCGCGTCCTGAAGGCTGCTGTTCAGAGGGTTCCTAGGGACTTCTCTGAAATTCTTGAGAACGACAAACGTTCTCGAAGCATTGTGATCAGTCGGCTGGAGGAGACATCACAGGACTTGCCGCCATCTGAAAGGCAAAAGGTCCTTGAAGACAATGTGTCAAGGTCCTTGACGTGCTTGACGTCGAGTGCCGGCCATCCGAAATCTTCAGGGTGGGTAAACCCGATCCAGGACGTCCTCGGTTAGTTAAGGTAGTTCTCCCGTCCACTTCTCACTGGCGCCGTGCTCTTGCAAACGCGCGGCTTCTTCGTGGCAGTGGCTTTTCTCACTTGTTCGAGCGAAGGAGTATGACGGCTGAGGAGGGGAAGCATGACTACGAGTTGAGGCAACAGGCGCGAGAGCTCAACAAGGGCAGTGCGGATCGCCAGTGGGTCGTGTATCATGGAGAACTTAGACGCACGTCGGAACTTTCTAGGAGATCGGGAAACTTCCAAACTCGCATGGTTCTAAATTGAGGTGTTACTTACTAAATGCCCGAATTTAGTGAATAAAATTGATCATTTTCAGGCATTTCTTGCTAAAGAAAACCCCGACCTTGTGTTCATCACGGAAACCTGGCTTTCCGATAAAGTTCTTGACTCTGAAATCGCAGGTGGCCTACTATACATGATTTCATGTTTTGATCGCATTGGTCGTCCTGGAGGCGGAATCTGTTGTGCTTTCAAGGGAAATCTTTGCGTAGTGCCTTACATTCCCGATGCTCCTAGTAAGGCAGATGTGCTTTGCTTGGATTTTTTCTCATCCAGTAGAGCATCGTATACGAGAATAATCAATGTGTATCACCCTCCTAGTTCTTCCAAAGTTGAGGATAAGACATTGTTAGAGAATCTTCGAGAACTTACCTCAGCTCATTCTAGAATGATTTTTTTGGACGACTTTAATCTTCAGATTGACTGGGAAACGTCAACAGCCGAAAACTCTGCAAGTTCTGCGTATTTGAGTTTTTTTGATGAGGGAGCCTTTCAACAATATGTTCGGGAGCCCACACATGGAAATGCCATTCCTGACATAATCCTTACTACTTCCTTAACGATTGACAACGTAGGTATTCTTCCACCGCTGTCAACGTCTGATCATAGCATAGTATCATTTGTGTTTACTGACAGCTTCTGCAATTTGAAGCCCTTCCCCTTCCCGATTTCCTGAATGTGAACTATTCCGCTCTAAATAGCTATTTAGCCAGCATTGACTGGCTGAAACTATTCGTCCTATACACATCGATGGATGATTTTTACCATAGATTTTGCAGAGCCCTCTATGAAGCTTTTGCAATTTTCGTTCCTTTCAGGAAACCTAAATCAGATTCTATTAGGTACCCTTGTCATATTAGGAACCTAATTGAGCAAAAACAGCGCCTGTTCCTTGAGCTACGTATGCCTTTATGCAACACATCCTACAAAAATATATGCACCCAACTGTGTTATCACATAAAGAAATTTCTGGCCAACTATGAGCGCCGACTGAGTTCCCAGAAGCGATTATACCAATATTTTGGCATGAAAATCAAAACGAAAAGCTCCTTACCAACGCTTTTTAGCGATGATGAGTAAAGAATTTTTACCGATCAGGAAAAAGCCAACATTTCCAGCGTGTTTTCGCTAGAAAACTCATATGAAAGCCTCCAATTGAACAATTTTAACAAGATCAGATACACGTTGAGCGAGATTTGTTTTAATCCACATCAAGTTTCAGTTTTACTCAAGAGTCTGAAGATGTCTGCCTCCCAACCATTTGACGGAATTCCTCAGATAGTTTACAGAAAGTGCTATTCCTCGTAGTCGAAACCTCTTGCTCATCTGTTTAATATCTCCATGATGTTGGGAGAGGTTCCTCAGATGTGGAAGGAGGCGATTTTGACTGCGATTCCCAAAGTATCTGGTAATAATTTCGTCCGCAATTTCCGACCCATTAGCTTAACTCCAACTCCAGTGAGGGTCATGGGAAAGGTTATACACGAAAAATTATTATCTTGGCTTTCCAGATTCCATGCTATTCCGGCGGAACAGCATGGTTTCCTGCCTGGAGCCTCAACATGTACGAATCTAGCGGACTCCCTTTTCGACTTCAGCCAGGCTCTCAATGCCGGGAAATCTGTGGACGGGATATACATCGACTTATCAAAAGCGTTTGATAAAGTTTGCCATCGAAAACTGCTAGCAAAATTAGAACTCCTTGGTATACAGGGGACTCTTCTTAACTGGCTCAGGTCCTATCTTGATAACAGAGGCACGACAGTTAGGGTTCGGCAGAGTTTCTCCCTGAGGTATCCTTGTGTCAGCGATGTTCCTCAGGGAGGATCTCTGTCTCCCCTGCTATCCATGGTTTACACCACGGATCTCCTCCAAATACTCCGAACATCCACCGCTACCAAAATTCAAGCCTATGCCGATGATATTAAAATTTAAGGAGCATATGATAGGACAACCTGTAAGGAGGTGCAAGCAGCTCTTCAGAGTTCCGTTGAAAAACTATACATCTGGGCTTCTGAGTGGGGAATTCCACTGAATTTAGATAAATGTGCCGTAATGCACATAGGAGGTGGTGATTCCCCTCAATACGTTATCAATGGTACCAAATTGGCATCTTGTAGCTCTGCTAAAGACCTCGGAATCATCTCTGAATCAAGTTTAAAATTTTCAAGACAAATAGACAATGCCGTTAAGAAAGCGTATTTTAATCTATTTTCAATTCTTCGTTGTATCAAAAGTTCAGATGTGACAATATTGCTACGCCTTTACAAGTCGCATGTATTGCCCCACCTTGAATACTGCGCACCTGTCTGGAGCCCACATCTAAGAAAAGAGATTCATAAGATCGAGCGTGTACAACAGATATTCATGCGCCTTCTTTGGTACCGTTTAACCCCTCCTAATAGCAGGCAAAATCTGCCAGGCTACTGTCAGAGGCTAGCCATGTTCGGATTGAAAACCTTACAGGAGAGACGCGTAATATTAGACCTATCGTTCGCCTGCCGTATTTTAAGGAAAGAGGTAAAATTAACCCCGTGTAAATACCGGATTTTTAGACCAACCAGTGGGCGGAACGGTGGGTTTAATATTAACTATCCAAAGATCAGAAACAGAAAGTTCAATATAATGTTTAACAATTTATTTGTCAGGTGTGCCAGATGGTTCGGATTGATTCCAGTGGACGTCTTCGAAGCCACTAGCTGTCGCTCCTTCAAGATTAAGCTGAATAAGATCAACCTTTTGAGACTACTTGGTAACACCTAGTTTGTTAGACATTTACTCTGAGTTTTAGGCATTTTATTTCGTAAGACTGAGTTCGCTGAGTTCAACGCAGACTGATTCATTGGCGAGTTCAGTGGTCTCTCATTATGCAAATACTAAGAGGAAATGTTGTTACTAAATCCCTTCTATGAACGTAATATTGCACTTGTCTGCTCCAATCTACTCCCGACATTTGTTTGTTGTGTTTTTAGACTTAATGTTTTATCACACTCTTTATCATACCTTTTCTGATAGCGTTTTATTGACTGTTTTTTTATTTGTTCATTTCTTTTTTATCGATTCCTACGGAATTAGTTTTCCACTTCTGGGTTCCTTTAGGCACTAGTAGAGCAAGCACTTCTTCTTTTCCGTCAAATTTTCTAGATGTCTGCAAGCTTGCACCTTTCCTGCTAGCTTTATCCAACTTGTCGGTTCCACGTGGGTGGTTGGCATACCCGTGTCCCGAAGCTCCGACAAGTTTTATTGCACAATGGGCACTATGGCCAACTGGTGCGGATATTGCTAGGATAGGGGCACTTGCAATACGGCTAAGGACTTTTAACTATTTCCAAAATTTCAATACTTAGATATGCCTGAGGGGGCCTAAGAGAGGTGATTTATTCCTAGAGACCATTTACTCTTTTCATTGTTTGCTAGTGTCTGTGCTTTTCATCTGAGCGCACTCTTCTTCGAGTGTATGGAATAAATAAATAAATAAATAAATAAATAAATAATAGTGCATAATGCATAGCAGCCTAGGTTTCATAATATTCGAAGTGCAAAACGTGGACAGCCTCCGAAACCTTGTAAGAAAGCTCGTTCAAATCGTTTGAATTCCTTGCGCCTAAGAGAAACGCTGTGCAATCCGAATGGCCAGCCCTGTCTCCAAGACATTTTGACGATACACCGACGACATTACTGTTGTCTGTAAATCGCAAAAAACACTACGGCAGACACCTAGGCGGCAGAATTCAGAACTTCACAATGACTGCGTGTATCAAGCTCCAATACCGAGAAGACGAAGTTCGCTAAGACATTAATCGGCTAGGCCCCAAGCGTGTTCCCCTATAATCACGCACAATTTCGTATAGTAGCAAGAAACTGCTTGTATTAGTTCACGCCTTGTTAGTTCCTCTGCCTCCAAGACAACGATCTCCTAGATTACTCTCATGTTTCGGCCGAATCCAAATGGCCTGATGTTTCCTTTTCTGAGCTGTTCTCCTTCTTCGGTACATGTCTACCTCAGGGGACCTCTGCCGTTCATTTACTACTGACCTCATATCCTCGTCTTCGAATATTCCGTTTTGATCAGAGTCTTTGATCACTCCACGAATCTAGGGGCTCCTTCACTGTAAGTACTGCCCACCACCGATCTCGCAAACTCTGTTGTTGTTGCGACACAGGGTGTCCTAGAAAATGCAGGAAAGGCATTGACAATGGAGGGCTCTGAAGCGTATGTCTAGAACCGAACTCCCGACCTCCCTCGAGCGAAGCAACACCACTGTCCGCTGTGCCCCGAGTCGCTTACCAGCTGACCCATCACAGGCGTAAAAGAGGCCTCAACCCTCGTGAGGCGCCGATTCCATTGTAACTTCAAGGACTCGCTACCAGTTGAGTTTAACAAATTGGCAAAAAAAGAAACGCATTTTTACACTACTTGAGGGATGGAGGTCCTTCCATATAAATCGCCTTCTCCGTTCAGGCATACGCTTCAGACTCCTCCCTTGCGAGTGGGAGACAATCCTTTTTACCTTCGAAGCTGTTAAAGAACGTTAATATTAGAGTTATTAGAGTGCGTAACTTCAAACTTTCATGTTTTGAACTCGATTGACACTGACACTGACTTGATGGAAGATGCTATAAACAAAGCAGCGAATGACGTCCCAGTCGAACGCTTTAGTCGCTTCCAAGAACTGTTGCCTTCGAACTCCGTTTAACCCACGCTTGATTGCGTCCAGCAGCTGATTCAAGAGCCCTTTTCCAAAAATGATAATAGTCTTTCTTTTTTGCTTTGGGATTAATTTCACTTGAGAAGTACATACGGTACAGTGTCGTGGAAGGAGTAAGAATGTTATAAAAATGGTTGCTTGTGTGTATCCAAGCCATCGTCCGCCATTTCTAATCTTTTTTCCAATCTTTTCTTTACCTTTTTCATTCTCAGAAATAAATTTAGGTTTCTGATACAGCGTAAAACCTTCAAGTTCTCCATTTCAAAGAAACAGTATGCACGTGAAAGGACATTATTCAGCACTGGGCGCGCTATCTTTTTCAGATGCCCCTTCAAGAAAACACGGGCGAGGCTCTAGCCTTGCAAATACTGCTTTAGAACAATGACGAGGTCGAAGTTCTCCCTCCTCTTAGATCTAAAACGCCGACTGAATTGCCCACGATCCCCCAGGTTGTGCGCATTGGAAAGAGATGCAGGACTACTTCCGACCTCAGCAGGACCGCAAAGCAAGCGCCTCTCCTCCGATCCTAGTTATCGAGAACCTCCACGTCCTACCTCTTTGGAGAAGCTTTGGCTTTTGCGACTGACTATTAGGGGGGGGGGCAAAAGTAATGAGACACCCCATGCCGTGTCCACATTTTTCGTGGCTGGCGTCTGGTTTCGTGCTTGTCGTATTTGTACGTTTGTATGCTACTTACTGAACCCTATCTGAGAAGTTACCACTTCCGCCCTTTCCAGAAGCATGCCGAAACCTCAGTCTGTCTCATGCCGAAACCCCAGTCTGACGAGTCGACCTGTGTCGCGCAAATCTCGCCCAATTCCCAACCCCGAGCAGCCTGGGCTCAATATTCACGCAAGATGAGAAGTACGTCTTCTACCTTAACCCTGCCAAGCAGCGAGTATGGGTGAGGCCTGGTGACCTGTTGCCGACCTTCGTTCGGCGAGATGTTCACGGCGAGAGGCACCCTTGAAGCTTTTGGGTCTGCGCCCATGGAAAGGTTTACCGGAAGCTGTTTCCAAAGAGCACTACGATAAACTCCAAGGTCATGGTGAACGAATTAAAAGAGATGAGCCGGCGACTCGCTCTTATTCATTCGCTGCGCTTCAAGAAGCTTCTCCTCTTCGACAACGCCGCACCCCATCGGGAACAAGTAACCACGGATAAGCTTGGCCAGCTGGGCTACGTTCACATGCCTCACCCACTGTATTCGCTGGACATCTCTCCATGCGACTACCACTACTACTTGAGCCTACAGGACTTCCTAGTCGGAGGGGACACAAGAACCCAAGCA
This sequence comes from Heligmosomoides polygyrus bakeri, assembly GCA_947359475.1. Taxonomy (NCBI): domain Eukaryota; kingdom Metazoa; phylum Nematoda; class Chromadorea; order Rhabditida; family Heligmosomidae; genus Heligmosomoides; species Heligmosomoides polygyrus. The sequence goes on along the minus strand of OX375868.1, from coordinate 69,310,243 downwards.
GTCCTTGACAACCATATCGAGCAGTTGATCCACACCAGGCCCAAGCAGTTCTGCAAGGATGGGATCAGGAAGTTGGCTGATCGATGGCAGCAACGTCCTTGCCCTTAATGGCAAATACATTCCTCAGCATCGTTGAGTTGTAATTGAGTTATAGAGAGATAAAAAATTTTTCATTTTGTCTCATTACTTTTGCCCCCCCCCCCTAATATAAGGCAACAGTTCCATAGCAGTGACTTTTGAAACCCCAGGAATGTAGCCAGAAAGACGTCTTCTGAAGCTGTTGCATCTCAACGCGAAGCCACTGTAGGAGATATGGAGATACTCCTTTTTCGGCACCAGTCATCCAGCCAAGTACGTGGTGAAAACTGAACAGAAGAAGCAGAACTGGGCAGAGGTCGTCTGGTTCTGCTTCTTCTATTCAGACACCAACTAACCAACTGCAAATCAGCACCAACCGTGTACACAACAAGGGAAACGAGAAGACCTGCGAAGAGAAATCTGATGAGATGGCGCGTCTGGCTACTCGAGGAATTAGTTGGAGCTGCTGCCCATACAAGTTGTTTATCTATATGAGGAGGCAATTTATCAATGCTTCCGCGGCACAAAAAACAGTTGCTTCAATTCAATAAGTGAGGCCTGCCTGCCAGTGCATTGTTGAATAAAGGATAAAGGACAGTGAACGACGTTACATTATCCCTTTTAGGATGCGTCACGCATTCAGCTTCTGCGAGATATCGTGGGGCTATTTGTGCGCTTATTTAGCCTGCACCTTATTTAACCTATGACCTTCGATGGTCAAGTCGGTGCTTTATCCTTCCTAGACGAGTCTGATTCCAATTCACCGACCCGGATGGATGGAAAATTTGGTTGGCCTAAGCGGGAGATCCGAACCATGAACCTGGTATCGGCGTATCGGCTCACGCGATACGTGATCCACGAGCCTATCACCGTCTTCGCTTAGCAGAATATTCAAAAACATTGCCGTTTATTACCAAGCTGCTTGCCAGCTATGCAACAGCAAAACTGGCGCCTTTCCTCAATTTATCTTCTCAATGCTTTCTCAAGCTAACCTTATCAGTCACAATTGCAAGTGTGAGAGATTTTTTCTGTTACTACTGAATGAAGCATTCGTCATAGAAACGCACTTTCGGACACCAGCACCTATTATTGTGTAGGTGCTGATGTCCAAAAATATTTCCACATTGGCAACAAATATGGATGTCAAAGAGCTGTCTGGCTTTGATACCCCTACACATATTTTTGAAAAAAGAACGTGCAAAGTCATTTTCGTCATTTTTCTTAGTCATTTTTCTACACTAAGCCCGCTGTATCTCAAACACCCCTAACCACTGCAGGAACAACTGCAAGCTAATCTCTTTTGAACCTCAGAAGTGCTGCCTATTGAAAGTCGAGCCTTTTAGTGGAGCGATTTATTGTCACAATTATTTAACAAAAGTGGTAATAGCCCTGTTAGAAAGGCTCGTTGAGTTCTACAAGGCCGACTAGAGCTCTGTTCCAAACACCAGTATTCATCGTTTGAAAGCATTTCGGCACTGGAATGCATGAATTATAGAAACAGCACTTCTGATAGTGAGTAAACCAATCGTTCCACATACGTAGTCGATTTCAACAGTGTATGCAAAACGGTCAGTCACAGCTGCATTCCACGGTACTCTCTCATCATTGAAAACTGAAGAGAATTCTGTTGTACCAAGCACACCCAACGGATATCTCTCAACGCTCCATCTGCGTTAGTACATTTCGCGACGTCGACACGACTAACATCCTGGTGCCGAGTACGTAATGTCGTGGAGTGGGAGGAGGAAACGAGCTACTTGGGGGAGCTCTCAAATAGCGAAGAGGACGAAGAGCTTCTTGCTCCGTGCTACTCGACCGCACTGTTCCAGTGTATGCCTCAGAATCACCCTATGAAAAAAGGATGAAGGCGCGATTAGTGTTGGTCAGCGAGAAGGCGAGCAGTTAGTGCTAGGAATAACATGATTCACACATGAGAGAAATTCAAGGCAAGCACATATTTCGCAGCCTTTTCGTGGACCGCCGTGAAGTTCAAATCTTGCTTATTCTGGAATTGTATAGAGAAGAGTTAAAAAAAAATTGGGCACGATCATACGAACGTTTCCAAAGCGTAGGGAACTGTAGGGAAAGGGGAATTAGGAAATCGTCTCTCCCAGTTTCTTGCGCGATAATTCAGAGACGCTCTCCCAGCAGGGCGTAGCAAACATATGTAGCCACCTGAGGAGAAGAGGAATGAGAGCAACCCTTCTTGCAGTGTTCGCACTGCAGGGAAGGCTTGCAGCATCCTACCAAGGTTTTCACATGATACTTCTTTTCATCCTGCACAACAATGAACTCTACCCGGTCACAATTCTCTCACAAATGGGGAGCGTCAGGCTGCCCTAACTCTACTATGGCGGGAAGTAATGGTGAAGGACCCACGAATTTTACCAGCATGCTTCTCCTGGTGGCTGCTCATTGTTCGGTGCACAGAGACTATGGGACTGAAGCAAAAATCTCTACTGGTGCTGATGGTCTGGAATAATGTGTAGAGCAAAAGCGGAAAGTAGTGGTGACGAGGAAATTGTAGGCGCTTCTGCTTACAACTGTCGACACTCCTGTATTTAATACCGCATTTGAAATACGTCATCCATATGGCGTTTTAACAGGCAATACTCTACCAAAGAAAGACGGATAAACCTTTTTCGAAATTTTACGAAACTGAAGCGTTTGATTACATATAGTTTTGTTCCTCATTTCTGCTGTTGAAGTAACACAAAAGCACTCCTCTCAGCCTCCAGACACAGACAAACGTAGAAACAAAGCTTTGAACTTCATCACTGCATTCGGTAGTAGAACTTGCTAGGTAGTTTCTGAAGAAATAAATTGGAAACGTTCGCCACTGAGACGAAGCTCGGAAAGCGAATGACAGCGTGTATGTCGGAAAACTGCTGAAAGCAGTGGACCGAATTCATGGGTACGACAAAAAAGTGACTAAACGTGCTTTTGGAGAGGATAGGACCACGTGAAAACGAAAAGCCATATTTAATTTATGAAAAGCACCACATTGTTAGCAGGGTTGAACAGCTAACCGCCCTTGCTTCCCGAAGCTCGTCCTTTAAAGAAGCTTGACATTTTGTGGAGCACGGATAGAGGTGCGTGCGTTCGATTCCTTATCATAACCATCCCATTTTCTTCAAACCTATTATGTGTACATAGTACATGACAGGAAGCTATCGCTTGCTTCACCATCAACCGAAGATTTTCGTTTCCACAATAAGCTGCACGGGCTAACCAAAACATATACGTCATTGGTGTAAGCCAAATTCGCTCAAAGTAAGTGTATGGGGACCATGGCGTAAAACCTGCACATTTTCAGTAACAGGAGCAAGTGCGAACGGCACTCACGCCACCTTCAAATGAAACATTCTAAAGAACTAATCAAGTGCATACGACTACCACAGGATGAGCTTGAAACTTTTGCTTTGCTGCCGCTTAGAAGAAGCAATCAGACTCTGATGTCTTTATGAAAACTTAAACAGTGATAATATTTAGATAAACCCCTTATTACTTCTTGAAAATGATAGTTTTCCGGATTCAGGTTCACAGACCAAAGCCTTCTCGAAGCTTCTGCTTGCTAGCCATGGATCAGAAAATGAAGAGTGATTTGAAGTGGAAGTGACTTCCACGTATTTTCTTTGCATAGCGTATTCTGCTCTGCTCTTGTGGTGCACCTCATAAGTGGGCAACTCCGCTACTCGTTCCCCAGCTAAACAAGTTCGGAATACCCTGCCCCCGTCTCGTATTCGAGGACAATAAACAAATCACTTCCGGAATGCTGTAGATGCTGTATGTACTACGCAGAAGAACCCTGCACGACGCTGATGAAAACGATTCGAAGGAGATTGCCGAAACCCGTTGGGAAATTTTCTTCGCAAATAAAAACCGCCTATGGGCCGAACATTGCCCTATCTGGACAGATCTTCATCAGTGCACTGACTCGTGGGAGTGTCTTCAATGATGGGTAAAAGTCGACATCGACTTCCATTTCATCGCTTTCAAGCACTCGAAGTCTACGTGGAACAAAGCATCAGCTGCTGTGATACACTCCTAATAAGGTCCAAGAGCAAAATCGGTTAATAACGTGCGCGGCATCGGCGTCTCTGGCCTATTGCGCCAGCTCTTACTGAAAATCTTACAAACAAACTGAACAAGCTAGTATCGCTAGTAGGAACTGTGACTAACCATAAGAGAAAGCAATGAGATATGTCTTTTTTACGTTCACGTGTTGCAGATAATGTCTACGCGTCCCAGTACTGTGTATAGAAGTCGAAAACAATGAAGGCGATAGGACTAACACCTCACCTTCCAGAGGCCAGATTCATCAACCGCTTATCACCTCCTAACGGTGAAAATACCGCCGAAGCTGATGCTGGATAAAAGTCATATCAGGGGGTTTGACGGTATTTCCACGGTAAGAGGGCGGTGAGCGGTAGATGAAGCTGGCCCTAGATCAAGGGCAGCTTCACCCTGCTAGGCGAAACTACAAAAAGTCATCCGCGCCAGCTGCTAATTTCTGTCCTCCAGCAACCCTGTGCAGTTGTCCGTCGGAACCTGCGGCAGACCGCGTCAATAATCGCTGCGGTCGTGGACAGCGATCGGCGTCACGGCTTAATCTCGTCATCGTGTAATACGTGGCGACAATTTACGAGATTATTTTACGTGCCAACGACACTCTTGAGTACAATGTACGGGGCAGGCCATCACTGGATTATGGCGATCAACGGCGTGTGGGATAAGAGCGGAGGAGCAGCACACCAGGAGCGCTCGAGCGGCTGGAGCAGTACACGTCTCCTGTCGGCGGAGAAGGATCTCCGTCTGCTGCTGCAGTCGGGAAGGTGTCGAGCCGAAGTCGGTCGCTGTGGCTCTCGTCGCTAATTGTCGGACGGACGTTTGAAACATTTATTTGTGCAATTTTCGGAGTCGAATTAGTCGCTTATCGGCGTCGATTCGCGGCAGAGGCGCGCCCCTGGCATCCGCCCAGCCGACGAACGTCGTCCAGCTGACGGAGCCGGACAGCGCGGGGATTCCTGCGCTTCTCGGCGACAGACCCGGGATTTAATGAGCGAGTGCCAATCAAGTTTTGCTACTCCACACACGACAATCTTTGCACAGAAGAGTATTCGCCGTAAGTGGTCCGGCGTTCATTAGGAGGAGTGTAGGGAGGCGAGACTCACCTTGCCTAGTTGGCCTTCCGGATCTCAGAGACTCTCTCTGTCTGTAGAACGAAGGCATACTAAGAGCGGCATCGCGACAGCATTACATCATGTGGAAGCCGAGCATATCTGAAAAGCAGTCACGTCATCGATGGGTGCGAGACAGCCTTTTGGAGTGGACAAGGAGCGCTTTAAAGGAACGAGAGGAGCAGTTTGAGTCGAAACTTTTCAACAACTATCGCCCTCAAAAATAAGGCACTGCGTTCACCAATTCAAAAAACAATGTAACTGACCATATGTAAAAGAGCATTGAAAAATTTTCAAGTCAGCGACTCTCAAGAGAACTGGCAAACTGTAGGCCTGTCCAAAACTATGAATTTAAAGAAGCGGAAAAGCGGAAATAAAAAAAGCAACCAGTACAGTGACGACATGCTTCCGATTTCTAAAGTATTTGCGGAAATGCGACAATATGTTAAGAAACGCCTGTAGGCATTTATGGTGCATAAAAAATAACAACGACTCTCTATTTTGGGCGCAATTTTGGATATCTTTCTGTATCTTCAAAAGATGTTGCGCGAATCGAGGCCTAAGTCCTCGTGCTGTACTCAACACGCTAAGTGGTTGTAGGCTGTAACGCTAGAAATCTGAAACATTTTCGAAGGAAGACCACAAGACGGCGTGCTTTTAACTTCATGTTTCGGAGACAAGGTATGGACCACCAATCACATGTCCTTGGTCCACCCAAGGGCTTTTTGCTAATATTCGCGATAAAAACAGAAATATATTAATCCTGATTAAGCTAGACGCTTTTCAAAGAAAACTGGGCGGTTAGGTTTTAAATCACGATTTTCCAAAACAACGTTCATTACAGACAGAGATTGACATGAAAACGTTAAAATATACTTTTGATAGAAGCTTTTCTTAAAAGTATTCTCGCGAAAAGTGACTTGGCCGTCTATGACTGCAAAATTCGAGTCCTTTTACCCAAGAGATGCCATAAGAAAGCTTATTTTAAAGTGCAGAAAATAAATGCTCGGAGCGTCAAACGGGAAAACAGCACGCCTCCAGAACGCCTCAATGTGTTTCTTATTAAATACTTCAGCGTCGTCCAGATTAGGTTTTATAAATCTTTCGTTCAGTGGAAAAGAGTCTTTAAAATTACACAGGTTGGACCGCAACATAAACACTATTTACACTATTAATCAAAAAAGCGTCGAACGCAGAGAACAAATGCATGGAGCAGCCTTTCCACTGAAGCAAAGGAGAGCTTTCGATGTTATGTACCTTACAGTAATTCCGAGAATACTACTGTAGCCGAATGCTCAAACATTTTGCGGCCACTAAAATGTTACTTTTTCAAAACACACTGCAGTCTACAGTCTTTTTTGCTAGGTTTAGAAAATATTAAATCAAAAATTTGACTTGAACTTCTTCACAACGCCTCTCATTTAGCTTGGAAGACCTGTAAGATGAATTGGAGATCACTCAGTTCCGTTTAACATGGGCCTTATTTTTTTCAACAAAGCTAAAATGGTATAAATTAGCACTAAACAGGACGATAAAAACCGCTCGTACATCCCATGCAAATTTTGTCGTACTGTGCAGCCTGCATTTTTAATAGCCAGCACGTGGAGGCATTTCTATCTGACTGCCACATTTAGCTCATGGGCAATTTACTCTTAGAAAAACCATGAGTATAGACAAAACTGAGCACCTCATGATTGCCGTCACTGTCAGTTGGTCTATAATTTGGTGACTATTTGGTTGACATTTTCAGCCTCATGATCACAACTCAGGCTCCTGCGGTGCAGGAGAACTTCCAAAACTCAAACAGGACGACAAATTTTCGGTAACCATTTGAAAACCTGCTTGGCAATAGTTGGGGTGAAATAGAAATTGTGCAGATAATAAGCGGTAGAGGTGGGAAGATAAAAGACCATGAGGAGCAGATTAAAGCTTAGCGAGAATGCACATAGTCTAGCACGACATGTTGTGAGGTTTGAGCGATCGAGCACTTCGAAACTTTGACGCGACAAGGTGAAGAACTCCTCATCACAAAACTATGCGATCAAAGATGAAGAACGAGACTCTGGCAGTAAAAGCTCCGAGAGCCAGCGACGGCGAGAATGGGTAATTTAACCGCGGCTGGGTATGTAGTGCAAAGACGGCCAACACAGTTCGAAGCAAAAATTATGCGGATCATTGCCGTGTCAGACAGATAAGCAGGCGTAAGATCGAAACACGAGGCTAATATCGGTTCAGTGCGATGCACGCAGAATTTGTAGTCTCCAGATTTGGTACATCTGAGCAGGAGCAGCTTTCCTCGGCTTCGATAATGCAGGCGAGAAGGAATTAGGGCTTATCACGAGTTTGAGAGGAATCCAAAGGCATGCTACGCAGCGCAGCGCAACTTGAGGGCAGCCCAAGATTTGGACACTAATCTATCAGATAATTTAGTTATGTCATGGCTTCTGAGCGCCTAATCTCCTGAAGACAGTCGCAATGCACAACTTTTAACATATTTTCTAGTACACAACAACAAATTTAAGGTAAGACATTTTACGGCATAAAAATACTGTAGAAGTCTTAGGCGCCGAAACTTCTGACACCTTAAGGAGAACGTTCTCACTTCTCTCAAGGATTTCACCACACGACTTGATAGGTGATTCTGGTACCGTTACGAGGAAAGAACATGTGCTTTCAGAATCAATAAAATGTAAATAGTAACACGTATTTTATTTACATAGGGATAGACAACCTTAAAAAGCCTTGGTGAAAAGCCTTGATCAGAAATGGTCAAGAAGAGCAGATATAAGAAAGGCCCAAACCCAATAAAAGACCTGCTACGCCGCCTACTTCATTAAGAGAAAGAAGGTTCACTTAGCCTGTGCTCTCTGATACACTTCCCTGACACAGATGGCTAGCAATAGCACCCTTCCATTTCTCTTTTAGTAAGAAAAGCAGCAAAAAACTTTGGCAAAACCGTAGTAGTTATGTGTTATAAAGAACGGATCAGGGCAACACCATTAAATGGCTTGCGAAACATTTCGAGAGCTGTCCACTCTCGGGCGTCGCGAAACCTCTAGTTCAATTTGGAAGAATCAATTTTGCTATTTGTTGATGGATACTCGCGCGGTCCATAAAGGGATCCAGGAACCAAGCCACGGGATTAGAGTGGAATGTGGGGAATGAGGAATCGAGGACAAAGTATGAAAACGAAACAAAGAAAACGAAATGGATACATATGTCCTGCTCTGGACATGTTCCTCATACCTATATTCCTGTATTCAACCGTGCAAAATCTTTAGGATGTGGCTTCGAACGTTTGGTTCTTCACAATCGTAAAGAACCAAATGTTTAGCGAACCATTTCGTGAACAGTTTCCCTTTCCATTTTCAATTTTCGATTCTCAATTTTTTCAGTTTTTCTTATATTTATCAACTTCTTAGAAAACTTCCAAAGGAAAAATTTCACAGTGTACGAAGGCATGCCAAAAATATTTTCCATTACCTCATGAGACGTATATAACTGCGCAATCAATGGCAACTAAGGACTTCTTCTCAATGACTTTCACTGGTGGAGATATCCCAACGCAACGGTTTTGATTTATCGAAAGTAGGGTCTATCCTAGTTGGAGGGGCACCGCTAAAGAAGCGAAACAGACATAAACAGGGTGGCCTTTCCTCGGTAGGACATTGTATAGAAGGGTTCTCTGGTATGCCAGCTCAGTGTGTAGTGGAATATGGATGGAACATGGAATAGCTCAATCTCAATTTTACTGCCGTCGTCAAAATAACCTGTGAGTAAAGTGCACCCACACCCAAGGATATTCTTAAAGTAACTACCCTAAACGAAGTTACGCTGAGTTAAATTTAGTAGTCGAAAAAATATAAAAAAAATTTTCGGGTCGATCTGATATTAAATCAGGGACAGTAGAATAAAAATAAGGGAGAAAAGGTTGCACCCATCAATCCCTTTTAGCAACGGATCGCGCATTTTACTTCCACAGCGTGTAGAAATTTCGAAACTAAAGCACTATTAGAAAACTTCGATTCCCAGGTACGAACCAAGTTTAATACACGCTTAGTGAAGTGTTACTTTTTTGCATGCATGCATTAGACGCAATGTAGGGAGCGTCGTAGCACTTCAGATGGCAGCCAATGCAATTTATACACATCGAATAAATATTGATGGCAAGTCTACTATCTTACCATAACCGTTAGTTGTTAAGGAGATTTTAAGAGCCTATTACTTTCTGCTTTCAGCAAAAATCTAATTTTGAGCTTTATTTTCTCTTATTCAAGCACTTATCCATTTTTGTTTATACAGGCTTCAAAACAAAAATGGTGGTAAAGACATAGACACATTATAAAGATGGATTTTTCATAGGCTATTCAGCAAAAGTGGCGTAAAGATCAAGGTTCTGGCTCGATGATGTTTTTCACTCACCAGGAGCGCAGCTTTTGTATGCAGCTCATCGTCTGTGTAATTCATGAATAAGTTCTAGCAGCCGACCTCACCAACACATTACCCCTGGTCAATTTCTCTGAAGTTTAGTGGATACCTGTGGCTCTACGTATACTCGCTCTGAAACTGCCTGCTCGTCTGCATTCATGGACGGACGTCAAAGTCCGTACTGCCGACGACTCGATGGGACGACAATTGCTTAAGAATGCACCCATCTTACATTCCTCTGCCGTCGCAGCAGGTCTCCTCACACTGCAACGAGCCCGTCGAAAGTGGAGCGCTAGGCAGTCCTATACTCGGCTACTATGAGGATCCTTCAAAAGAGGCGGCAAATTAAAAATGACAGGAGAGTGCAAGCGTTTCACGCATGTAGGAACTATATGCCCTTTGACTTATAGGCGTGGGAAGTAGAAGCTTTTACTTTCGTCCCGATTGTGTGCAATCAGCGGAATTCCTCTTATGGCTTCGTGCTGATGATGATCGCCGAGAAACAGATTGGCTTTCCCTATAGGATCCAGTGAATGAGGAAAAATCACGAACAGCACAATGTGGAAAAAATGAGAATTCTCTGTTGTATGCGAAAGAGAATTGTCACTTTCTGATTGCTTTCTGAGATTTATTCGAGGTTACGGTCGGTTTTTTATTGTGTGTCGTGTTGTTCGGAGGTCCAGTGTGACAGCTATTGACATACTGCTTCAAACGATATGCAGGCCAATCACACCACATCTCAACAAGAAGGATTAAGTCCCATTTGTGACCTTCCGGCTCGTCTTGGAACTCGTCAGTGAAATCGACCCCCCTCCTCCACTCTCCACCCCCCCCCCACCCACCTCTAAGTAATTACTCGATTCGATGGGAATTGCGATCATGGAGTTCTACGGTAGAGTCTTCCGTTCAGTGCTCTGCGTTTTAGGCCAAGGAGCAGGTTTAGCACACATTCGAATTTCTTCCATGATCACTGATAGAAGCAGAGTGCATGGCGCATTCCACGAAGGAATTTGTCGACCGTTATTCTTTTTCATCGTTTGATGCGCTCCCATAAATTCAAACCTGAAATGAGAAATCTAACTCCTCCATTGATGGCCAGTAAAATAAAGCAGTCTTTAGAACTCATGAGTGAGTCAGAATATACACGTATTTTTACTGAATGCGAAGGATTCTTGGAAAATTTGAACAGCACAACAGCAAATGATTTGCAATATTAAACAATCTTGCAGGCCTTGAAAAGTCCTTCGAGATAGCCCTCAACCGCTTAATTGAGCATAGCTGCTTCTAAAAAGCCTTACTTTTTGGAAAAAATGGGGCTAACTATCTGGACCACGGTTGCAAAGAAAACAGCATTACTTCCAAATTCGGACGAGAAATGCGGCAAGGGTGTTGACCATCTTCGTGGCACAGAAGTGCTATAAACAAAGGAATTATTCGGCTTAATAAGCAGTTAAACAATTGCCTTGACGCTAAATTAAATTAGAGCAATCAAAATAGCACTCGGAACTTAAAAAGAATAGAAAAAGAAATAGAGAAATTCAACGAATATCTCAGCGCATTTTCAGCAATGAGAAAGTGAATGCCTTAAGAAAACAGTCAAATGGCGTTCTCGCCTGAAAAGTTAACCAAGGTCACCACATATATAGAGAAGGCGATAAATCTGGAGTCCCAGATAGGGAACGGAAATCACATGTAGGCGTTGTGTCTAATAGGCTGAAAGAATGTTATTGTTACTCTCGTAACCATTTCAATAAATCATAGCTCGACTAAGAACTCGGCTTTTTAGTCAAGGTGAGGTTCATTCCCTTCGTTATGCTGCTGTCTTGCAGCTACCTCTTTCACTTTGATGAGTCCCTGGCACAGACTCCTTTAAGTCGTTAGTGATGCGTTCGACTTAAATCGCTTTTTAAAAACTCATAACAATCTGTAAGACGAGTTCTACGTTTGAAGATGAGATTCTCATGAAACGAAGTGCAGAAAGTTTATAGAAATGTAGTAGAAATCTCTTTAGAAAACAAAAGGAAGAAAAGGAAAAAGAAAGGCAGTACTGCGCATCGAAGATAACAAATCAGTCCTCGAACGGAGTGGCCATCCAGAGCAGCGGCATTAACGGGTGAGCTGGAGAGCGGCCTCCAAAAGGGAGAATAAGCACATGTTCGGTTGAGCACAGTGAATACGGACGCCATCGAGAGCTCAAGTGCGAATATCGAAAACGTTAAACGTTGGGGCTAAATTACCCTGGAAAAACCGAAAGACGCACGCAAGCAAATGCCTCGGAGATGAGTTCCTTCTCAGAACATGAAGGCTATCGATGACCCCTCCCTATTGCTGAGAGTAAAAAGTGCTCCCCGCGCGTATATAACATACTTTCTGGCCGATTCATGATGAGGGCTTCCTGGCTCTTCCTAGAGTTATGTCATCAAGGTTGTGCGAAGTCGCGTCTGGATACCTACGACATCGTATGATGAGAAATGTGGTCGGATTTCTCAGAGGCGAGAGAACCGCTTGAGTTTTTAATAAAAATTCGCAATTCCGGCTTTTGATGAGGTGTCTGAAGCTTAGGATTAAATCAAAGAAATGCACAGCTTCTATGTTGCATGAGATATCCCGTGTCCACATCGATACTGCACATCTTTCAAAGGTATTGGAAAGTAAAATGTATAACAATGGCATTTATTTATTTATTTATTTATAGATGCACCATAAGTGCGCTACAACAAGAACATGAACACGCAAATTCCGTATGAACTCAGATAAACACAATGCAATAAACTTAACACTGAACACTGACGAGACAAATAAAGACAATAAATCAATATGCGCTGTAATTGATAAAGTTTAGTGTTTCGCATCGATTCAGAAGCTTAAATACAAAACTGCAGTAAGGAACCAAAACATCTAAAGGGACTAAAAATAAAATGTCCATTTGAATGAATAAAAATTAGAACGCCGATAATTTACAACACTAAATTGTTGTAAACGTCTGCTTGGCGCTCAGTATAGCTATGGTGTGATTCCGATGGATAGAGAATCACTTTCGAGCAGCTTAGTCAAACGGAAGCACCTAGGAGTCCGGTCTTATTCCGGTCATACCTAGGCCTTCATTACGCTTCCATTCGATACTGCTTCCATAGGAACTGAGGTGGTCAAACCGAACTTGCAGACGTAAATTGTTTCAAGTAAAGCATGACTCTGCGCACTATATATGTGAATATATTATATAAAAAAACATAACCATGAGAAAAAATCCATGGTGGTTCCTTCGCATTTAAGCACTGAATAGCCTCTAACTTCAGTCATGAATCGAAGCAGGCATATTGATATTGCATTTAGGATGCTTTACTATTTATCTACGTACCCCGCAAACGTTTATCTTACAGGAACCTCTTTCCAAAGGAATGAGATGAAATGGTGAGACAGGAACAGAGCAGTGATCTATCCAGGGTTCTTGGTCTTGCCCTTTGCGTCGTCGTGGAAAGCTGCCCAGCTGCCGGCTGCACCTGATTTCCTGGTGGAAACCAAGGCAGCACGGCTGATTGCATTATGAGTCGGACACTATTACCTCAACAGTAGGTAAGAACCTCAGAGCGCATGCGTCGTTAGTACTACTGCTATCTGGAGAGGAACGGTCTTTCCGTCTACAAATCCCGGCAGAAAAGTACACCACCTCTTCTAGTAGCTTACTGATATCTGTTCTGAAGAGCAGCGCAAAATCAAAAAAGGCGTATGTAATGGAAAAGCTCTCCTGAAAAACAAGTATAATTAATTGTTAGTTATAAAACGAGCATAAGATAATATAATTCGACGTTGACTAATAATTTTTGAATGCCACGTGTCTTGCTTTAGTAAAAGAGATAGAAAGTAGGTGAAATGCGGATTTCGCCCGTACTCTGTGAAAAGCCAATAGGTAAATCACGTTTGCTACCAATTGATGCATGCACACTATTATAACCGTTTACCGTTCATCGACCTGAAGAAGGCATCTGACTCTGTCGAGACTGACGAAGTCACCAAAGCCCTGGTCAGTCGCTGTTCGTACATCAGAATACCTCGAGAGTATTGTGGGTTCGCGATCAAGATCTCATCATTCGACCCCAAGACTCTACAACGACGTCGTCGTTAAGGTGAAGAGGAGGGTGCAGGGATACCCCAAGGCCTCCAGCGCCAGCTTTGAAAATGTCATGTGCGAACTAGAACGGGAAGACACGGGAGTGGAAGTGGACGGCCGGCAGCCGCACCATCTTCGCTTCGCTGGCGACATCGTGCTGCGCAACGAGCGATAGCCGAGGGGAGCGAATGATGGCCGACTTCGGCCGTGCATGAGAAAGCGTTGGACTGCAGCGAAATCTTAAGAAGAGGATGTTCGTGAGAAACCTGCGAGTTTCTGATGCTCATTTCCTCTCCCCCCCCCCCCCCAACGTGACGACCACCTCCGCATGCTCCAGCTACGTAGCGACTGCGAAGTCAACATGGTCAGTGATCTAGTGCCAGAGCTAGACAGAAGAATGAAAGAATGAATCGCTCGGGAAACTTTCAAGAGCGTCGAAGAAGTAGTGAAGAAGTTGAATAACGTCCGGCGGTCAATTATCATGCTTGCTAACGAAGCCCAACACCGATTTATCCTTGTATTCAGCCACCTAAATAACTTAACTTTGCCATCTCGAAAGCGTAGAAAATCCGTTTAAAAGCGGTGCTCGCCGACGCCAATCCAGCCGAATATGTGTCTAGGGTTTGAAATAAAGCTCCGGCGGGTTTCATAAACAAGCTGTTTGGAGAATTTGCCAAAATTTATTTATTGATTTACTTATTTACTACTTCTCTTTTATCGCTACGGCAGAAACAAGCAGCTAGTGCTTCTTCTGTGAAGAGTTCAACATGCCTCTTTGGATTCTCTTCAACCAGAGCGATCTAATTTCCCATTACTTTCTTGGTTCTTGTCCCTCTCTATCTAGTGATGTCGTCCAACCATTTTGCTCTTGGCCTTCTTAACTTCGTTTTTATCAGGTATCCAATCGGATGCAACGAACGCTCGGTTCCAAAGCTAATTTGCAAACAGCCGCTGCAGACAGCCATTTTGAGCGCATGATAATCTCAAATGTTGAGCCTGTGACGAATAGCTCTCGACCGCCCAAAAGAAACATTAAGAATCGCTCTTTCAAGCCTCCGCTGGGCGGATTGTAGCCTTGTAGCTGACTGTTTTGTATACGTTTCGAAACCGTATTAAAACAGCAGGAAGCACGCAAGAGCTAACGAGTTTCTTTTTCAGCCAGACTTCGACGATCTTGGAACGAAGAAACAATTGGCATTTAAAGTAGACTTCTCTTCTTGCTTGAATCCTCCCCTGAATTTTTGGGGGTTGAGCGGGTTTGATAAGAGATAGATAGATATTTCACCTTATATCCGTATGAATAAAATACAGGTCCGCTATGATCTAAACATCTTCCGTCTATGTACGGTCAGCACTTAAATTCGTCAAAAATTACAAAAACAGTAAAGCTGTGGGGCAACGAAATTTGGGGAGAGGTGAATGTGTATAAGGAAAAAGTACACAAATCTGATGACTAATCAATGAAGGGCGCTTGTAGCACAGTGGAGGAGGCGCTGACTGTCGCCTCCACCCGATACCAGGTTCGTGATTCGGATTTCCCGCCTAGGCCAGCCAAGCCTTCAATCCCTCCTGGGTCGGTGAATTGGTACCAGAGTTGTCTAAGAAGGATAAAGCGCTGACTTGTTCATCGGCTGGCCACCGAAATTCATTGTATGATAAAAACGCAAATACGCATTCAAATCGCCTTCACGACATCCTGTAGAACTAGAATGTGTGGCGCATCTCAAAAGGGATTGAGTAACACAGTCCTTTATCCTTTATTTTTTTTAAAATAACGCTGTCTGCGCTCATCTCAGCACTTCAGAGTAAACATAAAATGCTGTTTTTTAGTAGAAGTATCAGAATTTTGTGCTCATTCAAAGAAGTCTTTTTTCGATACCTTCAAACGCCGAATTTTTATTAAAAGTTTTCTTTAATCATACTTCTGCCTATTCTGACTCCCTAAACCATGTACACTTAGACTTCTTCTTCTTCTTCTTCTTCTTCTTCTTCTTCTTCAGCGTTTGTTCCGCATCGTAGCGGGGTCCGCTATTCTGGTGTTATGCCGCCACCCTTCCCGATCCAGCGCTAGATCAGAGCAAACACCAATAATCTTCAAGTCCGCATGTAACGTATCTAACCAGCGCTGCTTTGGGCGCCCTCTAGGCCGCTTTCCTATTACCTCGAAGTTAAGGCCTATCTTGCGTACGCTGTCTTCCTTTCCACGCAGAACGTGGCCGTACCATCGCAAGCGAGCTTCGCGCATCTTCTCGGCTATCGGCGCCACACCGAACTTCTGCCGAATAGCATCGTTTCGAATGCGGTCCATGCGCGTGACTCCAGCCGTCCAGCGCAGCATCTTCGTCTCCATGACGTTGAGGCGCGTTTCAACTTCCTTTGTCACAGGCCAACACTCAACGCCGTACATTGCTACTGACCGGACGACTACTCTGCTGTATATCTTCGACTTCAAGCGCTCCGGTATCTTCCTATCGCAGAGCACCCCAGTCAACGAGCGCCACTTGGACCAAGCTGCACTCACGGGTGAATTCACTTCAATCATCAGCTTGCCATCAGACGTGACTGCTGATCCCAGGTACTTAAAGACCGAAGTGCGTGGGAGCTCGATGCCGTTAACCTTGATGGAGCTGGACTCAGTAACGTCCGTTGTTAGATATTCGGTCTTCTTCACGGTCGGTTTGAGTCCGAACCGCTCCAAGCGGTCACACCAAGCTTGCACCTCTCGCTCGAATTCGCCTTTATCTTCGCTAGCCAGCATTACGTCATCAGCATAAAGCAACGTCCAAGGGACGGGGTTCTGAAGATCTCGTATGATGGCATCCATGACGACAACAAAGAGGAGTGGAGAAAGCGCAGAACCCTGATATACCCCGACAGAGATGGGAAACTCCATCGAAGTTCCAGCTGCAGCTTGAACTCGACTCTTTGGGCGAGAGTTGAGAATTCGCACCCACTTTATGAGCTCTTCAGGAACTCCATGATGTCGCAAGGCGTACCATATCACTTCACGCGGTACGCGGTCAAAGGCCTTCTCTAAGTCGAGAAAGGCGATATGCACCGGCTTCTGTTTCTCGCGATGGGTCTCTATCAGGAGGCGGGCGGCGTGTATGGCATCAAAGGTGCCGCAGCCAGCCACGAAGCCGCACTGATTGCTGGACAGCTGGACGATGTCCCGAATTCGTCCATCGACAACTCGCTCAAAGATCTTCATGCTGTGCGAAAGCAAGCAAATCGGACGGTAATTGGAGCAGTCTGCAGGACTGCCCTTCTTCTTCCAAATCGGAATCGTCGTACTTTGGCGCCAACACTCAGGCACTTTTTTCTCCGCCACCTGATTAGAGAACTTCGCCAACCACTTAGCAGGGTACCAAAACTTCGACTTCCACAGTTCTGCTGCCACGTCGTCGGGCCCAGTCACTTTGCCTGGCCTCATCTTCTTCAAAGCCGCTTCAATCTCCTCCACGGTGATCTTCTAAACGAAGCCGTTGGTTGGAGCGGTTGAGGGATGGCTGGATGAGGAAATTCTACTGTAGAGATTTCCTCAAAGTAATCGCGCCATCGCTTCAATGCATTCTTGCGGTCCATAAGAAGATGGCCGTTCTCATCATTGATGCCGAAGAACTTTTCGATGTCCTCGGTCTGGCGATGGCGATTCTTTGCGAGTCGGTACAGATACCGCTCACCATCGCGCGACTCGAGCTTCTCGTTGACATCTCCATTATGAGTGGCTTTGGCAACAGCCACGGCCTTCCTTGCAGCTTTCTTCGCTTCTTGGTACATCCGCCAGTTATCGGCTGTATTTTCGCCGAGAAACACGTGAGAGAGCGTCTTCTTCTCTCGAACTTTGGGTTTCACGTCATCTATCCACAGCCATGCCTGCCTGTCGACCTTCCCTCGTCCAGGCCTCGTGATGCCGAGCTCCGACCGTGCAGCGTGACGAATCGCGTCGGTCGCCTTCTTCCAAGTTTCGTCGACAGTCGTGACTGTCGGTAACCGCACGCGAGAAATCACAGCTGCTTCCTTCTCTCCCATTCGCCACCAATTGATTCTTGGTGCACCGCATCGCTCGACTTGCTTCAGCCTCGGAGGGGCGATCTTAGAGTGCAGATCAGCGGTGGTGCTGTGGGGCGATCGTCTCATACGGCACGACCTTCGCTTCTGTGACAAGACTTCGGTCTTGATCCTTCACAAGGACAAAGTCCATCTGAGTCCTGGTGTTCCCGCTATAGAACGAGATGAGGTGGGAATCGCATTTGCGAAATACGGTGTTCACTATGGTGAGGTTGTGCGATTCCGCATATTCAAGGATACGCTCACCATCGGCGTTAGGCGACTCGTAACCGAAACCACCATGAAGGCTGTACACGTCCTTGGCACCTACGTGCCCATTAAGGCCGCCAGCGACTATGATGACATCTTTTGAAGGTACCCCAGCTGTCTTCTCATTAAGCAGGCTCCAAAACTCTTCCATGGCTTGATACGAGCAGCCAGTCTGTGGAGCATACGCAGAGAAGAAGTGATAGAGTCGCTCCTTCGCGGCGACAACGATCTTCATCAATCGATCGTCAAAGCGCTCAACGCTTACAATCGAGTCACGAAATCGTTCGGAGACGATTATTCCGACACCACTGGTGGTCCTGGGACTTCCACATAGAACGGCCTTGAAGCCACGTCCTATGTCCATTGACTTGCTGCAGGACCACCTCGTCTCCTGCACAGCACAGAAATCAACTCTTCTACGCTCCAGTGCTTCAACCAACTCGCACGAGCGGCACGCCAACGTACACACATTCAGCGTAGCCACGCGGGTCCTGCTTAGGTTACGGGACTTTCGGACTAACTCAATTGCCCCCCGATGCCGTCCTCGCGTCAGGGGCCCTCACATATTTTTCACACTCGCTGGGCTTTGCGAGTGCGCGTCGGCTCACGCGGACGCCGTAGCACTATCTCGACAAACGTGAACAGTCATACACCATGTGATGTGACATTTGTCTTCGTAGGCCGGCTTGTCGCCTGCAATCGAATATCCATGATCGGCTTAGCTCGCAGAGCGAACATTTTCCAGTGACACCACGTGGAGGAACGGACATCGCCACCAAACCATGTACACTTAGACTGCAGACACGTATAATTTAGTGTGTAAAAATTCACTCTATTGCGAAAAGTGTTCAATCTAATATGAAAAAGGTATTATGTCTAGTTGCGCAGGATAAAAACGCGAACTGATCTTGAATTCTGTTCTCACCTAGATCGACTTAGCTGCGTCCGACTATTGGTGGCGAACGCCCTCGCGAAGGAGAATACATGGCGCATCCGAAAGGCGTTGACCAGCGCTGAACTTTTTCACATCTTCAAGGCTTTGTCGCGTTTAATAGTACTAGGTAGTAGAGGGTGAACGCAGTAGGGACCTTACTGTATCAGTTGTTATTTGACTTTCTGAAAAACAGTGATTTAAGCAAAGACGTAAGAAAAACTGGTGCATTAGCGCAGAAAGACGCCTGCGACTAAATGAGTACCGCGAAAGTCGCTGAGAGTGCGTGAATCTTAGTTCTCTAACGACTCACTCTCTACAGATCGGAATTCCCAACACCCTAAAAAGCACAGCAGTGGTTGTGATGCAGGAAAACACTGGTTTTTAGAGCGCAATCCATGCGGCCTTGCAGAAGATTTAATTCATCTCAATGACTCAAAGCACTTAGGCGTTGAAAGCGTGTGCAGTAGGAAACATATATCACTTTCCATTGATGTAAAGACCCCTAGGCGAATTGAAATGATTCACTGGCTGCGCACTGCTTCTCCTAAAGTCGTCAAGAGAATGACGTTTAGACATCTAACTTTGGATGCGTTCACGTTCAGAGCGGAAATGCGATGGATAAAACAAGGAAGGAGGTATTCAGTCCAAACAGTGATACGTTATTCCACTTGGCGAGTGAATGCGTAGATGCTCCCACATACACTTCACCCCTGAAGACGGATGCCTTTATAACACATGGAACCACTCAAAATTCTCCCCGAAAAATCGGCTCAGGCGGCATATAAGCGTGGAGGAGGCCAAGGTCCAAGCAGGCCATGCACGCCCTCAGGTGCAGATAATCACGGCGCTAATTCAATCGCGACTCCGTCGAGCTCCTTGGTAACCTGAGCTCGGTGTTGTGGTGGCCGATTCGCGACGGGAGCCGTAGAAGGTCGTCGTCGGGCGAGGATTTCCAGTGGGAAGAGTCACCTGGAGATGTTAGAGAGCACTTTGGAGATCGATGACATGGGCGGATTTCATTCGCGGTGGAGAGTCACTCGACGAGCCGCGAGACTCCAGACACGCAAACGTCGTCCGTCGTCGGATGCGTGATCAAAATGAAGCCGCTCTACGACTCCGACAACTGAAACTCGCTTCCGAGTCCATCGGCTTCCCTTGCGCACGTGCTGGCCACTTCAAGGCAGAGTGAACAATACTCACGGTACTAGCAACTAATCGTAAGGTTCTATGGGTCAGCCCTAGCGTAACCAGCCCGAAATGCTTACTACTAAACTCAAAACCCCCTGAGTCTACCTCACCGAAAAGGCGCGGGAGCTGCACCTCACATAAATTTTGCAACAAAGTGGACAAAAGACATTTCCAAGATCTTGTACACTTCTCTTTTACTTGATCACTGGACAGGAAGTACGCTAAAATTTCGGACCAGCAGTCAATATCTACATAGTTATTCTGCAGTTGCCCTATTTGCCGATCAAACACAATACATGCAGTATAAATAAGTGGCCGAATAATTCAATAAAATAAGATATATTGCTCCCATAACCATGTTTTGTTGCGATCAAAACTCTAGCGCCTGGTGAAATTCGAACCCGCACCTCCTGCTTACCGGGCGAGAAAGCTCTATGCCATTATCAAACATCAGCGCCGGTGTGTAATGACATGGAGCATTTCCGCCCGGTCAACAGGAGATGCGGGTTCGAGTCCCTCCTGCTGCTAGAGTTTTGATCGCAGCAAAACATTGTTGTAAGAGCTGACAACCTCGACACCAGCTACTGTGATGCTTAAAGAAAATGAATTAAATCCTACGATATAGTTTTTTTTTCGGCACGACATATTTAGAAAAGTAAGCGCTAAGGTTTGAAATGCGCCGTGGGTTCTTACGCCTGCGAGATTCGTAGGCTACGTTAACGCTTGTTTGGAATGCACACTGAGTCACAGTTGGTCTGTAACAATTCAGGGAAGCGAAGAGGCAGCAAAGACAACATTTCTTGTGAGAAGAACCTAAGATCGTTAGAGGTATTTGGACGATCAATGCTTCCTGTCTACTGCTCCAGAATGGACTCGTGGACAGCAAAATCCAGCTGAACTTCTGTACAGTGCAGGTGTGAGCTCCTCGGCTTCGGACCAACACTACCGAGGATTCCAAGCAGACAGGTTGATGTCTGTTATTCATCTCTCACATTTTGGCCAAGGCTAGCCTATCCAGCCCTAGATTAGCTTTTATGCGGCGAGCGGGCATAGGATAAGTGCCACAATGAAGAATTAACTATAGGGCTGTTAAGCCACAACAAAGGTCGCTTGGAAGCTAGAGCTCAAAGCTATTACGAAAAAAGACAAAGACGTGTGAACACAAGCTTCGGAGTCGAGCACAAACCCAGATGAGGACCCAAATTTGGTACAGGACTTACAAAAAATGGAGAATTCACGTTACTGTAACGCCTTGTAAGCCTGCATTGATCGCAGGAGCAATATGCATTCATTCGAAAGCTCTTAGCTAGCTCAGTTCTTGAATCAGTTGCCCGACTTATTCACAGTACCTTGCGGCCGCTGACATTTCCTGAGCCGCTTGTTTGCAATATGTACTCGGGAAATAGGGTAGAATGAGGGTTTGTTGTAATAATAGCACTGATCTCCGCAATCTATTATTTGACGTGGGTTCAAATGTCGTTTGCAACCTCCCGTTTTGCTTGCGTATTAGTTTTTAGTCCTCAATGCTACATTTCACCTATTGCCTCATTTAGCCCTAGCCCTTCATGCTTAACGTTGCTTAAAATCCACTCACAACCTCAACAAAGCCCACCAGTCTAACTCTCACCACTATTACTATCACTTACCCTGCGACTTATTTTTAGCGGCGACGCCAGTTGGGGCTTATGGCAGTCAGGTCTCCCATCGCAACTGAGCAACTGCCAGTTTGTTAGCTTCAGCGTCCACAGGTCGAAACTGCACAGTGTCTACTGCAGTCAATATTTTACATTTAAGGCGCTATGGGAAAGATTTCCGTGAACGGGATCTCGTTGGAGACAAGCGATGCAGAACCTCTCCTGTCGTCAACCCATCGCACCCTGAAGAACGTGCAAAACAGTCCGAATAGCCTGCTACCAAGAATGACGCGAAGGTCATGTGTAGGATGAAGAAGCACCTCTTCTGCAGGCACTAATCGAGGCGCCCAAGCAAGCCGAACCGAACGCGATTTCACATTCAGGAACAACAGCTCATCTAGGCCGGGAGCAATACTTCAGAACTTGTGCCCAGACGGTCGCTGCAGTGCGTGTGTGAGTTATGGTTAAGCAGCTCCTGACGGCGTTACTAATGGAGGAAACCCTAATTAAGCACCTGCGCAAAAGGGCAACCGGATCGAGATACTATGGTGACAGCGCCGTCATTAAAATAACGTCACTTACGCGCAAGCTCAGTCGATAGAGCCAGTGATAAGTACTTTTAAGAAACACTGGATGGAGTCCGCTGACGCTTCCAGAGGCACAGGGACTAAAGCCGCGTAGCCAGGTGATGACTATCATGCAGTTGCCAGCATTTATTTGAATACGCCTTTTCAGGCAAGACGACACTTCACCGCCGCACGTCTACCTCTAGGAGACGATGTTCCGACGTCCTGCCATCCGAAGTGCGTCATGCGGTCGAGACGATGTCCAAAGGAAAATCAACAGGCATCAGACGGAGTCACTGTTGAAATTCGACTGGCTTTTGGTCACAAACTGTTTAGCGCCTTGACGCAGCGCTTTTCGCGATATGTACGTAACGCAATGCGAAGTACAGTCTGCTTGGAAGAGATCCAGGACGACTCTGCTGTTTAAAAAAGGCGACAGAGAGGACCTTTCCAACTATCAGCCGATAGCTCTCCTACTGGCGCTATATAAGGTCTTTACCAGGTGTCTCCTATCACGCATCAGGAGAACTCTGGAAGAAGCGCAACCGATGGAGCAGGCAGCCTTCCGACGGAAATTCAGCACCTTTGAAGACATACTCACCTGCTGTTGACTAAGCTACTTGAGGATACCACGATGTTTATCGATTACCACAAAACGTTCGATTCAGTGGAACCGCGGAACGTTTGGGAAGAACACAACGAACAGGGGATCGAACCAGGTTACACGAACATTGTGAGCAAATGCTACACCGGATGCGTCACTGTATTGCAATCATTCCATCGCGACTTAGAGGTGGCTGTGGAAAGAGGCGTACGTCAAGGTGATTCCACCTCTCCCAACATCTTCTCAGCGTATTTGGAATCAACCATCCGTCGCTGGAATGGGAGCGACTACAGCATGCAAGTTGATGTTGGGCAGCTGAAGCACCTGAGATTTCCCGACGATATTGCCGACCAAAACGTCGAAGACGAAATTTATGAGGAACGAGTTCGTGGGCGGTGACCCAGTACTGTTTGAAGGATAAAGATAAAGGATAAAGGACGGCGTTACTCCATACCTTCTAGGATGCGCCACGCATTCTACTTCTATATATCGTATCGTGGAGGCGACATGAATGCGTATTTCGCCATACAATGACTTGCGGTGGCCAGCCGATGAACAAGTCAGCGCTTTATCCTTCTCAGACACGTCTGGTACCAATTCACCTACCCCTGAGGGATGGAAGGCTTGGTTGGCCTGGGCGGGAAATCCGAACCAGGAACCTGGTATCGGGTGCACGCGACAGTCGGCGCCTCCTCCGGCTGCGCTACGCGCGCCCTTACTGTTTGAAGGAGCTCCTTTAAAGGAAGTCGGAGATTACGTCTACCTCGGGCGACTGCTGAACATGTAGAAGGAACTCAGACCGGAAATATCACGAAGGAAAATAGCGGAATGGGCGGCATACAATTCTGTGAGAGGCGTGGTCGAGAGCTGCAGTGACTGTGAATTGGGAGGTAATATCTTCAACTCCACAGTTCTCCCAGCGTTGTGCTACGCGTGCGAAACTGTAACAAAGGCAGTAGAAGATCAATTACGAAGAGTGCAAACGGCCTTGGAAAGGAAGATGGTCGGCATCTCTCCACACCAGCAGCGACTCTCCGGATTGCACAATGAACAAATCCGAGCAATGTCTAGAGTCCGGTATGTCATTCTTCATATCGATGAAGCGAAACACCATTTCGCTGGACATTTGATGAGACGAAAGGACGGGCTTTGGAGTACCCCCACTGTCTATTGAGAACCACTCAGCAAGAAACGACCACTCGGTCGTCCTCCTCTATGATGGCAAAATTCGCTCGCTCATCGGAACAGCATACGTAACTCTAACATTAACTCGATTATAGTGCTCGTCCACCGGTCAATGTAGGCTCAAGATCGAACAAGGTGGCGAACAAGCTGGGATCCGCAAGACAAATCGTTGCTGAGGAACGGGTCGCATGTATCGCAAGTATTTGAATACGCTTAGGACTTCGCTGTTTTTCTTCGTCCTCTACACTTTGCTGTTCGATAATGTAATTTCTCTAATTCTCAAAAAAAGTCACTTTCGAATAAGAGCGGAACGTCTCCTTTTTTCCAGAATTTGGAGCTTCTACCGTTTTTTAAATGAATGAAACAGGGAACACGGAAGGAGCGGTGACTATCCAAGGCTCCGAGTCAAGCCTATGTCTTACGTGAACGAAAAAAAAAACTCCTAAGCTTGTTGCAGTATCCACACACGGTTTCAAAACATGTCAAGGAAGCTCTTGTGCTTTCTTTGGTCGACCAAATGTGAGCACGGCCTCCTCTGGCTGTGCTAGATGCTTCATTCAACCTCACACAAAATTAGTGAGAAATAGCATAGTTGCGCTTTGAATCCCTCCTTCTTCTTTCAGCAATTCTTATTCTACGGTCGCCGACTCTCGTTTAGCTACTTCTCACCAACTATGTGTGAGGTTGAAAGAAGCATCTAGCACAGCTAGATGAGACGCTGGCTGTCGCGTACATCGCGAACACATCCGGCACCGCTCAGGATAATCACGTCTTCTATCACTCCAGATCGGTGCCAGGATGAACTATTTTAGTGAAAGGATCCAAACCCTAAGTTGGTTATCCCTTGATCACTATAAGACATTGTACTTACACGTCAAATATGCACCCAAATTGCTTCCACAATATTGTATTAGGTTATGTGGAGATAATTCAACCACTTGTGCAAATTTTTCAAATTTATTTCCCTCGTTTCATACATACAGCAACTTGCGAGCATATGCACTAGTATTATCTACAAAATATTGCCATCTGTCAATAATAAAGTAGTAGATCCCGCTTTTATAGACTTCCCGGGGTTTTGACGTAAAAACTCGGCGAAACACTTATCAAGTTGCTCCTGTCGTCAAATTGTTTCTCCTGCAAATGGTTCATCAACGAAAGAAACATATGGCAGTCCGTTGGAGCAAGGTCCGGTGAATAACGGTAGATGAGCCAGCACATGCCATCCGACAGACTGGAGTTCTTCCTGAGTCTTCCTTCCAACGCGTGGACGCACATTGTCGTGAAGGAACGAGATCTTGTCTTGTTAAGCACGAAGAACTGCTTCAACGCTATCCATCTGCCTGCAGTAGGCATCGCTAGTGGCAGTAGTGTTTGCACGTAGCAACTCCCGGTGAATGACTCCTGTGCTACTCCACCAGACACTGGTCATCACCTTTTTTGGCGAAGTTCCGATCTTGGCGTGGGAATTCCTGCTTGGCAGCGACTGAGCCACTGCCGCTATCGCGTGTGTTTAACATAGACTACCCATTTTCCTTCGCCAGTGACCAGATTCTCGAGCCAAGAAAAACTCCACCGTGAAGTCAAGAAGTTTGTGCACGCATCCTGGCGCACCTGTAGCTGGTGGCCGCTGTGTTCATGGGCATCCATGCACCATATCTACATGTCTTCCCAAGGTCACACAGGTGTTGAGCTACAGTGATGTTACTGCACTCGAGCTCCTCTGCCCAATCACGGGTGCAATGCTGGGGTCCTCCTGAACCAGCTCCAGAATGAGCTCCTCATTCACTGCAACTGGCCTTCCAGACCGCAGTTGGTCCTCCAAGCAAAGTCTCCGCTCTTGAATTTCCGCAACCATACTTTCGCTGTGTCGTACGCGACCATGGTAGGACCCATTGTTCCACATGTGTTATCCACCGCGATCCTTGCACTGAATTGCTTTTTGAACTCGTAAAGCAAAAGAACTTGCTTGCAGTCGAGAGCGATTTGCTCTGCCACTGTCGTAACGGAATACGACGGCAATAGTGGTAAATGTAGGTCATATATCAGCCTACATAACGCCAAAGTAAGTGGAGTGAAACACTTTTTACAACCTAGTAGAATGCTTGGCATATTCTGCAAAGAGAATGATCAACGCGAAGGTTCAATTTTTCAATTTAGGTCCATGAGTATAATACCCATGAGGAGCAGTTTCTGGGTGATTTACCGTTTAAGGATAAAAAGTGAAGCACGGCTTAATCGATCCGTTTTGGGATACGCCACGCATTTTACTTCTACGGTGACGACAATTTTTGGAGCACAAATCTCTCTGATACAAACATATTCTAGGACATGATCACGTCCATAGATATTCATTTAAGCATTTAATATGCATCGGCTCTTCTTTTTTCCCAAGTTCTGTGGAATACGTATGCATGCAGTTTCCAGGCAACATGGCTTTGGAAGTGTGCGAGTCTAATCGCCGATGATAGGCCTTCATCGTGCAGCGGCTCTCCTCGAAATGCAGAAGCGGATATTTTCTTTGGTTTCGTGGCAACAAAGGAGTGGTGATCAACGAACTCGATTAGATTTCGGAGGATTGCACATCAGGGCCCGGATTTATCAACGCGCATACCCATGGGTATCGTGGGTATAGGGGGCAGACATACCCACAATGTGGACATACCCACGATTCAGGAAAACCTTACCCGCCAAATCGTGTGTATACCAGTGGGTATGTAAAAACCAGCCGATCGTTGTTTGTACATCCGTTTACCCGCGACTCATTCGCACCCCACCGTCAAAATGGCGCTCCAGTGAGATCACCTGTTTTCGCGAAAGGCCTAGTTGTACCTTACCCTTGATTCCTTTCACGAATACGATTCGTAAACACTACCCATGGCTGGTAGTGGGTATGATTCTGGCAGCGGGCCAGCGGAGGGATGCATTGGGTCAGAAATTGGCAGCGGATCGAGGTAAGGTCGTTCATGAATCCGGCCTCGTAGGATTAATTTAGCTGGAAACAAAGCCTAGAATTGAGTATTGGTGACCTTCTTTGCATGCTCCGTGAGTGCTGGCTGGAGCAACGAAATTCTAGGGGTAGGTAGAAGCTGGAGAACTACTAATTCCTCGGAGCAAACTGTTGTATTCACCGTCCACCTCCTCCAAGCGGCAGTGCCCCTTAAGAACTCTGGTCCATGCGGCAGCAGAACGGTATCTGATTTGCTGCTATTTTCGTGCGCTTGAATCCGGAATGCGGAAGCACGCCGCAAAAAACGGTGAAACACACAACCGCCATCCGTCTTCTGCCGCTGATGAGGCGAGGGATTTCAAGCGTTCCGCCAGCGCTGCAGCAACTCGTCAAATTTCGAAAACCGAGAGGATTCGAACAACGTGCTGCTGACTGCGGCCGCCTCATTTTGACTGAATGTTGAGTGATTTTTCGCAGCCATGTCGTCTACCGCTGAGCGCAATGATTGACGTCTGGCGCAGTGACGTCCTTTAACGAGGCGACCAGAACGACACTCAAAAAGCTGTTGTGACAGCGAGAGAAGCAGAAGTTCACAGGCGCCAAGATTGAGTCACCCTTAAATTGCTAGGGCATGTACTTGGCGGGCCGGTGCAGGGATCGAGATTGCACGTGTTCGTGGAGCACTCAGATGAACACGGTTGCTGTTCTCTCCTCCGCGTCAGCAGAGGGTAGCACAGAACTAGGCATGGCAAGCAACCCCGCGTCTGGCTGATCAAATTTCCTTGTTTTAAGTTGCCTTGCCAGGGCGCTGCAGGCTCGCTTAGTATCTGTACTGTACTGGTACCTAAAAAGCAATTTCACTCAAGTCAAGTCAGAGTGACATTGTAAGAGTCGGGGATGTAGGAAATCAGAAAGTTAGGAACCATTTAAAAAACATAAACTAGCACCTTCAGACGTTAGAATGTGCATATAACGAAATGAAAGTCTGATCAAGTCTGAAGCGGACTTATGAAGAACTCAGACTTTATATTACTACATATATTAGACGCAATGACAAGAGAAAGCAATTGTAGGTGAGGACTGCGGAATGAAGCTCAAAAAACGAACATTAATTAGTGAGCTTAAATAGAAAGCAGGACCCTCGATTGCGAGGTCTGAAAATAGAACGTTCTCTGTCTAACCCATTCACACCAATCATGACAGGTATAAAGAGGAATGAGGTATATGTGTAAAGAGCAATGAGAAAGCAGCTCCTAATTTCTCCAAAAACCGCGAGGTTTCTCAGAGGTAAGGTAAGCAACGTACCAAGATTTTAGAGGTAGCTGCCACATTAAAAATGGTCCTCGAAGTGAGGGTTTGAAGTGAGGAAAGCTAACGATGAAAACGCTTTAGAAGTGCAACAGAACTTGAGGTCGTAGAACCTGAATTCGTAGTAGTGCCATGAAAGGCCGAACGAGCCGATACTAAAGGATGGCGCGCGTTGATGGGCTGCCTAATTTCAAGCGGCACTGACTCAGACACTTAAGACTCTCATCCCATCAGTTGTACATTTTCGAAAGCATCCGCACAATGTTGATCCTTCTTCAGCTGACGCCATTAATTTTTCACACTATCAGCATTGTCACTGCACAACCTCAGCTTGAAGTGTTTCAAATGAAACCGGGAAAGGGTAGCACATTCTGGCACGATTTATATTGTCCAACTTCGTATCCGCCTATGTGACTCCCCACAAGTGGGTGGACATGTAGGTCTGTTCTGACACGCGACTTGCTGCCGGCAATTCGTTTAATTAATCAACGATAAAAATAGCAACGAAAATAAATTTCGAAGTCCATTGTATTTACTCTTTTGCTCAGTTCTAATTTACCTCAACAACATTAATCGGAGATACATAATATTACGAGTTGGTGAAAATTGATGGGAAGACCTTGTTAGCTACATTGCTGAAGAAAGCCTTATCGAAAATCTATTGGTTGAGAGATGGAGTTAGCATTGGAGGAACGAGGCAGCAGGCATACATCCTAGGCTAAAGCAAGAGAACAGTAGGGAAACTCGTGGCTTCCATATTTTAGAAAATAACTGACCTCCAGACTAATTGACCAATAACGACGTCAATTCACACGAAAGTGATAATGCCATTCGGTGAAGGGTAGGCCTTGTGCTCTACATACTCGATGCGTAGCCTTTGATCGGAACTGGGTGAAAAAGAACTGCCAGACATACGTGCAATTTGAGATCCTTGAGTTTGAATGAATTTGATTGGATCGCACGGCTCTAAATTATGCTCAACAAACCAGAGAAGACATCCCGAGCGCAGCCAGTTATCCTTCGAAGGAAAGACCTACATCTACGTACGTAGTTATAAGTTCATCCTCGAATGCTTTAAGTGAAGAAAGACCTCTCGAAACCAACGACGGGTTTCAACTTGCAATCATCGCAAAATAATCGCACCACCTGCAATCCATGAAGCTGCTATAATGACATACT
This sequence comes from Heligmosomoides polygyrus bakeri, assembly GCA_947359475.1. NCBI lineage: Eukaryota > Metazoa > Nematoda > Chromadorea > Rhabditida > Heligmosomidae > Heligmosomoides > Heligmosomoides polygyrus. The sequence continues at coordinate 69,280,581 of OX375868.1, read as the reverse complement.
TAAACGCCGGAAATGTATTTAAATCTAACACGGAAGTGACATTTTGGAGTCGCGCCAAGCCTCGCGGAACTTTGCAAGCAGTCAGTCATTCTGGACTCAGCTCCACGAAGAAAACCAAAATCCTAATGCACAGACCCGGCAGGGTAGTAGGAGAAGGCGCTAGCCCTCACATCCATAATGAAACGATGTTCTTCTTTTGAGTCGCTCTTCGGAGAGGATTCAGCACGATCGACCACATACACACCGTTACGAAGCTCATCGAAGTGTCGCGAGAGTACAAGCTGCCGCTGTGCTTTACGTTCATCGAATGATGAAGCCATTCGACTCCGTCGAGACTGAAGCGGTCCTCGAAGCCCTGCTCACTCAGGGCGTTCCTACTCTGTACATCAGAGTCCTTCGGGGGCTATACAGTGGATAAACGACCAAGATCTCTCCATTCTACAACAACGTCGTCATCGACATGAAGAGAGGGGTTCGGCAGGGGGATACCATATCCGCGAAGCTCTTCAGCGCATCCCTCGAAAACGTCATGCGCGAACTAGAATGGGAAGACATGGGAGTGAAGCTCAACGGCCAGCAACTGCACCATCTTCGCTTCACTGACACATCGCGCTCATAACACCGAGCATCAGCCAGGCTAAGCGAATGCTTGCCGATTTCAATCGTGTATGTGCGATGTTGGACTGCAGCTGAATCTTACGAAGACGATGTTCATGAGGAACGGATGGGTTTCTGATGCCCCATTCTCGCTAAACGGAACGAACACCTCCGAATGCTCCAGCTATGTGTATCTGGTTCGCGAAAACAGCACGGCCAACGACCGAGCGCTGGAGCTGAGCAGGGGGAAACGAGCGGATTGAGGAGCTTTCAGGAGCGTCGCATTAGTCGTGGAGAAGATGAGGAACGTCCGACTCCGTGTCCACCTATGCGACTCTACCGCTCTTCGTGCCCTAGCATACGCTTCAGAGGTCTGTACGAAAGGGGGATGAACACGCAATCAGCGTCGAGTAGCGAGGAATTGAGATCAAGATGTTCGGAGTGACGCGATTCGCGCAAGAGAGAGAGAAGGCCTTGAATATTCTGAGCTTCATCGACGTTCAAAGATGAGATACGACATGGGATAAGTAATCGGAAAATGGATGGACCGGCTATGTAATGCGTTGTGTAGACGCCCGCTAAACGATAGCCGTCCCCAACTGGATTCCGCAGGATGAAACAACAACTTCAGCTTTGAAACGTATATTAAAAGGCATCTACTTCAATTCAGGACTCTCATGGGTCCAGAAACGCTGGTTGTTTAAACCTATTCTTTCTTAAAATTGCAACAAACCGAAAAAAATTGTATGTAGAAGAAATATTGTATGTATGCAGAACATATGATCGCCAGCCACCACTGAAACTAGCACCTGATATGTGCTTCCAAAAATTGGCGGCACGCTCATGGTAGATTCGGGAACAACTGTTTTGTCACTGTACAGAAAACTGGAGAGCAATGACTTCACCGGAAAGCTTGTTAAGCGATGCACAGGTCTACCTTATCGTTTCCAGCCCAATGAGGAGCAGCGCCGCAAAGTTAAAGTTAAATGCTTCCTAGTTTTGGCAGCAGAAGATTTAAGAATGACTTTCTGATGGCTATAAAATCACTAATAAAACGCAAAAGTTTGAGTAACGTCGTCCTTTATCCTAGTTTGTTACTGTAATGTATACAATTTGCCCTTACTCTCGTCGTTGTTCTTATATGTCTTTTCCTTTGCTGCTTTATATGAGGTTACATTTTCGAAAAAAAGTACATGCCTAGACTATGTCAAGCTGTTGTCCGCGTTGACTTTTACGCTCTCTTCCTTCTACGCGCGCGAAAGCTCAATAAATCAAACAATTCTCTGAGATGCGACGAAGTGACTGAGTCGTAGGAACTCAGAAACTCTCATTGAGTAGGTGGCGAATTTTTGATGGGCGTAAGCGCTGGCTGAAAGTCGAGAAGCACGGTTGCACTGCATCTTTGCAAGTTTCTTCTACTATATTTACGACAACGATATGCGGAATCGCGGGTTTGATCTAAGCGCAGCCTTGTCAATAAGGGCTGCAACATAGCGAACCCAGAAGACGCCATTTCATAGTGTCCACTTTTAGTCAGGAAGGACCTGGAGCTTTTCTTGAGGCAGTCTTAAAAGCAGCTATAGTTCAGAGTGCATAGAAGATTGAGTGTCGCTACTCACGGAAGAGATTGGAAAAACTCGGGGTCCTTTGGACTAGCGAATCCTGCGGAATTAATTTTCCTCGTAACACGAAGCAATGGGACGACGAGGTTGCAGCCAGAGTGGCGGGTTTCCCATGCCGGCTGCTTATGTGGGACGAGGGAAAATCTGCCGATCTGCATATGCTCGCCTCGACGAGCTTCCCACGGTCCAGCTCGACCACTATGCCAGTGGAAAGATGTGAACGTGACGGAAAAGTGTTTTGCAACCGAAGAGAGGATCGGACTAGAACGCCCAAGCTCGGAAAGGATGGCTGAAGACGAAGTGACACAGTGGCGCAGCTCTTTGCTTCAAATGAGGCTCATGTAGGAGTTGGGCAACGATGCAGAAACAAGGTCAGAAGCGAAAATTGGCTTCGTTACAGAGGGAATATAGGCACCACAAAAATTTCTCGCCACTAGAGCTGCCTAGAGGAACATGAAAACCTAAGGACATTACAGTATAGGGGTCTAGGCGCGCTTCCCCTTCTTCTTTGGGCAAACACGAGAAAAGGAGTGCGCAGAAGGCTGATGGTCGGCTATTACTGCATGAATGAGTTGTGCTAACTAATTCATGGCTGGAATTCCAACTTCTTTATGATTAATGCGTAATTCCTCAGCCATACCAGCCAGCTCCATCCTCTAAGGGCATATCACATCATAGGGTATATATCACAGATTTCTCATTTGTTCCTCTTTTTTCTGATAAAGGCGTTTGCAGTTGTTCACATCCGTGTTTACAGCTTCGAATCTACGACGTCCTCTAAACTACCGCAGTTGTGCTTTCATTACGTGACAAGTAGGAAAAATTGCTTAGGTAGGCAATCATTTCGATAATCAAAATGTGTTCGTTTTCTCATAAATCTGACACAGAGATGTGAAGAAAATGCCAAATTACTTGATTTATCTACGCTACGCTTTTGAATTAAAAGCAAACAAGATGTTCAAGTAAAATATGTCGAATTCCTGAGTCCATTCGACAATAGGCAAAAAAGTGGCGAACGAGACGAGCGAGCACTTCAGACGACCATTGTGCTGGGGGCAGCGGAAAGTGCGTGGTATGTGCGATACGGGGTGTTTTGAGAAGGAAATCCGATCTGAGCCGAAGATTGGAAACCCGGAATGAAACACTTCGAGTGGGTCCCCTGCAGCCCGCCTGAGACGGAGGGCGCTGGCGGGGGCGACTCGACTCGACTCCCACCCGTTACCAACGGGCACATTTCTACCTCAAAGTGCAGGCAGCGCCATGGAGACGAATCAAGCGCCACTCGGCCGCCCGCTTAACAGTGTCCGCACTCGTGCCCTTTGAATTTCAAATTCAACAACGAATAATTGGATCGCGGTCAATTAGCGGGGAAGTGTAGATAGCACTGCCTGCTGGATACAGAGCTCACTGGTTGGAAAATGTCGCAAAATATCAGGCGCAGATCTCAGTTGCTAAATCGGCCAGATTTTTCAAGCCATCGAATTCACAAGGAGTTCAATCTCCTGCTGGGCAACTACGAAGATATGTGAAGGCTCTCTCATCAAGCCTGCAAAAAAGTTCTCAGAGGTTAAATATAAAGAGTGCCGCAAAAAATGTTTTTTAATGGTCTGCTGTTTACATGACTGATAGTTACAGATAGTTCTCTTCATTATGTATTACTTCCTTTAATGCTCTCTTACATTTTTCATGCCAATAAATTGTCTATGCCTTGGATAAATAAATTAAACCTCTGACTGAAGTTTTAACTTGACCTACGCAATAAACTCTGGATGCCAGTAAAACCATGTAGGATATATTTGAACGAAGTAAAGAATGAGCAGCTGTTCGCATACCTCAAAAATGAGCTATGGAATAAAGATGAATCTAGGAATTTTGAAACCATTTGAAGCAGTAGCAAAAAGATAGAGTCATGAGCAAATTCATCCGATAAGAATGTCCGTTGACCGAAGATAATTTCATCTGTAGGTCACATCTCTAACAGGTGGTGAGTAGAATAAACTCGTAATACTGGTCAGCGTGCAGTCACGTCCAATTCGTTATTTCAAAAACGTACAAGGAAATCCTTTCCTTTTTATTCGGACAAAATTCTACTTTTCGCCTTTGACAGACCCTGGTGCATCAAAGTCAAATGTCGTCAAATGTCTCCCAACTTGGTTTTTCAGGATAAAAAATGCAAAGACCAAGAAATCCAATACGAAGTAAATTATAAGGAAACCATAAGAGCGATAGAAGACGTAGAAGTTCGGATAAGCTCCTCATCACTTTGAGCATATAGGGCTTGCAACTTATGTAAATCTGTGCTTAGTTCCTTTTTTTATAGTCTCCCAAGTTGTACACCTCCCGTGCTCTTTTTAGCCTTCTTTGAAAACAGCGCCTTCTGTCCGCTCTTCGAGACTACTGGTAGCATTCTGCGCCAATGTCGCTCATGCACCGTTTGCATGTCAAATTAGGCACTCATGTGAGCAAGATTAACACTTCTCAAATGAAACTTGACATCTTCGAAATCAAAACGAACGAACCCAAATTCAGACTAACCCAAAACTGTCTAAGAAGGTTAGAGCAATTCTTTGTTCATGAAAATTTAGTATGGTTTTCTCTTAAAATTTCAGATTCATCCCTCTCTTAAAATTTCAAATTCATCCCTCCAGTATGAGAGCACGCTGCCCGAAATGTTATAAAAAAATTTTTGTTCAAGGAAAAATGTTATTTATTTTTCGTTTTAGTGTGCATAAAACCAGCAACATTATATATCTAAAAGAAGAGATTGCGCTGAGCACTTGTTCAGGGTGTCGCTATTTTCATCCAATTCATGGTAAAACCTCTGCTTACGTGGAGCTACACCCACGTTCAAACGATACAACAAAAACTATTGTAGAAAATGCACCTGTCTCCACTTCGCTTCGCTGATCAAATCCATCAAATTAAAGTCGCACTGAGCTAGACGAGTGCACGGAGCGATCTTTCCCATTAGCACATTAAAAATTGTTGCTTTTTTATCCTTTAGAATAAGCTTCAAAATACAGTTTTTCTTTAACACTAATAATTTGTAAAATTTCAAACAACGTGTTCACTTATGGAGCAATTGAACTAAAAGGTTTCAAAAACTGGCTATAGAAATTTTTCTTACGCAATGAAATATTCTAAGCCTCTAGGAAAGTATTTCCTTTAATTTGGAAGACAGAACCAGCTTTGTTTTGGATGTTCTGTTTGATTTCAAAAGTGTTACGTTTACTGAAAAGGGTGTCTTGATTTGAAAAGTACCCATAAATTTGAGAATATTGTATAATGACTTATTCACTGATGTATTCTTATAATGATGTTCCTCCACGAAACTTATTCCGAGATAATTTTCATAAATTTGACGCACTCTGCATAGGACGTAGATGTGAGCACCATAAGTCCGTTCATTCAAGTTGCCTCCATAAAATACAGCAGCAGAATGCGCTGTGCATTTCAAAAGAATTTGTCAACAAGAAACTCTAGTTACTTCATTCTTGTCCTTTTTAGGTCAACGTAAACCAAAACGCAGAAAAAACATTTAGCAAAAACGAAATGAACTTCTGATCCTTGAACTAAAACATACCCAAATAAACGTTGGATTTGCTGCTAAAGTCAATTGTTCGACTCGAGTAATGCGAGAAGAATTTTTCAATTTTATTGAAATTGTTTGATGGTTTTTTTTGTCCATACCTTTTTGTGCTATATGTATATGACGCTCAGGGTTAGTGATTCTTTGAAGGGATATAGAAATTTTTCAAGAAAAAATTTTTAAATGCATTTTTCTTGTGAACATCTGGAACTATGGATGCTTTAAAGTTTCAAACAAATTTGGACTTTCTATACTCACTCTCACTCTAGCTTTCGGATCGGTCGCAAGTGGGTAGGTGTTGAACTGGGTTGTCACTTCTGCTGGCTCACTCGGTAAGAACGCTTTGTTCCTGCAGTTAAGAAGGAGCCCGAGATGGCTCTGAATTGAGCCCGCAGTAGAGAGCTCCAACGGTTAGAAAGTTTACCTCTACCCTTTTTGAGGATGCGATACGTACCTTGCAAGGCTGTAATTCTCTGTGGTTGTACACGGTTCTGAAGTATGAGACCGACATGTGGTGGAGCTAACCATTGCAAGCACTATCGATTTTTGCAAGGAATCCAGCGAAACAGTCGAAAGGAGTGTCCTCGGTCACGGTGAGCTTGAAAGCCAAACAAACATTGATAACTGCCACGTAACTCTGCCGTACACTCGAATCAGGAGTGTATTGTGTAGCGTAGAGCAGTCGCGGTCCTGTAATCCCGTCAACAGATACCCGTACTCCGAAAGTTAATCGCTGTGGCTCTTGACGAGTGCGACAATGTTCAAGTGGAATTTCCGATAGCGGAAGAGCCGGGCGAGAAGACGCCGTCAGCAAATCAACGACCTAAGCCGCATCCGTCGGTGAACCTCTGGTCAGCCAAAAAGCGGAGCCCAGTGTGGTCGGCCTTATTACGGTTGTCGCAGCTGAGTAGCGGCGCTTAATGCGAGCCACATCCGTAGCGACACCAGCTACTACTTAACTGCCACACCTCGGGCGACGACGGTGCACTTCCAGATTAAACGGCGGCGGCGTCGAGGAAGCAGGCCAGTTGTTCAGGATCAAATGGAAATCCTCCTCTCGATGACCGCACAACCGCCTCCGACTGATGGTTGGAGCATTTTGCAACACTCCGAAAGCGTAGCGCATGGACGAAGAGAGTGAGCGGACTTGAGGTTAGATCACCTTCAGTGACAGGTCGCACGGAAAAGTTGGAATTCATTTTGGATATTCAGTATGTAGAACTAACTTGCCCATGAAATACCAAAATCATGGAGGTTTGATTGCAATCGTAGCGGCAATGAACAGTGTTATAAATCGCGTTAGCTCACTTGAAAGAGGTAGAAGATCTGCCGAATCCACCAGTAAGGTGGATTAGTAAATAAGGCCTTAATGTAGGAGACAGTCACTGCTACGAAGATGCAGCCCGCACTTTTACGCAATTTGGTGAAAAGGGTTTGCATCTGGCGTAAAAAAAGCAAATGGTAACGAATGTACACGTTAACCAATTCCTTTTCAGGACGCCCCATGCATCCTAGTTCATCGTGATATTGCCGACGCAGTTTGATTGCGCATTGGGCATTGGACATGTGTCACGATGTCGTAAAGCTGGAATGCTGGATATGTTGGGCTTAAGCAATGACTTCCGCTGCTAGTCATTGGAACACTTAGTGTTTTACCTATTCCGAAGAATGGTGCTAATTTTATGCTACGAATTAAGCTAGTCGGAGTGGATGGCCTGGCTAAACTTGAAATTGAAGCGTTATTCGTTGGCGTACTTGAGATTCGGCTCTCATCGACTAGTGCACTAGTGCACCCCACAACCGCTCTATTCACTTGTAGCCAACAGAATACATTTGGCTACCCAGCGAGAAATTCAGAGGATTGTACGTGAGTAAGGTGAACCTAGCACCAATCCACTCACAACAGACAGAGCTAGGTTTCGTTAGCATTTTAGCAAATCAGGATCTATTAGAGCAATGGAATCTATGCACTGTTATGGATGTTTCTAGCACTGCTTCAAATGGAAGGTACATCTCTGCCTCGATAGACTACCGTATTCGCTTCCTAGTCCCACCTTCAACCTGTTCTCAAATACAGAGGAAGCTAGTTTTGTTGCGTGGAGTTATGCAGCACGTTCATCAAACCATGTTTATCTCGCTGGGAACCTCCCATAAGATGCTGTCCTATATGACCTTTCGCAATGCTCTTAATTAGTTTGGAAGTGTCTCTCACTGTCACTTCATTGCCGAGTCTCATCATTCTTCGGCTTTCCATACGAATTTCTTTGTATTCTCCTCACAACGTTCACTAAATCTACTAACTGTTACCAGTACAGCATAATTTTTATCCATCTATCTTTTTATCCTCACATTATCGATCGTTTTGCTTTGTATTTCATCCTGACCACTCTTCCCTACACTTGCAGAAGAGGTGGGGCCGTTGAAGATAAGAGCAGTTGTATTCTCTCGGCTCTAGAGGTCAAAAAACACTTCCACCCAAAGTTTATCGAGAGGGTTATTTATGATGCTGGTTCTCAAGCTGGCAACCTTTTTCGGTGAAACAATCGAAGTTACGGTGGATATGTGTAAGCAAAGAAGTGTACACAGAATAAACAACACTACCGTCGTGCTTTCACGAGTCCAAAGGTCGACTAGAAGCCGAAAAAAGTCGTCCAATCATCGTAGAGGGAAGTTATTTGGGGTACTGAGAGAAGCTATGTTGGGTAGTGATCACCGATATGGTATCTGCTTTCAAATGTCGCTCGATTATGGCAGATTACGTTAAGTATGAGTGAGTAAGGCTGTCTACATCATTAGAATCGCTTTCACCACCCATATGGTCACATTATTTTCCAGTCTTCGATTTTGCAATGGAATGTAATGAGAAAAGATTGATAATTTATAAAAACAAAAAATTGATAGTTTATAAAAGGAGTGACGGATTCGTCGTCAGCAACTTATGTAATTCCTATCGTCCAAGTTTGTGCGAAAAGGTTGGTTATGACCTCGTCCTCCTTACTCACTACTCCCTATTAATACAGTAACCTAGCGAAGCCAAAAAGATTTTTTGTTGATAAAAACGCAAGAACCATCCTTAACAAGAGCATAGATTCCAACCACGGAATTGAACGTTCCACTACGTATTGCAAGTCCGCATTGTTATCCACTCGGCCTGCCGTAGTCGTTATGAGCGAAGCATCTAAACCACCCTACAACTTCCTTGAGGAAACGTAGAAAATTGTCATGACGCTATAATCAAACTTGAATTTAACCCCCAAACCTCTCTTAGTTCAATATCTGAGCACTACAAATCCATTCCTGGCGTCACTTTTCCCTTATCAGGCTGCACTCCTGTGATTCCGTTTTTTGCTATTTTTGGACCACATCAAAAACGAACTTCACCCGTGCTCCTTGCTAGATGCCTACAAGACCATATAGGTGTTGTTAGGAATCGTTGGGGTAACGCCACAGACGTTTCTTTTTAGGTATGTGCTGTACTACGTCGACAGCTTGTCCGCTACACAATGATCGGTCGCCGACGTGTCGCCGAAGTACAACACAAGCTTTACGCTAGGAGCAACAGCGCGATCCTGCACCACCGCTGCCTGTTCCAGCACCCAGCTGTGCGCCTAAGCGACATGTATCAACCTTGTCTATACGCGTTTTTATACGGACTTTGTAATATACTAATTTTTGGGGGCACCCTTGATTTTTTCTCAGGAGTTTCTAAGCAGCTGGAAGTTAAACATTGGTTTCACATTTTACTACAACACTATGTAACTTCAATAATCAAGTCGAGATCGCCATCGGTAAGTGATAAAATGTGGTGTCCCAAGCATGTCTAGAAAGGAAACGCTATATTTATAACCCCGAATGTTACATTGCAGTTATTCAGCCGGAAAAGTAAAAGTATCCCAATGCAGTTCCGCAAACACTTTTGGAAGGAGCGGCTCTATTTCGGACCCTCAAAACGCTTTCGAATAGTCGGCGCCTCGTTTCAGACAAGGCCAAGCAAGAATACAGAGCACAGACTTCCGCTTTGACTGAAGTCACGTTAGCTACCGTCTAGCACCGTCTGCGTTTCCTGCCGGCCTTTTCTCAATGCCGTCCTAACGAGCGGTTAAAGTCACATTTTTGGTGAAAGCAACTGAACAACAAATCTGCATATAAAACGCCGGCACTGAGTGATTTGCGAAACAGTATCTCGCAAAGGCTCCACTTCGCTCATAAATAAGGCTTAACAGTGAAAAACAAAGACATTATGACGACTGCAAAGAATTAGTTGGAACAAACTTCATCCAAAACCAGTTTGGAGGGTTTCAGCCCCATCCACTTTCGAACTGTTCTAGAGATATACATTCATTGTTGCTATTACTACTATTACTTTTATTTATTTATTTATTTATTTACTTCTCCTGGTTCACTCATACATAAACCAGAAACATCAAAAACAACGTTAGATCAAAGCCAAATTCGAGCAGAAACTAATTAATTGTGTAACCAGAAAGAAATAAACGAATGTGCATGCTAGAAATGCACATCAAAGTTTTTTTTGAGGTACTAGCTGGCGTGAAGACTTTTAGGTACTATCTGGCCGCACTAACCTTGTGGAGACCACATCTGCTAATGTAGTGTATAATTACAGAATAGATGTCGCTTGAGAAGGTGGAGAGATACTCTTTCGGCCTGTCTTTAGAACCAGCATAGACTTCAGATGTGAAGCATAAAGCCACTTCAAAAATGATAGCACCAAACGAAGTGGTTCATTAGGTTTCAAGAAGAGTATTTCACCAGGGCGTTGAATGGTCAAGAATTTTCTTGAAAAAGATGTTTCAATAATCCATTTTTCGAAAGAGGATGGTGACTGTTCCGCCCACGTAGCTTCCAAAGCTCAGAAAAAGGATTAAAGCAGTTGGAGTGAGCGTGAAAATCATTAGCTCTTTTCGCAGTAACGCACCTCCAATTTCAATAGCGAAAAAGGCAGATTTGAGACCTCACCCTTCACCCAGGTCTTTAGCTGTCAAGATGGAGGTCGTGTATGCCTAAGAAGTGATCAGGTTCATACTTGATTTCAACCAAACGTTCGCCAGTACTCTGTGGCACTAAACTGTATTGTTTATTAGAAAAAAGACAGGAATTGAACCGAGCAAGTATGATATTGAGAAGTATACATCAGAATGCAAAGGAAGTCACATCCAGGGAAGGTTACGACAGCGGCTGATGCAAAGAGTGGTTGCGCGGCAGCATTAGCACTGACAGACGTGATGCTGTATGAAGGGGGCTCGTGTTTTGCTGCGAGTTTCGATTGTGCAGTAATAACAGTCAATTCCATAGAGAAAACCGCTAGTCTCTGCTGTGCTAATTACGCCACTAAAAATAAATTGCCAGCCAACACGGTGCTGCTGTCAATGCTGGCAAGCATATGTACGCCATCACTTTTTCTCAGACAGACGTGCATACACCTGCTGAAAAGATCATAGGAGGGTTCTAGATATGTGAATGACAAGACAGTGGAGTCCAAGCTGATAATAAGTTGCGGAAACGATGGTAGGCAAGCTCTCGCCACACTAGTGCAATCCCAGTTTCAGTATGGAAGGAGTCGAACGCGCTCTTCAAGCGAGCTCCAGAAGGCACAACGCCAGGTTGACCTCTAGCGACACCAGGGGTGTGCGTAAATGAAATTTTAAATTTCGTAAATCGTAAACCGTAATTACGAAAAAACCGTCGTAAATCGTAAATCGTAAACCGTAAATCGTAAGAGTCACCGGACGTGTAGTGCAGTACAACTGAAATTTTTTTGATTTATTTACTTATCATGTTATTTTCAGCTCAATCTGAACAGTTTTCCTAACAAACTGTTCCCCTTTCTCACGCCTTCTTGCTAGTAGGACACCTTTCATGTCTAACTTCACACGTTTCTAGAAAGGCGAAAAACGGTAAATTCAAAAATTTAGGCCTATGCATGGTATTCCATCAAAAAGCCTGCATCGTTTGGACACCCCCTAATTCCAAATTTACTACCAATTTTTCGTTTGGCCTAGTATTTAGCAGAACAACAACGAAAAATTCGCTGGCAAAACTAAGAATTAAAAATCATTTCACTTCTGAACAATGCAGCGAAGACAGCAGCTGCGCATGTAATAATCTAACAAACATACTGGTCCGTGCGATGGGATTGCGCCATGGGTTCTTAGTGAATGCATGGCGCAATCCCATTGTGTGTCGCACCAAAAGATCTACGCTTTTCAACATTTTGAAATAGGTCCTGAAACAATCGGAAAACCTTGGTGATGGAAGCCGAGGAGCTCCACCACAAAGGCTCCGAAAGGGGCGAAACCGCCGAAACGTAAGCCGAATAAAGTGTTGTAACAATTTCGGTGCTCAGCTTCACGAACGAATAATTCAACACGGTGCGTCATGCCGAGATTCATGGAAAGTCGGACATAGAGTTAACGTATAACTTTCTTGAGGCATTTTCAGTTTGGCACAGACAGACAGTTTTTATTTAGAAGGTATCCAGCTTGGTTTGAAAGTAATCTTCTTTGAGTTGGGAAGAACGTGGTTGAAGTTAAAACTGGTTCAGTTTGAGTTTGTAGGGGACCAGCAAAGCGCAGCAAGTGAAAACGGTGTACAGATAGCTGCAGGAAGGTAGTTACACATCCATTGTTCGTTCAATGAGATGCCAGGTACCGAGCAATAAGCGCGGCGCGATACTCGAATTCAGGAGCTCTGTTAATTGTAGAGAGATTGCAAAGAAGAGGTTTCTTAACTTTAAAAGTGCTCTCAGTTCTGAACCATCGACAACATCATCGCGGTGACCAAAAGCTGCTTAGAGCGCAGATCTTCTATGCCAGTCTGCCTGCATTTTTCCAAATTTGAAAACTAAAATATGGAACTAATACTTTATGATTCCCTGCACTCACTCCGGCTACCCTTCGCTAGTTCTGTAACGAACGTTTGCTCTCCGAGAGTCTGCAGTAGCAAGGGAATCAGTTAGGGTAATTGCAACAGCCTCAATCAAACCACTCGAAAGTGCTAGAACAAGTAAGACTTTTTCCTGAAATTTTCGCTTTGACCGCACTTTGTATAGTAATTTGCACCGCCCTATGAAGTACAATGTAAACCGATAGAAGCGCTAGTGGCTTACGCTTTCCACATGAGTGTAGCAACATTCTAGACCCTGCTTCCAATCACGAATGATACTCGATAGTGGATTTCCGCCAATTCTATTCATGCAGGAATATAATGAATCTATTATAAACAAATTCACTGGGCGTTATTACCAAAGAGGACGTGGGTCAAAGAATTTTCGTCCCTCTTTCTTAAAGAAACTGAATTCAGTGTCTTTCTGTGGGCTGGAGTCTAACGACCTTCGACTGTAGGAATGCGATCTGCCCTGCTAGCTCTCGGCCGGAAACGGAGGGACCCAGTCTCCTAGAGAGATTATTTTTTAATGATGTATATATGTATGTATTGTACTTGTTTCTCTTCTTGAGCTTGTCCGGTTCCAAACATTATCCCTTACAATGTCAGAGAAATGGAAAAGTTAGTTAAGCGAAAAAATAAGTCGTATTCGAGAAACCTGTGCACAGGACGGTGCATTCTACCACAGGTAACACATTAGGAATCAAAAACAACTCTAAAAGGAAGTAGGAATGCGCTATAAGAGGAAACCATTGGAGTGGGCACATCTTTGTAACCCGGTACATATAAATTTGGGCACCAGATGGTTGTTGATCGAAGACCACATTTACGAAAATTTCCGATTTACGGCCCGAAATGTCGTAAATCGTAAATCGTAAAAAATTCGGCAAAAATAGCCGTAAATCGTAAAATCGTAAATCGTAAATCGTAATTACGCACACCCCTGAGCGATACTGAGGCACTCGGAAGGTATATGCCCAAAACTTCGCAATACTCCAGATTGGTTTTTGAAAGTTCTGGAAGTTCCCACATGGGTACTATATTTGGGGGCGGGGGCAAAAGTAGAGACAAACTGAAAAAATCTTTATCTCTTTATAACTCAATTACAACTCAACGATGCTGAGCAATGTATTTGCCATTAAGGGCAATGACCTTGCTGCCATCGCTCAACCAAATTCCTGATCCCATCCTTCCAGAACTGTTTGGGCCTGGTGTTGATCAACTGCTCGATATGGTTGTCAATGACTGCTTGGGTTCTTGTGTCCCTTCCGACCAGGAAGTCCCGTAGGCCCAAGAAGTGGTGGTAGTCGCATAGAGAGATGTCCGGCGAATACGGTGGGTGAAGCATGTGAACGTAGCCCAGCTGGCCAAGCTTATCCGTGATCACTTTTGCCCGATGGGGTGCGGCGTTGTCGAAGAGGGGCACCTTCTTGAGGCGCTGCGAATAAATAAGAGCGAGTCGCCGGCCCATCTTTTCTATTTCGTTCACCATGGCCTTTGAGTCCATCGTCGTGCTTTTGGAAAACAGTTTCCAGTATGCCGGTCCATGGGCGCAGACTCAAAAGCCCAGAATGTGCTTTTCGCCGTGAACATCCCGCGGAACGGAGGTCGGTAACAGGTCACAAGGTCTCACCCAGACTCGCTGCTTGACAGGGTTAAGGTAGAAGACGTACTTCTCATCTTGCGTTAAGATTGAGTCCAGGCTGCTCGGGGTAGGGAATCGGGAGAGATTTGCGCGACACAGGTCGACTCGTCAGGCTTGGTTTCGGCATAGGACAGACTGCGGTTTTGGCATGCTTCTGGAAAGGGCGGAAGTGGTAACTTTTATGTGGCCTTCAGTAGGTAGCATACAAACATACAAATACGATACGCATGAAACCGGACTCCACTCACGACATATATGGGCATGACATGGAGAGTCTCATTACTTTTGCCCCACCCCTCCCCTAATATAAGGAACAACCCGCTTGCATAAAGGATAAAGGATAAAGGACGGCGTTACTCAATCCCTTCTGGGATTGCGCCAGCGCATTCTACTTCTACGGGATGTCGTGGAGGCGACATGAATGCGTATTTGGCCATACAATGACTTGCGGTGGCCAGCCGATGAACAAGTCAGCGCTTTATCCTTCCCAGAGAAGTCTGGTACCAATTCACCGACCCCGGAGGGATGGAAGGCTTGGTTGGCCTGGGCGGGAAATCCGAACCAGGAACCTGGTATCGGGTGCACGCGACAGTCGCGCCTCCTCCGACTGCGCTACACGCGCCCTGCCCGCTTGCATACGCACGACATATCAACTCTTTTTCTTATTTCACCGTATAATGATCAAACTGCCTACCCATATTCGACATACGTCCTTCGCGAACACGAATATGGTCACTACGCTGCTGAAGCCCGTCGACACTTATGTCAAGTCTTCGGCTGTGAATTCCATTTTGAACGGTCTGGGCGCGCCTGTTTCAATGCTTCAAAGCCGGCAAGACGAATCTCGAAGATTAGCCTCGCCCTGATCGACTACATCGACATCGTTAGACAAACTGGAGAAAATGGCACAGCAGCATCCATGTTTGCAGTATTTTGCTGCGACTTTCCCCAGTCCATCGTGGAAAACGGACTGCATCTCTTGGAATGACGGAAAAGTTCGGTCACTAGTTCACAAATGAGCTGACCGGCGCCAACCACCAAAGGGTGGACATCTGCACTCAGCTACTCTCCAGAAGCCGCATCATAAGTCTCTGGAGATGAAAAAGTAAAAATAAATAAAAAATATAGGTCCTCTACAGGTCCTCTACAACAACCAATTCCACAAACTTGCCTGGTGCGAAGGCGATGGAACGCCGAAATCTTTCGCGAAATTTAAAATCCATGAGATGAAGGTCGTGCTGAGCATTTGGTTCGGATTTCATAAAACCTACCATTTCGAGCTGCTGCCTGACGATCATCGTGAAAAGACTCGCCGGCAAGATGAGCAAGAAACACACCAAGTCCGACAAAGTTTTTCTCAATGATGTTCCCTCCGCATATTGCGAAGAAGACCTCCCAGAGAATGTGGAACTCGGATAAGAAACTCTTTTTACGCCTCCAAGTCGCCGGAATTCCAACACAAAATTGACTACTTTGCCAGCACCAGCAACCATTTCGTAGAATAATAAAATTTTATTAAATGGTTGTGTTGTTTTGAAGTTTCGCCGTGCTTCCGCAGACACTTTCCGTGCGCCCTATTGAAACAGACAGCAATCAAATTGGCAACAGACGCAGGTGTCGCGGAAAATCCACTTCTACTGAAAGGCGGTTCCCACAATTCCACTCGTCGAATGACGATCCTACTAGAGGTCGCAGAGACGGTGTAGTTGTCAGGGTTAGTTTTGGAGACCGTTTCTCCTGAATCTGCCTATCAGATCACTTCGGAAGACTTGTAGCTGATTCCCTATGCATTCACCTCCTCTACAACCACGACGCCACCGAAGCGGAGAGGATGGTTAAAGAAGGAGTCACGTACATCTACTTTACACATCACCTTCATAGCACTGAGCATGAGCCAACCGAGGCGAATGCTTATCGGTTTTCACAGAACCAGCGAGAAACCTGGCTTATCCTGGACCGACACGAATGTCATTTTCAAGAGAATCAGAGAAATCTCTAGCACTCTATGCTCGCTTGAAAGAGCATCCAGGGGCCGGATTAATCAAAGTTACTGCAGTAACTTTGATGAATCCGGCCCCAGAAGGGCATATGTGAGCGTATGATTAGGGCACGATTTCAACACCACCAACAACCATGTGCTGGAGCGCTGTACAAGGAAATGAGTGCTGGAGTAAGTTCACGATGCACCCAAATTACGGCAGTGTCCCCGATGCGTCGAAGTTCGCTGGCTTTTGAAGCTCACAATGCCCCTTTGGCTGAATCCTAGATTTGCCGGTCACGCGATTTTTCGCTATCACCACACGAACGAAAGTCGTATCTTACTGGAATCCAAGACTTACGTGTTGAAAGAGGGCCAGGTCAACACAGAGTTGGTGATTTTTCCTGAAGGCCTTGAACAAGGAATAAGTCACCTCTATGAGTAATTTCTGTAGAAGAAAGCATTTCATTCAATTTTTTTGTGATAGAGGCAAGAAGGACGTTCCTGACGCTCCTTCGAGCAAAACGACAATCAGCAAATAGCCTGCTGATGCGCCAATTGCACTGCTACACTCCAAAAGATGAACAGGTAATATCCTGGGGGCTACAAAATTTGCATGTGCTTTGGTGAAATATTATTAATAACAGAGGTTCGTATAAAATTCTGCTTGCCCGTTGCAACGCAGATGAAAATAACGCAATAAAAACAGGTCTAAACAACACACCTAATCACACTATTATTTCAATGAAAATCGCGACGACCTAGTCGAGTACATGAGATTGATGCCTTTTTTTCACCTTAAAAATTTTAGTTCACAAAACTTTTCCTTAAAAATAGAGTTTTTATGAAATTTGACGCAGTGTACTCATTCATTTGTGCAGGTGAAACGAAGAATTCCAAAGAAACGTACAAAATATTCTTCAACAGAAATTACTCTGGCCGTGTTCGAGAGTCTCACGATCAGATTAACCTGGAACACGCTCGTTTTGGTTAGAAAGATGTTCAGTTCTATTTCAAAAACGTTCAATTTGATTTGAAAAGTGTCCAATTTAACGTGAAAGTGGTATATGTAGGCAACCTATGAAGAACTTTGTAGACCAGGTTTCACAAACAATGAAAAGTCAACAAAAACTATTTAAAAATGCCCAGTACTCCTCTAGTGAAAGCTACTTCTCTGGGAAGGAAAAAACTCTTGTTCAACATTTTAGCTGTCAATTATCTTACAAAGTTCCAACAACCTAAACGTACTCTTGGCTGATAACATCATCCGTGCGTCGAATAAGGTAAGGATTACGACTGTATTGAAACATAATAGGTCGTAATATTCAGTCTAGAGGTCCGATCTAACTATGACGGACATGATCCTACAAGTGCGCCAGTTAATTTTTGAACGTTAGATGATAGAAAGTAAAACATGGAAAATGTTCCGATGGCTCTGATTTAAATCATAATTCAAGCCGTCTCGGTGGAACTTTGTAGAAGACAGCTAAGACAAGCAGCAACCCTGATGTCAGGCTTTGTAAAACCCAGGGTCAACGAATAACATCAGATCGTCTCCGACAGAAGAATCATCGCCACGGGCACAGGACCCTGGGAATTATGAGGTTAAAAGAGAGCGAATTCCGTGGCTGCTTGAAGACGTCCATAGAGCTCCCAGAAAGAACAAGAAGGAATAAGATTAAAAAGTATTCAAAACTTCCGATGCGGTGTAAAAATAGGGTAAAGTACATCCATGATCTTCAATAAAAAATATAGTGCGCCGTGCTTCAACGAGCGTGAAAGGTTTAGTTAAGGAAGTGTAGATGACTTCCGGACGGCTTGGAATACGACAATTACACGTGCCATCGTATTTCATATTTCTGAAGAATGAAATGAAGAGCATGGTGAAAAATGATTAGGTGAAAGGAGGTTAAGCAAGGATCACAGAGCATTAGATGCAGAACCATGAAAGGCTCGTAGGAGACGTCGATTGCTCCAGACACACTTTCGCTTCAAATTGTTACAAAAATGCAGACTGTCAGATGCACGTGTCGGAATTTAACTACTGGACATTGTATTCACTGAATAAATTTGCTTTTCCCAAAAATAGGCATTTTGTAAAGCGACAAAATGCTGGAAGAAAATTCAGTATTGCTCCTATTTTAAGCGCGACGAGCATAAAAAATCGGCTGCAAAATAGTTCTGAAAGGAAGAAGAAGCTAACAGAGGCGATGAAGCTGGAATTAGTAGATGCGACTCACCGGGACGGGATGGCAAGCATTCGCTTGTACAAGCGGGTTCATTCAGATGTTGTGAGAGGGAGAGACACGGGCCGTTTCCTTAGTGACGAAGCGATCCTGAAAGCGGACTTCACTCACTGATAAGCTCGAGATTCGCGTGACATACACGTAGCAATCATCCGAACGAGACACATATCACAGAAAACGTACGAGTCTCGCTCGCCGGCTGCAGGATTTGGAGTGTGGGATTTGGCGCCTAGTGAGGTCTACGATTCGGAACAGAACGTCATCCTGTGCGATGATGAATCGAGACCCAATTGTCACTCAGCCCATCTCCGCCCAGAGCTGATGACAAGGCCGAAGGGAGTTGAACCAATTGAGAACATAGAGCTCAAAGACGATGGCGTTCGACTTAGGAGGGGTCTACGAGTCCATACTCCCTGAAGTTTCTTTCCCACTCCTGGACCGCCATCGAATGTTGGCATTCCCATCGCGAAGTATAAAAGAGCATGCGAGACTCGAAGACCAGCAGCTAAGCCCAGTGTTTGTCATAAGGCTGACCATGACATTCTGAAGTAGATTTTCTCTTCTAACTAATACTGCTTAGCTCGCCTGCAAGCCGTATTCTATGGCGACTTCTAAAATAGCTCTCAGCTGAACAGCCTTCGCCGAGCACACCAGAAACCTACACAGTGGCTGTGCTACTCCACCTCAGTACGGGCAAACTGCGGCAACTCAGAAGCTTCCGCAACCTAGCATAATAGCGACGAAGTCAATAGTGATGAGAAAGTGCGCTCGATATGTGTGGGCGGGGCGTTGCATAATGGACAGAGAATAAAGTGCCCGTAGCTCATGCCGAATGTCCATAATTTATCATCGCCGGCACACGACGATGCACCTGAAGCACTCCGGCAATGAATGGCTACGGATTATTCCGAGGAGAAGCCGAAACACCTACCCAGAACGGCAGAGAGAGGAGTGAGGTGCTTTGAAAGGTTCTGGTTGCAAAATAATGCAGGCAGACCTTGAACAGGTGTCCTTACATTTTCACTTTTTGGTTTTTTTTTAGTTTTGTCAGCTTTTTACCTCACACGTTTTTCAGAATAACTCACAAAGAAGCAACCCTATGAACGATTCTACGACTACTTCAATTTTCAAAATCCTAAACGAGGGGCCACGAGCGATCCTACGAAGTGTGTCGAAGCTCGGTGAAAGCATTGCCGCGTTCAACTGAGGACCGCGTTGTATCTCTCATCTGTTCTCCTTGAGTGAGACATTTGCTGGATGAGGCACGGTTTTGACCCCTCCCAGAACTCCAGCAAATTCAGGACCGCAATTGGTCTGCCCTGAACTCACCAGTTGCGTCAGAGCAGGCAATCAGCAGCGAAAGGATCAATGATGCCCAATCACGCCTATTAGTCACGCCCATTGATAAACAGCTGCGGATCTGTTTTAGCCAATTTCAAGGTGCAGGAGAGCGACATACCTTCGATGCCATAGAATTCCTGGAGAATGAAACGACTTGGTTAGAGAAGAGGGCGTATTTGCAAAATTTTCGTGAGCCTCTTTGATACCGATAATAAACCACTCGCACTCGTTCAGGAATTCAATACACTGGTGAAGAAAGCGAAGGCAAGGCAGAGGATAGGGCGCTATACGGAATAAAATAAAATAGCCTTCCAGGGAGAAGGCGAAGAAAGTAAACTGCTCCCAATAACGGATCATCCATCATCCCTTATAGAATGTCTGCCGGTAACGAACATACTTCACAAATGAGCTGCTTAAGGGTACAAAACCTTCTTTGACCGGAGGAAGCTCTCTGGGTCGATAGCTGTCCGAGATTCCACAAATGACGCTGAGCTCCAGTGCTGGTCAACTTCACGAGGCTCCACTGCAGCAGCTGTATGTAAGCCCCATCCCCCCCCCCCTCTATTCTCACTGACCACTCGCGAGCTCCAAAACGCTGTCGACTTCTAGGGCAGGCTTTATGCACGGCATCACCACTTGAATGCACCTTGCCTTACCTAGTCTGTCTCTAAAAGGGCAAGCTGGACACGTAAGGAATGAAGCTCAACAGCCGCTTCCTGAAGCGCTGAAGCGGCAGCGCCCGGCTGTTCCCTTTTCAGTGCGACTACCTTTGTCCGCTGTTGAAAAGGGAATATGATATTTTCATGAGGTAGCTTCAACAGTAGTTCAAGCAAGGGGCACGAAAAAAAATAATGAAAAATATGGCATTGATCTTCAGCCGACAGCATTTGTTCATGAATAGTGAGCAGCAAAGAAGCATAAGAGTGCTGTAAGTTGAAAGATGAGGTCAACATCTTTGACTTTTCTGACTAACTAGAGCTCCTACTACTATAGTAGACGTGTAAATATTCAATGATTCTTAGAAAAAATGCTAAAAAAAGGATCAAACGAGACAACCTTTCAGCCTAAGCATTCGGCTTGAAAGTTCAGAATTTTCTGTTGGATTTTCTCCCAAACTTTTTTTTCAGTGGTGACCTAGAGTTTCCTTCAATTTTTGCTTTCCCTCGAGATTTGCATTATGCGGGGAATAAGTTGGTTGACTCTAAGTGGTGCAAATGGACTTGCGCCGCTTTCTCTTCTTTGCACCTGCCCAGCAGAAAGTATTGTCTGCCTGCTGAGATTCGATTGTGCTTCACCAAACAGGAAACGCGCTCGGTGAGGTAGATGTTCTCCTAGAACCTTTAAGTGTGCAGGGTGAACCATAAGATATGCAACAAAAACTTAGGCGTATAGAAAGGCTAGAAATGCCGAAATTTGGTAAAATTTTCCTAGAACCACTATTCGTCCCTAGTCCATAGGTTATGGTGGAGCGGTACTGTTCGTACAGGGCCACTCCCGCATTGATAAAAGCCGTCAGATCGTGTGGATAGCTTTGCAGCCTGCGCCGCAGCGCCTCTTACGGGATTTTATTCCTCATTTGTTCCAAAGAAGATACTGGACAATAATTTTTCTACTATATGTAGAGCAGCACCTTTTCTTTAAGTTGGTAAATAAAAGATGGGCAAAAATCTAAAGATGTAGAAATTTCACAGTTAGACTTTTGCAGATGCGAAGTTTGGCAGATGGACGGACAACCGCTAGCATGTCCTTTCATTTTTGCTGATAGAAGAATCGCTTTACCAGAACGTGAATTTTTCTTTTAAACGGTGCGATGAACCTCCGCTAATATATTTTTGTGCCTATCCAGCACACACTTTTACTAGTTCTCACTCTTTCTACACGTCAACTTTGGATGTGAAGGAAGACATTTTGGAAAATGGTGTAAGACGAACATGCGTAGTCATTGTTTGCATATCACCATGTTCCCTAAAGGTAGCACTAAACACGTTATTATTTTGGCAAATCTGGGATCACTCAGCTTTGAGAAATTTTTCGACGGGTGAATACCCAGCCTGGTCGACGCGCCAAATTTGCGCTTATAAAATTTTCTTTTCACTCTCTTCTCCTTTCAGCTGAGATCTCGCCCGACTTGTAGGCTTGTAGAGCGAGCTTTCCTCGTAGTTTTCTAAAAACTACAATACCGGCCTTAACTTTTGGTCATTGGGCGGAAAAGCGAAAAAAAAAACACTTTTTCCGCCGCTTTTCTGTAGCGCTCTTCAAATTGAGCGCATTGTACATTGAAACACATATTCGTGATCAGCACCGAGGTCTCTTCCCGATGAGCTGAAAACGCATAGCGAGTGCCTGAAAAGTAGTTCAGTGACCTAATTTCTGTGCGGTGCGGTTGACCCCTGTGCTCGCGGGAGATAATTACACCCACAGCTCCTAGGTAGCTAAAGAAGGAAGAGATTGGCCTAATTTAAAGCCAATTGTCTTCTTCATAGGAAATATCACATAGTTGTCCAGATTCCCTAGTTCCTCGTGGCCACAGTGATATTATTTTTTGAGGAATCCGATTCTTTTATTCCAGCCAACTTGGAGAAAATTAACGAATTTGGAGGTCAACAACTTTGAAACAGCAAGCTTGCATTGGCTTACACTTACTGACTCGTTGAAGCACATTGCAGAGAACTGCGATGCGGCCAGAAAGTGTTTTGCGTGAAAATCTTCAAGATCTACGTGATGCCAAAGGGGTCCACGTGACACCTTTTGGCAGCAACAGTCGAATTTTGCTTGCAGTTCAAGTGGCTCTAAATTGCTTCACTTGGGGCAAGAATCTTACACGTTAAGAACACAAGAAAAACTCCATGAGGGCTTCCAAGCTTGAAATTGCGACAAAGTCTCAAAAGAATTACGGGTCGTAAATTGGCGTCAAACCCAGGCTCAAGCACAATAAGCACGATTTTTAAAAATTTCTTCAATTTGCTAAAATAATGTTCATCCATATGCTTTCAGTGATTCTGAATCGAGTGGCGGTTCGACTTCGATTTTATATTTATTTAA
This sequence comes from Heligmosomoides polygyrus bakeri, assembly GCA_947359475.1. Taxonomy (NCBI): domain Eukaryota; kingdom Metazoa; phylum Nematoda; class Chromadorea; order Rhabditida; family Heligmosomidae; genus Heligmosomoides; species Heligmosomoides polygyrus. Next base: position 69,257,618 of record OX375868.1, on the reverse strand, counting down.
ACCGTTTTGTGAGGGGTGAATTCCGGAGCATTGGTCCGCTCGCCTGCCGTCATGAGGGCGAGCGGACCAATGCTCCGGAATTCACCCCCCCTTGCGCCATCTGAGCACGCGATACATCGCCTAAGTAGGGTCTTCGCACTTTGGATGCGGCGGACTGTTATTGATCTCCCCGAATACCGTAGGAAAGGAGTGCATGGCGTATTCCTATTTTTTATATTTTCCTCGCATCACAATCAAGTAGTGGACCTATTTCTATATTTTCATCATAGAAAACCTTCCTTTCTGGCAGCACAGGAATACATTTTGGTTAAAATTATGAATTATTAATTTTATTGTTTTTATTTTAATTATTTCGTTCGCGGCTACTCAGTCACGCTGCCGGTCGGAGAAGTCGTTGGGATTTAAGACATCATTCAATAAACAGGTCAGGATTCAAACCTCAAACCCAAACTTCAATATATTGAATTACGCCAGATCTTGCTAGATTGTTTGTAGTTGTATGCAGGTGAGGTTAATGGTTGTAGATTACTTGTGGATAAAAAAATCTAAAGAATAAAGGTTTGCTTAATGAATCAATGAAGCCATTACATTCGGAAAGAGATGCTGGCTAAAACAAAATTCGTATTACTTAACCTGAACCATATTTTGACTAGTAGCTAGCAGACCAAAACGCTACAGTTTTCGATCGCGTAACTCTAAGTAAACAGCAGTCGTACTATGTATCAAACAAGAAACAGTGATTGTAGTATAGTTGACGAATGCATGGCGCAAGCCTTAAGACGAAAAATTATGATTCTGAGATCTTAGTATTGTACCCAAAAGTATTGTTACAGCTTTTAGTACTGTATATACATGAAAACTGAATTTCTCTGGCATGCGAACAGTTATGATTGTACCACACTGTCGTCCAACACTGTGAATTCGACCCTCGATTGATTGTATGCAGTGAAGGCGTGCAACAGTTTGGTTGGACACAAATCAACTCGCTGCACTATGTGGTTTTTAAAAGTCTAGAACAATCTGTAATGCACGACTTCCTGTGGCAGAACCAAAAATGTTAATGAAATGAAAGAGCGAAATGAATAATGTAAATGAAATAAATGAATATATGGGTGCAGATCGAAGAACTAAATCGTTTCTGCAAATGATGCTATCAACTAAGATTAGAAATTGCATGAGAGAGTAAGAAGTAGAAACGATACAAACCACAATTCCTAAAGTCGCGCCAGCATTCACTCAAAATTTAAAATTGTAAACGTGATTGACTAGGCAGGGACGCATGCATGTTTCAGTTTTGCTTTTCTATTGCTTCGTTTAATAAAATCGATCGACAAGACACAGTTCAGCGTCTGTTGAACCAAAACAGAAAAGAGTAAAAGGCATCTGCGAGCAGCCCTGATTTCCTTTTAACTTGACTTACAGGACTCCATTTGGCAGCGGTTTTTGTCGTAACTACCGATACAAACTTACATGCAATAGCCATAATGTTTGAGCCCAAAGAAAGGTATGGAACTGTGATGTGTTCGCCTTATAACAAAATAAGACATACATGCTATCCTGTAAAACAAATCCCGTCTATGATTGGAATTTGGACGATACGGGTCGGCAGAACATATGAAGTGCATCGGTTCTAGTCTACACACATGCAAATGTTGGGTTCACGTGGCGTCCAAGCTACTGTGAAGAAAATCAACCATTCCTTATATTATAGATAACAGCCCGCTATAAGGTAACAGTCGTGTAAGTAAACACAAGGGACTTGCAGAGAATCTAGGTAATAAATAGCCTTTTCAAGCAAATAAATGGTAAAGGGCGGCAGCATTCAATCCTTCTGGGATGCGCCATGCATTCTACTTCTACGGGATGTCGTGGTGGCGACTTCAGTGCCTACTTGACCTATACAATGGCTTGCGGTGGCCAGCCGATGAACAGATTTGTAATGCTGCTTAGATTATAGAGCATGGATCAACCTGGGCTAAGCTTAGCAAGGTTCACCTGAGAGTTTGGCACTGTCTCGAAGCTATCTGGCTGTTGCAGTTGGCAGACGGCATTAACCAATCGCTTCGTTTAGGGAGACGCCACGCATTCCACATCAACCGGAAGCAATTTGAAAGCGTATGGTCGAAAGAACGACTTGCAATGGCCAGCCAATGAACAATCCTTTGTGTTTTTAAGACAAGCCTGGTAGTACCTATTCACCAAATCCGGAGGATGGAAGACTTGGTTGGCCTGGCGGGAAACTGAAATCGGGAGTATGCGAAGTTGGTGTCTCGCCAGACTTCGCTACCAGGCGCAGCGCCTAAGGAGGGAAAGCATACCTGCTCAAACACTAGAGCATTCCGTCTCTCCGAAAAAGATGAATTTGTATCAGAAGTGTCTGGGAACTCATTTGTACATCAACTGGTCAGCGCAAGTCATAGCATAGGAAAAATAAAATTCAATTTTGCCTCCAGGACTCCCATACAAGGAGGTGCCTCGTGGAGCATCTCAGAACGGTTTGGTTGAGTCCGTCCCTAACCTCCATCCTAACGAACGTTTATTGTGAAATAATCAGGCAACAGTCAAACAAAAGTGGAGCTTCTGGGAGGTAAAATGAAGAAGATGATAGGTTCACTATGAAAAGTAATAAACGGATGATTGGAAAACCGAAGCCGTGAGTTTTGAGAAAGTCATGAAAGGGAAGCGAGTTTGAGTAGTCCTTTTGGGATACGCCACGCATCCAACACTTGTAAAAGCTAAATACGAAATAGAAAATAAAAGCAGTCTAACTAAAAGGGAGAGGTCGTAGTATCCAAACCTTGTTTGGTGCACGCCAGGTATTCTACTCCACCCTCGTTTGGAAGGATCAATACGTCGCCGGAGCACCGAAAGTGTGAAGACTCTAGTTAGGCGATTTACGGCGTCCTCAGATGGCGCGAGGGGTCACAGAGGCAGGAGAGTGGACTGGCTCCGGAGCTAATCTGGGCCCCGACCAGGGCTATTGGACTTCCACTCGTAATAAACAGGTACAAACGCACGAAAATTTGAAATCGAGCCACTCTTCTAATCAGAATTGAACAGGGAATGCTCTCATAGATTATTCTCCCGTTTTTGAACAATTTTTAAAATAACACTCTGATAGCATGTGGGGTGAGTTTGCTTCGTAACTACGTGGCCAAAATGTCTTCCAGCCTCGTCGAAATTTCACCCATGAAGGACTAGAAGGTGTTTTCATAGGTTTCCAAAAGTCTGTGTTTCTTTCTTCAAAAAAAAAACGATTTTATATCCACTTTAATCATGCGAAAAGTGTGCGGCTAACTGCAAAGAAATGTCATGTGGGCAACTTTGCCAGCGTACAATTACTAGCGATTTCAACCCCAGAGGTTCCACTTTCGCAGCTTCATTTCAACTATAACGTTTAGCGGGACAAATGAGTATACGCACATATAAACTTGATATTCCAAAATTACGGTCCTCCAAAGTGGCACATTTTCTGAAACAAATGCAAATTAATTTATAGGATTCTTTAAAAAAATACATCATTGTGATCACAAGAAACTAGGGAATCCAAAGAACTATGTGTTACTATACATAAAGTGGAAAATACGCGTAAAGAGGCCGAATCTCTTCCTTCATTAGCTACTAGGGAGCTGTGGGTGTAATTATCTCCCGCGAGGGAAGGGGTCAGCCGCGCCAGGCAGAAACTAGGTCACTGAGCCATTTTTTAGGCGCTCGCTATGTGCTTTGCAGCTCATCGGGAAGAGGGCTCGCTGCTGATCACGAATATGTGTTTCAATTTACATTGTGCTCAATTTGAAGAGAGTTACGGGAAAGCGGCGGAAAAGGCAGTTTTTTCGCTTTTTCCGCCCAAAGACCAAAAGTTAAGGCCGGTATTGTACATACTGCATAAAAATAGGTTACGCACACGGCTGAATATTGAATTTGTTATAGCCCGTTACTGCATCGTGTATGATCAGCAAATTAACAGCGTTCTTCTTTCGCATTTCGGATCCATTTATCCAATGCTCATTATTGAGAAGAGTCTGGATTGCCCCACACAATACCATAGCAACGAATGGTCCGCCATCGATCTTCAGAAATTTAGCCACATTGGAATGGAAGTGCTCCACCGCAGACGAGAGAAAGATTTTCAGTAGCTTTACGTGAGAGCGCACTACATTCTAATAAGAGTAGCTAACCACAAAACCTGCAAAAAGTATAGCAATAAGTATGTTGTTCTCTGCAATTGAAAAAACTCCCAATAAGGTCGCCTTATTTCGATGCAGGACTTATGGTTCACCCTGTATTCCACAGATAGGAAGCTGTTGGTGTAAATAAAAAGCAGTTATCTATTGAATTGTAAAGCTAAAAATATTTTAAACCTCAATCGGATCAAGAGCAGCGGATCTGATCGGCAACTCACATTGGCAGTGTAGGCTTCTGGTTTTAGGGTATACAAACAGCGCCACATCTCACTAAGGAGTCCTTTTCCCCTTTCTTTCTTTTATTGTTAGATGTCTTCCAAAGAAGTTAACAGGTCACATTTAGTATTGTGAATCCACACAAAAACCTCGTTCTCATCTGTCTTGGTACAACTGTAGACCATAGCAGTTATGTGCTCGCGACATTGTCAGACAATGCCGTCCGACGCTCATGTTGCCGCGCCGGACAATGACGGATACTCTCGCATATTTGCACAGTCACTTGGTGCTTCACCATTCTACAATACATAATTATTAGGCCGTCCAGTAGCACTGGATGAGTGAAGCGCGGTCGGAGGAGGCGACGACCGTCACGGGCACAAGTTTCTTGGTCCGTTCATTAGATCACCACGGTGAGCTGATGTATGGGCCAAATACTCATTCAAATCGCTCCACGACATCCTACAGAAGTAGAATGCACGGTGTATCCCAAAAGGGATTGAGTACCGCCTTCTCTTATTCTTTTTTACAGTTGTTCGAGTTCCATTGCTCTTACGTAAGCCCCTCTAAATAGCAACAGCTCTACAGTGAGCCACCTAATGATGTGGAATATACCGGGACCGGGTATTCTGCAAGTGTTCGTTAAGAGCATGGAGTGGCGGAACGTATCCAGGGGAGGTTTACGACCTGCTCCTGTGGATATGCCAGCAACGGCCCCAGAGCCATAGAACCGTACCGGACAGAAAGTCCGAGGAGTACACGGTAGACACGCTCCAAGAGGGTCCATAAAAGCTCCCAGATCTAAGGAACAAGGTTCAGTCTTGGCTTAGCTCTCATCTAGTCTCCTCTTTGCTCCTTGTTCTAGATTTATTTGTAACCTTCCGATTTTGCCTTAATAAATTATAGCTCCTTGCTCGTTTCGTCAGTGTAATAGTAGCGCTGGATATCGGACCCGATTCCACCTACAGTAATCGGAAAGATTACTAAGACGACAGTGAGTCACTATACCTGTCCGACTTGGGGGCCAATCCGGTCACTTGGATCCAAGTTTCGGTTTCAAGGTCTGTTGAAAATGTCCAGCTATAGTTCCGCCGGATCCACAAACGGAGTCGTCATGGATTTTGTAGGCGAGAATGCTCCACAACCGCCGAAAGACTGGAATCAGCTTGGAATGGCGGAGAGTCGTTGGATGCACCGCCCTCAGAAAGGGGCGGGGCGAGGGGCGCGCCAAGCACAAGATGTCCGGGTCCCTGCCTTCACATGGAGGCATCGCATTTCTAACCACTTCCCTTGTGCCTGCATCTCTATCCTGAACTGATTTCGTTCTTGAGACAAGAGTCAGAACCTTGTTCACCATATTTGGAACAATAGAGTTTTCAGCTGCAGCGCCAAGGCTTCCTTCTGGTCCCGCCAATGCAGAACTGACCGGAATCACTCATAGTCTCTAGTTGAGGCGAAAATTTAAAGAATTGTGGTGAAAATTGTAAGAATCTAGAGAGAAGAGCGACGTTTTCCTTTCCTCAACTACTTCCATAACCGAACCGACTGGAAAATGACTTCAGAGTTCCCCGAGATGCGCTTTCTAATCGTCCCCTATCAGTTGCTAGGTTTTTGGACGACGTCACGCCAATTAACGACGGTTTCGAGCGCAGCAAACTTGTCCAAATAGGGCGGCGCGCGCAGGGCGGGAAGTGGGCGGCGGGCAGCACGGTGTACCGAACGACTGCCCCCCAGCTTGGAATAAGCTGCCAGTCAGAGGATTTGAATGTTTCATTCGGGTATATCCTAGAACGGTTGGGTAATGCGCTAGATGACCAAATCAAAAATTTGGCTCGCACAAAGCGAGTAAAGATTTTGGAGGCCGTTAGAGGTACTGTAGAAAACACAGTAGGAAAAGTGGCTAAGCGCTTAGGAGTAGAGGCACTTGCTTTGGAGATCTCATTTTTCAATGAAGTTGGAATGACTCCCGATGATCTGCGCGACTTCCTGCCGACGGTAAGTGCGCAAAGCCAAGCATTGTGGGAGCTGACACTGACTTTGGGATGCGAAATAGACCAAGTTAAAGAAACAGTAATTGCTAAGTGTGACAAAATTCTGGAATTGCAGAGTCGCTTAGTAAATGTGGAGTCACAACTTGAGCATGAGGTGTCGGAAAAGAACGAAATGGCGGAGCGCCATAGCAATCAGTCGAGACAGTTACAGAAAAAGGTTAAGAGCGTGCCAGCTGAAACACTGCACTCAAAGGCTGGGGCCAGCCGGGTACAAATTGGTGTAGTTGAGGTGGGGTGCAGAACAAAAGAATGGCGTGCGGTCTGCAGCCACTATACTTCGCTGATAAGCAGTCAAGTAAGAGGTTCTGTTAAGGGACGGATCACGTCCCAACCCATGAACGCTGAGGCAAGCTGCGAGATTACGGAAAATTCTCGCACCTCTTCGCGTTTATCCTCGCTGGGGTCCTTTCAGGGGCCAGTGACTAGCAAGTTAGTGACCTGCTCAGAAAGGAGCACAGGGCATATCGCTACGGATCAAGTAGGCGATATGTTAACCATATTTCGGGAGGCTTTTAAAGCTCATAGTATAGCTAGTGTCTCAAAATATGATGGGAAAAATTCGCTAAGCGACGTTTTGAGAGGGCTAGAAGTGAAGTTTCCTACCACGGTGTGATCGGACCCAGATAGGCGCGACATATTAGTGAACCACCTTGCAGGAACTGCGCTTTCAACTTTCAAGGGTTTGCCGCAAAATATTCGCGAAGGAACATATTTTGATGCAGTGGGAGCGCTAAAAGTGGCTCGCCAAAACCGGTGTGAGCGCTTAAGCAATATTAAGGCTTGGGAAAACCTATGCAAGGAAGAAGATGAGTCCCTGGTAGATTTTTGCTGCCGCATGGAAGACCTTTCTAGAAGGATCCACCCCAGTATGGAGTGGGATTTCATTAGAGGTTCCAAGTTGTACTCTTGCCTTCAGCACTGGCAGAGTTCCTATTACATGAGGGACGCGCTGGATGCGGAAGAGGATCAAGTGTATGAAAAGGTTAAGCGAGTAGCCGTGCGACTGGAAAAGGTACAGGTAGGCTTTGAAAAAGTGACTGATGGTCACAATTCTTCAGAAAAAGGTATCGATCGGAGCGCGATCGATACAGGAGAATCCCATCTCGAGAGGGCAACCGAAATTCCGCACCATTTGGGTGGTCAGTATTCGGCTAAAACCTCACCTAAATGCTATGGCTGTGGACATTTTGGGCACATAGCGTCAAAATGTCCAAATAAGGTTCGAGATGTAGAGAAAAGTCGTAACACCCGGGATGGGGTTAATGTTGCAGGCGACAGCCGCACATCGAGCGCTGCAGACGGAATTTCTGCTATCGCTCAACTTGAAGGTTGGTGCAAGAGTGTTTGAGGTAAGGAACGCTTTTGACAGAAGCAGCGATGTGCTGCAGGCAAGCCGTGCGGCGGAAGCGAGTATCACCAAGATCAGAAACGGTTTGGCTGTGCGAAAGAACGGAAGGATAGCTTTTTACCAGCTTGGAATGGTAGTGGTAAGGGCCCAGAAATGAAAAACATTAGGCACCGAAGGCGCCGGAGGAAGAATAGAATGAGTTTTCCTACGATGAGAAATGTCATTGTAATTTGTTTCTATAATTCTAGTCTTACGCTGCGACCATACGAGGATGCTGATCAGGCCTGCTGGGGACATGCCAGTACGATGGAAAGGATGCGGCGACAAAATGAAGGCGCTAGCGACGAAACAATGAAGAGCCTTCTAATGCTGCCCAGTTTCCCTCCATTCTCTAATTGTTGCCCTTATTTTCGCTGCTGTGCCTAAAACGCAAGTGCTTAATATACGCACGAACGTTACATTGTAATATTATCATGTTTTTCTATCCCTTTTTGGATGACCATATGAGCACCATTACCCTGTATGACGACTGTGGAAGGAGAAGTCAAATGTCGTCGGATAGATGACTTCAAGCTGGTATGGAACCATACCAACTTATCACCAGTGCAAGTTGGATCTGCGGTTAGTAGATGAAGCTGGTGCTTCAGAGACCACTGAGCTGCACTTTACATCGGAAAAGCGTGAGCGGAGCCGCTCCCTAAAAAGCGACGGAGGTCGTCGATTAACTGCTCAGAATGCAATGCAGGCGAACTGCAGTAGACTCGTGCATTGTAGAGGCCAGTCTTTAAACTTTCATTTGGAAAGTGCGAGCGGACCCGCTCCTTCAAAAGCGACGGAGGTCGTCGCTGTAACTGTAGAAGGTTCGGGCTGCGGTGGTCAGATGAAATGCAGTGCTCTTGTGCTTTCCCACCAAAGAGTGAGCGGAACCGCTCGTTGAGACGCGAGTGACGGAGGTCATTGCTCATGATGATTTTTTAGCGCTGTGGAAGCGCTTGTTTCTCTGAGGGCCCCCATGTGGAATATATCGGGACCGGGTATTCTGCAAGTTTTCGTTAAGAGCATGGGGTGGCAGAACGTATCCAGGGGAGGTTTACGACCTGCTCCTGTGGATATGCCAGCAACGGCTCCAGAGCCATAAAACCGTACCGGACGGAAAGTCCGAGGAGTACACGGTAGACACGCCTCCAAGAGGGTCCATAAAAGCTCCCAGATCTAAGGTACAAGGTTCAGTCTTGGCTTAGCTCTCATCTAGTCTCCTCTTTGCTCCTTGTTCTAGATTTATTTGTAACCTTCCAATTTTGCCTTAATAAATTATAGCTCCTTGCTCGTTTCGTTCGCGCATCAGTGTAATAGTAGCGCTGGATATCGGACCCGATTCCACCTACAGTAATCGGAAAGATTACTACGACGACAGTGAGTCACTAGACCTGCCCGTACTATGATGCAGCATGACAACCCGATCACAAGGGCTATGGTGGAGCATAGGCTTTGCCCACAGACTCGGAAGCACGCAGTGCTGCCAAAAACCGACAGCTGAATCTAACTTCTAAAGTTCTATCGATCGAAGGATATGGATTGGTACTATCGACGTTGCCTGCAACTGACTGAGAAAACTGTACTGTCGCAGCTTAAGCAACTTCGCAGAAACCAGGCAAATCATTCCACCAATGGATAACGACTGCTGGGGCTATCTACTGGCCACTCTTCTGCAGTCACCTTACGAGGATGGGGACGGTGTTATGTATTAGGTTGGAAAAAAAGTCTCTTCACACTTCGAAATTTTTTTACCCTTCCCCTTGTAAACGCACTAGCCAATGTTGATGGCTGATTTCGTAATCCTATCGCACTTGTCTACCGTTCGCACGCGGACACAGGTTAAGACTCTTCTTGTAATTCGTTATCCATCCAATCTTCCGAACTCAATGCCAGATCTACCTCATGGCCATTTTCAGCACGGCATTCTTCATGAATTCATTAAAGAATCCACAGCACGTCAGGCAGCAGACCAAATTAACCATATATATGGCTTGGGATCTACTACTCATCGCGCCTGTTATGAGTGGTTCGGAAAGTCTTTAAAAGGAGATTATTCACTGAGGGCAAAGCATGGTCAGGAAGGCCAACTGGATTGGACGACAGTGAACTACGCCATCTTCTTCGTACCGATAGTTGGCAGGCGACACGTCAGCTGGCAGAGAAGCTCGAAGTGTCTCATAGGATAGTAGGAATCCATCTGAAGAATCTTGGCTTTCATGGAAATTTGGAGCTTGGATTCCACATGCCCTGTCAGACACTCAGAAAGGTCGACGGCTCTCAATCGCTGCTTCTCTTCTGTCCAGATAAGGAAGAAAATCGTTTCTTCCGCGGATTGTGACAGGCGAAGAGACCTGGGTTCTGTATGCCAACTTCCGAAGAAAAAGACTATGGGTACAAAAGGGAGAGGGCCCTAAGTCTGATCTCAAGCCCAATGTTCACGAAGGGAAGATTCTCTTGAGTGTTTGGTGGGATATCAGAGGAGTGATTTGCTGGGAAACTCTCAGAAGTGGAGATACACTTACTGCTGTCACATACTGCGGCCAACTCCACAAAGTCGTCGCAACTCTCTAAGAAAACAGGCCGGAGAAGTCGAAGGTGATGATCCTGCATGACGATGCAAAACCACATGTCGCAAGACTCACAAGAGAAACAATAAAGGAGATGGGCTGGGAGGTAATGCCACATCCACCATATAGCCCTGACCTCCTTCGTGCCGACTACCATCTCTTCCGTGCTCTCAAGCAAGAAATTGAAGAGAAATATTTTGGAACGAATGAAGACCTCAAAAATTGGATTCATCAATGGTTCGACTCCAGAACTGCAGTCTTTTAAGCAAGAGGAATTGGAAAATTACCCAGTCTTTGGAGAAGTGTAGTGGGACAAAATAGAGTTTATCTCAATTGATTTGACTTTGTAGTTGTGAAGTAATAAATCTTTGAAAAAAATGAAAAGACTTTTTTTCCAACCTAATAGTTACCGCTGCAGGTGATTTATAGAATCAAAACAGGATCAATTGACCGATCGATATCAATCAATATAATTTATTCGTATAGATGGATTAACCATGTAAGACACATGTTAAATGAGTGTGATTCCTTTTTCAAATACGTTTGATGGATGTTTGATGGATACATATTGACAGCGACACATTCATATTAGGTCGTCGCATATGAAATATCCGATTTTGCCACCTCAATTTTAGTTCGATTTTTCGTGGCTAAAAATGTTTCCGTTTCAGGCACTGTATACTATCTAGTTTCTGAAATCGCAGAATCTCCGCTTTCTTAACATTGCGTTTGCGGCATAACTGCCTCTTGCGGAGGTTTCGACGTCGTTTTTACAGTATGAGTCAACGCGATATTCGGGTGCTCTACTTATATGAATGGAAAAGTGGACACAACGCCGCGGCCGAAGCTCGCAACATCAACGGTGCATTTGCGAAGGATTTCGCTGAGGAACGGCAATTCGCCACTGGTTCCAAAGGTTTGGTTCTCTGGAGATGAAAGTCTAGAGATGAAGACCGAGGTAGGCCGCCATCACTCCTCTACGACATCCAACTCAAGGTCATGGTGGAAGCGCATCCGCGTCAAACTGTGAGAGAGCTGGCACCGCGTTTCGGCGTTGACGTCAGCACTATCAGCCGCAACTTAGATAAGATTGGAAACGTAAAGAAATTGGATGAATGGATCCCGCGTGAACTGACCGCCGGTCAGATGCTGAAGCGCCACGACACCTGTGTTTTGTTAAGGCTGCGCAATCTAAGGGAGCCTTTTTGGACAGGATCGTGACATGCGACGAAAAACGGATCCTTTATGGCAATCATCGTAGCTCTGCACAATGGCTGGACAAGAATGAGAGTCTCAAGGAGATGCCGAAACCAAGTCTCCATCCAAAGAAGACCATGGTGACTGTATGGTGGACAGCGGCTGGTATAGTCCACTACAAGTTCTTGGAACTCGAGAGCCTGTCACAGCGGAGAAGTGTTGTGCCGAAATTGAAGTGATGCACTACAAGCTGATTGAAAAACAGCCGGCTTTGGTGAATCGAAGAGGCCGAGTCCTGCTGCATGACGTCCGCACGTTTCAAAAATTGTCCAGAAACTGGATGAATTGGAATGCGAAACTCTGCCGCATCCAGCATATTCACCAACCAGATCTGTTCCTACCGATTATCTTTTTTTTCAAGCATACAGATTGTCATGGCAAGATAACAAATTCAGCAACCAAGATGATGTCGCAAACGACTTATGTTTTATTACTTCCTGTAGTTTTGATTTTACAGAAATGGAATGCCTAAGCTACTATCGCGTTGAAGATAGTGTAGTGATTTTAATGGCGCTATTTCGATTAATCAAATTGCTTTCAAGCAATGTTATGATCTGTTAAAGCTTCAGTCAAATTTAGCCATTTCACATGTAACGATCCAATACATCTGTGCTTGCTCGGACAACGTTGTTCAATGCTGGATTAAAAATAGAAAAGTGAAAAACGGAAAATGGGAAGAATTCACACGACCCGTTTCGACCGACAGTCGAAGAAACGCGTTGTCGAGAGGGAATTAGGGGCTTCAAGACGACTCCACCCACCGAACTGCCGCCGTGTTGAAGGGATGAAGACGATTTTTTTATCATTGCTGCAGACTTAACGGCGTACTTAGAATTCCTTGAGCTACTTGAAGAATGAGGAAGCTTCGCACTTGGGGTTCGTTTAGTTTTCGTCCTTCCAGGTTCCGAACAGACTTGTTCGTCACGAGTTAAAACTACAAGCCTAGTGCCTATGCGTCCGATCATAGGAGAAGGATCTCATGAGATTTCCACATCTAGCAAAAGAGAAAAAGGAAGTAACCCTATTTAATACACCACCGATGTGGCCACTGTTGCAGCAAAAAAAAAACAACTATTGTGCTATGACTCTTAACACAGGGATCTTCAAAAGCCTAAGTACAACGCCATAGGGGCTTTATGGAAGCTCAAGGGCACAGATCCTACTGCGAACGTACCTCACCAATATCACCAATAGAGTGGTTTTAACGGATAAAGACGCAATAGTAAAAGAATAATGAAGGAATAAAGATCTGCAGGCACGAACGAGCACTGTTACCCCCACTTTTTACCATCACACAGGGATCTGTATGAAAAACTGGATTGACTTCGAGAAACTGCAATTGTTCAGGGATACCCCTGTTGCGTGCATTTAAAGAGAAATTACGCAGAAACTTCATAAAACTAAGCTGTAGGACGAAACCTGAGTCCACAGCTATTTTTTCGGCGCACAACTTGCAGTGTGCTGAAAAAATGGTGGTTCAACTACATAAACACGCATAGCGGCATTAATTCAAAGGCCGTTGGTCGTTAAAAACTATGAGTTGAGTTCTAATAATAAATGGTGTCAGACTCTTTCCTTCGCTGGGTACCGAACACTGTACACAAGTGATTTTTTTGTGTGTGCAATTATTCCCTTTCAATTTGCTGCTAGTGTCGGACATACAAATTGAAGTGCCCTCCCCTCCCCCTACCAAATGGGAATAGGTTCCAAACTTTCAATAGTCCGAACACCAGAGTTGTGATGATCTAGCAGTTTTATAATCTAAAGGTACCAGTGAATGTTAATACTGTAGACGCTGAAAAACCTAATGGTAAGACAAAAAAAACGACAGAGTTCCACTCCACCAGCTTCCGCAGAATAGGCCTTAACTTCGAGGTAATTGTAAAGCGGCCTAAAGAGCGTTTAAAGCAGCGCTGATCTGATACGTTACATATGGACTTGAAGGTTACTGGAGTCTACCCTGATCTAGCGCTGGATCGGGAAAGGTGCGTCATGACACCAGAGCAGCGGACCCTGCTACGAAGCGGGACTGACGCTGAAAACGAAGAAGAAGACTTAAGACAAGCCCAAAGCAATTTTCCAGAGGTTTAGAAACAAACAAATCTAATTCCAGCTGCTTTCGGAAGGATAGCTCTCTGCATGGAGGAGCGGGGAAAGAAGTATTAAACAGAAGTTCAAAGCGGGCATCGGCGTAAGCAAGAGATGTTCCTCTGGCCCTCAAACGTATGCTCAGAAGCACAGCTGTCCTACCTCCAATCACCTTTGGAATGGAAAGGTTGAAAACCTCTCGAATTAGTTTTTTGGTGTTTTAACCCATAAGTAAAGGCGTATTCAAAAAGAGAGGAGGAGACAATATTAACGATAGGTCCTAATTTTGCGCATCAGTTTTTCAGCTGGAGTCTCATTTTTGAAAACGAATGGAGATCTGACATGCGAAGCGTTTCGCGAAATTCAACACATGAAAGACACGTTAGATTGCTCCGTAGCCCAGTGAAAAAACCACTGTTCAGGACGTACACGGGTCGTTAGTGATCTGACAGGACCAGTGAGCTCGACTTCCCTCCGAAGGTGTGAAAACGCTCAGCCATACACAAAACTTATGGTTAGCCCTCTAGAGGTTCTAGAGGTGAGGAGCCACTGCAGAAGCAAACTTCCAGAACTCCGTCACTTTCTGAATCCAGAATTCTCTGCTCTCATGCATGAGTGCGAGGAGTTGCGTGCTTGTATGAGGTATCGAGAGCTCTGCAAGAAATAAAATTTTCAGTCGGAGAGAACTTTCGCGTTCACGAAAACGCGTAGAACGAACACATGGCTTTGCAAGACTCTCTATTTCTGGCTTACATATGATGCTAACATCTCTTCAAGATGCGAAGAATAATGGGCCCTGACTTTTATCTGAATCACAAAACATAATGTCCCATACGCCTTTAGATCAGATGACAGCAGGTTCCGATCGTCGTGCAACTCAGCCTTCGGTTCAATTTTGCCTCAAGGTTCTTGTCATCACGGAAGAGTTGAAGGTTTCTACGGCGAAGGCAGAGGGAGAAGCAATTTCTTGCGGCAGCTCACTCTATCCGATCATTGAAAAGTGAGTTCTTTGTTGCATGAATATTATCTTGCTATGCCGCGGAAGTAGAATTACGTGGGTGGAGTGTATAGCCTAGCAGTAAAAAATGTAGCCGGAGAATGTATCCCAGACTGATGGAGTTGGGCGCGATTTGTGGTCAATAATTACTATGTAGGAGAAATGAAGGGAACTGGTGGTGTTCTTTGTATACTCGAAGAGAATGGGTTAGAATCGCAGGGCTGAGTCTGTGCTTACGAACATGTCCATGCGGAGCGAGAGCTGAAGAGAAAACTGGGCTGTTTGTCCTTCTGGCACAAATTCACACCCACTCCTAATTCATTTCTTCTGGAAAACGTGTAGGAGACGGGCAGCAGCAGTTAGAAAACGTGAAGCTTCTGAACGGGTTGCACTGCAATGACCTGAACTATGAGCAAAACTGATCCCGCCTAATGTCCCGATTCCCTTCGAGCCTTCCTACTTAACTGGTACGTCCCAGTTGCTGCTCTTCCCACATCAAATTTATACAGGCTACAATTACTTCCTCGCCGAGGGTTCGTCAAACACAAAACCCTAACAAACGTTCGCAAACTCGCTATGCGCTGGGGAAATCAAAGCCTACATACAAGCAGGACACGTAGCGTAATAACTTGCAGTTAAAGGCAGCCCCTTGGAGATTGAAAATACCTACTTGTAGGTGATTCTCTTCATATGTCCTGTAGGTTATTGTTTTCGAAAATTCGACGACGACACGCAACCCTCTTCGAAGCACGTCAACTGACTCCGACGAAGTGTTGAGAAGTGATTCATCAACTGCTGGACGCTTTCTGGTCAACAATCATTTCCGGCGGTCTGCTGCGTCCCTGAGGAGGAACTACGCAATACTTTGAGGAAGCGGAAGTTGATCATTGGGAAAAACTCATTCGCAGAAGATGGATGAGATGTGTGAGATGGAAGCTTCCTCACTGAATTACCGTTCTCGTAAAAGTGTGTGCCAAGATTGTTAATCACCTTAATTGGCTTACTTTTGGCGTATTCCCTTATTTGGAGTCCGAAAAAATTCTAGTAACACTTCATAAAGCCATTCCTTCTTATAGAGTAACCCCCAGAAGCGAACCAAGATTCTATCATACTCTCTCTTGATTTTCATAGCGGATTGACTCGTATTTTTTCAGATTTTTAAGTGATGTTTGTGTCTCTTAATAAGTTGTTATTTCCATGTGTGGCTTCGACATTGCAGAGGTTCGCGCACAGCTTCGATCGCTGAAGAAGACGTGTCATGAGCACAGAACTGACTTCTTCAAAGTGTTAAATGTTGGTTGTTCTAGCTAAATAATAGGGATTTTACCAGAGCAGACTTCGAGTCAGTCGGGACAGCTTCAGTTTCTACAGATTTTCCCAGGATGTCATGGGTACGGCACATTTTTCAACCTGAAGAGCGACATCTACTTGCAAAATTATACTCTATTAAATTTCGAGTGATAATTGCTAATGGTGAAATCAAGTGCTTTCCCTACAAAAAATTGTTTGAAGCGCTTTTCGAATCGGTGATGGAGTCGAACCGACGGATTGACTTGTCAAGGAACTAATTTTCTCCCACCTGAAGGAGGCATTATAAGGAGACGAGATTGTGCTCTATAAAATTTCAAGCCCTGTTTATTACGCAGAAAAACAAATCAAACTTCTCGGCTTTGATCTTCTATATGATTAGGGATGTCGTATTCAATATTCTCGTTTTTCATGAAAATGAAATCACCGTCTACCTGAAGCAAACGACCTACAATGTATATGTGAAATTTGGACCTATATAATTTCAAAACTTGCATAAACTTGTATAGAGTGGAAAAATTATGATTTTCTGAAACACTTCTCTGTGTAATCAGGATCTCGAGTTTGCCACATTTTCACAAAAAAGGTGTCCCAAAAATGGAACCCCCTAATTGAATAGAAGATCGCTGCTGAAAGAATTGATTTTTTCTGAAAATCCCCAAAGCTTGAAATGTTGTAAGTTGCAATTTTGTTCACTGAAGTTGTCCCGCTCAGATGGGAGAAAATTATTTCTTTGAAAAATCATTCGTATAGCAGCGTCGAAGTCAGAGATCGCAGGTGTCTGCACTTAAACTGTCATAAGTCAGCAAGTTTTTGTCGGGCTTGTCGGGACTCCTGATCATATAGAAGATCGGTTCAAAAAATAATGGTTTTTCACAGTGTTTTAGCAATGCATTTAGCAATGCTTGTAGTTTCATGAGGCCGAACCTCAACCGTATAGGTTGACTGCTTCAAGAATAAAAGAAATTTTTATTCATGAGAAGCGATAGTTTTGAGTACGATCCCCCCACCAATCATATTGGAGATCGCAGCGGAGAAATTTGTTTTTGAAATGTTTTTTGACCGTATGATGCTCAATAAAGGATAAAGGGCTCAAGGGCGCGTGTAGCGCAGTCGGAGGAGGCGCGACTGTCGCGTGCACCCGATACCAGGTTCCTGGTTCGGATTTCCCGCCCAGGCCAACCAAGCCTTCCATCCCTCAGGGATAGGTGAATTGGTACCAGACGTGTCTGAGCAGGATAAAGCGCTGACTTGTTCATCGGCTGGCCACCGCAAGTCATTGTATGGCAAAATACGCATTCATGTCGCCTCCACGATATCCCGTAGAAGTAGAATGCGCTGGCGCATCCCAGAAGGGATTGACTAACGCCGTCCTTTATCCTTTTTATCCTTTATGATGCTCAAGGCTTGTGTCTTTGTAAGACACGCTCCTGCTTTCTGTTGTTCTTTCCTTTAAATGGGAAAAATTATTTCCAGAGAAGTCCAGCCTTCGGTTGCGACTTCGAGATCGATTCGAAGAGCGCTTCAAAAATCTTTGATGATGAAGCACATGAGTTCACCATTAGCACTTATCATGAGAAGTTTTATAGAGTTCAATTTCCTGCTCTCCTTCAGGTAGAGAAATGTACCATGTTCATGACATTTTCGACAGATCGGCTGAAGTCGAACTCGTGGTGATTGATTTGAAAACTTCTCGCAGGAAGTCTTTACTTTTGCTGTGAAACCATAAGCTTTCAGAAGTTCGAAGGATTTACACCCATTTCTGTGCTCATAATTCGTCCCGTTTAGTGAACGAAACATCGTGCGAATCTCTACAATGTTTAAGCCACAACTGGAAAGAGTTCCCATTGAGGGGTACAGAAATCACCCAAAAAGCTGAAAAAATTAGGCCAGGTAGGAAATGAAACTGTTGAGGAGACTATGGAAAGTCGTACCAGGTTAGTGGTACTTTGGGCACAAATTTTCCTGCAGGAGATCGTCAGTTCGAAAATCAAGAATGCAGAAAAGGTTAGCAGAGATTCTACTGGGTAGATCATAAACGAATTAATGAACGGATTAGTCGGATAGATGACATCAAGTGAGGTGCCTTGAAATTGCCGTGTAGGAAGGAGAAGCTCCTAGTCACTTCCCTAATTCGTACGATTTTTGAGAAGCGTGGGTGCCTCACTCGGCTGCAACTTAACGATCAACATACACATCGCGGATAGGAGACTGCCAAGCACAAATAATTAAGGGGAGCCATATTTCAATAACACCGCGCAATCAAACGACGCTTGAGCAAGTGACTTGCGAACGAGGTGAAATCAATTCTCCCGCAGGTGGAAGTGTTAGCCGAAGAGCTACACGGACATAAGCACCTCGATAGCATTCATGAAGGCTTCTTCCTACGCTTAGTTCGAAAAGAAATGGTAATTGTAGCTCTTGCTGCTGCTAACAGTGTGCTAACGGGAGGTTTTTCAGTCTTTACTGTGGCCTTAAGTTTCGACAGAATCGTCGTCTTCAGAGGCCTGAATGCGGTGCAAGGTTTTTGACATGCAATTTATACCACCAAGCGCCTTACCTGCTCTAGCAACTTTGACATAAATCTACGATCAATCGAAAAGGCCTGGCATTGCCTACGTATGTATACGGAGACTGGGCTTTCATTCGATCTTACTGGTCTACTAACAGAGAGCGATTGCGCTCTAACATTGATATAATACTGAGTATACTGGGCCTATGAGTGAGTTTATCTCCCTTTCCTAGGCTTTTTCGATCGATCATATATTTATGTCAAAACTGCTAGAGCAGCTAAGGCGCTTGGTGATGTAAATTGCGTGTCAAAGACCTTGCACCACATTCAAGCCTCTGAAGACGACGCCTCTGTCGAAGCGTAAGACCACAATAAAGATCCACTCAGGAAACCTTTTGTTGGCACACCATTAACAACAACAAGAACTAACCATGCCGAGGTTTCAAGAAGAGAGAAGTTGGTAGTTGTAGCTTTTCCGGTTCACTTCAGCACTGCATCGCTTGCCAACTGTATAGCATTTTCCGCGGTAGAGAAGGAAGGAGCTTTATCTGATAATCACCTTGAATGGGGCCTTGGAGACTCCTACGTGCTGTCATAATAAGGCATGTTCAGCAAAAATGCATCGGAATTTTGGGCTTTGCAGGAGTCATTGCAGCTGCAACGAGGGCAACAGGCGGATAACTAGTCTTTAAGAAGAGACCTAACTACTCCCTTGAAGGAAGAGCTATGTACAACCATGATAATAGCATCCACGCTGTTACTAATGTTGTTTTAAGAAAAAATCACAATATGTTTAAGAGCGGTAGAAAGATGTCCACCTGAGGCCGCTAAGTTTGCAGCATCTTGAAGACGACCATAGTTAGCCCACCTTCTAACTCTTCTACTCTCACAGTAGCAGGGAGTGTGGATTCGAGTCCCGTCTAACGCTACTTCTGTAACAGCTTTCCATAACAGCGGCAGCCAATTGACGCTTAAGGAAAGCGAACTGAATCGTTCTTGTCCCTTGTGCTGAAGAACAATGGGTATGTCGATTGCGTGGGACTAAATACTCGGGAAAATGACATGAGGAAAGGATGTCATCTTCCAGAGATAGGGAGGGCTGCGCCCGCAGCACGTTTAGTACAACAGTAGTCAAGGAAAGCTTCGCAGCGACATGTCTACCAAACATTGTACTCTTCCGAAAGCCAAGGCCCATTGGCAAACAAGAGAAGGTTAAAACGAGGAAACCGATTTAATCGGCTTGGTGGATCTGTTCAGGAGAAACGCCTTTTAAAGTTTTTCTTCGTATTTATATAGCAGTGAACGCACTTACGGACACGGACGGTAGGTTCAGAATAACACCGAATTCACCTAGAAGTCCTTTTGTCGTTACTTACACCTTGTCACAACGTCATTGCGTTTGGATCAGCCAGAAGCTGTCTGTCTTTACTTTGGGAGGCTTCTCGAGCTCCCAAAATGAAGACAATTTTCTAAATTATTAGTTCGGTCCGCAGATTTTAACCGTTTCCGTTTTCAAACTCAAAGTTTTGTTTAAAAGTAAAAGTTTTGTGACATTTGGAATATTTCTGCTAAACAAGGAAAAGGAATGCTTTTCGACTTTTAAATACTTAAATTATCAAAACTCCTTCGAAGACATCTTCAACACTTCTTAGACATTAAATGAGGTATCCTGTCAGTGCCTTTTCTGGGAATATGAAAAAACTTTAGGTAAGGAATAGGTGTGAGATTATGCAGAATAAAGATCTTTGCATCTTAATGTTAAGCCATTTTAATTTGGCAAGTGTAAGTGTAAGTGCGGGTAGAGAAGGGCCAGAATTTGTTCGGGTGGTTTGCGAACGCTTTTTTTTACTTTCTCAAAGACCATTGTCCCATGGATACAGTCTTTCGCTAAGCAATGCTACGTTTTCAAAATAAGAGTCGCCTTTTATCCAACAGGTAACGAAACCACAGACTTTTACCGGCATTGCCATGTGGCGAGCCTTCAGAGCACAGGGCATGTAGTGACCTATGATAAGAGAACTTCCTAATTTTTCAGTGCACTAGGTTAGCTCAGCTGATACTTTTCGATACTCCGAACCTCGCGCTAAATTGCCGGAAGACCACTGGAGCTCTGCCTTTTCATAGGTGCTCGTTTGTGCTACATTCGATCTAATTTTAACAACCCCTTACGAAATTCAGCATATAAAGCTCACTGACACAAAGGCACGACTTTTCCGGAATCTCCAAAAAGTAGCTCAATGTCCACAACTTCCAGGAAACACCATGCGTACGTTGTACCCGTTCAACACTGTTTCTCTTCATGTGAGAGCAAATCACCCATATAATGGTGAGGGGAATAACATGAAGAGCAAGCACAAAGGACTGGAGCTTTATAACTCTAGAAACCTTCAGCCTCACTGTACATACATAAGTGGTGCGACTCGCTTTCATCGCTTTATCTTTAAACTAAGAGGTTATCTAAAGCGATGTATTAAAGAAGTCTTTTTAGGACACCGTAGACGTCGACTTGTCAGGACGTTCTTTAAGATTATCGAGATTATATTAAGACTATCACAGCAGAGAGCAGGGAAGGAAACGTTTGACAGGAAGTTTCCGGTGCGGTTTGTAGCTGCAAAACGGAAGCTCAAAATGGCAAGACTTCCGCTTGCAGAGACCCGAGTCAAATCAAGGTTTTCACGGCTGCCAGCGTAGAGCGGCACTCATCCGCGTCCAGCTGGGGTGAACACGAAATTTGGCTAACTGACCACGCAAACTTTCATGTTCACGCGCTTACACAACCGGATGGAAGCATCGCAGCCACTGAGCCCGCCTCACCCACGGATTCACCGAAATGCACCCACCTGGTTTGACTACGTGGAGCAGCTCCCGGTGCACCAGATCACTACACATCCACCAAACCCTATGGATTCTCATTAGCTGCCAAGAGTTTAAGAAGCAGCTTCAGCTTTGGGAGCGGCTTTGGTGTAGCAGCTGATGTATTGGTAATCCACGCGCAGAGTTCAACAGAGCAGAAACCGCCATGGTCGCTGACGCAGAGAATGCGCGCTGCACTCGCCCCACTTCTAAAATTAACCTCGCCCGGTGTTGCGACTCGTTGACTAGGGCACGTGAACGATTCGGAACTGAAACTGAAACGTCTCCAGGTGAACCACCATGACAGCTGAGCATATGGCTAGAATAAATTTTCTTCCACATGGCTTAATATTAGGTTGAGTCATAAATTTTGTAACAAAATTTGTCTTCCAGCAAAAATAAGACTATACCACACAAGAAAAATGATGGACTTAAGCGAAGTAATTCTCTATGAGATTCTTCCGCTTTTCATGAACTGGGTGGATTACATCTCTGTAGAATTCGGTCGGTTTCGACCTGCAGAAGTCATGTACCACCGCTCGTTCTCCCAGGCTTAAAGGAAGTTAGAGACCAAAGTTCAGCCACTCATCTCGGCAGAGACTCACGTTTCTAACTCAGCCAGACTCACTAGATTCCCGAGAGTGCCAACGGGAATGCCATCGGCACTACCCAACCAAGTTTGTTCCAACGGCCCTGTGTGGTAGGTCAGATATCAAATCACCACATAGCAAGTGAGTCACTGAATGCATACCCATAATGATCATAAGTGTGAAGAAGCGCCTCATCTCACAAGCAGTGCCCATACGTCAGGATGAGTACCAGAATGTAGGTGTTTTACACCTCCCGTATAGGTTTGATAGCACATCGCTTACCGCAAGGGGTATAAGTGGCGTATAGTCTGAGCGAAAACCTCATCTAACAAGGGAAGCTTCCCAACTCAAGGTGAGCTTTTTCGATGCTGTTTCGGCAGGATGTAGGCCCTGCGAGCGGAGTCCAGAACCACAGTTAGTTTTTTCTGAACGCTTTTTTAAAGACCTGAAAAGGAGGTCTGAAAGCGTGCGCGCAATACTCATCAACTCCTACGACATCCCAGGAGTTCGGCCTAGGTGGCACAGTTGGTAGGAATGCCGCCTCATAAGAGCACACCGGAGGGATTTTAAGTTCGAGCACGCGTGCTGCCGAAATTTCCGCCCATATTAGTCTGTTGTTATTACGCTTTCTCATGCTCACAGGAGTCAATTTTAGACCACCAATGCTTACAGCAAACCAAGGCTGTCTATTTGCGCCTTCATGTGTGCTAGTTTTCCAACAATGGCTATCTGCATCATATCATTTCTCTGGAAATAAAAAGTGCTGCCTTGCTCTTCCCTTTAGTTAACAGCTATGGTACAAATCTATGAAATAAGTTAAACACAAGCACGTGTCACACCAACAGCATCTTACAAAGGCCAGTGAGGAACAATCTTCTCCTTGACAAGGAGTGACCACTTCTTCTTCGTTGAACCGCAATCCGTGGGTGCAGAGAAAGGTCCTGGGTGAACATCGACGTACCCAGCTGCCACCCACGCGTATGACAGACATAGAAATATCCCATTTTCATTATACTACCTCTAAGTTGAGCCGTCTCTTCTTTCTGACAGTCGATATCTCAATATATGTATCTCAATATATGGCGTCCAGGCGGAGTCGTTTTAGTGGCATTCGCAACCGCAATCTCCCTCCTTGTCGGAGATATGAAATCCAGTATGAAGCTGGAGTAGTCGGCCGACAACAGGTGAGAACGATATTTTTAGCACACGATATGGCCCGTACCGATATCGCCCGGGTCCACACCATTCAACCATAACGTACGCGTATTAGTGTGCATTTAGGGTATTACTGGTGATATGGTATGATATGGTGGTGATGCAGATAGGCACTGTTGAAAAACTAGCACACATGAAGGCGCCAATACACAGCCTTGGTTTGTTGTGAGCAATGGTGGTCTACTCCTGTGAGCATGCGAAAGCGACTCCTGTGAGCATGAGAATGCGTAATAACAACAAACTAATATGTGCAAAAATTTCGGCAATACGCGAACCTAAACCCCTTCGGAGTGCTCCTATGAGGTGTCCCTCCTACCACCTGCGCCGACGAGGCATGCCTGATAGGGTGTCGTAGGGATTGATGATAATTGTGTGCACGCTTTCACACCTCCTTTTCAGGCCTTTAAAAAAGCGTTCAGCAAAAACTAGCTGCGGTTCTGGACTCCGCTCACAAGGCCTTACTCCTGCCAAAATAGCATCGCAAAAGCCTTGAGTTGGGAACCTTTCCTTGTAAGCTCCCTTCGAGATGCAGACGACTACCTTCTTCTGCTTACTACTCCTCCTAGCCCGATTAAAATCATAACCCGCAGAAATTCTAAACAACATTTTCTACTACAAAGAGGGCTAACACGCGAGAAAGGGTAATGGAACAAGGCATCATTTACTAGTCCTTAGTTGTACGAAACCGCACAACATCCCACACGCACTTTCAACAGTATTCGCTTCTTATGGATGAGTTGCCTGTTACATCCGTTGGATTGATAATTTGCATCTAACAAAGCAAACCCATAAAATTCTCCTGAAGATTTTCAACGAGACCTATTTGATCTTGTAGGGCATGAGACGAAGAGCACAGAAGTGTTTTTCGTTTTTGCTACGGGCCACTTGGTGGTCCAAAAGGCAGAAAATGGTGCAGCTTTAGTGCGGGCTGATCGAGCTAAAATAACGCCTGTGGTGTCCTTGGCGTGCTAAGAAATTGACCTAAAAAGGTTCGGGGCTTCAACTACAGTTAGTCATTGCAGTTTGATTATTTTCTAGTTTTCCTATAAGAAGCTGCAAGATGAGTTCAAATGATTCACGGCTCCGGCAGCGACTGGATGACCGAGTGGATAACGATGTGGACTTGCGGAAGGGAGCGAGGGTTCGCTTCCGGAAGCGGGGTTTCTGCGTTGCTAGGTGGCGTTTCCCATTTTTAAAAATGAAGAGTTTTTATTTCGGCTTCGGTAGAGCATCGTATTATTGGGTGGTACGAGGTCATAAGCATCGATTTCGCCCATAGTTCATCTATGTGGGTTATTTAAGCTGCTGACCACGAATCTTTCACATCTTTTCTAAACTATCAATTTTTCGTGCACTACTCCCACTTGAAAGTCGACGGTTGAAAATAGGTCTGACCACATCGGTGGGGAAAGCAACTCTACTGACGTAGACAGCTTTAATCACCCACACCTACCGTAACCTGCCGTAGTCGACTGAAATTTTAAAAGGAGATACCACATACGTGATCAGCACCCCATGTGTGGCGATGTCCGCTCCTCCACGTGGTGCCACTGGAAACCGTTCGCTCTGCGAGCTAAGCCGAACACGGACACCCGACTGCAGGCGACGTTCCCTTGTTTCAGGCCGGCCTACGGACGTCTTATGTCACATCATATGGTTGACGACGCTTAAGAAGTCTCGAGTAAATGCTACAGCGTCCGCGGGAGCTGTCGCACACTCGCAAAGCCCGGTGAGTGTGAGAAGTTTGCGAGGGTCCCTGATGCGAGGACGGTAACTGAGCTAGTCCGAAAGTCCCGTAACGTAGGCAAGACTCGCGTAGCAACGTTGAATGTGGGTACGTTGACGGGCCGCTCGTGCGAGTTGGTAGAAGCCCTGGAGCAAAGAAAGATAGATTTCTGTGCGGAGCAGGAGAAGAAGTGGTCCTGCCGCAAGTCAAGGAACATAGGACGAGGCTTTAGGACCGTTCTGTGTGGAAGTCCCAGGACTACCAGTGGTGTCGGTATGATTGTCTCCGAGCGTTTCCGTGACGCGACTGAAATCGTGGAACGTTTTGATGTCCATCTGATGAAGATCGTTGTCGCCGTAAAAGAGCGACGATATCATTTCTTTTCCGCGTATGCTCTGCAGACTGTTTGCTCCGAGCAAATCAAACACGAGTTCTGGTCCCTGTTTGATGACAACATAGTGGAAGTGCCGTCACTAGATATGATTGTTGTGGCAGGTGACCTTAATGGTCACGTCGGAGCAGCGAAAGACGGCTACAGCTGTCATGGTGTTTTGGCTATGAATCACACAACGCCGATGGTGAGCCTGTACTTGAGTATGCAGACTCAGACGACCTCACCATCGTGAATACCAAATTTCGAAAGCGTGACTCCCACCTCATCTCGTTTTATAGCGGGAACGCCAAAACGCAGATTGACTATGTCCTTGTTAGGCGTCGTGACCAAGGCCTTGTCACAGACGCGAAGACCGTGCCGTATGAGACGGTTGCCACGCAACACCGTCCACTGATCTGCTCGCTGAAGATCACACCTTCGAGATGTAAACATGTCGAGCGATGCGGGTCGGCTAGAATCAAATGGTGGCGACTGAAAGAGAGGGAAGCGGTAGTTATTTCTCGCATTTGGTTGCCGACGGTAACAACTGTCGAGGAAACCTGGAAGCATGCTATAGATGCGATAACTCGGGCTGCGTGCCCCAAACTCGGCACAACGAAGCCTGGACGGCGTAAGCAGGCTTAGCTCAGAACTGACGATGTCGGAGTCCGGGAAAAGAAACGGCTGTAGCACGTACTTATCGGTGACAAAGCAGACTGTAATTGGCGGAATTATGTAGAAGCGAGGAAGGTGGCGATGTCCGTTCCTCCACGTGGTGCCACTGGAAACTACTTGCTCTGCGAGTTAAGACGAACACGGACACTCGATTGCAGGCGACAGGCCCTTGTGACAGGCCGGCCTACGAAGACCCATGTCACGTCACATGGTGTATGACAGCTCAAGTTTCTCGAGATAGTGCTACGGCGTCCGCGGGAGCCGACGCGCACTCGCAGAGCCCGGCGAGTGTGAGAAGTACGCGAGGGTCCCTGATGCGAGGACGGCATCGGGGGGCAACTGAGCTAGTCCGAAAGTCCCGTAACGTAAGCAGGACCCGCGTGGCTACGCTGAATGTGGGTACGTTGACGGGCCGCTCGTGCGAGTTGGTTGAAGCACTGGAGCGTAGAAGAGTTGATTTCTGTGCGGTGCAGGAGACGAGGTGGTCCTGCCGCAAGTCAAGGGATATAGGACGTGGCTTTAAGGCCGTTCTATGTGGAAGTCCCAGGACCACCAGTGGTGTCGGAATAATCGTCTCCGAACGATTTCGTGACTCGATTGTAAGCGTCGAGCGCTTTGACGATCGATTGATGAAGATCGTTGTCGCCGCTAAGGAGCGACTCTATCACTTCTTCTCAGCGTATGCTCCGCAGACTGGCTGCTCGGATCAAGCCAAGGAAGAGTTTTGGAGCCTGCTTGATGAGAAGACAGCAGTGGTACCGTCGAAAGATGTCATCATAGTCGCTGGTGACCTTAATGGGCACGTAGGTGCTACGAAAGACGGGTACAGCTGTCATGGTGGGTTCGGATACGGATCACGTAACGCCGATGGTGAGCGCATTCTTGAGTATGCGGAATCGCATAATCTCACCATTGTGAACACCGTTTTCCGAAAACGCGACTCCCACCTCATCTCATACTATAGTGGGAGCTCCAAGTCTCAGATAGACTTTGTCCTTGTGAGAGATCGCGTCCGGAGTCTTGTCACAGACGCGAAGATCGTGCCGTATGAGACGGTCGCCCCACAGCATCGACCGCTGATCTGCACTTTGAAGATCGCCCCTCCGAGGCTGAAGCAGGTTGAGCGATGCGGTGCAGCTAGAATTAAGTGGTGGCGAATCAGAGAGAAGGAAGCAGCTGTGATTTCTCGCGTGCGGTTACCGACAGTCACGACTGTCGACGAAACTTGGAAGAAGGCGACCGACGCGATTCGTCAAGCTGCACAGTCAGAACTCGGCATTACGAAGCCTGGGCGACGGAAGGTCGACAAGCAGACATGGCTGTGGACAAACGACGTGAAAGCGAAGGTTCGAGAGAAGAAGTCGCTCTATCACGTGTTTCTCGGCGAAAAGACAGCCGATAACTGGCAGAAGTACCAAAAAGCGAAGAAAGCTGCAAAGAAGGCCGTGGCTGTTGCGAAAGCCACTCATTATGGAGATGTCAACGAGAAGCTCGAGTCTCGTGATGGTGAGCGGTATCTGTACCGACTTGCAAAGAATCGCCATCGCCAGACCGAGGACATCGAGAAGTTCTTCGGCATCAATGATGAGAACGGCCATCTTCTTACGGACCGCAAGAAGACATTGAAGCGATGGCGCGATTACTTTGAGGAAATCTCTACGGTAGAATTTCCTCATCCAGCCATCCCTTCAACGGCTCCAACCCACGGCCCCGTTCAGAAGATCACCGTGGAGGAGACTGAAGCGGCTTTGAAGAAGATGAGGCCAGGCAAAGCGACTGGGCCCGATGACGTGGCAGCTGATTTGTGGAAGTCCAAGTACTGGTACCCTGCTGAGTGGTTGGCGAAGTTCTTTAATCAGGTTGTGGCGGAGAAGAAAGTGCCTGAGTGTTGGCGCCAAAGTACGACGATCCCGATTTGGAAGAAGAAGGGCAGTCCTGCAGACTGCTCCAATTACCGTCCGATTCGCTTGCTTCCGCACAGCATGAAGATCTTTGAGCGAATTGTCGATGGACGAATTCGGGACATCGTCCAGCTGTCCAGCAATCAGTGCGGCTTCGTGGCTGGTTGTGGCACCGTTGATGCCATACACGCTACTCGCCTCCTGATAGAGAAGCATCGCGAGAAACAGAAGGCAGTGCATATCGCCTTCCTCGACTTGGAGAAGGCCTTTGACCGCGTACCGCGTGAAGTGATATGGTACGCCTTGCGACATCATGGAGTTCCCGAAGAGCTCATAGAGTGGGTGCGAATTCTCTACTCTTGTCCAAAGAGTCGAGTTCAAGCTGCAGCTGGAACCTCGATGGAGTTCCCCATCTCTGTCGGGGTGCACCAGGGTTCTGCGCTTTCCCCACTCCTCTTTGTTGTCGTCATGGATGCCATCACACGAGATCTTCAGAAGCCCGTCCCTTGGACGTTGCTTTATGCCGATGACGTGATGCTCGCTAGCGAAGATAAAGGAGAACTCGAGCGAGAGTTGCAAGCTTGGTGTGATCGCTTGGAGCGGTTTGGACTCAGATTGAACGTGAAGAAGACCGAGTATTTAACGACGGACGTTACCGAGTCCACCTCCATCAAGGTTAACGGCATCGAGCTTCCACGCACTGCGGTCTTTAAGTACCTGGGATCAGCAGTCGCGTCTGACGGCAAACTGATGGTCGAAGTGAATTCACGCGTGAGTGCAGCTTGGTCCAAGTGGCGCTCGTTGACTGGGGTGCTCTGCGATAGGAAGATACCGGAGCGCTTTAACTCAAAGATCTACAGGGCAGTCATCCGGCCAGTAGCGATGTACGGCGCTGAGTGTTGGCCTGCGACCAAGGAAGTTGAAACGCGCCTCAGCGTCATGGAGACGAAGATGCTGCGCTGGACGGCTGGAGTCACGCGCATGGACCGCATCCGAAACGAAGCTATTCGGCAGAAGTTCGGTGTCGCGCCGATAGCGGACAAGATGCGCGAAGCTCGCTTACGATGGTACGGCCACGTTCTGCGTGGAGTAGAAGACAGCGTCCGCAAGATAGGCCTTAACTTCGAGGTAACAGGAAAGCGGCCTAGAGGGCGCCCGAAGCAGCGCTGGGCTGATACGTTACATACGGACTTGAAAGCGGCTGGTGTCCACCCTGATCTAGCGCTGGATCGGGAAAGGTGGCGTCATGACACCAGAATAGCGGACCCCGCTACGAAGCGGGACAGACGCTGAAGAAGAAGAAGAAGAAGAAGAAGAAGAAGATGTAGAAGCGAGGAAAGCGACAAAGAAGGCGGTGGCCGCTGCCAAAGCCGCACACTACGCTGATATGAGCGAAAAACTGGAGACTCGCGATGGTGGGCGCTTTCTTTACCGACTCGCTAAAGCTCGCTGTCGCCAAGCATAAGACATCGAGAAGTTCTTTGGCATCAACGACGAGAACTGTCACTTCTGATGGATCGTAAGAGGGCTCTGAAGCGGTGGCGCAACTACTTCCAGGAAATCTCGAATGTAGAATTTTAACCTTCTGCTGTACCTTTTGCATCTCCTGTATACGGTCCCGTTCAGAACATCACAGTGAGCGAAACACGCATCCCTGAGGAAGATGAAGTCAAGCGAAGCCACTGGTCCCAATGACCTGCCGGCCAACCTGTCGAAATAGAAGGGCTGGTGCCCTGCTGACTGGCTGACAGTATTTCAATCTGGTTGCTGCTGAGAAGAAAGTGCCCGAGAGCTGGCAGCAAAGCACCACCAACCCGATTTGGAAAAAGAAGGGCAGTCCTGCGGACTGTACTAGTATCCGTCCAATAGCCTTCTTTCGCACACCATGAAAATCTTTGAGCGAATTGTCGAGACGTATCCGCGATGTCGTCCAGCCTTCCAAGAATCAGTGTGGCTTCGTCTCTGGCTGTGGCACCGTTGATGCCATTCACGCCGTTCGTCTTCTGCTAGAGAAGCACCGTGAGAAACAGAAACCGGTGCATTTTACCTTCCTGGACTTGGAGAAGGCCTTCGACCGCGTTCCGCGAGATGTTATATGGTACGCGTTGCGACAACATGGTATCCCTGAAGAGCTTACTGAGTGGGTGCGCATTCTGTACTCTTGCCCAAAGAGTAGAGGGCAAGCTGCAGCTGGAACCATGGATCTCTGTCGGAGCACCAGGGATCTGACCTATCCCCACTGCTCTTCGTTGTCGTCATGGATGTAATCTCACGAGATCTCCAAACGGCGGCACCTTGGAGGCTGCTGTAAGCTGATGACGTCGTGCTTGCATGGGCGTGATGTGATCGCTTGGCATTGTTCGGTCTCAAGCTTAACGTCAAAAAGACGGAGTACTTGACGACGGATGTGAACGAGCACAGATCTGTTAGGATCAATGGTACTGAGCTCTTACGAGTTACAGCTTCTAAGTATCTCGTATTAACAATCACGTCCGATGGCAGCCTAAAGTTGGAGGTTAACCACGCGTGAGTGCAGCTTGGTCCAAATGGCGCTCACTGGTTGGGGTGCTTTGCGAAAGGACAATACCTGAGCACCTCAAATCAAAGGTGTATAGGACAGTCGTCCGCCCAGTAGCGACGTGCGGTACTGAGTGCTGGCCCGTGAAAGCCGCCTCAGTGTAAGGGAGACGAAAATGCTCCATGGACGGCCGGAGTTACGCGTTTAGACCGCGTTCGCAACGACACCATACGACAGAGGTTCGGTGTCGCCACGATATCCGACAAGCTGCAAGAAGCTCGTCTACGATGGTATGGCCACGTCCTTCGCGCTAACGACGTCCGTAAAATTGGCCTGAACCTTGAGGTCCCTGGAAAGCGGCCTAGAGGACGCCCGAAGAAACGTTGGCTAGATACGTTGCACTTGGACTTGAAGATAGCTGGGCTGGTGTACACCCTGATCAACCATGTTTGGAGAATTGGCGTCCCCACATCAGAAGACCGGACCCTGCTGCCAAGCGGGGCAGACGCTAATGAAAATGATGATCAGCACCTCAAATAACCCCCTAGGTGATGTATGGGAGAAATTTTTTTGCACTTCTCTTGTGGAGTCGTGAAAATATAGTGGTGCCGGTTATTCTGTGTATACCCGTTTACCTACATATACACACCGCAACCTGCTGTAATCTATTCTTTCGTCGAAAAAGGTTTCCATATTGGCAATCAGCATTCCAAATAACCCTATAGATGAATCTTGGGTGAGAAGCATTTTTCGACCTCTACAGTCGAAGGACAACTGGTCCTATCTGCAGTCCCCACCCCTCTCCCGTAAGTGCGAAGAGTGGTTAGGAGAGATACACTGGACGACAACCGATAACATGAGATGGATAAAATATCATTAACAAAGTAGCTATTTGATAACAGTTACTAAAAGTAGCGGAAATTTTGGAATAATTAAAAATAAGTCTGCGTAGGAATCTGAAGAGTGACGACCACGTGATGGTGGATCAAGGCGATCATGGTGGGTCGATCGTGTTCGCAAATAAGGTGACAGTGAGAAACATTTCCAAAACTAATAGAGAACATTAAACTAATAGTTACTGCGTTTTTATTTTATTTTTAGTTTGTTGTGTTCAAGCGCACTTTGGTGCATATTAAATAAATAAATAAATAAATAAATAAACATTACACAGAGGTCTCATAGGGACAGCATCTAACGAGGGTTTCCAACCGAGACGAGCGTAGTTTAGTGGGCGCTGACGCGACGGATGTAACTTCATGCAAGACTAGCCTTTTTCACATCTGATAACAGGTTGATAGCGGGGTTGGGAAACGAACACGGTGCCCTACAGAAGCTAAAATGTACTATTCGTTTGCAGAAATGCCAACAGTTCACCTAAAAAACGCAGAAACCCCATCCCCGAAAATGAACCATCGCCCCTTTTTCGCAAGTCCACATCGCTAGCCACTCGGCCATCCAGTCGATACAGTCGATAGTAGAGCCGCTGCGAATGAATTACTTGAAGTCATCATGCAGCTTTGTATAGGAAATCTAGGAAATAATCAAATGGCAATGATATAACTAGCTGAAGCTCCAAACTTTTTAGGTGAATTTCTTAGCACACCAAGGTCTTTCCAAGCGTCACTTTTGCCTCATTAGCCCGCACTGAAGCGGTACCGTTTTTTGCCATATTTGGACCACACAGTAGCCCGTAGCAAAAAACGAAAGACACTTCTGTGCTTCTCGTCTCATTCCTACAACATCATTGAAAATCATTGGGAAGTTCAGTTTTTCACATCCTTCGCAAGGCACAATGCCGGTCATATCTCTTGGTCATGAGCAGAAAAATAGCAAAAAACTCCTTTCCATCCGCTTTTTGCTTTCCTCAAACTAAGCGTCTTGTCAAATAAATAAAATATTCCCAGCCAGCGCAGAGCTACCTTCCGAATGAGGTGAGAGGCGGCCAGTACGTGTGTTAAGAGAGTCAGTTCAGTGAGCAACATCCTGTTCGTCGCGGTGGACGCACTCCCTCGCTGGAGCTAATTACAACCACAGGATAAGGGCTCCTAAAGAAGATTCGGTCTAATTGTAGGGTTATTGTCCACTTTTATCCAACATCACATACATTTTTGAGTTATCTAGCTTTAAACGATCACATTGAGATAAATTTTCAAAGCAATCGTTGCTCTCAGTACAACTAATTCCAGGATTTTTTTTCAAATTTGGGGGCTCAAATTTTGGAATACATACAAAGCATACGGTGGCTTATATTCATCTGTTCGTCTGGATCAACACATAAGGAACAACATATAGCTCTCCTTCTAAGCGCTCTATCGAAAAGTTTCACGAATTTTGTCATAAGCGCTTCATATGTAACTGTAGGCCATAGATAAATTTATGTTCTTAAAGACTTCGCTCTTTTCAGAATCCTTCACGGGCTGCAACTGCGAGAGCTTTATAGTAAAGGTCGTGTCACAACAGTCTCAGTTTCAACGGTTTCACATCTACACTAATCTTGTCTCCCATAGAAATTACGAATGTCTTGAGGAAGGTATCTATTCTTGATAGAATCTCCATACTTGATGCCATAGGACGTGTCTGGTAGCGCAATGGGGGAGGCGACGGCTACTGTATGCTTTCAGATTCAAGGGTCATGGTTCGAATTTTCCCGCCCAGGTTAACCAAGTCTTCCATCCAGCCGGGGATTCTGAATTACCACCAGACTATAGCAAGAAGGACGGCATATTCATCGGTTGGCCACGGCAAGTTGTACAGGCAAAGTACGCATTCAAATTGCTTCTTCTTTATCACGTAGAAATATAAGACCTGGAGCATTCCTCAAGAGACTGAATAACACCGAACTTTATCCTTTCTCGTTGTAACAGCTTACATCTTGTCGTTGTAACAGCTTACATCCTCGGTACCAATTGGGGCTTAAAGAAACTGATTTGAATCATTTCTATCTAGACCTACAGCATAATTGGTTCCATGCTGATATCAGCGGCGGCTCATCCCGATATACGGGTGAGTGCTGATGGGTCCCACGAGGTGTGGATGTTGCGTTCGATCAAACGGCGTCGGTGGTGTAATGGCGGAGAGCATTCCCGCCCGGTCAGGGGGAGGTGCGGGTTCGAGTCCCGCCTGGCGCTGGAAGTTTTGATCGCAACAAAACATCGTTGTAACAGTTTATCCTTTCTATCCCTTATTTGGTGCAACCTGCTGTTGATCGACGTTGCCTTCTTGAAGTGGCGAACGCTGACCTCCTATCGGCCAGCTCTACTACTCATCCTTTTCTGTTTACGCATTAAAACTGCTTTCGTGACAGACATCATCCGTCGTTCCGCTGATTGCTGCTCAAGTAAGGGCCAGCAATGTTTTTAGTCGTCGCTTTGCGTGATAGAGTGCTCTTATGAACCCAGCTCGTTAGAGAAATACGAAGGGCGTCAAACTTTTTCCCGGAGATTTCACGAAGAACTCCAACCAACGGGTTGTGGGCGCCCTTGACTCTTTTACCAATCCTCGTAATCAAGTCGCTTACAGCTGTAGTCCAGCGGGTGTCAGCGAAGAGCTCCATGTGACCGTCCACCGAATCTTCGATGATACCCTCATTCAGCGTCTCTGATCCTCGCACGTCGGTGAAGATCAAACTCTGGAGGTTCCTCTCAACCGAACCGCGTCGCGAAGAGCTACGCACCTTTCAGTTAGAAAACCTACAGCCTAACGTTCCAGACCGAAATGCCAGTTGAGTAGTGCTGCATGCCATATACTCCGAGGGCACAATAATTTCATTACGGCCTTCCTCCGCGTAGACTCTAATTAATCTCGCAGCAGACAGATCGCCATAACTTAATCAACGGCATTGTGTACTTTAAGGACCCACACGCTGCACGCGTGGGGATAATTGTTATTCTCTGATCTTAAGGACTCCATGACGTAACTCCAACGCGCCTTCGCGCGCTAGCCGCATGCGACGCCGCGGCGCTGAAACGCGGACGTGCGCTAGGAGACGCATGATCAGCCGCGGAGCACGGAACCTCGCCAATGTTTAAGGCCCACGACCCACGATCAAATAGTATGATCAATAACGACGATGAAAGGTATTCGCTTTGGTAGGAAAAAAATGTATGTAAAGTTGGATCAGAAATTACCTACCTCCGTTTACTATAAGGGTGGAACACACGAGTGCTGCAAAAAATCCAGTTTCGTACAGCACCAACCATTGTGTATGGTTGTCCTACTGGTAACCCCTCCTCCCACTGGACCCTATTTGTGGGAAACACTTTTAATGTTATACTCATTACTCAAAATGACGATGCGCCAGCTGATGCAAAATCTGTGCTGTTGTGGACGCATAAATACGAGAGCAATGTTCTACCAAACTCGGAAGTTCCAACCTATTAATGGGTTTCAAACCATTTCCAACCATTACCTCAGGTTTCCTCCCAGTTTCTTCATCCTGCGCGTTCTCCCAATGATTGTGCGTATTACACCTCTAGCCGTCCCTGTCGGAAGCAGTCGGACCCGCGACAACTCGCTTATTTTCGTCGCGCGCCGTGCGCGACGCCAGGGAGGTTCGCGCGGCGTTGGAGTTATGTCTGCCCCGGATCTTAAGTAGTCCTAGACACATATCTGTGGAGAAAAACTCTGAGACTAGACTGATGTGTTTAATCTTCCATGTAAATTAATTGTACTAGCCCTACAAGGGTTATAAATCAAACAAAATTTCTGCTCTCCACAAAGACGATGAATCTCAGTAACATGACGCTGATAAAGGGCAAAGGATAAAGGACGGCGTTACTCAATCCCTTTTTGGATGCGCCAGCGCATCCTACTTCTATGGGATGTCGTGGAGGCCATATGAATGCGTATTTGGCCATACAACGACTTGCGGTGGCATGCCGATGAAGAGGTCAGGTCACTTTGCCCTTCCCAAACATGTCTGGTGCCAATTCGCCGACCTCGCAGGGATGGAAGACTTGGTTGATCTAGGCCGGAAATCCGAACCATGAACCTGGTATCGGGTGCACGCGGCAGTGAGACCACCTCCTCTAACTGCTCTACATGCAATACCGCCCGCCTCGCGCGGTCAAAAAGACGGTTTGCGATAGAAAAATCCGTCGCAAACCGTCGCATGTTCATAACTCCTTCAATTTTATGTTGTTTGAGAAACTGTTGGCACCATTCGATTCGTCTG
The DNA here is from genome assembly GCA_947359475.1 of Heligmosomoides polygyrus bakeri. Classification (NCBI taxonomy): domain Eukaryota; kingdom Metazoa; phylum Nematoda; class Chromadorea; order Rhabditida; family Heligmosomidae; genus Heligmosomoides; species Heligmosomoides polygyrus. Next base: position 69,222,030 of record OX375868.1, on the reverse strand, counting down.
CTCGAGATCTACACAAAAGTATATAAAGCTTTACCACACCGCCGCATTTTCGCCGTGGTGGCCTAAAAAATGGCTGGATAGACTCTTGCGATTAGAGCACCTTATTTTCCTGGACGTGCATGTGACGTGCAGTGTTTTCGGAGTATCAAAAGCATGGCGTACGTTGTCAGTGCTCTGTCATGCTTGTAATGCTTTAGGAGTGCGCCGTGCTAAATGTATATAGGATTGAACCTATCAATCGAGAGGAAGAAAGTATGTTCACTCCGCTTCTATCTTCCCTTACTGGAAAATGTAAAGCGTTCAAGACTATTAGAACCGTTTGGAAAATTTTATCAGAAATTTCCAGCCGCTCTACTCGGAAATTGCTCCATCTGTCCCAGCGAGACTTAAGTGTGCGCTGTGTGCAATGCGTATAGAGATGAACCTATCAATCGAGTGGGTTCGACAACTGGTAGAATGAGCGTTTGGGGAGTTCTATCGCGCGCGCAGAACCCTGGTGACTCCAACAGAAATGGGAAACTCCAGCCGCAGCTTGCACTCTAGTCTTTGGGCAAGAGTAGGGCATCTGCACCCCCTCCTTTAGTTCCTCGGGTACGTTGTGTTGTCGCAAGGCGTACGTATAACTTCACGCGGTACGCGATCGAAGGTCTTCTTCAAGTGAGAAAAGCTATATGCACCGGCTCTCGCGATGCTTCTCCACCAGGAGGCGGGCGGCGTGTATAGCATCAATGGACCAACAACCAGACACAAAGCCGCACTAGTTGTCGGAGAGCTTGACGATTTCACGGATTCGTCTATCGAGGATTCGCTCGAAGATCTTCATGCTGTGTGAAAGCAAGCGAATCGGACGGTAATTGGAGCAGTCTGCAGGACTGCCCTTCTTCTTCCAAATCGGAATCGTCGTGCTTTGGCGCCAACACTCAGGCACTTTCTTCTCTTTTACTACCAGGTTGAAAAATCCAGCCAGCCACTCAGCAGGATACCAGAGCTTCGACTTCCAAACATCGGCTGCCAGATCAACCGGCCGTGTCGCCTTGCAGGGCTTCATCTTTTTCAGAGCCGCTTCTGTTTCCTCCACGGTGGCCTTGTGAACGGGACCGTGAACAGAACCCACAGCGTCGCTTCGGCGCTTTTTTTGCGGTCTGTCAGAAGATGGACGCTCTCATCATTGATGACAAGAACTTTTCATTATTCTCGGTTTGGCAATGGCGGGTCTAAGCAAGTCGGTACAAATACCGCTAACCATCGCGTGACTGCAGCTTTCGGTGGACATCACCATAATGAGTGACTCAACAGCCACGGCTTTCTTTGCAGCCTTCTTCGCCTTCTGATACTCCTGCCAGTTGTCGGCTGTTCTGTCGCCGAGAAACACATGATACAGCGATTTCTTCTCTTTAACCTTCGCTTTCACATCGACCGTCCACAGCCATATCTGCTTGTCGACTTTGCGTGGTCCAGGCTTCGTAGTTACGCGTTCCAACCTTGCAGCTTGGCGTATCTCGTAGGTTGCTCTCTTCCAAGTTTCATCGACAGTCGGTAACCGCACGCGAGAAATCACAGCTGCTTCCTTCTCTCTCATTCGCCACCACTTGATTCTTGCAGCACTGCATTGCTCAACCTACTGCAGCCTCGGAAGTGCGATCTTTAGGGTGCAAATAAGCGGTCGATGTTGTGGAGCGACCGTCACATACGCCATGACCTTCGCGTCTGTGACGAGGCTTCGGTCGGTCACGAACCTTCACAAGGACAAGGTCTATCTGAGACATGGAGCTCCTGCTATAGTATGAAATGAGGTGGGAGTCGCTTTTTTGCAAGACGATGTTTGAAATGGTGAGATTATGCGATTCCGCACACTCAAGAATACGCTCACCATCGGCGTTACGCGACCTGCATCCGAAACCACCAGCTGTACCCGTCCTTCGCAGCACCTACGTGCCCATTAAGGTCACCAGCGACTATGATGACATCTTTCGGCGGTACCTCTGCTGTCTTCTCATCAAGCAGGCTCTAAAACTCTTCCTTGGCTTGATCGGAGCAGTCATTCTGCAGAGCATACGCAAACAAGAAGTGATAGAGTCGCTCCTTAGCGGCGACAGCGATCTTCAATCGTTCGATGAAGCGCTCGACGCTCACAATTGAGTCATGAAATCGTTTGCAGATGATTATTCCGACACCAATGGTGGTCCTGGGAGTTCCACATAGAACGGCCTTGAAGCCACGTCCAATGTCCCCTAACTTGCGGCAGGACCACCTCGTCTCCTGCACCGCACAGAAATCAAATCTTCCACGCTCCAGTGCTTCAACCAACTCGCACGAGCGGCCCGTCAACGTACCCACATTCAGCGTTGCTACGCGGGTACCGTTACGGGACTTTGGACTAGCTCAGTTGCCCCCCGATGCCGTCCTCTCATCAGGGACCCACGCATACTTCTTACATTCGCCGGGCTTTGCGTCGGCGCGTCGGCTCCGGCGGGGGCCGTAGCACAATCTCGAAAAACATGACTCATCACACACCATGTGATTTGGCATGACATGGGTCTTCGTAGGCCGGCCTGTCACAAGGGCCTGTCGCCTGCATTCGAGTGTACGTGCTCAGCTTAGCTCACAAAGCGAGCAGTTTCCAGTGGCACCACGAGGAGGAACGGACATCGCCACCTCTTACTCAATTATCCTCCTGTTATAATGGAATCAACACATTCCAATTAAATCTCGAGTGCGTAGCAATTTAGGAGATCTCCACACTAAAGGTAGTAGGTAGGGAGTGTAGAGAAGCGGAGTCAGTCATAGTTTTGCCTCCTCTTACTCTAACATAACTATGTAGCGTTACAGCTTGAAAGCTAAGTCTGAAAAAAACTGCTTGAATACTTGAACGCTAGCTCAATCCAAGATGTGCAGAAATTGCGCAGTTTTCCGAAATTGACCAAAGTGTCTCTTCAAGTTTCGAACCTCTCTGAGGTCATTGTATATTTTGAAGGTTTCCGTGAAAATTTCTTGACACCATGTGAACAGCGGCATACATATGTGTTGGTATAGGTTTAGCTCGTCTGTTCGTTATGAATTGGAAAGTGACCTAAAGAGACTACTTACCCCCAAGTACCCGATTATTAGGAGAAACTTTTTCTAAGGATACAACATTTCGTTGCGTAAAACCTTTAAACCACTGTTAGGTAGCACAAAGTGTAGTGTACGCTCTCATGTCAGCTGCGGCAGTCTAGTCTAGTGCCCTCGATTTCACATTTTGGTGGTGTTTTTCATCAGACGAAGTAATATTAATCCTCGCCTCTCGTCAAGGAACTCAGCTGGAGACGGCAACAACCCCTCAGCTCTGTATAGGTAGTTGATGAAGCCAACAGGCTTACACTCAGCATTGTAATCCTTCATTACGTGGATTATTCTGAGTGAATAGTTCTGTGAATGGGTAAATCCGGCCAGTTACTCAGATCAAAAGACCACACGCTACGAAGCAATGTGCGTGATTACAACTACTTCGACATAGGAGTAAACTCGTTTAGGAGGAAACTCGAGATGTTTGTCATTTGGGCCACTGAATATACAAGGGCCTTTCACCTAAAGATATGTTCTATTAGAATAGTGGTGCATGAGACGACGAAGTCCAGGTGTCGCCAATCCTGCCCAGCCTTTTATGTTTACACACAGGCAATTCTCAGTCCGGTTCAGCGATTTGCAATCAAGATTGAATGCTGCGTCAGATCACCTTGGAGTAATGGAGTGAAGGCATTCCTGCATTTCGCCTTGCGTTTCGGTGTTCGTACAAATGGCTTCACAATCTTGGAAACAGCCGAGAAGGTCCGGGAAGAATTATCATTGAAAATTGTCGTCGAAAATTTTACTCAGAGCAAGTTTGACTGTAGGAACAACAGTTTAGGATAACTTAAAGAAATTAATCACACTTGTCTGCTAGCATTTGAATTTTTACCAAAGAAAGGGATGCAGCAATTTGCGCAGTACGAAATTTCGTTATCAAAGAAGAGTGAGTGATCAGAATTTTTAGATCGGAATAGGCGGTGGTGACGTCCGTTCCTCCACGTGGTGCCACTGGAAATTGCTTGCTGTGCGAGCTATGTTAACCACAGGCATTCGATTGCGCGCGACAGGCCCCTGGCCCGGCCTACGAAGACCCATGTCACATTAAATGGTGTTTGATGTCTCATAGTTTTCGAGACTGTGCGGTGCAGGAGACGAGTGGTTCTGCAGCAAGTCAAGGGACAGAGGACGTGGCTTCAAGGCCGTCCTATGGGGAAGTCCTAGTGGTGTCAGAAAAATCGTCTCCAACGATTTCGTGAGTCGATTGTAAGCGTCGAACGCTCGGTTTCGCTCGATTGATGAAGATCGTTGTCGCTGAGAGGGAGCTACTTTATCACTTTTTTCTGAGTATGCTCCGCAGACTGGCTGCTTCGATCAAGCCAAGGAAGAGTTCTGGAGCCTGCTTGATGAGAAGACAGCAGAGGTACCGACAAAGGATGTCATCATAGTCGCTGGTACCTTAACGGGCATGTAGGTGCTGCGAAAGACAGATACAGCTGTCATGGTGGTTTTGGACAAGGGTCTCGTAACGCCGATGGTGAGCGTATTCTTGAGTATGCATAATCGCATAATCTCACCATTTCAAACACCCTTTCGAAAAAGAAACTCCCACTCATGTCACACTATATACCATACTGTAGTGTGGTGAAGAAGAAGGGCAGTTTTGCAGACTGCTCCAATTACCGTCCGATTCGCTTGCCCTCGCACAGCGTGAAGATCTTCGAGCGATTCCTTGATAGAAGAATCCGTGAAATCGTCAAGCTCTCCGACAACCAGTGCGGCTTTGCGTCTGGGACCATTGATGCTACACACGCCGTCCGCCTCCTGGTGGAGAAGCACCGCGAGAAACAGAACTCGGTGCATATAGCCTCTCTTGACTTGAAGAAGGCCTTCGACCGCCTATCACTTGAGCTTATATGGTACGCCTTGCGACAATATAACGTGGCTGAAGAACTCATAGAGTGGGTGCGGATGCTCTACTCTTGCCCAAAGAGTAGAGTGCAAGCTGCAGCTGGAACCTCGATGGAGTTTCCCATCTCTGTTGGGTCACCAGGGTTCTGCGCTTTCCCCACTCCTCTTTGTTGTCGTCATGGATGCCATTACGCGAAATCATCAACAGCCTGTTCCATGAACGCTGCTTTAAGCTGATGATGTGATGCTCGCTTGCGAAGATAAAGATGATCTCGGACGGCAGGTGCAAGCTTGGTGCGACCGTCTGGCGATGTTCGTACTCAAATTGAACGTCAAGAAGACCGAGGACCGGCTCCATTAGGATTGCACGGCACTGAGCTTGCACGTACTTCGGTGTTTAAGTACCTGTCATCACCAATAGCGTCTGACGGCGATGGTTGAAGTGAATTCACGCGTGAGTCCAGCTTGCTCCAAGTGGCGCTCGTTGACTGGCGTACTTTACGGTAAGCAGGTAGCATAGCACCTGAAGTCGAAGGTCTACAGAGCAGTCGTGCGGACAGCTGCAATGTTCGGCGCTGAGTGTTGGCCTACGACTAAGCAAGTTAAAACGCGCCTCCGCGTATGGTGACGAAGATGCTGCGCTGGACGGCTGGAGTCAATCTCATGGACCCCATCGGCAATGGTTTCATTCGGCAGAATTTCGGTGTCGCGCCGATAACTCACAAGAGCGCGGAGCTCGCTCACGATGGTACGGCCACGTTCTGCGTGGAAAGGAAGACAGCATCCGCAAGATAGGCTTTAACTCCGAGTAATTGGAAAGCGGCCTAGAGGACGTCCGAAGCAGCGTAGATCCATACATTCCGCATGGAGGTGAAAGTAACTGGCGTCCTCTCTGATCAAGCGCAGGATCGAGAAAGGTGGCGTCACGACACCAGAAGAGCGGACCCCGCGAGGAAGCGGGACAAACGCCGAAGAAGAAGAAGAAGAATAGGCGGCAGCAGAAGTTCCTGCTCAGGTGCCCCGAATTTCTAACAAAACTGATAAGGCTCAGGTGATAGCACTTGAAAGCTTCATGTTTGGCTGAACGAGCGATTTGCGCTCAGCAACAGTTCAAGGTTTTCTATTGCGTGCTGCATATCTATCAGAGTGCCTGACCCCACTTAAAATATAGACAACACAATGCTCCTCCTCCTCTGAGAACAAGGGTGTGCTTACAACCCTCAGATTTAGCACTAATAGCCTCGGGTGGGGAAGAGGTAACCAGGTTAGGCCCCCTTATACGACGGCCTGTGCTGATGTAATTGAGCAGTCATGAGCCTTCTCTCTTACCAAATCGGATAACCAGTGACCCCTGAGCCTCTTACATAGCTCCCAGAATTTCTTGGCGCTAGCGGAGAAGAGCACGGAAACTATCTATTCATTCACCATGCACAAACTGAACAAAGAAAAGAATTCCTCCATGATGTGACCAATTTTAACACAGGTAGATCATATCCTGCTGTATGTACGCGCGCCGGGCCAGCTTTCCTACAATAACCGAATTTCACTTCTTTCAAACAGAAAAATAACTAAAATAAGAGGTATAGACGGCCAAGGCACATGCTTGCTCAAATAGTCTAACAATCAAAGATGTGCGGAAATTCTTTTTAAAAAATACGATAGCGCAAAGGCGGATCGGCAAAGATCAAACATGTCCTTAAACCAGAATACGAAGCACGGAAACGAAAGTATTGCAGCCAATTAAAAAGCCTATGCGAAATTGCTTCTAAACTAAGTTACGGGTTTGCCAGCTTACAGTAATAGTAGTAAACACAAAGAAAAGTTATATCACTCGAATAGCCTTAATCTTCTCGTATCTTTTTTAATGACGATTTGTTTGTGCCATACATTTTTCGTTTAATCCTAACTGCTTGTAATATAACATAATATCGTACAGAAGTAAAACAAAAAATTAAAAATGATAAAGGGCGGCGATACCCAATCCTCTTTGGGGTGCGCCACGCATTCTACTTCCATTGGAGGTAGTGGGGTGACCTGGACGCGTGTTTGACCATACAACGACTTGCGGTGGCTAGGCGATGAACAAATCTGTGCTTTATTTTTCCAGACAAGTAAGGGAACCAATTCACCGACCACGGAAAATGCGAGGGTTCGTTGGCCTGGGCTGGAAACGCAAACCAGGAAACTGGTATCGGTTGTAAGCGACAGCAAGCACTCCCTCCGACTGCTTTACACGCGCCTATACATAGGAGTAAAATATTACTATAATTGTACGAAAAATGCAAAAAATGCAAAAATGCACACATTAAGATTCCAGCTCTTCTCTTCGTAAAACTTAGGCATGTAAAGTAAACCCGCACACATTATTTTGAGAAATTATAACGCTCTTTCAATTTAGTGGCAGGAGAAATTCGAACCCTACTTTGAACCGCGAAGGGGCCAAACTATTCTGATGCGCTACTATGGGCCATGCGCTTGTCCACTACATATTTTGGGCTTAGTTGGACTTTCAGCTTGAACAATGTAGGAGATAGGTAAGACTATATATTACCTGAGACTCCTTGCAACTGTTTAGCCCAAAGAAGTGTTTCAAAGACCGTTTGAAGCTTAATATTAAACATAAGAAAACGTGAAATTCAAAGGAGTGCAGAAAGGTGTAAAATAATAGAATTTTTAAAATTATAATTAATTAAAATAATTGTATGTCACAAAATATAGAACATATAAAAAGGTTCGTTTCGCTACTGCCTTCAGACGAACCTTTGTGTTATACTCCTCCCGTGGCTCTTCAATGAAGAAGAGGAGTATATTTTAAGATTTCTTAAAAATCTGTCCATAAAATAGACATAATTAGCGGCTCATTTCTTATGTGGGAAGAAAGGCTCCTGACTTGCATGGTCTCACAGCTTTACCGGCCTATGAGAACATGAATTCAATCACTGCTGAACAGAGGTAGCAATATCCATTAGCGAAAAAGCTTCTGCTACAATACTGTTGCTTAAATTCCATTCCTAATTCGAGGTTGGATATGTGTACTAACGATAAGTTGTCTATTTTAGGTTTTATTTTAGATTAGATTGGGTAGCCAACCAAATATGAAGAAACAGCAAAGCCAATTAAGTAAATGACAAATCATGGTAGAATATTCACTAGTGCAGAGAGAAAACAGAAATTTGTGAGCTTAAAAACATGGTGAACTACGAGGAAACCTTTTACAAACCTCTTCTCAGAGGTACTATCATAGTGACCTAATTTTCCGAACTTTCTTATTGTGCGCGCTAAACTGTTCTTCTAAGAGGACGTTAAGAGTTCAGTGCCAGCAAAATTGGTGGAAAACGCTGCTTTAGCATTACTATTATAGCAATACTGTTCATATTATTATTGCATTACTTATCGCATCACTCAAGGAGTCCTTCACTGCACAGGATAACTTTCAGTTAGGAAAAGATTTGTCATACCATGTCATACCATGTATTTTTATTCAAAACTTTCTTGTAAAGCTATTCTGAGCAGATTCGAGCCTAGTGATTTCTCGTTTGTACGGCTAGGCTGTATTCATTTATGACGAATACACTCTCTGCGATAGGCCTAACGAACTTCTGGTAGGCGAACACTAAACGCTCACAAAAAATTCTCACGCAGGGACTAATATACAGCGCAAAACGCGACCAGCTTTTCTCACAATAAGTCATCAGCGTTCCTTGAAGAAAAGGTTTATGTCAAAGGCGGCAGTCATCAGCATGACTAACCAGTAACGGTGCCTCCACACTTCTGTGGGGATCTTCAGGCTGCTCGAGCCAAGAAAGTTCTTCTTGAGAGGGACATAACATGACTTCACTATTTCTAGGTGTTCCCTGAAGTATTAGTTTCGTCTCCGAGTTCTAGGTAACCTTGGGTGATAGGTGGACATTCTTCAAAGCTTCGTCTAAAAATCTTCCAACGCTTAACTCCATTTGAATGAAATCCATGTCGCCGATCTTCGGGAGGACGAGCGTATGGCGCAACCTCTACTATATCAAAGCGCGGTGCTTGATTGTATGCCCACGAAATTTTTGTAGTAAATCGTAGCTTCAAAGCAAGAGTTGTATGGTCATTCAAGCGATCAGTGCTTTTTCGCCGGCTATGCATGGCCTGCAGAGGGATTTCTCTTTCGAGATCGAGTCGTAAAGATTTTTTTCAGTGGTCATCTTATCAGAGTCGAGGACACCAACCCTTAACTAGTGAATGACATTCCTCACACAATTGGTTGAAGGACTGGGTTCGACTGATTCACACCTAGGATGAGCTACACGCAGGAGTGTGCGTAATTACGGCTTACGATTTACGATTTTACGATTTACGGCGTTTTCGGATGTTTCACGTTTTACAAAGTGCGGAATTTTGGGATGTAAATAGTAAATTTTCGCACATATCTTTGATCACTCATATATAGCGCTGTAGCTTGCGTATATTTTTACTTCATTCTCGGGTTTAAACACTCTCCGCAAACCTTCAGTGTCTGTGCGTGGATTATTTTACTGTCCTGCTGCTGTCAGCTTTTTGGGTGAGAGGTGGGTGTATTGAAAGCATACGCCCGAATCACGTCGAGCTCGGAACGACGACGACCAAGGCTCCCAACCGTTTCTAGGTGATACAGTGTCAGGTTCGCGTGTGCAAAGGAATATCATGTCCACAACTGGCGTCGGAAAATTCATTATGCGGGTCGGAATCGCGAGCAAAGGCACCAACGTCGAATGTGGAAAAGTAAGGATTCCGTGTCGCTCAAAGCAACTACAACAAGCAGCTATCGGCAATTTGCAACGAGTCCGTCAAAAACAAAAATTCTAGAAGGAACTGCTTCTTGCAGACTGCGTGAAACCACCTCTGAGACGCTAGAAGACTTTGTTGGAAAGATTGAATTGCTTTACAACTGTTCAAATATTCGTACCTTGCATGGGATAGGACCATTAGGTCAAAGGTACGTTGGCCGAGGGTACACCTGTGATTTATTTGCGGCGCAATTCACGATTTTCTGCTGTTCCTTAAATTCTGAAGGAGCTTGAGACAATAAACCCCTGTTTTCATTAAAAAGAAGCGAGCCTAGCCAATTTTTTCCTGCACCCCAGAGCACTACTTATGGCTCAGTGCTTCATAAGCAACATTGATAAATCAAATTTCCTGCTCTCCTGGCAGTCTCCAAGTAGCGTATGAAAATCACACCCCCGAAGGGCCTTCTCACTCCAGAGGGACATCTCTTTTTGAACCCTATGCAATAAAGGGTGAGAGGAGAAAAAACATCCAGTAAACCTTCCATTATGCGAGCTTGGCTGGTTCACTTAAGTGCGAGAGGATACGTGTGATTCACCTAGTATGTGAAATTCTCAGACATAACGAATTTGAAATGCGCAGAGGTGTTCAAAGAGCGCCGCGTCCCTGGTGTTGTGAACCCACTTAACCTTGTCACTAAATTTTAGATTTTTGGCTGCAATTCAGAAGGCTTCTGAAGTTCTGCGCGAGAGATTCCTTTGAATTCCACACTGCTTCATTATTCGCGATTAGCCGACGACGAACGACTAACCGAGCGTACCCAAGCCAAAAACCGGATGTCGGTTATTCCGGCCAAGTCTAATTGCCATCCATCTGTGGTTGGAGCGGCTCAAAATGAGCCTCTCCAATAATGTTTTTAACGAAAGGCGTCGTTGTTGTAACATTTCAGATCCCAATATGTTGGATCGTCAGAGAGCTCAAGGACTTCCATAGCATGACCGAGCAGTTCGATGAAGGATAAACCCTTGTTCTTCAAAGTGAGCGCTCTATAGATGATCTCCTTAAGATGTGTGGGAGGAAAGTGGCTATATTAACCGAGAAATTAGATAAGGCTTCCGTGTAGCTTTATCAGCCTAGAACAGGAGGAATATTGCCTCGCATAGCCGTGTTATGACTCGTGAACAGGGGTGTGCGTAATTACGATATACGATTTACGATTTTACGATTTACAGCGATTTTCGGCAAATTTTTTACGATTTACGATTTACGATATTTTGGGTCGTAAATCGTAAGTTTTCGTAAATATGATCTTTGATCTAACTCCAAGTGGGGCAATGAAGCCCTTGATATAAAGCCCATGCTAAAAGTATCGCTCATTCCCTCTGTTCGTTTTAGTGTCTATGTTTGATGTCGAACCGTGAAAGAAGACAAGGTACTGTGCACAGGTGTCGCGCGTCTCGACAGAGTTCTTTGCTTAACTGACTTTTGCATTTCTTTAATACTCTAAGGGCTGCCATTTGCTACCAGACCTGTTGTAAAGTAGAAGCATAGAAGCAAGAACGCTCCATAATCATGCTATATAATAACGCGCTAAGCGCTGAGTCACAATATCGATCGGCGCTGCCGCAGAAATTAGTCATAAAATAGGGGGAAGATGGGGGAAATTCGGCAGGAAAATAGCGAAAATACCCAGACGTCTTCTCCCTGCCTGGAAACTTTAGCGCTGGGGTAACCGCGGTCTCCGCTGAATACGAATCTGAAGTTTGTTTTTGAAGTATCGATCGCCATCGATCGATATTGATCAAATTACGGGTCGCGAAAATAGCGGAAAATACTCAGACGTCTTCTACGTGCCAGGGGATTCGGAAGACGTGCGGAATACGTCGCATGACGTGACTGAGACTCAAAGGACGTGCCAAGGACTTCGCTCAGCGTGTTTGGGGATTCAGGTAGGTGTGCCGAAGACATCGTCCAAAGTGCCTATGGACCGAAAAGGTCGTCCGCTAAGGGTGTATCATTGAGGGGGACCAGTACCAGTAATGGGGCACCGTTTCACTAGGGGAGCACCAGTAGTAAGGAACCAATAGATCGCCCAATCTACTATATACTGTGCGTACTGCGAGCCTTTTGTACTCCTAAGTAGGGAGAAAGCTGTACAAGTAGAGCAGCTAGCCTGATGTGACTGCCCTTAGCTTAGTGATACTGCAACATCGTGCGAAGCGCGCAAGTGCGAGGCACGCCGATAGGCGTGACGGAGCACTTGTAAAAAATAAGCTCACTGGGAGATTGGACTCCTCCTTTTCTAGCAAGGCATGCATTCTACTGTCGAAGAAAGTTTTATTCCAGCCCACAGAAAGATATTCGACGCTATTTTGTAGGGAAGAGAAATAAGTATTTGCCTATTCACATCCTATTAGGTAACTACCACTTGGTCAGTCTGCTCACAAATGATTCAAGCTACTCCCTCCGAAGAGGACTGATGCAAGACATGATTGATATCATTCGCGATTGGAGGCGGGGTGTAGACGATTACTAGAATCATATGGAAAGATCATATGGAAATCACTGATGGGTTTATGGATCAGCACTGGACGCCCTATATATTGCGGAGCAAATGAGTATTCAAAGTGCTGTAAAAGCAAACATGGAACTTAATCAAAGAAAGAGTTGAAGTGCTTTTGGCAGTTTTGGTCTCCCCTTCAAGCGGCATGGTTGAGGTTGTCGCGCTCACCTTGCCTAACCCGGCTTAGAATGATGTGTACTCTCCGAGAGCACGCGTTCGTTACAGAACTGGCGGCAAAAGTTTAGACTTCGAGTGCACTGTTATTTCTTCTTTACAATCACACATTCATCTTTGTTTACCTCCGTGTTCTGGCAAGGGAAGTAATTCCAGGATATAGGCAACTTTAAAACGGGTACGCTAGTCGGGCCGCACTCCGAAGTCTCTTCGTCTGCCAAAATCTGTGCTCTCCTCCGCGTCAGCTCGTTTTTCTTGGTCCGTGTTACTGAAGCTTTTTGGAGAGTGAACCCCTTCAAGCATCTTAGCGCCGAAGCCTGATATTGTCCGTCGATGTTTCGGAAATGTTGAGTACTTTTGTTAGGACGTTTTGAACTTCTTTCTTTTAAAGTGTCTTAATCGCTCTACAGTTCCCAGAGACATGAAATCGGGTATCGCGCGGTGGACGAGGTTGCTAGCTACCTTCTCATTACACATTCTATGTTTAACTACCTTCATGTAATGTTTTATTATATATATATATATAGTTTTCCTTTGTCATTTTTAAAATGGTCTTTTAGAAATCAAAAAGAACCATCTTCCACTTTAATCTGCATTCTTCCCAACTGAAATTGGATTTTCAAAAATCAAACAAGACATCTTCCACATTAAATTGGATGTCTATGGAATCAAACTGGAGACGCCTTAGAAGGTTACACATTACGCTTGCAATTCAAAAACTACTGCAGAGGGTGCCAAGAAATATGATCGTTGTTTCGTTGGTCGCTAGTTTCATATCCTACTGGCAATGTTTCTAAACGAATTTCAAAATGTAAAAAGCGGAGGAATTTCTGGGAGTCATATAGCTGCTGCTTTCGTCGAGAGTCAGCGGTGAATTTTTTAAAAAATGTCAGTCTCCATAGTGTCTTACATGGCCATGCATTAATGAGAATAGGGTATCTGAATCGACAATTTATCGACTTTCTTGAAAGGTGTAGTGATTGATGTGGAAAGTGTCCGACGAAAATGAAAAAGAAAAGTTAAAAGAGCAAAAGTTTGGGAAGAAAACTGTCCGGCTTGAGCTGTAAATAACACAATACATATATAAATATTGGAACACTTTTGAATAATAGCAAGTGAAACTAGTTGTACTTCTTTACACGTCAGGACACCCTTACGATTTACGGTTTACGATTTACGATTTACGACGGTTTTTTCGTAATTACGATTTACGATTTACGAAATTTCGGATTTCATTTATGCACACCCCTGCTCGTGAAGCCAATAAGTGCCGCTCCAAAGAGCACTTTAGGGAAATATTCGCTTGAAGACGCAGCTTTGGAGAAAATGTATTCAGTAATAGCCGCGTTTTTGGCTGACAAAGGTTATAGGAAAGTCTTACGGTGTTCGACATTTTTTATTTTTCATATTTTTATTCAGTATACGCCCCTAATATGTTTTTTTGTATGCATTCTTCACTGAATAAGTGCTCCAGAAGACGTAAGTTTCATGAGTTGAGATCAGTCATATTTTGGATCACGAAAGCATACTAGAAATTGTGCACGCTTCTCTAAACTTGCGCGTAGAAACTGAAGCAATAGGTTTCAGAAGCGTATTTCAAATTCTAGAACAAGGGGATTCAAACTGTTTAAAGAGGAGCGACAAATTGTTTAAGAGAAAAGACAGACATAATTTTTAAAAAATATATTTGTCAGAAGGTGAAGGAAAGTTGACGATTTAGAAACAGGGTTTTATGAATCTGCCGTTTCAGTGCGCAGAAATGATTAGCGTACTTCTCGTATTTCTACCACCTTTCCTCTTCTTGCCTCTCATCACCAGTTGCAGGACAACACCGGCCAGGTGGTAGGGAGTCCACAGATGCACGCCAGTCCCAAGGGCGCTCTTTAACTAAAATGCGCCTCGACAAAAATTGTACCAGGACGCCTGGAATCGAAAATTTATTCGTCAGTGCTCTAAGCAGCCGCCATTTATTGCGTTGCGAACAGGCTAGCCCGTAGGGAAGATTATTCATAGGTTGGCCGCATTCACATCCTTGAACCTTGTTTGATACTCTGGATGCCAACTGCAGAGCGACAAAAGTCAGAAATATAGTGCTCAGAAGAGAAATGGCTTGGACACCGCGGGCAGATAAGGTTTACACAGCACGACCGGTTTGAAGGATATTGGCAATCGCTGAATCTCGACACCTTAAAATCCGGAAAGGATTTCTTCGCACACCTTCCTAGGCATCTATTTACTCATTGAGTTCTCCACCCTCCTCAGACTTGCAGTAGCTTGTCAAAATAAGAGGTAAAGCATGGGCCAAAACAAATGTGCGATGGATTTAAATAGCTAATGGTAGGCGTAAAACTCTTGGTACGAAACTGATAATGAGCAACCCGCCAAGGAATTTGTTACATCTCCAGCGGCCTCGACTCGAACCGGCCCTTTCGAGTTCTTTTAAGCAGGGCATGTCTTTTTTCCTTTCTTCGTTTTTTTCTACGCTTCTGGTGACGTGGATTAGTGGTAGTACGCCCTTACCGTTGCACTTTCATCCAGAGGAATTCCTTTGCTGCAAAACAGATACGGATTTGGTTTATCGAAAAAATAACTAATTTATTCGCCTGATAATTAAGACAAGCATCGAAAATAATTAACCGCACAGGATATTTCTCGACTGATTGTTCAGTTCCGGCTCATAAAATCCTTAAGCACGCGGAAAACTTGTTCAAAATTGTGGAAAGCTGTTGATTACGCAATAATTAGTCTTTTTCAGACGAAAAAAGCCTAGCCACCATTAAACAAACTTCACAAAGAAAAATCAATAAAAGAAGTCATTTGCTTCAGCAGACTTCGCGCGACACGCCGCATTTAGTAAAGTCTTCAAATGAATCTTCGCCGAAGCTTGGAATAATAAGGACGTCGTCGAGACGCAGAAGCGGTCCGCTGATGAAATGATCGAGCGCCGAGGGGTGGAGCGAGTGAAGATGAGGGTGAAGAGGGTATTTCCGTTCGCGGAAAGTAGGTCTGTGCCGAACAGCTCGATCTTCTAACCCGTCCACTATTGTTTCCGATGGCACTGAGACCAAGGGCCAATAAAATGCATGAAGGAAAACTAGGGCAGGGCAGCTCGTGCAGAAGCACGGCAGGGGTCGACGCAGTATTTTCTGTTATTCTCTTGGCATCTGCCACGTATCTTATGCACAAAGCAATAGGAACGCACCAACTAGTCGTTTTGCTAAATTAAAATTCACGTATACAGAGTTGAAGGCACATACAGGGCTAAGAATACTGCGGTAAACCATCCACAGCTACAGTACCATCGCTGAAGAACTATTTACCCACGAGCTATTCTAATGGTGAGAATTTATAGGAATCAGATAATGACTGAAATTGTTAGGCGAAGAATCGACCATAACATATGCATTCAGATGCTCCTTCTCGAAAAACTTGGAGGACAGACAGGAACAGAACAAATTCTTCGCTACAAGCTTGAGTCTATTGACCAAAAAACCGAGAGGTGTCGAAAACTTTGAGAAAAGAGAGGAATAATCAGCAGACAATGGATCCTGTCCATTTGAAGGAGTTGAAAATCTTAGAAAATGTTCTGAAGGAAACTGCGGAAATCTTCAGGAGAAGCATATCATAAAGTTAACTCAAACATACATCTTCGTACGAAAAACATTTATTTGCTCAAAATTTAGCCAAACTTCTTCAATGTACGCCCGATCGAGTAAACAAATATTTGCTATTCTCTGACAAAACAATCACAGTGTCAGCTATTGAATCTACGGTTGAAACTGTTATATTCTCGCTTCTTACATAGGACATAATAGTTTGTATAGGCCATTATGTATTCCGTACAAAAAGTGAAAATGAAAGCAAACGCTAAAAAATGTGTTGCTGTTGTTGTTTTGTTCGTTATTGTTATATCTTGTTAATAATTTTGTACAAATATATTATGGACACCATTTGTTTGAGTACGACATTAATGATCCATGTTATACAAATACCTAGTTCGTGAATATTACTAACATAAGCTTAACATAGAGAGTTAACTCGTATCGTTTCGAAAGTAGAGAACCCATATTATGCACTGACACATCTTCCATTTTGAAGTCTGAAAAATAATTTCGCTTTCCGTAGTGCAAAAAAGTAAAGTGCTTACTACGAATGGTGAGCATACAGGATCGCTTGCGCTATTCTGCAGCTGTTTTTTGCACATCAATAGAGCCTCGTGGTTGGCGTTTGTTTCCCGTGCATTTCACAGTGTGCATCTTGACGGGTAGCTCCACCAATGACACAACAACTAATTTGCTCAACACTTCCTTCTTTGTAGTACGAAGACGTCGGAGGAAGTGCCGGCTGTGACGTGCTCACCGCATCGAGGCTATTGGTTCACGGCTACGCCAGCCAGTCCTTCCATCACTACAGGGTCAATGAAGACTCTTACATGGGAAGGGTCTGAAGCGTACGTCTGAACGGAGGAAACGAGTCATATAGGGTGAAATCCCACCACTCGATAAGTACAGAAATGCGTTTATTTTTTGTCAAGTCGTTAAACCCAAGGAGTAGGGGTCCTTGAAGTCATAATGGAATACGACGCATCACGAGTTTTGGGGACTTGTATGCCCGCGATGCTTTGTCGGCAAGCAGCTCGGAGCACAGTGGAAGTGGCTTTGCTTCATGCGAGGAAGGTCGGGGGTTTGCTTCTTCTTGCTGCTGCACTTTTACATTTCAACTGACAGTTTGAGATATTGGGAATTCTGACGTCTTTTTCAGACGTTTTACATGCTTTTATGCGCATTTTCCACGTGCATGCTATGGTACTCAACATGATGATGTATAAATGTTCAACAGCAGTGGTACACAGCTCCAAAGTGTATGGAGCAGCACTCAAATGAGAAACGAGGTCTATGGATCCCGCAAATTAACCTAAACAGCATTGAACATTCTTTCCCCTATCTGTGCCTGCCACCTGGAAGTCAGAGATCTGCTGAGTTTTCTAAAGCCTAACACCAACAATGTCCGCCAATGCTCGAGTGGTGATCCCCCGTGTAGCCCACCTTTAGACGAGGAACCTTCGAAGGAATAAATCAAGCTGGCCGAACGGATGGCCAACAATGACCTCGAAGCACGTCAACTTGAAGTTGTCGAAGACGTTGTGGTTAAAAAACCGGTCAGTAATAAACAAGTCGTAAGAAGCGTACCCTCTACAGCGTACAGCTGGAAAAATGCGCAGAAAACGTCTGAAAATGGTATAGAAGTCAGAATCCCCAAATCTCAACCAGTCAGTCGAAATGCAAAAACGCAGCACTACAGAAGAGCCAAACCCCCGACCTTCCTCGCATGAACGTCATTTCCACGCTCCGGGCCGATTGCTGACAGAGGCATCGCGGGCGTACAAGACCCCAAAACTCGTGATGCGCCGTATTCCATTGTGACCCCTCCTCCTTGGATTTAACGACGACTTGACAAAAAATAAACACAATTTCATACTAAATGAGAGGTGGGGATTCGCTCTATATGACTCGCTCCCGCCGTTCAGACCTACCTTCATACCTTTCCTTGTTAGCGAAGGATAGGACACTGACTTGTCCGACTGGCCACCGCAGTTCATTGTGTATGCCAAACACGCATTCAAATTGCCTCTGCGATACCCCGTAAAAGCAGAGTGTGAGTGCGTCTCCCATCCAGCGAGCGGACTAACTAATTCCGTTCACTATGGTTTTGTCCTTGTTACAAAAACGTCCAATATGTGGTTGATAAACACCATAATGCGCATTTTCCCGTAGTACAAAAAAGTAAAGCGCCGACAACCAGTGGTAGGGATACAAGATTTCTTGTGCTATTCCTCTAATCCTATTTGCTGCAAAGGGCAAATGACTCTATGGTAAACTGGACAAAGGAGTCGCAGTTGTGTTTATCTCAGAAGAAAACGTTCAGGCAGCTATAAACAAGTCCACCAATTCACGACCGCTCGCGCAACGTTAACGCTGTCGTAGTTTTTTTCTGCTAGTTCCTTAAGGGGCTTGGCTTTCATGATAACAGTGATGTGCATTTTTGCATGTCAGAGGTCGATGTAAGCATGGCAACGACTAGCGTTTCACATTTTTAAAGGCGCAGTAAAAGCAAAGAAATTTTTCTTCAGGCGCACAGAACTTATGTTAGGCCTATTGCAGAAAAGAGGTGTCACAGTCTTGAACCCACATAATGTAAAAGAAAACTAAATCACATAAGATTGCATTGAGAGGGTTCAAAACAACTCACCACTTCTACTTCTACTCAAAAGCTTCTGGTGCGCACTGGCGCTTGCGAGTATAACAGATTAGCATACCTATACTGAGAAACAGGCTGCTTGAACCTTTTTGGTTGCTTCTCGACGGAAAGTCTTCGCTGCCTGCATGGTTCATGGGGTGGCTTTGGTGCACTAGTAAAGGAATAATTATAAAACAGTTTTTTAGTCTGTCGAATTCGAGCACTAGAGGCGATCTGCAGAAGATCACGACAACCTGCCCAAAAGCAAGTTTATATACAAAATAAAAAATTCTACCTGATGTTACTGTAAATGTTGTACAAAGCTCTCTGGCGCCAGATTCATCAATCGCTTACCGGCCGGCAAGGTATACCGGTTATCGTATCTGTATCTCTGTATCTCTCTATCACTTACTACGTACGTAGGCCGATATGGTGAGTCCGCCGTGAGATGATACCGGCGGAATGATTGATGAATCTGGCACCTGCTGTACAGCATATGAACAAGCCATTGGTTTCCAGGTGTCTATGATTGACTGGATTGAAAGAGCTAGCCATGAAATGTAACCTCGACCTGAAGAAAGCAGCGCCAAAAGTGTATGCGAACCAACGGGATTGAAAGCTCAGCGAACACGGAAAGGTGATGCACGCGACAACCGAAGGCCGCCTCTGACAAAATTGTGCCAGCAATCCAATCTCCATTCTTTCACTTTTCGAATCCAGAATTACAGCTGTTCTATAGATTTACGCTTCTTACGAGGAACGAGGTTTTGTACTGAGCCGTATTAGGTTTATCAGGTCTCATCCGATATGGATGTCCCCTATTAATGCCAATTGTCTGAGAAATTTCAAACAGATCAAAGATACTAAGACTGATCTAATTTGTAGTCAATTTGTATATTGTTGCAAGATCCGCAATTTTTCTTCTGAATTCTAAAGAATCGGCGCCAAGTTGGGATAGGCGTTGCTCGTACGAAAGGTCATTAACCCGCAACGGCGGAATAAACGATATGTGAAACTTTGTTGGACCTTTTCAATTTCTGTAATCAAGCTACTTTTTGTGGCACCAAATTGGTGAGAAGTATTCTAATATTGGTCTAACATATAGATTAAAAAGCTTGAAAAGAAAAGAAACGTCGCTTATTTTGAATGCTCTTAAAATAGAGTTTAAGTTTCTAGAAACTTTTCTTGCAATATCGTGAATGTAATTATCGAAATTGAGACCACTGTCTTAAACAATTCCTAAATCACATATCTAATTGGCACAATTTAGTGTAGCTCCTCTCAATGAAAACGAAATGTTTGGATGATGTCGTCCTATTCTTATGATAGAAGTTTTTTGAATTGAAATATCTAATGACCATGAGTTTGACCACTTTACAACAGCATTTATTCCTTCTTGAAGTTTTTGGCAATCCTTAACTGTAAATAATTTGGTGTGGCCGCATAAACTGCAAAAACATTCAGAAGGTAATGATAGAGGTAGGTCATTGATAAAAATAAGAAACATGAGAGGACCCAAACACGTTCCCTGAGGAACTCCACTAGGCGTGAGATAGGAAGGGAAAAAAGTTGTTGGCTACTACTGATTGAAAATGTTCACTGAGAAAAGATCCTAGAAAGCTTAGAAGTTGTCCTTTTATTCCGTATGCAGAAAACTTTTTTTAAACAATAATGGGATGGATATTGAGTCGAATGCTTTAGCATAATCTAAATAGCAAACAGAAACGAAGTTACCCTTGTCTATTTCCTTTTGCCATAACGGTATTGTCGAAATTAGAGCGGTTGTTGTTGTCTTCTGTCTTAAGAAGCCATGCTGCTCTTTACAAATGAGGTCATTGTCGTTAAAGAAACTCATTATTTTTTGCATAAGATATGTTCCATTACCTTGCTTATTGAACTGGTAAGACAGATGGGTTCATAGTTGGTAACACAATTTTTGGGGCCTTTTTTGTGAACAGGTCGTACAAGGCTATATTTCCATAGTTTCGGAACTTCACCGTAAAGTAGAAATTTGATGAAAAGTAACCTTAAGGGGGAGACCAAGCCAAGGGCCGCTTTCTGGTGATGTAGAAAACCTATTTGGCAGCTAGCGGGGAGTGTGTTGTAGACTAATTCGTTTGAGATATCTATCCAGTTCAGTTCTCTATCGGTTTTTGGGGGCAAATAAGCACCAGTGTCAAAAGGCTGTTTGTAAACAGATTTAAACTATTCTGCAAACAGTTTGGACTTGCCTTGATCGTCTTTTATTTGTGTATCACCTGAGATTAAATCGGGAATAGATTCTGATAATTTCAACTTCTTTTTGCAGTACCTGAAAAACCGCTCAATGTTTCTACAGCGCAAGATGCTCTTTTCCTTAGTTAGCTGGTATCTGGCAATAGCTCGCTTGAGTTTTCGAGAGAGCCTAGCATATTTTGCATTTCTTGATGAGTTGACAGATGAATTTAGGTGGTCTACTTTATACTTCAGCAGAACTATATTTCTTGGAACTCACGAGTTTCCCTGTGCATTTTTAAGGGAACGTATTTTTCTATGAGGTTCTGGCATATTTCTACAAATTTGTCGTATAGTATGTCAACACTAGTGGATGAGTTGCTTGCTATCCAGTCAATTCGAGAAAGGACAAAAATTATCGAATCGTAATCACCCTGTAAAAGTTTCTAAAGAATCTAGGCTTTTGGATAGGGTACTCTTGCACGTCAGAAATCTTAAAAAAGACATATCTATGTTCAGATGTGCTGAAGGGAGGGAGGACTTTTACTTCTTTAATTATGTTGGGCTCCGATACAAACAGGATGTCTAAAATATTAAGACCATGAGTAGGTTGATTCACCAATTGTTTTAAATTAAACCCAATGGCAAAGTCGATAAAGATGGAAGAGGAGGTGGTCGTGGTGTTTCCTCTGTGCGCCGTAATATTACATTCAATAGTAGGAAAGTTAAAAATCACCCAATAAATTTTTGTGGGAGTTCCATTCATCACAAAAATTGTGTAGACACCTGCTGAATTCTATAAATGTGTTTGACGTGCAGCAAGGGGAACGATATCCTAATAAGAGCAGTACGTTACCATGTTCTGTTTCTATGTGGAAAACCAATAATTGTATTTCAGTGTTGAAGCCTTTTTCAAGAATTAGCTTTTGGGGAATTCGTAGGTGAATAAGTGCCAAGACCCCTCCTCCAATTCTTTCCCCTTAGCGGTCACATCGATAGACAGAGTATTCGGAGTTATAGCTAAGAATTGCATCATGGATTGTATGGGGCTTACACCAGCTTTCTGTTATGAATAGGCCAATGGGCATGCGATATAGGAGGAAGTTCATATCAGGAATTTTGTTAACAATACATAGATCTAGCGTTGAACATGAAGAATTCGTGGTTTGACAGCGAGTGGTGTTCTTGGTCATTTTTTTGAATGCGGGTATGAAGCGTGTTAGTAGTTCGTCTGTCCTAGCGTGAGCCTGAAGAATTGGAGGCGAGCGGAGCTGGTGAAGGCGAGCGGAGCTGGTGAGGGGCGAGCAGAGCTGGTGAGAGGCGAGCGGAGCTGGTGGAGGCGAGCGGAGCTGGAGAAGTTCTGCTGTTATTAGGAGCCAGGGGATCGCTATGCCGTTGCGGAAGTTTACGAGGAGTAGCTAATTTATGTATTGCTAAGTCTCTCACAACGTATAAGAGTTTACCCTCCTTGCTATTCATTATTCCTGCCTTTCTGCGCAACGATGGTTGTAGTCCAGCTCTTCTTTTGTATAATCAGTTCTAGCATAGGAGTGGACGAAATCCTTTGTTAAAGATTGTCTTCCAGATCTCATGTGCTGAAGCATAACATCTCTCAGTTCTAGATTCTTTAAAGATATCTTGATTATTCGAGGCCGAGATATTTTGGTGTCGTTTCGAATATTTGGATACCTATGGTAGGTGATTTTACCATCACTAAATTCCGTTATTAGACGATTGTCTCCGGAAGATTCGATTACCTCCTTTATTGCCTCTCTGTAAAATGTTTTTGTAGCTGCCTCAGTTGCCTGTTCATCGATTCCCACCCATATGATACGACAAGCTTTTTCATCAACCAGCTTAGCTTCAGATTTGAACTTAACTAGAGTGCTATATAGGGCTGGTCCTGGGTCTGAACTCCTATCTGGTTCCAAGGATAATCTTTTTTCCATAGCGTCTAGTTTCTTAGTTATTTCAAGCTGTGATTGTGCATTTTTACAAAAAGATCAAAAAACTTATCGAGACGTTCAAAGTATTAGGTTGTCACATAAGTTCTGTCCGATCCCGATAGGCGTTACTTTGTGATTGTTTTTTTTCATTTATAGAGAAAGTAATTGCATATATGTTGTATACTATTTTGTAGCGCTTGTTTCGCTCTATAAAACTTGGTGTGTTGCTTTTAAAAAGTCGTGAGCATTGCTTCGTTTTAGGTGCTGGACGAAACCATGGAAAAAACACACTTGCGGGTAATAATGCTTCATGAGTTCAAGCTTCGCCACAGTGTTAGCGAGGCAACACAAAACATCAAGATTGCATGGGGAGAGGACTCCGCTAACGAATGCACCATGCGCAGATGGTACCAGAAGTTCGGGGTTGGAGACGTGGACCTCGAAGACAAGGACCGCTCAGGATGACCAGCCAATGGTGATGACGGACGTTTGAAAGAACGAGTGGAAGCCGATTCACGAGGAACTGTGCGTGAGATGGGGAGAGAACTTTAGGTCAGTCGTACAACCATTTCGAGACAGCTAGAGGCGATAGGAAAGGTGAAAAAGCTGGATAAGTGGGTGCCCCACGAACTCACTGAGGAGCAGCAGAGGTGTCGCCTGGAGATCTGTTCTTCCCTTACTATAAGGGACGAAAACGATCCATTTCTTATCCGGATAATTGCCTGTAACGAAAAACGGATCGTGTACGACAATCGAGGAAGATCAGCGCAATGGCTGGATAAGGAAGAACCGCCGAAACACTTTCCCAAACCTAGCCTCCATCCGAGGAAGGTCATGCTCACTGTCTGGTGGGCTGCGACTGGTATTATCCACTACGATTTTTTGAAACTGGTGAAACCATCACGGCAGAGAGGTATTGTCGTGAATTAGACGTGGTTCACCAAAAGTTGCTTGAAATGCGTCCTGCACTGGTGAGTCGAAGAGGACCGATCCTTCTTCACGACAACGCCCGTCCACATGTCTCGCATCTGACCATCCAAAAATTAAATCAGTTGAGATATGAAGTTCTCCCGCATCGCGCTTATTCACCGGACCTAGACCCAACGGACTTTCATCTTTTCAAGCATCTCGATGGTTTCCTCAAGGATAAAAACTTTACTAATGTAGCAGATATCGAAATTGCCTTCGAGTGTTTCATTGCTTCTAGAAATTCAGATTTCTTCCGAAATAGAATTAATGCTGTTGTATATCGTTGGCAGAAGTGCGTTGATTGTAACGGTCCTTACTATGATTACTAAACTTTATTTTCTGCTGAGATATTACACCGCAAAGTTGCCTTCGAAAATCGGACAGAACTTATGTGACAACCTAATAGTTGTCCCAACGTTTCAATGTATGAATCAGCCATGAAGGTGCATCATCGTTTTTTTTGGTTACTGGAGGCATGATGGCGAGTCGGATGAATAAGCACACCGAGTAGAATGAAGCACACCGAGTCGAATGAAGCACGCCGAGTCGAATGATTAGGCGTAGTGGGATTTAGCAGCTGCTTCATGCGAGGAGGGTCCCTAGTTCAACTCCCGTGCTGTGCGCTCAATTTGCATGTCTGCTATTTTAACGCCGAAACAATGTACTGTAAAAGTGTCTCTGGTGAAAAATTCCGATTGTCTAGAAAACTTTTGTTCGCCGGCTCTCTTAGAAGTGGTGCCGTTGGCAGCCAATGCGTTTTGTCCGCTAGTGATTAACTGTCTACTTCTGATACATGCATTTACGTGCCAATCATCGGTCTTTGAGCTAGAAAATGTATTACGAAGGCTACACGATTCGAAGGAACGACAGCACAAACCACATATAACGACAACATATAACGTTATAGAGAACGCACTGCTCGTCGTACCCCAGCTTTGTAGGAGGTGATTTCATGACTCCCTTGTGTTGTAATGTCCGTAAATCTTGAAATAAATCTGGCACTGCTTAACTTAGGAACGAGCTTGTATCTAATCGCTGCTTACGTAAATTAGGATCTGCATAGCTTCATAAAAACTGTCGAATTGTTCGATAATTTTTGTCTTGTTCTCTCATAGATGGCGAGAACTATAATTTATATTTTTATGTATTAGTGACTGCACGGCTTAAATGATAAAAATGCTTTAAAGGTAAGACTTTAGGCTATCTTCTTTGAAAAACTGAGCTCATTAGTAAAAACAAGCTGGCAAAAAGAATAAAATGGAAATGGGTGACCATAGAGAGCATATTTTATTGTCTTACTTCGGAAGGATAAAAGTGCAAGCTCGGAAGAAGTTATGTGAAGTTTGTTGAGAGGACTGCCTTACTGAACGCCAGTGTCAGCGTTGGATTGGTTTCGTTCTCGAAACTTCAATGTGCAAGATGCACCACACACTGTCTATCAACTACTATTTATGACGGCAAAATAAAAGCGTTGATCGAAACTGACCGGCGAATGACAGCTCAGGAGATGGTAGAGAATCTTGACTTATCGAATTCAACCGTGTACCTGCACTTACAACAACTTGGTTACGTAAGCAAACCGGATGCGTGGGTCCTTCACGAATTAGAGGAAATCTACCTCACCAAACGCACCAACGGATGCGAGAGTGCAGACTACCTTCAGCTGCTTCCAAGGAACCAAGCCATTGACTTGATTGTTACTGCTGGAAATTGGACGAAGAAGTCAAGAAAAACGCCTTGATCTGGCCAAGACGTGATGTTCCATCACTATAGCGCCAGACCATACACCTTTACTATTTGTTTCGCTCCCTTCAAAGCCATTTGAATGGCAAAACTTTCGATTCCGATCAAGGTGTTAAAAATGAGTTGCATCGGTCCTTTGCTTCTAAAAACCAGTGCTTCTCCGAACGTGGAATTTTTCGAATCATCAAAAGATGGCAAAAGGTCTCCAACAAAATAAACAGCAAATATATCACTGAGTAATGTTTGTTGTTAATACAAATAAATTTACATTGAAAATATGAAAAAGACATTACTTATCGAGCAACCCAATAGCTCCAATTGCATCTGGAGCTGGACAATTATTCGGATTGACGAAGGCCATAAATGGCTTCGTCCCGCTTGGCCGTCTGCCGTAAATGTCTGTCGTCGCAAAAGCATTAGAAGAGAGGGCATCCATCTAGGGAGTAAAATCTACGTTCACACACGCTATTCGATATCGCTAGAACTAGCGGAACACGTACAAAAACTGGAACTAATAAGCATCGTTTTATTGGTAGGTAGTAATTGCGAAAGATACGATAACATGTAGGTGGAATTTGAGAAATCAATTCACCACACCTATCGGTCTCCTTAACGCATAACGCATTTATAGTACGGAAAAAATTGAATTAAAATTTTTGTTACGAATAGTACGATAACTATGCATAATACCTGCATTTCAACTTTTCCTAAGCTCACAAGACCAAAGATTGAGAAAAATGGTCGAAATCAGAGAAATATGATAACAGAAAGCCGAAATCTTGTTCTCCTTGTTAGAGTGCAGTTCCTAGTGCTTCAAACTGCCCTTGTATATGGACAACTTCATGAGCGACGACTACAAGAAGGAGATACAAAGTACATAAAAGCCGCCCCCCCCCCCACATGAAAGCTGCCATCGTTAACGACGAATTCTACTACCTACACCTCTGCCGCCCCGATCTGCTTTACAACACTCCTACACGTTGAGGTATATAACGGCAAAATAATAAATCTATACTTATGCAAAGGTCTTGAAACATCCAGCGATACTGGTACATCCAACTATTTAACAGGGTTCTGCACTGGTTTTTATTCTAGGCCCTTCGATATTGTACACCAAGTCGTTATAAGTGCTTAGTCTGCTATTTTTTATAAACAACTGCACTAATTCAAGCTTTTCTTTATATAAAAATGCGAACAAAAGATATGGTGTCTAAGTAACATAAGAGGTGCCTCCAAAATGACTTAGCGTGTCTTTTTTTGCTGCACAACGTTTTCTCGAGTAAACTGAATGAATGCGTTTGCAAACTCCTGCCGTTTTCCGCATATGAATCAACGCTCTTTGGTCGCAGCATTAATTCAGAGCTCGAGCAAATCAGTGCCACGCTCCTGGATAAAACTGAACAGAGAAACCACATCACTTTGTAATTAGTTAACACATAATAACGAAAAAAGAAACGATCGGTTCATGGAAAATTGTCGCGTTTTCGTCTAGTATCACTGTTGTGCAATATGGCAATTAAGAGTCGGACATCATTGCCGTGAACGGGATAAAGGTCTATGTAGGTCGAGATCAGCACTCGAAAGACTAATTTTGACCGGTTATAACTCTTAGCAATTTTCGTCCACATATTTGTTATAATCGTTTCATGCTGCTTAACCTGAAATTGGTTTCTCTTCAAGATTCCATAGAAATCCTAACGCATACTCTGTTGAGCGCATGGGTATGAGGGCGAAAAGGTGATTAAAAGACAGGGAAGGAGGGAATCGGTGGTCACCTCCTCCTTCTTTCTCCTCATGGCTTCTTCAAACTGCACCAGTACGAAAAATAGCCGCGGGTTAAAGCGCAGCAAAGAAAACACCGAACACGGCACTAGGTCCTATAGGCGAAGGAGTGCTAAGCGAACAACACATGTGTTCGGACGCGGATCCCAATTTCAATGCATATTCGAGGCGAAGTACGGTAGAGGAAGAGGGGTTCTGGAGAAGCTAATAAAAAAGCGACAAATTGATTCCACTGAGGACGTCGCAGGCCTGAAAATATAGAAGACGTTTGTACGGGGCTGAAATAGACGGAGTGCCGAGACACAAGGCGTTGATTTCAAAAACTGGGTACGAAACGAAGGAAAGTCGAAGCGTCACACTATGTGTCTCCATTTGAACTTTGCTGATGAAACTCTCATAGATAAAACAAAGGCATACAATAAATCGTAGGAGAGAAGGATAGGCTACTCGACGGCTACTCTACTCGAGGCACTCTCATGTACTGAGCATGTAGCCTCGCGCGCCCTTAAACGCCTAGAAGCAAAGATAGACTGTGTTTATTTTCAGCAGCAGGTTCCTTCTACCTCATATATCTCAATGTGCAGAAACGGACCGTTTGTTTCAAACTCTATAACCTAGCTTAAACACAGCTTTATTAACCGAGTTGCAACCCATCAGAATCTATACATTTTGCCATCGAAAAGGCAATTAATCTAATCTTTTACAAAAAAAGACCTCACGAATTAACGAAATCAAGGAGGGCACATTCACATGGCCAAATTAGTGAATTGTTTCTGACGCAAATGAGAATCCAGTGCTAGCAAAAAGTGACGGTTAGTGGGAAAAGGGTAGGGAGAATATGGTAGGTGACGGAGAACTTCGATATCTAAATGGGTCCATTTTCGCCGAGTAATTTGTGAGATGCGTGGCCCTGTGTTGTCCAGCAGGAGTGGTCCTCCTCTATTCACCACTGCTGACTACAATTTTGGCAACTTCTCATAGATTTGGTCTAAATCACAGCAGTAAGACTCTTCTGTAATTGTCTGACCAGGTTGCAGAAAGCTGTAATGGATTACACATTTACAACACACCACAAATTATGAGTATCTTTTTCACGGTGAAGGTAATTATTCAGCAAAGAATGTTGGAGAAGCATCCTTATCTACCCAGACAAATCCCCGCCGCCTGTTATCGTAAAGGACCCAAAAGTCTCTGCTAATGTGCGTGTATTCGTTTCTGGATTTGCCTCGACAGCTCTTCTCAAAACTTCATCGTCAAGCGACGACCTGCACCCGCGACCCGGTTTTTCCTCGAGATCAAAATCGCCAGAAGCGAATTTTTCGCATCAGAGCCTCACCGCTCGTTCGCAAGGACGGTCCGTCCAAGAAGCGCTGCTAAAGTTATGGGATGCCTCTGCCGCAGAATGTTCTAATTTAAACTCGTAAAGCATGATGACTCGGTTATGATTTCACGGAGCCCTCGCACTTGTCGGTTAGAAAAATTAGAGCGACATCCACAAATGTTTTTTTTTGAAATAGCAGGAAAAACCTAGCGAACGGTATGTGTGGCGTTCCCTGAGATGGAATGATTTAGGGAATTAGGGTTTAGAAAAACTTATCTATTTATAGACACCAAACGGCGATTAACTTTGCGACAGCCTAATAAAAGACAAGTCAACACCAACAATAACAAACTCTAGGAACCCGAAAATTGAATCTGCATCAAAGTTCCACCACTCGATGAAACAGATACATTTCAGGGAGCTTTTGCATCATAACAAAGCAGAGACTCGTTTTAATGTACAGGAAAGAGAAGCGGCATAAAATTATAAATTGACGAAATCAAAGCTTTTATTTTCAGCACAAGTCTTTCCATTTAACATACTGCATAAGCCGCGTTGAGGAACAAGACAAGCACAAATACCTCTAAATCAAGACAATAAATTTACACTTTGTAAATCCTAGCAAAAGGCTTTACAGCGATCCCAACCTATCGCTACCTCTGTCCAATCCACCTCTTCAGCTTCTTTGTGCAAGGTTCCACACAGAATCTGATGAAAAGGGAAGGAAGGTACTAGATATGGGTCACATCTACTCGACGTTTTTGATTCGTGAACAATATTTAGCGCACAGAACTTTGTGTTTAGCACACAAAGTTCTGTGCGCTAAATTTTGTTCACGAATCCTTTAACGAAAATTCTTCGTTGAATTTCCGGTAAACTGTTATACTTTATTAAAAATTCAATTAACTGCTAACTATTCTTTCAAGTAAAAAGAATCAGTAGAAACGTTTTGTGTCTCAACATCAACAGGTAAACAATTAAAGTTCAGCGATTGGAGTGTAGCATACCACAATGAACATAAACAATTCACTACCGATACACTGAACATAAAAAACTCACAAGAGCGGACAGCAAAAATAAAAATAAACCAGCCTTTGGCAAAAAAATATATCTTCAGTGTGTGAAAGAAAAACAGGTACGGAATTATTATTCAAGAAAATGGTAGTTCGAGAGCTGGTCGCCGCATCGCACCGGCAGTACATTTAAAAATGTTGAGCAGATCAGGCAACTCCGGCATTCTCTTCCTTTCCTAGTTCTGCGCGAAACTGTTTAGTGTGATTGTTCTATGAAAATGTACAATCTCGAGTACCGCCAAGCGCTCAAAGAACTAATAAAAATACAATTATAAGCCTATCAGTGGAATGTCAGCGCGTTGACGACCGGGCGATTTTCGCGTGCCTGGCGCGTGCCATTAGTCGATTTTTGCAACGTCGAGAGCGTCACACGAAGTCGTGTTACGCGGTCCACACGCCCGAAATGGTGTGGCACGGTTGGGTGGTGTTAACGTTCAGGAAAAGTAGCTCTCCCAAATTTTCTGTTATTATCGTTTTTCTCAAACCATTTAAAATACGTCCAGCAATCTCCCGGAGGATCGTCAGTAGGGCAGGGGAAGTGATACAACCTATACTACCTGATGGGTTTATATAGATGATCCCTAGGTCAGAGTACGGCGGAAAGGAGACAAATAATGATCAAGGAGAACAAAAACATGGGGTTAAAGGTGGTCTGATGACGAATATACATACATATATCTAAGTTATAGGATAGAATAATATTCGATTATCAATAAATAGAAAGGTTAAGCAGGCTTCAAGTAAATGCAGTGGCTTCTTCATAGGTATTAAAAATTCCATATTTATAACTAATGCATTTATCTTTTAGAATGCATCTGAGTATCGTTTGCAGGATAATTTCCTTAAGGTAACCTAATTCTATAAGAGTACTAATGAGAATCGTGAGTCTACTTATGAAATCTTCTTCACGACTACAATTCCTATAAATCCGTAAGGTTTCTGTATAAATTATAGAACTCTTCAAACTTTCACTTGTATACTAACTTAGATACTTAGATACTTAGACGGCTCGTCTTCACTGGTCGTGTGAGCCCCAACGCTATCGCCATACGTTTCTTCCTCTCGCAGTCCTCATCCATGATGATCGTATAGCTCGATTGGAACGACGACCACGACCGCCAGTCGGTTCTGAATTAGAATTTGGCAACGAACGCTCCCTTTCGATGATTCCGGCGAACACATCTGACCATCTCGTTGCAGGTCTTCATCCAGGACGCTTGCACCCTCTTGGAATCCACTCCGTTGTTCTTCTTATGCAGCGGTCGTCTGTGCTTCGCATGATATGACCGGCCCATCGGTGCTTCTTTCTCGATGTGTATTCCGCCTGGTCTCTTAGTCTCTTAGTGACATCGTGCGTAACAGGGGTGTGCGTTTACTGATTAACGATTTACCGGTTTAACGGATTTACCGGCATTTTCGCGATAAATTCTTTTAACGAAAATCTCCGGTAAATCCTCAAATTTACCGGAAAATTTAACGATTTTTTTTTCGTACAAAATCATGTTCTCATCTATCGAATGGAGAAGGAAACATACTACCGATCTTCAGAAGTGATTGCTTCTATCTTCTCCGACAACTTGCTATTAGCGTTCGTGGTCCTCAACCTCATTAAAACAGCCATGCCCATATCAGGAGGCGGAGATGGTGCGCTTCAGTGTGAAAGTGCGCTCCACTGGATTAGTACCTCGCGCTGACATGAGGCAATTTGGACTGGAGATATTGAAGCTCCCAGAATAGACGATCGCCAGAGGAATAAGAAGATACGCTCATGTCTTGTTCCTGTAATTTAGTCCAAGATGTGAGGCATCGGAATGTACTCCGCTAGTCCACCTGATCCGCTGGACTCGTGCATACTTCCCGTCGCCGCGATTGAATCTCGGCGACGAATTTTGCAGAGCGACGTGAAAGAATTTGAATCTCTCTGCGCACGTCGCATCGCCCATTGCTCTGCAAGGAAAAGCGACGGCGATTCGTCCAGGGCCAACGCTGAACACCGCGCGCAGCGCGAAAAAGTATGCCATGCCCGCGATGGGCGCGAGAAGCAATCGCACATGCCGATCGCCACTGTTGCGGCGGCCGCGGCGAAGTTTCCTTTATTCAACCGCGCGGTTTTTGGTTCAACTAAGCTGTTTTAAAGTTTTAATTGAAATTCTATTTTTTAAAGCACTCCAAATATAGATAATTACACTTGTGCATTATTAGGCTTCCGCTTGCTTTGTTTGCTTTAGGATGACATATGCATGATAAAATGAAGATGGTGTGGTTTTTCTGAACGTGGTGATGTTTCGGTGAAAAGCTTTACGTTTTTTTTACATTACCTCCGCTTAAACCAGTTGTTTTTAAGGGAATATTAAATTTAAAAATTAACGGAATTACCGAATTTACCGGAATTTACCGGCGAATTTCCGCGTTAAAAATTTGCGGTAAAAAATTTACCGGCGGTGTACCGAAGTCAGCGCACACCCCTGGTGCGTAAGTCGGAGCAGTGAAAGCCAGCTCGGTGTTGCGATAATCTGCTGAACTTGAGAAGACATCTTCCGAGCGCTCTGTGAGTACTACGCAAGGACTTTCACGTAAACGCAGTGTCAGCCCACGTCTCGGCGGCGTAGCAGAGCGCTGGGAGGACGGTTGAATCAAACAGGTGGGCGCGTAGGTCTGATCCAAGTGCTGGTCGATGGCCTCATTGAGAGACCTATAGGCCGACCTCGCAGCCTTCCTCCTTAACAGCTCCTCCTTCATATCGTTGTCCATGTTGATGGAGCGGCCCAGGTAGACGTTTGATGTTATTGCCATCAAAGAAAAGTCATCAATGTTGGTCTGGTCTCTTTCGCGCCTGGCGTTCTTCATGAACTGTGTCTTCTTCCCGTTTATTCGCAGTCCGATTTTCATCCCTGCTTCGTTGAGTTCCTTCAGCATCGTCTCTGCTTCAACGGTGGTCGTCGAAAAGATGACGATGTCGTCGGCAAATCGAAGATTCGAAAGAAATTTTCCATCCACACAAATCCCCTTTTCGTCCCAGTCGAGCGACTTCATCACCCACTGCAAGGCGGCGGTGAACAACTTCGGCGAGATGGTGTTGCCTTATCGAACGCCCTTTTCGAGGGAGATGATGGTGGGGCGTTGGAACAATTGTATTGTTACTGAGCAGTGGTGGTAGCATTCGGCCGGTGTTCTTACATAGGACGGGTCCGCTCCCTGGTCGACCAGCGCTAATATAACTGCATTCGTTTCCACGCTGTCAAGGCCTTTTCGTGGTCGACAAAGGTTAGGACAAGGGACGGGTGGTATTCCCTACATACTTCGATGACCCTCGCAACGGTTTGGATGCGGTCCACAGATGAATCCTCGACGAAATCCTGCTTGTTCTACCGGTTGCGCTTCATCCAATGCTCGCGATATGCTCTCAAGAATAATCTTGGTGAATAGCTTGTAGAGCACGCTCAACAAGTATACTGATCGATAGTTCTTTAGCTCTTCAGATCTTCTCTGACGTCACTATTCACTTGTATAGGAATCGCAATGAGAAAAATCTATATCTATAATAATTTATAAGAATTTCTACATCTCTTTCTGCAAAATTATGTATAATTATTATATCATCCATGTATCTGAAAGGATGAAACTCCTTATTAGATTAAAAATTTTCTATTGTATATTTGTACACAAAGTACGACAGAGTTAAATCTGCGATAAGAGGACCTGCATTACCTCCTCGTAAAGCACCCTATGTCAGTTTATATATTAGGTTGTCCCATAAGTCCTTGCAGTTTTTTTTTCAACGATTCACTGCAGATTCGGCCGGCGGTTTCTTGCATAGCGCTGCAGAGCTCTCAAAAGATAATGATCCGCTCGATCAGAGCCTGTATTGCGTTTCTTTTTTCATCATGAATTTTGTCATGAATCATGAAAAAATTCGATAATTTTCATGAAAAAAATCATGAAAAAATTTGATAATTTTTGCTCAGTGTTATAATCCGTTCGAGGGAGAATGTCTTGCTCTATAAGAATATGTGTCGCGTTTATTGATTTCTATTGAATATCAACAAAATGCCAAAAAGAGAAAAATCATCACCAACAACTCCTTCTCCTTCAGACAGAAAAGTCGGACGTCCCAATTTGATGGCCTAAAAATCAATAAAGGGCAAGTGAGAAAACAGGACCAACACATATTCTTGTAGTAAAGAACATTGTCTTTCAAGTGCTATAAAAAACTGCGCAAAAAATTACAAACCTAAGCGGAGAGAACAAGTGCGCAAATGGCTACTTTTTCATTTTTTAACTTTTCACTTCAACGACCTAAAAAGTGACACAATTCATGATGGAAAAAGAAATGCAATACATGTTTTGATCGAAAATCATTCTCTTTCGAAAGCTATGCAGCGCTATGCAAGAGACTG
Organism: Heligmosomoides polygyrus bakeri; assembly: GCA_947359475.1. Classification (NCBI taxonomy): domain Eukaryota; kingdom Metazoa; phylum Nematoda; class Chromadorea; order Rhabditida; family Heligmosomidae; genus Heligmosomoides; species Heligmosomoides polygyrus. Next base: position 69,187,909 of record OX375868.1, on the reverse strand, counting down.
CCGGCTAAATATGCAGTGACTCGTTGAAAAAAAAACTGCAAGGACTTATGGGACAACCTAATATATTAATATGTCCTATTCTGCAATAAGAAATATCTAACAAATATTGTGTAATGTAGATGATATCCTCTATTCTATAAGCACTAAAGTTGTTAGTAGACGGAGTTTTATCGCTATAAAACCATTTTTGATTATTTACTTGTAAACATTTTTTGTTGGAGTTTTTATAACACACTTTTAGGATCTCCTTAATATTTCTAATAACAACTGTAAGAGGAATGTTAGTAAACATCCAAAAAATCTGCAGTATAAAGCTTAAGATTACTATTATGTAGGGCACAAATTCCATTTGATATGTTAATGTCTTTAACTGACCAAAACGTTTTCATGCTACCTTTATTGTTACAAACACTATTAGCGTAGTTTTTGAAATGTTTTTTAATGTGTGTAAGTATTATAGAAAGTTCAACAGCCAGATGTTTAATAGTACTATTTAAAGCTCCCGCTATAAATCTAAATTTAACTGGATTTTTATGGAGCTCAAGAATGCAATATATTAGTGGAATAGCACTACCCTCATTTGGTTTTAATGAATTACTATGTAGAATGGTAATGTTTTTATCAATAATACCTTCTATTCTAAGCTGCGTATGAAGATAAATATTATTTCTACATGTATACATATTATCAACTTCCGACTGTTTAATGTAAAAATACAAATGTTTACAAATTATCCCATAGTTGGATGCAGATTTATCTAGAAGGCATAAGATAAATGAACGCTTCAGAATTTTAATCTCATTTTCTATCTGTTCAAATTTAATTATAGACTTGGTTTTGTCAGGGGAAAAAAGAATCTTACATGTTATAGTTGAGAAGAAAATCCCCAAGAATAGTTTAATCTTATTACAAACATTTAAACAAAGCTTATGCCTATTTTTAATTTAAGAATTATTTGATTAAATATATTCCTCCATATTTTAAGAATTTCTTCTTTGTTAATGTTTGTGCTACAACTACGTGGCACAACAGTCCTTGGAAGTTCCTGATAAATCTTGAAAATTTTTCAAAATGTTTGGTGCAAGAATTTTCACCAGCCTAATACATTGGCGGACAACATCTGCAGCCACCGTGAATTCCGATAAAAGAAGGAATTGCAAACTTAGCACTAGACATTGGATCCGACGCCGATTTTCCGGATAATCGGATGATTAGTATAGGACATTTTTTGAAAGCCCGGATCTTAGGATGATTCAGATGAGAGCAATTTTGAAAACCCGATCTTCGGATGATCCAGATAACGCAATTTTCAGCCCAGCCGGATGTTGGATATCCGATTCGGATACAACCGGATAAGTGATACAACAGGGGCACGCAACCTCTTAAAAACGGAACATATCAGTAACTCCGAGATTACTTTATTGACCAACGGCCTCACAACTATTCAAAAAGGCATATTCACATAGGAGATCTCTGGTTTCTAGTCGATAAAAGCAATGTCAATATCATCATCACCATTCGTGCTTTCTCATAGAGTATCCCAGCCACGCTGAAGTACATTGATTCAAAGAATGGAGGATGTACAATCTATTCAATTCACTTAAATTGGACCATTTCATCTACTCACTTGAAAAGCCTCTCGCAGTCTACCGATGTGACAGGTGCAACAATATATTTTGGCGCCGATGCGTAAATCAAGGAAAATTTGTTCTGGTAGTTCTGCCACTATGCCCCGGGGTTTTCATCGAATAACGGCCGGCTCTTCTTCACCAGCATTGAGTACTTCTAAAACTCTACCTTAAAAGATGTGCGTTATCTGTCACACAACCTTGCTTAATTTTCGATCCATGCTTGCACCAAACTCATCCTTGTGGCTTGTTGCGTTCACGTTCTTTTCAGTTTGGGACTGCGTTAGGATGCTCCAGACGGGTTCGGTCCCAGCGTGAGAGGACTTTAACGGAGCATTTCCTTCATCGCGTGTACGAGAAGGAAAGTCTCCACCGAGGAATATTATCATAAATTAATGATATTATCACTTATTTCATCCACCCATAATGCAACGCCAGTAACGCCGACCGACGTCAGATTCGCTGCCCAACGGTACAGGTTCCCACTTTATCCGTAATATTCACTGCCTACTTCTTTTTTCAATGAAGTCTTGCGCAAAAGCGCTTCACTATTCTTTGCTAAATTTGGACTCCAAAAACGCTGTACGCGGATCGACAAGTGCAGAGATTTAAAGGTGCCTGTCCTCGAGCCACGGGTTGAAATAAGATTTTGTGTTCTTCAATAACATCTCCAACTGATTGACCTCCATTGACGATGACGATGTCGACCTGCAAACACTTGGAACTGATCTGCCAAAGGATGATAAAAGAATTCAGTAATATAACCTCTCGGTGGCGCATATCAGTATCCTCGCGACTCCAATATAGATGGAAGAAGTTGATTCCTTGAGGCAAACCTAGGAGGACTTTTACTGGACAAGAATATGAGCTTACTATCGTTATAAGGACCTGCTTAGTCATTGTGTGGTATGGTTCAAGAAAACTCCGCATTCTTCTTAAATGTCGAGTTTTTTCTACATCAAATCGTGCGTTAATGATCCACCATTGTCGAATGCTGGCATCTGGGAGAGGTTTTCTCAGCCTCTCAACACCCTATCCTTACACACAGCTTTGAATCCTAAATGACCCACTGCATTGAGATCGTCATAAAGCATGAGGTAGGTAGATCCTCAACGCATTGGGTAGTCTGTGCACGACATTTTCATTGGCTGGTCCATTTCTTGAAGATACCTAATAGATAAAGAGAAAACGATTAGTATAGACGATTTGAATGGTGTGCCACCATCTCAGGCTCTAAACTGACTGCTTCTACACAAATTTGGTTCGCGAACCCTTGTTGATTTTCGAGACGACATGCTTGATTCGCTGAAATAGTTTTGCAGGAACACTATTTGAAAATGTTTTGGAAACGATCAAGTTGATTACGTGAACGCAACAGTGAATACTGCAACATGAAAGTAGACTAGATAATAACGTTGACGGATACACCTTGAAAAAACCGTATTATTTCGCTCCTAGATCGACCGCAACATTTTCCATGACTGTAGCTCCATCCGCGACGAGATAGCTGAGTTTGTCTTCCGAGATGGAAAGGCCTGTGAAAGACTGACGAATCTTCGCACTCACGAAAAATGCGTATACAACTTTCGGTGGCGAGAAAAGGAACCAGTCAGTGTTGTACCCTTCGCAGGCAAATCTAGTGTCAATTCATCTACCCCAGAGGGATGGATAACTTCGCTGGCTTAGTCGGGAAATCCGAACTAAAAACAGAAATGGGTACGGATGGCTCCTCGATCATCCCATTCGGGCGAGAACAGCATACAGTACCAGCGGTGATCCGAAAACGTGGTTCTCTCCCCGTGGCCATTTATTCGTTGTGTTCGATGCCCGGTGTGAGCTAGACGGTCCCGGAGAGGCCCAATTACATCATAACTGGCCTAGCTCAGTTCACCACTGGAGTAGAACACACCAGTGCTATGTAAAAGATATCGTGTTTGGCTGTGTTACAGAGTGAGCCGCACCACAGAGTGACTTTGCGCCTTCAGAACAAACAAAAAACAGCATTGAGACCCCCACGTACCACTTCCAGCTCAATAGTGAGTTGGCATTGCACAGCGAAGCCTTGTAAAGGACAATGAAACGATTGCGAAACGTCCTGTAAGAAGTTTCTCGAGCTCTGAGAGAACTCCCGCCAAACGATTGCAAACCCTTCCCGGAAACGTCACGTTGTCGACGGCACACAGTTGGGCAGCAGTGCGCGCTAACCTCCTATTATCCGATTTTTATCCGATTCTATCCGAATAATTGCGTTTTTCGAAACCCGGTCTTCCGATGATTCAGATGGCGTCATTTTCTGTCGCACAGCATTTCCGATAATCCGAAACCGGATAAATCCGGCCGGATATCTGAAAATGCCTGACTCGGATCCCATGTGTACTTTGCACCGCTGCCAGTGTTGTGCGAGGAAGTTAGTAGCAAAATGTCCTGTACGTCCTTTAGTAGCTCTGAAAACCCAATACCTACTGAATCTTTTTTACTTCCATCCATAGCATAAGGCGCCGCGTGGTAGCCCACAATCGAGGAGGTGGAGCCTATCTTAGGAGGCGTGCCCAATTCACATATGCATGCCGCGCAACACACCGTGCTCGGACCGACCTGTACCCCTTTGGAATGACACTACAGGAATAAGACAATGCAATACAGCAATACAATTTCAATACGTCGATTTACCCGGATCCGCCCAATGCGCGACCAGGCGCGACTCCAACTGGGACCATGCATGCTAAGGACTTACCAACCTCGTTCCTCGTCTCCAGTGGACCCAGGTAACAATGCAGGTTTACTTCCCATCCATATATGCAGCATACCAATACGATATAGGATAGATATGGATAAAAGAGATGGTCATCGCTGAGGCGAAGTGAGAATAAGAAAGATATCGGAGGACTCGATGGAAGGCGAGCCTTCCTGTCAGGCTCGCAGCCCCCCTTGCTTGCAGCTGGCTCTGAATAGTCGATGGTGAGACGGCAAGGCCCGCAGGCCACTCCTGGAGCAGGGTTGATGGACGAATGTGCCGAAAGGTTGGCGCTCCACGGAGCGCGACCGCGCAGGAGCCCGGTGGAAGAGTAGACTGACAGCCGCGCGCCCGGAGCAGCAGCGATCGATAAGCCGCATGCACACTCGGCAGCGGCGGCAGCCGTGATTAAGTATAGGACCACCGATTTGGCGGGAATCGATGCCCCTATGCTTAAAGGGGCGCGTGTAGCGCAGTCGGAGGAGGCGCGACTGTCGCGTGCACCCGATACCAGGTTCCTGGTTCGGATTTCCCGCCCAGGCCAACCAAGTCTTCCATCCCTCCGGGGTCGGTGAATTGGTACCAGACTTGTCTGGGAAGGATAGAGCGCTGACTTGCTCATCGGCTGGCCACCGCAAGTCATTGTATGGCCAAATACGCATTCATGTCGCCTCCACGGCATCCCGTAGAAGTAGAATGCGCTGGCGCATCCCAGAAGGGATTGAGTAACGCCGTCCTTTATCCTTTATCCTTATGCTTAATCACGGCTGCCGCTGCCGCCGCTGCCGAGTGTGCATTATACCTTTGTCCTTTTCGAATTTCGAATAGTCGAATTTTGAATATTCGAATATTCGACTGTTCGAAGAAAGTCCAATATTCTAATTATTCGTTTATTCGAAAATTCGAGTAAGTCCAATATTCGAATTATTCGTTTATTCGAATATTCGAGAAAGTCCAATATTCGAATTATTCGTTTATTCAAATATTGAAGAAAGTCCAATATTCGAATTATTCGTTTATTCAAATACTCGAGGAAGTCCAATATTCGAATGTTCGTTTATTCGAATATTCGAATTTTCGAAATATGACCTTTTGATAAGAACGATGTAACGATGTATTGTCGCGTCATTCAAAGTGGCCCAATTGTGTGTATGCAACCTGGCAAGGGAAGGGTCTGGAGCTGGAGCGTATGTCTGAAAGGGGAGAACGAGTCATATAGGGAGAATCCCCACCCCTCAATTATATAAAAATGTGTTTGTTTTTTGCCAAGTCGTTAAACACAAGGAGTAGGGAGTCCGTTACAATAGAATTCGTGGGTCTTGTACGCCCGCGATGCTCCTGCCGGCAAGTGGCTCGGAGCGCAGTGGATAGAGACGTTGTTTTATGGATGGGAGGTTAGGGGTTCGATTCTCCTGCTCTGCTGCATTTTTGCATTTCACATGTTTGGTTGAGAGTTGAACGATTCTGACATCTATACCATTTTCAGATCCTTTTTGTCTACTTTTCCAGTTGTACGCCGTGGAGGGTAAATTTCTTGCCACTTGTTTACTACTGACCGGTTTTTAAACCACAAGGCAATGAGAAAGCTACTCAACGATGTATAATCCTTTAACACCAGTAATGCACAGGCCCAATGTGTATGAAACAGAAGCACTGGTCACAATTGGACAGCGTATAAAAGCTACAGGCTCCTCACAGGTATACCAGCAACACCACCTTCAAAGTCATTATAACAAATCCCTTCTCCTTCAGCTACTCGCAGCTACCCGCAGCTTCGACATCTACCTTCAGGATGTTGTCCCTTTTCTACAGGTCAAAAGGTCAAAAGTAGGGTCGTGCACAACGACGTGGGAGTGAAATCATTCCACCCGAAAACGCTATCATATGTCCACTGCCTGCTTGCCTCTCCACGTCTATCAGTTCATCTTGCTTATCCCAATCTCCTTCTTCCACTACTTCCAGCTGTTCGTCTTCGTCAACTCCAAGTTGACGTGCTTCGAAGCCCTTGAGTATGCTGGCCATCCGTTCGGCCAGTTTGATTTCTTCTCTCAAAGATTCCTTGTCTAAAGGTGGGCAACACTTCAGCGTAAGCAGGTGGATCACCACCCGACCGTCGGCGAACATTGTTGGTGTTAGGTTCTAGAAAACCTTCAGCAGACCTCTTGCTTCCAGGTGACAGGCAGACGTGAGGGACAGAGTGTATCGATGCCGTTTAGCTTAATTTGCGGGATCCGCACACTTCGTTTCTTCATTTGAACGCTGAGCAGGTTGGTTTTTCCCGGGGTCATCGGTCCATCTAGGGAAACAAACTGTGAGGAGCCTGTAGCCTCTATACGCCGTCCGTATTCTGACCAGTACTTCTTCTTCATGCACGTTGTGCCTGTGTATCACTGATGTTGAACGTTTATACATCATTATGTTCAATACCACAGCATGCATCCGGAAAAAATATTAGGTTGGTGCATAAGTTCTCGGACATTTGCGGCATGAAATATTTATTATCACAACATACGAACAACAATATCAAATCATTTGAAGTAACCACCCTTTACATCAATTGTCTTTCGCCAACGTGCTGGTAAGTCATGGATGCCTTTTCTCCAAAACGTGGCCGGTTGTGATTCGAAAAATGTGAGCAGTGCCTCCTTGACATCCTCTCGGTTCCTAGATTGCTGGCCGTCCAAATAGCGTTGAAGACTTGAAAACAAATGATTATCAGAAGGAGCGAGATCTGGTGAGTAAGATAGATGTCGAAGAACGGTCCATCCGTAGTCCGCCAACTCAGCCGCCGTCGCTCTAGCAATATGCGGTCTAGCGTTGTCGTGTTGAAAATACACCTTCACTTGCTCTCCTCGTGTGGTTTGAAGGTGGGCCCTCAACTTCTTCTGTTGGTTGACGTAAACCTCTGCCGTCACTGTTATCCCTTCGTCCAGCAGCCCTAGTATTCTACGCCAAGAACGTTCCACCAAATGCATAGCATCACCTTTTTCACGTGAAGGTCGGGTTTCGGAACGTCCTCTGCCTTTCCAGTTGCGTCAACTCACTGTGCACGCCGGTGATAATTAGAGTAGAGTATCCACTTCTTATCTCCGGTGACAAGGTTGTCCAGCCATCCGTGGGTACGTCTGAGGGTAAAGAGAGACAGGGCGACATCGGCTCTGCGATCCATGTCATGTTGTGTCAAGTCGTGAGGTACCAAGCGACCCAATTTTTGCACCTTGCCAATCGACTTCAATCCTCGAACGACTGTTGAGTGACTAACACCAAGAGTGTTTGATAGTTCGCGAGTGGTTTGGTATGGGTCCGCTTCCACTCTTCTTCGGAGGCCATCCAAATCCAGTGTCATCAGGCGCCCTTCTCGTTCATTATCTTCAACGGAGAATCCACCAACTGCAAACTTCAAGAACCACTGGTACACAGTACTTCGAGCAGGAGCACTCTAGTTGTAAACATCCTTCAGGCGACGATTCGATTCGTTGGCATTGAGGCCAGATTGATGCAGGAATAACATGACGTGCCGAATATGCGTCTCAGTTGGGATGAATTGCTTAGCCATAATAGCTGACGTTAACAACGCAGAAGTAAATGTTATAAACAGTTTTGTAGCCCTTTTCTTTCTCTATCGATAGATCATTTTTGCGTTGATAAATGTGAGAAATTTGGCGGGAAAATGCGCTTTCAATTCAGGAGGGATCAAATGTCCGAGAACTTATGCACCAACCTAATAGTAGAAAACCTCTGAAGTGGTATAGACGTCAGAATCCATCAAATCTCAACAATCAGTTAAAATTCAAAGGTGCAGCAGTGCAAGAGAATTGAACCCTCGATTTCCCTCGCATGAAGCAACGTTTCTATCCACTGCGCTGCGACCCGCTTCTGGCAGAGGCATCGCAGGCATACAAGACCGCCGAACTCGTGAGGCGCCGATTACATTGTAACTACAACGACCCCTACTCCTTGGTTTTTTCTTGGCAAAAATAAACACATTTTTATACTAATTGAGGGGTGGGGATTCTTCCTATATTACTCGCTCCCCCCGTTCAGACATACGTTTCAGACCCTTCCCTTGTGAGTCGACGAGAGGTAAGCGCAGGCAAGCGCGGACCCGCTGCGTCCCTGCTTCCTTGCGGACGGCCGTCGAGCGCCCTACAGCCAGTCACGTGCATAGCAAGTGAATCTGGTTATGGCTATTCAATGACGTCTTTGCCGTCGGTACTACGGGAGAATCTCCGTTTTGTATTTCTACCCCAAGTACAATGACGGAACGATTAAACTAGGAAGGTAGCACTTTTTGAAGCCTGGGAAGCTCCTGCTTTTTGCCAGCAAAGACGTTAAAGAAGAAGAGAGGAAGAGCAATAGCTATGGAGTACAAGAGCCAGTCATACCCCGCTTCCTATGAAAGCGAGCCATCCACATTTTCGCTATAACACAGTCCAAGTGTAGGTAGTGTCTTACCAGATTAGAGTCCAGCCATGGACTTTGGGTCCGTTTGCTTATAAATGAAGCGAAGCTCTTCAGCGGAGCCAGAACGCAGACTGAATGCCATTCATGAGCCTCCAATGTGCCTCTTCTGCACAAGATCGCCTTTGTGTTACTCCTTCGTCCATGCTAGCCTTTCTTTTTACCACGTAGAGGCTTCTGTATAACCTAAGAAAAGACAGTAACCTATGGAGCAAGATCTATAACAATCTAGCTCTTCCTATTCGGGATGTTTCTCTCTTCTCGGTGTACACAATTCTTAGGGAAGCGAAAGGTGCTTCACTGCCATTATAACTTTGTCATCGCCCTTTGGTCTCGTGAAGGAAATGGATGGAGCAGTTTTCGCAGCGCTTGAACAACGGCCTCTGAGCCTGGACACCGACTTCTACAGCCTCGGTTCGGTCCTCAGCTCGCCCTCACCTCGCTCGTCGCCTTCAGCTTCACTCGCTCGCTCTCCACACTCCACTCGATTAGCCCCGATTTAACGTAAGAGTAGCGGGAGTATGTCGGTCACGGGACAGGAGATCCATTGATAGAAATCGATATACCACAGTTGATAATTACCTATCCTTTTCGTATTAACCAATTGATACAAGAGTAATGACAATCTGAAGCCTTCGTATATGCCGCTCTGTCGAACGCAGTTTACAGTGGGTAATAAAAAGTAAGTAAATGTCATTCATTGTGTGACCACAATGAGTAAGGTGTTCATTTGATTATTCGAATATTCGACAATTCGAAATTCGAAACTTTGAGAATCGAATAATATTCGATCATTCGAAATTCGAAATTTTGAAAATCGAATATTATTCGATATTCGAAATTCAAAATTTTGAAAATCGAATATATTTCGATCTTTCGAAATTCGAATTTTTTCCCAAGGACAAAGGTATAGCGTGCATGCGGCTATACGGTGCGCTGCAACCGCAGGCCGCTTCGCATGCACCTCATCAGGATGCCGCCACGGGGCCGGTGATATCGGAGTATGGAATTAAGACGGAGCGATCATCGCATTCGCGACAGTACAACACATCGGTACAAACGTGGGAAGATGGCATTAATAAATCGAGGATAGCGTTTCCAAGAGTAGGTTTTGTAATACATTGAACAAGATTGCAACTATCAGGGATGATAGTAAAGGAGCTAGATGATAAATTACGCGGCCTCCCGTTCACCCAGCCATGGTCCAAAATGAAGTCTTTAAGTAGAACTAGCACTGAATTCGCAGAGCACAAACTGCTTAGCGAGTCCAAGAGCTGCTCATCATCGTAGTAGAATGCGCTAGGCGGTCTTTACGCTTATAGGCGTGGGTTTTGACAGCATACTCTATCACGGACCCTCGACTCCTGGAAGCCGTAGTTGGAATCTATGTTTTCTTCTTCTTTTTTACATACTTATTTAATACCCACCTTTACAGTGGTTTTCGAATGTTTGTCCCGACCTCACCATGGACTTTGCAGGCCTTACTAGTATCCTCTCCATGCAATTAAGGCTACAGTATTAAGTTGCAAACGCCTCTCGACTCAGTATCGCCGCCTCTCCCCCGTAAATAAGCGTTTCCACCAGATTCTTTTTTTAAACATCTTCATTGGTGTTCTCAGGCTCCCCCCCCCTGTTTAAGCTTATTTTTATCTCATATCCCTATATGGCGTAATGCCCATAAGTGCTTTTTCCTCGAAATGCCTTAATTTTTCCTGGTGCAGTAACTTTTACACTACAGCAGTGGTGTTATATCATCACTCCGGAAAACACAGGTACTTCAGGCATTACATTGACTCTATTTGGCTTGGAAAAATCACCGTTTTATTTTTCAAAAATTGCAACCAGTTCTTTGGTGCTTCATTATTTTTACCTGATTTTATTTCTACAATTATATCTCTTCTTCAGGTCTCCTTTCTAGGCTATCACCTGGGAAGCGTAGTAGTTTAAAGAGGTTCTTGGAAGAGAGAACCCGCTCCGGTATGGCTGTGCCGATTGCATGCCTACTAGGTCGTAGCACTCAAGGTGGATAAACCATTTAATCTATGTATTCAATATAAGTCGAGAAACAATTGTTTCCTACAGACTGCTTCTTAGAAATTTAAGGTTTCTACTTCTTATCGTCAAAATTTATTTATCCTGCAGTTAGCATTATTATCTGTTCTTGATAAGCTATCGACCAAAATTGTTAACGGCTTTATTCTGGCTGACCTTTCGACAGTTTTGCATATTTCGGAGCCTGAAATAGTCGGAAATATTCACAACGCCATTCGCTCAAACATCTTTTCATGCTACGGAGTAATCTTCTAGATCAGTGATTGGAGTTGCAGAGGACGAGTGACCTCACAAGTGGTTGCCGTCGAGGACCACCGTTCACCGTAGCTGGAAGTAACGTAGGTGAAGTGGGACCACTCAACTTAAATACCCCCGCAGGTCAGATCAAGTAAATCGAAACCCGCAGAAATCTATGAAGGACGCTAGTTCTTGGGTTACCGTTAAATGCCCCTCCTTCCGGTTGACTCCAATTCCTTGTTGTGATCCATAGTGCCTCGAGTGTCCTGCGCACTTTCTCGGACTAAGGTGGATACGGACACCTGCAGCATCACGCCTGCATCGCAGTGGACTCTGTGTACCCCAACGAGTCAGGACGTTGCCTTTTCTAAGCCCTAGTTTATACTTGCGGCGCTACGCGGCGCGGCATCACAGTCGCGATAGATATCGATTTCTCGCGTCGCCCCGTCGATATTTATCCCGACCATGGTACAGCGCCGCGCAGCGGCTCAAGTATAAATTAGGGCTAAGGCCATCAAACTGCTACTTAACCATTATACAGGGTGTCTCAAAAAATGTATACACTGTCTGAAAGGCGACAACTTTGCTCATAGGAAAGATACGGAAGAAGTTAAGGACTCATATGGAAGCTTACGAATACAAATTTTCTTACGTATGAGTGGTACGGATTGCGCCATACACTCGTCTGAAATTTTGCATTTTACACTCGATTGATTGTGTTTTGCTTGAATGAATGTTATAATTTCTTCGCAGAGTGGTCGTTTCGATTGATTTAGGCTTCTTTTAGGATTCAAAACTTAAAAACACACTATGGCTTGCGAAAAACGCAGGGCATCCTAAAAACTTGCAGGTACTGTTCGAAAGGTTCTAACATTGCTGCTGGTCAAGTTTTGAGGACGTTTGAGACTCATATGCAAGCGCGGGGTAACAAGAGTTCTGGAGCTTGCAAACAGTCAAGATTGCGCCATGCATACGCCTGAGACCTTGCATTTCAGACTCTTTTGATTGTGCATGGGCTGAATGCTTGTTACAATCTTGTTGCTATTTGGCCACATTTACCTGTGATGTGTTTCTTTTAAAGTTTATAACTTGACATTTACGTGAAAGAAACGTGACATGAGTTTATCGATTACAGAACTTATCGATCTCCCTATCGCTCTAATAACGCTCTCTACATATCTGTGCTCATAATAGGAGTCATGAACGGCACTGGCTTTCCTTCGAGAAGAAGAAATTTATCCTGGAATGATACTGGAAGTTCGAAAACATCTTCGAAGTGCAGAGGCGGTTCGGCGACTACTTCTCCAAAACGCCACCCACTCGTGTCACAATAACACGGATACGAGACAAATTTAAAGAAGAAGGAACTGTGCAAGGCCTTCACAAGGAACACTCCGGCCGACTTTTGTCTTCCACTAATCCGTGCGTGGTAGCCGCTGTGCTTGAAACATTTCAGCGGTCACATAGAAAGTCTCCAACAAGCTGCTCGCGAAAGTGGAGTTTTAAAGGACAGCGTTCATCCTATACTGAAAAATCAGAATTGGAGACGTTACATCCCTAGACTGGTGCAGCACCTCGCAGAAGACGATCCGAATCAAAGAGTGGAGTTCTGCCAGTGGTTTCTTCTTAAGTGTGAGCAGGAGCCCCATTTCCCAAAACGGATTCTGTGGAGCGATGAAGAAGATTCAAGTTGAATGGAGAGGTTAATCGGCATAACTGCAGCTACTGGGCGACGGAAAACCCCATATTATCTGCAGCATCATCTGAAATTACCAAGTGTTGCAGTATGATGTGGATTCTGTGCTCTAGGTATTGTTGGACTCTTCTTCTTCGACTGTACTTTAACGGGTGTCGCTTATCTGGACATGCTTCGAAATTCAGTCCTTGCCCGCGCCCGAGAAATGTTCCTAAACGAGGAGTTCTATTTCCAGCAAGATGGAGCGCCACCTCACAACCACCGGGATGTGACCTCTTCCCTCCATGAAAATATGCTGATAAGATGGATAGGAAGAAGAGGCAGCGTCGAGCACCCTCCTCGCTCACCCGATCTTATTCTTCTGCGTTTCTTCCTGTGGGGATATTTAAAGGATAAAGTGTACGGAAGAAAGCCTAAAACGATTCAGGAGTTGAAGAACACTATCAAAGAGGAATGCCTACGTGTGCCATATAATATGTGTGAAAGCGTTTGCAACTCTGTGAAGCACCGGTGTGAGAAGTGCCTGCAGGAGAACGGTTACCAGTTTGAACACATGTCATATTTGTAGCGCATGTCAGTTTGGTATTCATCTACTATTCGTAATGCATGTCATTCATTTGTTTGGTATTTGTTTGGTATTTGTATTCTTTTACTTGTTATTTGTGACGTAGAGGGCGTTATTAGAGCGATAGCGAGATCGATAAGTTGTGTAATCGATAAACTCACATGTCACGTTTCTTTCACGTAAATATCAAGTTATAAACTTTAAAAGAAACTCATCACAGGTTAATGTGGCCAAATAGCAACAAGAATGTAACACGCATTCAGACTATGCCCAATCAGGCATTTCGAGTCTGAAATGCAAGGTCTCAGGCGTATGCGTGGCGCAATCTTGACTGTTTGCAAGCTCCAGAATTCTTGTTACCCCTCGCTTGCATATGAGTCTCAAACGTCCTCAAAACTTGACCAGCAGCAATGTTAGAACCTTTCGAACAGTACCTGCAATTTTTTAGGATACTTTGCGTTTTTCGCAAACCATAGTGTGTTTTTGAGTTTTAAATCTTAAAAGAAGCCTAAATCAATCGAAGCGACCACTCTGTTAAGAAATTATAACATGAAAACGCAATCAATCGAGTGTAAAATGCAAAATTTCAGACGAGTGCATGGAGCAATCCGTACCACTCATACGTCAGAAAACTTCTATTTTCTTATACTTTCATATATGAGCCCTGAACTTCTCCCGTATCTTTACTATGCGCAAAGTTATCGCCTTTCAAACAGTGTATACATTTTTTTGGGACACCCTGTATATAGGAGTCTGCCTGTTTCCCCCATTTACTCCTCCCCAAATTCATTGCATGACATAAGGCAATATCACGAATAAAATGTGACTCCCCAATTGCGCAGTGTTATATGTTCGTAGTAAAACCCATAAGTTGCCTTAAGAAGCAGAATCCATTGTCGATACCTCATTTTTCAAGGTGAGTCCAATGACCAGCGATGTCGTTGGTCCTACAGACCGCATTCCCTGGGAACTAAATCTAGTCTTCATTCAACTGCTCAGGTTCACACCTTCACATCTACCGAACACAAATATTTTCCTCCACAAACTCGGTACATCCAGGTTGGAGGAGGAACACGTTATGGAGTCCTTCGATGTCACTTTTTGTGCACTAAGGAAAGGAAAGGTTCTATCTGAAATCCTCACTGAGCACCAAGCAAGCGTAAACTTCTTCGGCCTCCGCATAACTCATAAGGAGAACCTCCAAAGTGGCAGTGAGCTTCTGCGGTGGAATTTTTACAGGATGTAGGGTCCCATGTGGGGAGTCAAAACCGTAGTTACCTTCTTCGGAATGCTCTTCTCTTCTTCTTCTTCTTCTCCTGAGCGTTTAGTCCCGCGCAGTCGCAGGGTCCGCTGTTCTTGTGATCTGTCGCCACCTCATCCTATCAAGGGCGTCATCTGCCGTGGCGCCGACTTCGGCTAGATCTCTCTTGATGACGTCCTTCCATCTTTTCCTTGGGGCTCCTCTTGGACGCTTTCCTGGTGCCTCGAAATCTAGGGCCAACCTTGTGGGGTGATCCTCTGGTCTTCTGAGGACGTGTCCATACCACCTAAGGCGCTGCTCTCTCATCTTCAGCTTGATCGGGGCTGTCTTCATCACTGCCCTAACATCCTCGTTTCGCACCCTGTCCCGACGGGTCCATCCACATGCCCACCTCAGCATCCTCATCTCCGCCGCGTGCAGTTGCCGCTCCTGCGCCTTACCTAGGGCCCAGCACTCACTGCCGTAGAGGAGGGCAGGTCTCACAACTGTTCTGTAGAGCTTGCCTTTGAGCGTCCTGGAGCATCTACGGTCGCAGAGGATCCCTGTGGACTCCCTCCACTTGAGCCAGGCTGCGTTTATCCGTCCCCTGACCGCCTGGTCCACACTTCCTTCCTCGGATAGGTCACTTCCGAGGTAGCGGAATTCTTCCACCTTCTCGATCGTTTCCCCTTGGCAGTCTAGGATCGATCCAGCGCACTGCTCAGAGCTGATGAACTTCGTCTTCTTCACGTTCAGCCGTAGGCCGTTGTCTGCGAGGGCTCTCTGCCACAGCTGCACCTTCTCCTCCAGCTCCTCCTGCTTGTCGGCTACTAGAGCGATGTCGTCCGCGTAGAGGATCGTTCTGAGAGGGCCTTCCTCAAGGTGGTTCACTATAGAGTCAAGTGTCAGCAGGAAGAGGAACGGGCTCAGAGCCGACCCTTGGTGTACCCCCACTGTGATGTCCACTTTCCTTGTCACCCCGTGTGGAGTTCGTATCGCCGCTTTCGAGCCCTCGTACATGTCCCTTATGACCGTGATCAGACGTTCCGGGACACCCCTCCCTCGAAGGGCATTCCAGATTACGGCCCGAGCTAGCCTGTCGTAGGCCTTCTCCAGGTCCAGGAATGCTAGGTAGCAGTGTTTTCGTTTCTCCCGATATTTCTCCATCACCTGACGAGCGATGAAGATGGCGTCTGTGGTGGACCTCTCAGGCATGAAGCCCCACTGCACCTGGGAGATGGGTACCATCTCCCTCAGCCTTGAGTCGACCAGTCGTTCGTAGATCTTCATCGTGTGTGAGATCAGTTTGATCCCTCGGTAGTTGGAGCATTCGGAAGCGTCTCCCTTCTGCTTGAAGATGGGGACTATGGTGCTGTTCCTCCAGTCATCCGGCATCTTACCTTCTTTCGTGATTCTGTTGAGGAACTGCGTCAGCCAATTGACTCCGAGGTCCCCGAGCACCTTCCAAGCCTCTACTGGCACACCGTCAGGCCCTGCTGCCTTTCCGAGTTTCATCTTCCCTATGGCCTTGCGAACCTCTTCTTGCGTCCAGGGTGGGATGGGTCCTTCCGTTGGTTGTTCTTCCTCGGCTTCCTGACGAGGGAACTCCTCGTTCAGGAGTTCCTTGAAGTACTCCTCCCATCTCTCTCTGACCTCGACCGGCTTCCGTAGCACCCTACCGTCAGCACTCTTCACAGTCTTCACTATTCGAATGTCGAGGCTAGCTCTATGACGCGCCTTGGCCAGGCGGATGGCGAACTTCTCTCCCTCTGGCCCGTCTAGTTTCTCGTATAGGGCATCCATTTCCGCGTTCTTTGCCTTCGCTACAGCTGTTTTTGCCAGCCTCTTCAGCTTCCTGTAGGCTGTGAGATGCTCGGGTGCCCTCGTCTTCTGCCACAGCTTGTAGGCCTCCTTCTTCCTCTTCACCGCAGCCTGCACCTCTTCGTTCCAGAACCATGCCGATTTATCCCCTCTGGTTCCTCCCTTTGTTTCTCCCAGGGTTTCCTTGGCACATCTCAGGATTGTTTTGGCTACCCTCCTCCAGGTCTCGTTCACGGGACCAGCTGGATCTGGAAGGCCTGCTTCGAGCACTGCCCTTCGTAGCTCGTTCCGCTCTGAACCCCGCAGTCTCCACCATCGGATCCTGGGTTCCGTCCTCACTTTGGGCCTGGTGGGTAGAGGTATGCTAAGGTCGGCTACCAAGGGTCTATGCTGTGATGCCACGTCTTCTCCCGGAATGACCTTCACATCCCGGACTGTTTTCAGGGCAGCCCTTCGAACCAAGATGTGGTCGACTTCCGTCCTTCTTCCTCCGCTAGCATAGGTCACCTTCTGGCTCTCCCTCTTCGCGAAGAAAGTGCTACAGACAGCCAGGTCGTGGGCGATAGCCAGATCCAGAATTCGTTCTCCATCCGAGTTTATCAGGCCGATCCCTTTACCTCCATGAACCCTTTCCACTCCTCTTCTGCCACTCCCCACATGCCCGTTCATGTCCCCTGCTATGGAGAGGTAGTCGCCTTCTGGTACGGACCTTATGGCTTCCTCGAGCGAGAGGTAGAAGTCATCCTTGTCGTGCTCGGAGCATCCGGTCTGCGGAGCGTAGACAGACATAATGGTCCAGTAACCCTCATTCGTGTCCAGCCGCAGTGACATGATGCGGTCGTTTATTCTTTGGACAGCCGTTACTGAATCCTTGAGGGACTCCGCGACAGCTATCCCTACCCCGTTCCTCTTGGTGTCCTCTCCGTTGTAGTACAGCTTGACCCCTTCTCCGATCTCCCTGGCTTTCGCCCCTTTCCATCGCGTTTCCTGCAGACACAGGACTTGAATCCTCCTGCGCTTCATCAGGTCAGCCACTTCCCTAGATCTTCCGGTCAGCGTTCCCACATTCAGAGTCCCCAGTCGAACTAGCTTCTTTAGCCGAGGTCGTTCGGCCCTCGGTAGCCCTCGCATACTGACCACAGAACTCGGGCGGGGGTTCTGTGCGCCACTTCCGGGTGACGTCCTAGCCTTTACACTGATTCTATTGCGACTTGTGATCATGGTTTTGTGACGAGGTTTCTCCATCAGCCGGCCTGTCAACCTGGGCCTGACACTGGAACCGTTGCCATTTTTGCAATTTTTGCAGGGCATGGCGTGCCGGAGCCGGGAGTCGAACCTGTGACCGTTTGTGCATGAAACTACACCACTAACCACTAGGCTAACTCGGCTCCTTCGGAATGCTCTTCTGTGATCGAAGAAAAGTGTGTGGACGCGTGAGCGCGAAGTTCACCCGACCACATCGGATCCCCTTACTACTGTTTTTTGCATTTTGCGATTTGTCGTCAGTGATACACTACATCTCCATTTCCGACACATTTTTTGGACGAAAACGTGACAACAAATGCCCTTTATGTATCGAGCTCTTTGAAAGTGGAAAGGTGAGGATTCTTGACTTCCAGGTTAAGCTAATCAAAAAGTGATGGAAGATTCGTGATCAGCACTCAAATAACCCCCAAGCACAAAGTTTAGGCGATATTCGTGCTTCTGACCTCATCACCCTCACTTACTCTCACCTTCTCTAACCTGTTATAAGAAAACGGGAAATCCTGAAACCGATGTCAGTTTCATGATCAGCACTCCAAGTAACACCCGTAACCGAAGTAGAAAAAAATTTTACCTCGCTAGTACAGTGCATGGCCCCTTTTGATTTTCGAACGGTCAAGATGCTTCAAGATGATAAGGTATTGTAGATAGCAAATTCTGTTATATTCTTTACATGGATGTAGTCAAAACGTAGTAACCAACCGGTAAGAATAACTAATGATGTACCAACCATCTTCTACAATGGTGGAAGATTGCAAAAAAACATGCAAAAAAAAAGCAAGCGAAATACACTGCTCACCAACTGAACATCTACGCTTCTCTCTATCGCCCGTACAAAAAAGAACGTAGTAGCACCGATATTTCACTTTCTGTGTAGCCCTACACCGCTTAACGTATTCACTTGGTTTCCACCTCGAATGGCTTCTCACCTCAATGACCGTCCTTGTTTGACAATGAAGATCGAGGTGCAAAGCCCGCTCTAAATCCAGGCTCGAGTGAGGGTGCTGATCTCGAATCTGGAGTCGTTTTTTTTTTACTTGCTTAACTTGGAAGTCAAAAATTCTCACCTCTACACTTTCAAAGAGCTCGATGAACGTAAACGACATTTGTTGCCGTGTTTTGTTCAAAATTGTGTTGGAGATCCGAATAAAAGGTCCCGATAAATCGCAAAATGCTAAGACACCAGTGCAAGGGGAGTCGAACCCAGCCACTCCTGTGAAGGTACCACATTACCACTACGCCAACCGACCACGTTCGGCAGGTGGCTGCAGGACGTCATGAACTCATGCGTCCACATGCTTTTTTCGACCACAGAAAAGCATTCCGAAAAAAGTAACTATGGTTTTGGACTCCACACGGAACCCTACATTCTGTAAAAATTGCATCGAAAAAGCTCACCGCCAGTTTGGAGGCTGTCCTTGTCAGACAACGACGTTGGTCAATGAAGGTTTGAAGTGCAACATATTCAAGTGGTCAGGAGAGCATTTGAGCAGATCAGAGGCTTTGGCATTAGTCAGAAGCTAGCGCCTGTGCTAGCGGAAGTCTTGTAGCACCGGTCTGTGCTTTACTGTAGGTATATAGACGACTGCTTTGTAGTGTGTTTTGCTTAACCTGAGATGAGCACTTGTTTCGAACTGCTGAACCAGCAATCCCAACACATAAAGCTTATAAGAGAACAACCTACAGAAAGTTGGCTCGTCTTTCTGAATGTCCAAGTACATCTTGATCGTTAGAACATTAAGACTAGGTGGTACCGCAAGCCCAGCAGCAAAAGCATCCTCATACGTTTCAGCTCTGCCCACTCCTCTAGTACCAAAAGGTATTATCAAAAATATGTCCCTAACAGCTAGTTTAGCTTCATCCGATAATGAACAAAAGTCGTTCTCTCGGAAGATGGCAGCTTTCATTGCAAAAGCAAATGGGTATCCAATGCATCATTGGCGTAAGAAGCGTGAGCTGCAAGCCAAACTTTGGCCCGTCGCGTCGCGAGGAGTAGCACGGAAAGGTACCTTTTGTGGGCCTTTCATATCGGACGGTGAGAGTGCGGAGATGCGAAAGTATCTGCGCACAGCTGACTCTCAAGATATGGTGGGGGTCATTGATGCCCCTCCGAATGTTTTATGCAATAGTGATTTTCCACATGCTTTAGAATGTTCATTTAGCGCGATCACCTACAACACCACTTTTGGAATCGTATTAGCCTTTGAAGGCGTTTGAGTAGTCGGAAGAGACGCCAGCTGTCACATATGTGATAGAATGCCGAACCGCTCATGGGTTAGCCAAAGAAGTTTATTACATAAGAGAAGTATTGATTTCATTTGCCCACACGATATCCTGAAAAGTAGAATGCGCAGTGGATTGGCTGATGCCCTTCTTTATAAATTCGTTTAATGTCTAGTTATAAAGAAATGTTGGTAGTTCTAAAAAGCGAAATAAAAACAGATAGAGTTCAAAGAAACATCTTCAATGAAGTGTCATTCGTTACGCCGCATGCGTCCATAATTTCTGGGAAATGTGAGCTGCGTAGGCATAGAATTCCCAATGCACAGGATAATCCCATTATTGTGAGGCAAACGTAGGGCAGATAGTTTCTCCTAATTAATTTTCTCTGCTGAATTTCCTAGTGTTTCAGAGGTTTCTTCCCTCAGCGACCCTGACCCTGACCAGCAAGCTGTAAAATCTCGACGTATTTTGTCTAATGGTAAGACTCCCTCGGGAATCCGCTCGTGTCTTCAGGCCTTGATAAGTGGGCAGCGAGCCGGAGGCGCCTCTGGTACCCAATTTGCACTTGTGCCTCGACGTCCATCCATTTCGGGGCTCAGCCCATGGAACCCAGCCTACGATTCTCAGCATCATCACCGCCTGCAGGGTTCAACTCCAGACCTCAGCCTTCCACTGGACCCAGTTCACACGAACACAGAGCTCTTCGTTCCCATTCGCGGTGCTGATAAGACGTCCGCAGGCTTGCTGCAGGAAGGTACTCGCTCTTCTGGCCGCCCGACGGCCTCTTCGCCGCACCCCGTCCCTCGCTTCTCTCAGCTGTCCGTTACGTCATCGATTTCGACTCACGCCGGCCGACCTGTCTCGATGCCGACTCCGAAAACTGCCTGTCCTCCAGCGCTGGGTTATCCCAGCCTTTCATGTAGAGCGGCTGGTTTCATACACCCCCCCCCCCCCCCCTTGCTGTCCCTCCATCGCTGTCAGTGCTCTTCTTCGAGAACCGCCTCGTTTGGCTGTTCTCATCGTCCGTGCGGCTGTATGCTATTGATTCCAGAAGCCGTCTCATAAGCGCATAACTCAGCTCTATGTCCCTCAATGTTATGTGATTGTGGTGCCCAGCGAGTTTTTTGGGCCGCTCACCGACGACGTCGTTGTTCCTCCACCCACCAGTGCCCTCATTCTGTTCCAGAACGGATAGCTGGTTGACGGGTGAGTCCATTAGGCATTCATGACTGATCTTTTTGGAGTACTTTGCCCTGCAGCATCTGTTTTTCCGCAGCATTTCTCGCCCACAACGCTGTTATCAAATACGTTCCTCGAGCGTAGCCGTTGTTCGCCAAACGGCCACAGCCTGTCTTTTCCACTCCTCTGATTTGTGCTTTACTCCTCAAATTGTTCAATTTCTCATGTTTCACCATGTCATGGGGTGATCTTATGGGCTGCGTAGACCATTTGCAGTTCCCATTTTTGGCAGCTTGCTCTACTTTTTGGGATCGATCCAATTATGAACAATTACGAATCCACACTACGAGAGCCTATTGCTCCGAAAACGTCGTCTTAAACCTGTGTCTCTATCGCATCCCGAGAAGGATAAGGGATAAAGGACTGCGCTATTCAACCCTTCTGGGATGCGCCACGCATTCTACTTCTACGATATACCGTATAGCAGACTTGATTGCGTATTTGCTCTACTTGAGGTGGCCCGGCTGATAAGCACGGTCGGTATCCTGATTACCTGGAGTGGGTACGGTCAGTGGTGTGCCTTGATATGATTGGCTGGCGTGTTCCCTCCTCCCAATTTTGTGCGCCTTCGCGACATATGCCAATTTTTATTGCTGAATAAATATTTGGACTGCTAGAGCCCATGAACCTGGAAAAGGGATTTTGGCGCCTTTTTGAACACGGTTAGACTTCTACTCTGAAGGCTATCTCAAATTTTGATAAAGACGTTACAATAGTAGTACATTGTGTAAGCAGTATGCGTCTGTAAATAACGTAGTGTGGTATAGAACTACGTATAACATCAAAATCCTACAATTTTATTCAGTAACTTCTTGTGATGCTTTTCTTCATTCATATTCATTTCATCGTTATGCTTTTTGACGTTGTCCCGCAAAAGAGCAGGAGCTCTTTTAATTAACCAGAAAAGTATATTTCCGATTCACATTTTGACCTCTGATCAGTATGCCACGTTCTAATTACTCCCTTTATCTAATGGAAAACATAGCCCTATCTTATCATGTTTGGAATGCTTCGAGGACTCATATATTGCTGCAATTTTTTCTTGAGCTTTAAAACTTACTTCAAATAACATCCAACCCTGGAATTTTTTCATTTCCTGGTTGTATTTGTTTTCATTTGGGAGCAATGAATTTGCGTATTCTTATGATCTTATAATATTAAACAAATATGTAAATAAATACAACTTTGCGCGTTGTCGCACAAGCTTTTTAGTACATGGCTGCTTGCCCAAGAAGAAGCTCTTTCCCAGTGATGAAAACACAGACTTGTATTCGTATTCTCATCCAATGAGGCGCTATCCTGAGTGGTTATTTATTGAGTTGAGTTGCTGTGATTTCACTTTTATCGCATTGCTAGCGATTTCGGTAACTCCATTCATACCGAAATCGTCAGGAATTTATAGAAATTCATGTCAGCCTGATCTCGGAAGACCAGAGTGGAGAGATCCGAAGCAAGCATCCAGAAGCTATTCACTCGAGCTGCATGCAGTTAGAAGTGAGCATCGAATTATTCCGTCTTTGCACCGCATACATCCTGAGCGAAAATTGCTGAATGATAACAGGGATTTGCAGGGTTGGCTGACCACTGCTCTTCTCTCTCACTCCCTCGCTCCTTTCGCTAACCGACTTTTCTATTACACCTAACTGTGTCCTTGTTGCCTTCTTGAGTTTCCACTCTTACCTTTCAACGCAAATATTGGCTGAATTCTCTATGTCGATTTCGTCGATATTCTTGCATTTCACTCTGATTTGTTACCACGTGTCATGTTCATGAACCATTCAGTGCATAAAGCAGTGTATTAAATAAATAAACGAACTGATATGCGTCAGGACTAATGACTAATGACAGTTCGCTTTACTGACACGTCTGCAGCGTCCTCTATTGAATAGAAAGTCGCGAATCACTCTTCGCTAAAGTTTTGGAGGACACCGACAAACCAGCTCATCATTTCCCAACCTTGAGTCGTTAGCCGACATCTTTCCCCAATCATCGTCCTGTGACCTGCTTTCTTGTTTATAAGATCGTTTTAAATCTTTATTATTTGTTTATAAACCGGATTAAACATAATACGTGAATCTAAGGGAAGCCCCAAATGTGTGCTGCATATACCAACCAAACTTATTTTGCTCTCGCTTTAAATAGGTGTACATTAACAGAACCAGAAGAAAGGAGAACCGCTCGATCTCTCAGACACTTTATCTGATGCGGTTGCTTGACTTTTGTATTGTTCAATTGGTGGTCAGTAGATTCTAAGTCGTTCACCATACTTTTAGCTCTTTTCTCTTCATCTTCTTGCTTCCGTCAAAGCTGTACACCCCATGTGGCGGAAAAAAGTCAACCGTGAAAGGGCGGCCTTGAGATGCCTCTTTGTTGCACCCGTTTCGGAAAGCTGGAACGTTCTTCAACTTGATAGAAATGTGGCCTTCAATGGTCCACGGATCGGATCTCTCATTATTTTTCACCCAGGCCATCCGAACATTCAGCTTCTTACAGTTGGCACTGGGTTAGACTTCGATATTCTTCGCGTTTGTTATTCCATGTCTTGCCTCATTTTCTACGTAAGGGCGTCTTCAAAATGCCTCCCTATCATCCAGAAACAGAATGCATGGCGCATCCTAAGGTGCCACTGACGCTGAAATTTATCCTTTGTTTTACGATTTTTGTGTGTTTTGACATCAAGTTTTTGAGAAATATGTACTGCTAATGTGGTATCTGTCATTGAATGATGCATTTATAACATTCGATCAAACAGCGCCGATGGTATGGTGGCATAGCATCCTCTCTGATAGGCAGGGTATGTGTTAGAGTTCCGATTAGCGCCAGAGTTTTAATCGTTGCAGAACATCATTATAACAATTTCCACTATTTGTGTCGGGGCTTATGTCTGCTCGTGGTGAGCGCTTCATGACTCTTTATGTGAGTGACTGTTACGTCCCTACAGAATTGGAATTATAACCTTGGCATCCTACATATAAGCAGTTTTCAGGGGCATAAGGGAACGTGTTTAAAGAAAAAAACGATAAAGGGTGAACGACGGCGTTAATCAATCTCTATGTGGTGCGCCACAAATTCAACTTCTAGGGATATCGTGGAGGCAATTTGACTGCGTATTTCGCCTATACAATGGCTTTTGGTGTCCACTCGATCGACAAGTCAATGTTTGTCCTTCCGGTACCGATTCACTGACCCTGGAAGGGAGGAAGGCTTGCGAGATCTAAACCAAGATGCTTGATTCGGGTGTACATTATACATTAGATCCGAATGAATCATTTCCGGATATCCGATCGGATATCCCTATCCGTCCATCCAAAAATCCGGGGTCCGCAAAATTGTCATCATCCGCATCATCCAAAATCCGAGGTCTGCGAAATTGTCATTATCAGAATCATCCAATTATCCGGACTCTGGGACAGTGCCATGATTCGGTTAAAATCGGATAAACACTTAGATTCCTCGCTCAGTTCCAGTTCGGCTTCGCGAACCTTGCATAGTAGTACATTCAAAACGAACTTGAAGAGAATGACTTGATCTAAATTTGAGTGTTTTAGACCAAGTCATTCTCTTTCGAAAGCTTTACAGCGCTAGGCAGGAGACCACCTGCGAAATCCGCAATGAGTCGTTGAAAAAAAACGGCGGGGACTTATGGGACAACCTAATATGAATTATCCCGAAATTCGTTGTGATGAAAATTGGCCCTACTTGAATCGTCCTAACCAGGCCGGGCTCTCCGAAAATGGCATTACCAATCGGTATGCTTGTCCGAGCTTTACAGCACATTTGGAATTCTATTTATCCGAATCGGATTCTTATCCAATGTATAACATGAACAGTTTCATTCTACGTGGGCAAACTATCTTTTCTCTTCTATTTAACCTTTACGTGCTTTGCTATTATGGTTTCTTCGACCTTCTACTGTGTCCGCCCCTGAAACCTCAAAATTTCGTGTCTTTTGGGATGTCTCTGAAGAAAGCTGGTAGGTAATCATATTTTCCTATACACTTACATTTCCATTTCTTAATGCCACTGGGTCACCATACCTTATCAAAGCCTTTTCTTGCACAGTCGATCGCATACATAGTGGCCGCCGCCTGACTTCGGATACCCGAATCAGACTAATGATTTCCTAATCGGATATCCGATTCGGATCCGTCGCAAAAATAATTGGCCTTATCCGAATCATCCAAAATCCGGAGTCCGCGAAATTTCCGGTATCCGAATCATCCAATGATCCGAAATTTTCGATCGGATCCAATGTATACTGTGCATAGATGACAACTGGTATCTCCTTCGATTATGACAGCTAAAAAAGACTGAATAAGGTAAGGTCCTTTCCTTCTTCCTTCCCTTGGAGTATGGATCAGAAGAAGGGCTCAAGACATTCTTGGAAAAAACAACTTATTAAGAATTAAAAACATCGCCTAAAAACCTGAAAAATAAGAGAGAATCCTCTGCCAAAACCGGAAGAGTACGACCCCACCCCTCCAGACGAGGCCACAGTACGACCCCCTTCGATTCCTGAGCCT
This sequence comes from Heligmosomoides polygyrus bakeri, assembly GCA_947359475.1. Taxonomy (NCBI): domain Eukaryota; kingdom Metazoa; phylum Nematoda; class Chromadorea; order Rhabditida; family Heligmosomidae; genus Heligmosomoides; species Heligmosomoides polygyrus. The sequence continues at coordinate 69,162,227 of OX375868.1, read as the reverse complement.
CAAGATTGACCCTGGCTCAAGTCCCTAAACGTCCGTAAATATTTGATTGTTTCGACTGTCACCACTGAGATGACGAAGCTGAAATAAATCATGCAGTTAGATCAGGTATGCATCAAATCGTTTTTGGATGGCGATCACAAGCGCAGGGCTATGCGGAGGCAATAGGTGTTCACCGCTCGACTTTCGCGCTTCCTCGCTCAGTCGTTTTCCTACGTCAAAGCAAGTTGTTTGCACAGCCACCCTTGCTCGACCACTTCTTTCCACACAACCTTAGCTCTTTCTTTTCTTACGCTTTCAAAACTTCACATTTATCTCGCTAAAAATAACGCATATAATTTTACTATGCGTTCTTTTCGCTACGCCAAAACATATGCGCCATTTTCTCGTTATTCTAGACACTTTTAAATCCCAAAAATACAGTTTAGAAATTAAGTGAGCATTTTGATAATCAAAGCACGCGTACCTAAGCATCAGATATGGATGGTTTAGTGAGGAAAAGATATTTTCAATAAGATTCATTTTGAATTTTACGTTCGTGGAATGTCTTAAGACTTCTCAGTTTGAGTAGGAACAAAGTAGCTTTTCTATCACTTGACCTCAATTAATTTTTCTAGGTTTATCCCAAGGTGCGGAAAGCAGGCTTGCTGGTGTGTTATATTAAGAGTTTGCCGCGAGTTTACCTAGACTTCACACTACATATTGGACTGAAAGTGTAGATGATGCTTACATGTATATAATACTGGAATTATTACAGCAAAAGCAATCACAGTAAAGTAAACAGTCTATAATTTTCTACTACGTTATTTTAGCTAAACCTCATTTACACTATTAATCAAATCAACACTGCAATGTTCAGGACGAATGTGCAGCACAATTTCTTCACAAAAAAATTTACTTGCATCAGAGCAAATCAGAATGTGCTAAGGATCCCCAGGTGTATTTACGGGTTTATAAATCCTATGTTCGACCGATATCGGAGTTCGGAATAACTGCTTGGAACTCTTGCAAAAAGAAGGACATCGAGTTCTTGGAAAGCGTTAAGAACAGTTTTCCCGAAAGCGGTATTTGAGGTGTTATGGGGTCAATTACTTGCAGCTGCTCAATGGCCTAGAAAGCGCAAAATCACCTGACCTTCCAACCCTGGTTAGTAAAAGAAGAAAAACTGACCTCACTGTGATGTTTAAAATTCTAACTCACAGGGTCTCCGTAAGTCCAGTTTCGTCTTTCGGTGTACCGCCGACTATGTAGATCTATGAGAGATATACCACAGCCTGGGTTGCAAAAAGACGAAGATTATTACAAATTTCTTCACCTATAGGAATCTCAGTCAATTCAACACGAGACTGTGTAATTGATGACAAAATGTAGTTGGAGCTGTCTATCCAGGCCTTCCGTAAACTTATAGAGAAGTGACCTGTTATTGTCAATCTTTAGTTTTTTCTGGTTCATGTCCCTGATTGTGCTGCTTTGGTTAGATTTAGCAGGCATTACTTTGAAGTTATTCGTCCACATTTGTTTTCATTTGGTTTGTTGATAATTTTATACGTGTGATCACATTCCACGTCTCGAAACAAATAAATAAACCTAATCACGTCTTAATCAAAGGGGTAGAAATTGATGCTTATTTAAAACGCGTGCACATCCTCTCTTTACAGAGCCATACGAGTTTTTAACACAACATTTCTTTTTGCAAAAGGAAAACAATTTTCCTGAAACTTCGCCTTTATTAGAAAGTGTTTATTTCCACATTAGATACGCATGCGTTTGCTTGAAAAGTTTATTTAAAATAAAAACTGTCCGGTATAATGGGAAATTTTTATTTATTTATTTATTTGTTTATTTATTTTGTGGCGCGAATTACCGCGCGGTGTCACACAGCCAAATGCAACATATCAGAAATGGCATGACAACACTATCATACCCAAAATATGGCAAACAATTAGATAAAAAGAAAGGAACTAAATTCAGAACTCTTTCAATCGCTGGTCAATGAATTTCTTAAATCGACCGAGGGACATCTCAAGCACATTATCTCTGAGCAGTGGTCGAAAAACTCGGGTTCTGTTCGAAAAAAAGGTTCGCCGGATTTTTAAATATATATGTATGTATATATGCTTATTAATAAGGTTAGCGTCAGTGCTCTATCCTTCGCCTACAGGTCGGGCATCAATTCATCCGCTCCAGAGCGATGGAATACTTGATCAGCCTGGCGTGACTAAAGCATTTAATCAAATTCAGTGTTCACGCAGGACCCGGCGCCTTCTCCGGCTGTGCTCCGTGTGACCGATTCCAATCCATACTTGAATCTCTTTATTATATCAGCAAGTTCTTGAAGACCGCGTGGCAGCACAGTTGTTGGAGGTGGCGACTGTCGTCTGCATGCCGAATCAGGTTCCTAGTTGGGATACCAGGCCAGCCAATTCTTCTTTCCGTTCGTGGTCGGTAAATTGGTATCAGAATTTTCTGGGAAGGGCAAATCACTGACTTGTGCGTCATCTGGCCATTGCTGGTGGAAATGTTAATTACGATTATCTTCTCTGCATTTCTTTGCAGTAGAATGCATGCGCATCCCAAAAGGGGTGGTTGATTGACGCCTTTCCTCATGCTTTTATCCTTTTTCAAAAACCGTGTCATGAAGCCATTCAGTATCACTCCCTGCGTATTTGATTGTTAGTATAAATACCATTGATTTAAACCTGCGATGTGGATATTTTGGTGCTGCACTTGTCTCGAAAAAAAGCTGAACTGTTGGTCGTCTGGCCACCACAGGTCATTGTGTAGGCCTAATACGTATTCGTAGTGCCTCCGCGACATCCAGTAGAAGTGGAATGCCTGGCGCATCCATTTTACGAGTTGGACTAACGCCATGTTGTACACTTTCTATCCCAAATCTATGAAATTTGAAAAAATGCTGAATTTGGAACTTAGAGACCGCTATCGTTAAAGGCGATGTGGAAAACTGTCGTTAAAGTTGGGGTGCTTTGCAAATTGGCAATCCTAACCAGGACTGCGCGATGTTGAGCACTCATACATGGGTAGATTGTGTCTTTTGTAACAAGGAAAGAAACCAGATTCTCTCCGCATGATATTTTTGACGGACGCATCACACCCGATTCAATTGGTGTGACGTTTCCATATTCTAATACTTCAACAGCATCCATTTACAATTCTACAGATTCCAAAAGTGAAAGCGACTGCGCTATAGGCTTGTAATCAGACCTCGTATGTCGTTAAATTAGTTATTAAATTGTAGTTAAGACGGTTTTTTGGTATACATAGTTGAGCTACTCACCTAGCTGACTAGGCTGGTTGTTAAACAAACCTTAATTTGACTGCGTTTATTTCTCTCAAACAGCACTGATTGTTTTTCCCTAGCTGATACAGACTGAAAGAACGAGTTCTGTCAGTTTTTCCCGCTTTTTATGGGTGCGACTACCTGACCTGATCTCGAGGTGTATCTCTTCGATTTTGGCAATTAATCAAAGTTTTTTCATGTGCAGCGGTTTTACGTCGGTGGTGGTTTGCGGGTATAGTGACACTGTTCCCAATGGCAAAGCGTGTTTTTCTGTTCGCTGCAATAAGCCCGACCTTGCTTCTATTTTCCTCACCAAATTAGCGGATAAAATCCTCGTCGCTTCGCGAATGACGCCATGTGACGTCGGCCGTTGTTTGTCCAGAAATTTGGAGCAAACAGCAAATTGATTGAGTGCGATTCTGCTTTTGAACTCACTATCTCCACAAACCTCCCTTCAAACACTTTCCTGAAAACACTGCCTCTATTCCAATGCCAAGCTGTTCTGCTTTTATCTCTTAGTACTTATTTGCGTAAGATTAGACGATACTTACATTTACATCCAAAATGGAAAACGCAGTTGGCAACAGACGTTCCACTACACCACTGATGGCACCACAAATCCACCACTGATTCGTTCTCGCCCATAGCAAGCAAAGCTTCCATGTCTTTGGAGTGAGCACGTTAGCGCAAAACATATCTGCTAAGGACGAAACACCGGCTTGTCTCCCGATTGACCACCGCAAGTCATTGTATAGCCCTTGCGTCTTAAAACTGCTTCTTCTTCTTCTATTGAAGTAGAATGCGTAGCGCATCCCAGACCAGTTATTCCGAAATTTATATTTCTGCCACGTATATCCCTTTTTGTTTTGAGCGCGAGCTCGCGAGACTGCACAGACTGCCATATGCACCTCGATTCTATGACGTGGTTCGGGTTCAGCCCAGGTCAACCAGGCATTGCATCCCTGTGGGGTTCGATAATCGGTACCACACTTATGTGGAAGGATAAAACTCCGAATTGTCTATCGGATGGTCACCGTAAGTCTTTGTCTTAAGTCATAATCCAAATACGCATTCAAATTCTTGTTGCGACATCTATTCTAAAATCTGCATTTTGCGATTAGTGCTTTACCTTTCTCATGACTTGAAATGGCTTTCAAATTTACGTCCTTCCTCGGATTCTTCGCGTTTCAAGACTCAACCTTGTGTTCCTGATGGGCATAAGGCTTATGTCTTTAGCTCACCGCAGCTTTGCACCTCCTCCTCCTCTTCCCTTTGCTGCAAATGCTGGGTTAAGCTTTCGGTGAAGTTTTTTGCACGGAGTCCTGGCCTCGAGAATGTAGTGCTGGTATTAGCCTTCCCTTATTCATGTTCTGTGTTACTTATGTCAATGCTACTACCGGAGGCTATAATTGGAGGCAGAGCTCAGGTCAGGGGGCCGCCATCATCTCAATTCTCTTATTGATTTGCCCTAATCCCATCAACGTCGGGCTGCGAAAGGTTTTCTTTCGAAAGGCTCTTACTTCGAATGTACCTGGATGAAAAAAATTATTCTCTGATGGCTGTCTATTGACTAACTGCTGTAATGAGTCTATGCTAGGTAATGCATGTGTTCTAGCATCTAGAGAGCTCGCACATGGTTCTTACTCAGCGCACATCTCTTCTGGAAAATGCTGTTCCTTTCAGCCGCATCTTTGCTTCTCTGTGTCTTTTATGTGTAGATTCCTCTGACACGCTGTTACCTTTACACCAATGAATTGTCGGAATTACATATTTGACACCAAGTAAAAAGATTATAGGAAGTGTAACCTCCAAATGCGTTTTCGTATTTTTTATTGATATAATCGTTAAATTTAGTAGAACTAGGCAAAAAAAACTGTTAGAAACTCCTACAATTCTATCATTTGTCACCTAGCAGTGGCAACTGTTTACATATGTTTCAACAGATCACTTCGAAAAGTGATGTAGTATACAGGATTAACTGTCCATGCTAGGTATAGTATTTAACTTAATGCGACTGTACAAAATCCGTGCCTTTGGATATTTTGAAATCATCGCAGGGTCCTCTTCTTCACCTAATTCTATTAGGTTGAGTCATAAATTTCGCAACATTTTTGTTTCTTCTGGAACTCAAAGTAAATCCGCTGAAGTGTTACATTTTGCATAAAAGGTTTGTTTCCTAGCGATCATTTTGAGTTATGAGGCGTTAATTTTCCTTGTGCTATTGAAAAGCTTCATTCACTAGAACGATGACCACTCAAAGTGAAAAAGTGAGTGATTTCATTTTCAATTAGTTCATCAAGCTCGGAAGAAAATCACCGACGGGCGCCAAGCACATTCAGGAAGTCACCGACAAGTTCACGCCTAGCCGAATAAATTATTGGGTATAAGTATCAGAAGCTCCTTTCCTTTTCCAAAATTTCTGTCTCAACCTAATACTTGAAAAAACGTCGAGGACAGACCGCAGTGTTGTAATAAATTTATTACGATTGTTCAGTTGCAGCTTTTAAGTTGCTGTTATTGTATGGACTAGTTTGCTACCAGAACTGCGCCTTCTCGTTATTGTGGCTCAGTGGCAGGGTGCTCGTTTGCCACACAGATGATCCGTGTCCGCCACCGATAGACCCCGAGCAACTCTCGCCGGTATTTAATACTTGCTTTTTAGCTGTTGGTGACACAGCGTCTTTTAGAAAGATGTTGGTTTGATTTTTTTCGGCTGGGGTAGATTCTACAGAATCTAACAAGGCAAGTCGCACCGTTTTTCTTTCCGCTGCAAGATGCGAGGCTAGTTCGAGAGGCAATTCCTGAACTGTCTTATCTCCGCTGTTCGTTGCCCAGAATAGGATTCATATGTACCCAAAATTTCCTTTAGAGAGAGAGAGAGAGAGATCGTGGATCTTATGAGTACAGCTGAGGAGGGCGATCCTCTTATCTATAAGGATAATGAAGGGCGTTACTCAATCCCTTTTGGGGTGTTCCATATATTCTATCATACTTCTACAACGAGGGTCGAGCCTTCTATCCCCTCATCCCCCTGGCCCGCCCACCCCCAACCCCCTGCAATTGCTCGAGAGTCTAGTGGCTGCCTTACGAGATAGTGGAGACGCAGACATTTGCCACGCCTCTGTTTAAAGGGCGGGGGATAGAACGCCACTCCGCCTTCTACAACTTCTAGTGGAGGCGATTTGAGTGCATATTTGCCATCTGCAAAGACTTGTGTTGGCAGGCATCCCGGATACGGGTGGGTGCTGATCGGTCCCACGAGGTGTGGATGTTGCGTTCGATCAAACGGCGCCGGTGGTGTAATGGCGTAGAGCATTCCCGCCCGGTCAGAGGGAGGTGCGGGTTCGAGTCCCGCCTGGCGCTAGAAGTTTTGATCGCAACAAAACATCGTTGTGACAAGTCAGTGTCTTATCACTCACAGACAAGCCTGGTGCCAAAATTAGTGACAGAAGGGCGTTATGCAGCTTGAATAGAACCCAGTGACTGTCGAACTCTAGTTGTCGAAACGATGTTTGATTCGTTCAGCACGCGAAGAACCAGCAAAAGTTAAGCCTTCAACCCTTAGTACCTCCCATCAGTGTTAGTGTTCGAGCAGAAGAAAATCGAATGAGCAAGTGTAGAACTCCGCTTCACTCAGCTCTTAGTGGGACAGCAGCGTCGCTTTGACTGACGTCTTCACAATTGTCTTCATTCCGCAAGCCCTTCTGCGTCTTCACATACAACCGAATGGTGATCAGTTTGCGTGAATTGGAATTTACCCTTCACTATCAGTGGTGATGCGTGGCCGTTCCGCAGTGTTTTGTTCCGTCACCTCGCCCTAATCGCCGGAACTCAAACTATCATTTTCAGAACTAGCACATTAACGACTGCACGGTCTTCAACGTTTTTCTGTCATTGTAGCAGCCTTTTGCTCTGCTATAACTACCCCATAAATTGCTTTAGTGCCAGAAACTATAACAGTTCAATCCTAACTAATCAGATCTCGCTTCATATAAGTAGACAGCCACTAGCGCAGTCTGGCTTCTGGAATCTTTATGGGACACATTGAATTCCCCATCTACCTCCTCATTTTCAGATTGACAGCATTCGTTTCGATTTGCAGTGATCAGTTGAACTCCACATTTTGTAAGCAACTTGTTGGCCCTCTTTCACATGTGACCGGAAATCAAATTTATTCCCCAACATTTCTGGACTTTCTTCCTAAGTTGGTTGTATTGTACAATGATTTTTCATAAATGTCGATTAAAGCAGTTATACTAACAATTTTTTTGATAATTAGAATTGTTTCTCGGTTAAGGTTTATGCCTTGATACAGAAAAAAATGAAAATTTGAATGCGCCTGAGCGCCGACCATTGTGATCGAAAAAACCTCATTTTAGAGATTTAACTGTTTTCTATCATTTAGCTTTACGAGGCTCTCATTTTTTTCCACGTTGTAGAAATTTAATGTGTGTCAGAACACAAGAATGTTGAGAATGTGTCCGAGATGTCTGAGATGAAGCCTAACTCATACCAACTGTTTTTGGGCTAGGATGCTACCCCTTTAAAACATCAGAGTTGCAATAGCATGGGCCTCCCTACTACCATTCGTGCAGAAGTGTAATTGTGTAGATCACAAGTTGCAGACCCTGATGACGTCTACGCAAATCTTCTTCTACCAGAGGATTGGCGCCGCTAATGTTTTGTTTATATTAGTCAAGAGGTGCTTCGATGGGCAGAAGTTTCGTAGAACCTGCTGTTTCTTTAATCGACTCTCCTATACATACATATGTAGGGAAGGCTCCAAACCCCTTGTCTTGTACTATTTTTCCCGCTATTTTCGCTCAAAATCGCATGAAAAAATACAATACTATTCAGACTCAGACGATGACCGACGTGATCTCACGCTTGATCTTCAGCCTTCCACCTCTGGCTCGACTAGTGTTGGTTCTAACGGGTTCTGTTCTTATCCATCTCACTATAGGCACCTATCACACTTTCGGTAAGTATTTTTTTACATTTTCTGTTTCAGTAAATATTTTGCCGTTTTTTACTGAAAACTGGCTTTTATGACGGTGCGAATAAAAATTGTGTTTTTTAAAGTCCACAATTTGTATTATTTCATTCACTCACCATTGATGCGTGTGGCGCGGCCAGTCCAATACACCTGCTTGAGGTGGATTCAAATCAATGTTGCGTTTTCTATCCTTCCCCAGTGTCCATAAATTTGAAAATCTTGTTTAGGAGCAGTAGACACTGTGTTTTTGTCGACTAGGAAAAGAACGAGTGGTTTACACTGTAAATCGGTTCAATGGGAAAGGCATTATTGGTCTGACAAGGGGACTGTGTCAGCGGTGCCCCGGAACTGCGAGAACAAATACTATTATCCAGCAAGAACCTCTATTCTCCATATGGTAATAAACCATGTTTCATTTTTGCCGATTCCTCAAGACAAATCAGAAAGGGGCACAGAAAATTTCGCATAGTTAACAGTGGTTAACGATCTTCTGGCACGAGCTTACTATGTACTTTGGGGCACAGTGGCCGAGGTTCTGCTCCACTAAAGAGACGTCGAGGGTTCGATTCGTGCACGATGCAGCCGTTTTGCACATCTACTTTAGTATCAAATTTCCATAGAAAAACGGTATCTGTACGTCTTCTCTTGGGTTTGCTGCGATATGGTGTTTTTACTACCTTTCCCAATTCGCACAAACTCAGCCTTCTCTGGTGGATCGTAATATTAATAGGGCTATGCTGATCTCAAACCTAGCATCCTCGTTTTAAAATTTCGACCGACTAAGGTAGGCCGCGGGGGGCGGGGTATGTGCTGGTAAAATGGTCAGGAAAACCGCTTTCTCCAAAACTGTCTAGTTGAATTACTTGAGGCAATGATCACGAGCGTGAGTCCCGTATTTGGAATGGGCGGCTGTGGTTGAATAAGGGTGGTGAAGATCACCGTTTTTGTCTAGGACATCTAGATCCTGTATAGATGCTGTCCGAACTTCTAGAACAGTTAGTCCGAGTGCTGAATATAAGGATCTCTTTGGGTGCTGCTGCACGTGGCGGTAGCTTTAGCGTCTCTAGGTTGATACGTCTTATGCTCACCCATATCACAATTTAACATAATCCAACGTAAATTTCACGAGCGGACTTGCAATTTACGGTGAAAGAGGAGGATGGGGATTCTTCCTATACTTTTTCGTTCTTGCCGATCCGCCGTATCGTTGAAGCAGTTCCCTTGTCAGCTTTTTTCAATTTCAATAAGCCTTTCTCGCATCGAAAGAAATATTTGATCTCAAAGTATAAAAGGCTAAGGTAGGGATTTGTCAACTTCTGGTATACGCCACGGGTTCACCATTCACGAAATATTGTGGAGTCAGCTAAATGCTTGTCCGATCTACAAAGGTTATTATCGCGTCTTTAGAGTGAAATACGTAACTCCTCTTTCTCGAATGAATTTGTGATAGATTAGCTTGTTTCATCCTTCATCCTCATAGCGTTATGGTGCCGTGAGAACTACATTTATAATAACTCCACCGTATGACACGAATGACCATTTTTCAGTATCTGACTCAAAGCAAGTCAATCCTCAATTCAAATTCATCTGAAGCAGCTCATTCATTCCTGTGCACCTCATAGTTAGAATCCCTTTAAAACCTTTCACTCGAGGCTCTTCGTAAGTCATATTATTAGGTCTTGTAAAGTTGCCTAGAAACATTTAAGTATGAAATGGCTGGTGCTTTCCTTTACTACGGTTTACGTTTCGACTTTGTCGACGTTTAGAAATTGGAGGTGCTCACACCACACCGCGAACGGGATGAGCAGAGAAAAATGTGAGAAATAACCTCCTTTATTTAATTAATGATCCAGCGTGAATAAAGCGCGTGGCTGCATAGTAGGATGAGGCGCTGTCTGCCGCATTTATGTATATTGAATCGAAGTTCCTACAAGTTAGTTAGTTCGGGTCCCACTCAGGAGATCCAGGTCTTCCACGCCTTCAGGCAAATTGGCACTAATCTTGTCCGGGAAGGAAATAAATTATTGATTTATCTGTTCATCTGCTGTACACCATGCGTCGGTGGATAGGCCGAATACGCATTTAAATTACCTTCACGATACGTAGGATGCGTGGCGCGTTCTGCAAAGAGAGTGACCAACGCCTACATTTGTAGTTTATCCCTTGCCCTTTAGCTTATGACTAGTTCATTTCAGGCAATATGCTCCCATATATGGCTTCATATATGCGAAATTACACCGACTCCAGCGTACGAATTGAAGACTTCATGTGGGTCCCGACGTTTCAAGGTGCGTTTTCCTCGGGCTGTGGTTGCCATTGTCCACTAAGAATTGTCCAGCCTCTTTTAAATCGTCTTCTCTCCGTTCAGGTTGTTTCCCTTTCTCGATGGTGATAGGAGGCACGTTATCGTTCCACGTAGGGCCACGAACTGCTACTCTCATCGGTTGCACCATCGCCACGTGGGTTAAGGATTGGTTTCTCTTTACTCTCCCTATTCTTCTTACAGTTCCTTCTCCTGACAAGATCTAAGAAAAAGTTCTGGTTGGATTCGCAGGGTCATGTTAAAATTACACTTCGTACTAATAGTCTTCGTAGGATTACAGGCCATATACCAAATTCCTGGGTGTTATGAGTTGGAAAACTTAGACCTTCATTAAGCAGGGCTCAATTTTCTCGGCAATGACGCTCCTAGAGATACAATGGCTGTATCGGTGGTTTCTCCTTGTGTAATTCACCTCCTTTTAAGGTCTGCAGTAGCGCTTTCCTACTGGTCTATAAAGCATTCGTTTTTCGCCTTCTTCATCACATATGGTCTCCTTTTCGGCCTCGGCCAAGGAATTGCATACGTCACTACTGTCGCCACTGCAATCAACGTAGGTCACCCGATGTTGCCAGAATAGGCTGTACCTTTTCGAGGATCGCTTTCCTTCCAGTGGGCTCCGGAAAAAGTGGGTCTCGTCAGTGGAATTGTGGCGGCCGGTTTCGGTGTTTCGTCATCCATTTTCGCTCCGATCCAGACGCGCCTCATCAATCCGGATAACCTGCCATCGACGCGGGATGGGTGAGCAGTGACCTCTATCGAGACGGAATTCAAGCAAGTATTATGGGGCGGGAGCACTCTGTTACAGGTACTTTCTGGACAAGGAGCTCCTGCTTCGAGTGCCGAACGTGTTCCTGACTTTGGCGTCGATCTACGCGGTGATGCAGCTCGTAGCTCTCGTCGTGGTGTGCGATCCGCCTGAGAAGGTACGTTGCGTAGCTAGTTGGCGGTCACATGCTTTTCGAAGAGTTTGAATGTTGTCGTTAGGTAGAATATGGAAGAAACACGTCTTTGAGCATAAAACAGTCTCATGCGAGGTTGAACTAACCAGTATTTATCCTCATATTCGGATGATAGTCTTCGTTTTTGAAGTGAAGCGATCAGAATTGAACTTGATTTTATTTTTAAGAAAGGGGCATGTATTAGTTGAGCGGATTTCGAAAAACATTTGAAAACTGGTCGTTTTGCTACTATTAGGTTGACCCAAAGATTTTCCTGTTTCAGACTTTTAACTCGAAATGTTCCTAGTTAGCCGTTTTATTGGCCGGGTACATGTCGCGGAGGTGAGCAGCGGAGCGCAAGGTAACGGCAGTGAGGGTGCGGCGAACGTTCGCCTGCCCAAGTAAATGCAGCCGTGCCCTTCGGGCACGGATTTCGACAAGGGAAGGGACTCCGGGTTGTGGGCGATTTTTACAAGTGTGCTTAGATGGACCGCACGGGAAGTATTCCTCGCCTAACGTTTTCCCCAACCTAACAGCTGACTTTCCGCGTGGATCTTCATGTGCTCTGCGCGGCTGAGCCCTGGCCGTGCAACGGAAAGGGGCTGCAGGACGTAACTCCGACACGACGCACTAGCTGCATGCGACGTCGCGCCGCTGAAACGCGGACGTGCGCTCGGTGATACATGGTTGGTCATTGACGCGTAGCACGAAGTTCTGTCGGTGTTCAAGCTTCTCTGTAGTTGTTCAGGCCTATGTTGTTCTCTCGAAGACGATCATTCGCACCATCGTGCGGTCATTTAACAGGAAGGAGCATAGATACCCCTGATCTGCAGATTACACATCCAACAGGGCTCACAAGTGACGCTGAATGGCTGCAGCAACCCATAATGCATTCACGGCAGAACACATATCCAAAGTTTGTAAGAACTGGAAACTGGGCGTTGTCGTAGAATATTGGAAAAGTATGAACAGCTTTGGGCCGCTCGGCCTCCATCCGTTTGGTTTGGCTTTATTCGCTCATCCACTTTGAACACGCGTAAATGAGTCTCGAAATCCCTGCACGTCGCAGGCGTCACAGCTCGTGGTACCTTTGAGTAAGCACAGGGTTTCTTATGAAATAGTTCAAGCACAAGCTATAGCGCTGGCTATCAATACAGTGAATAAGATGAGAGCATTCGTGCCAGATCCTTCAGCGAGCGTCCCATTGTCACCGAGCATCAGCACGACTTTGTAGAACAATGGTATAACAACCTTAGCAGATAAGCATAGAATTCCCTACCAGGAGGCCTGGAGTGGAATACAACTGCTTTCCGTCTTCTACGCAAAAAACGCGTTCGACAGTGGCCGGCACACACTTTCGCTCGGCAGCGCGCGACTGCTGCGCGCGTATGACGTCACTAGCCGTCCCTGTCGGGAGCAGTCGGACCGCAACAACTGGTCCAATTTCGTCGCGCACCGCGTGTGACGCCAGAAGGGTTCGCGCGGCGTTGGAGTTATGTCTGCCTCCACGGAAAGGGGGTCTTCGGTGGGAGCATGACTCTCTGGAGCGACTATTGTGCGGTGCGTGAGTACGGTTGCTGCTCCGCCGTTACCCCAGCTCCAGATCCGCTGCTCACCTACGCGACTTGTACCGTCGATAATTATTTCTTGGCCGTTAATAGGTATTTGAGTTGTTACAGCATTTAAAAACTGGTCGTTTTGGGAAAGGAGCACGTGGTACTAGTTGAGGCTCTCCAATAAAACCTCATGAACTATTGGAAGGCATTTTTTGACGTTCTCTTATGTGCACGCAGTCTTTAAGCCATTCGTAAGTATCCACGAAATAGCAGTGTTCAAATGATATGTCTGAAGATGACACAGGATGAAATGCAACTCTAACTTCTGAACAATACAGGTTTTCACGGCCAAATTCTTGTGATGCTATTTTGCGTCACCCTATAGACGTTCCCCTGCCTTTCGTTGCCCTAACTTCTAACGGCACTATTTCTGCTATTTATTCTAAACTTGTTATTAATGCACCGGCGTAAGCAACAGGATTTCGAAATGAATAGCACCAGGAAAAAACTTCTACACAACAAAAATGAGCCCGCGACGGAGCTGGATATATTTATTTTGCGGAGGGCACGCGGCTAGTTCTTCAAATTTTCTGCGAGGTTATTCGGTTGTAATGCCGGCTTCGCCGATATATGTAACTGCTTCACTACTCCAATGAAAAATGAGCTCTTTTTTCAATAAGAAGGCGATCCCAGATCCCATCACTGGCAGACAGGGTCGGGCTTGAAGTTCAAGATGAGAACGGGGTCGTACTTTGGCATCATTTTTAGGGAAGGTTTGGTACTGTAATTTTCTTTTTTGGGAATTTTTGGTCCAACGTAATGCAAAGCAAAGTCCTGTCCGTTTCTGTCTTTTGCTTTGTATGTCAGCCCTCCCACTTCTTCCTACTGTGTTTCGACTGCAGATTCGGAGTTCGGGACTTGGCTCGATCTCGGACTACATCGATGCGATCCGGTACGGTCACGAGGTGGCTCGTCGTCGCCAGCGATTCGTAGCCGTTGCGTACAAGCAGCTGCCGCGCGACGAAATGCCGGTAGATACTCCTGTCGCATCCGCTTCAGTGGCCAGTTCGGCCGAGGACCTCCGAAATTCGGCCTTTCTGGAAATGAGCCCTGTCACGGCACTGCTGACAACTGCGTAAATTCCCGCTTAACTGTCTGCACTTTTGACATACCCTTCGACATAGGCTATAGGTTTGCGGAATCCGCACCAGAACCAGTTACGTTTACCCCTAATGTGCGAAATGAATTAGGGCCTCTATTAGGTTGTTGACGAGGTGCAACGGAGACGGTCTGTCACCGCTGCACCTCGTCGACAGGCGACGTCGGCGACAACCTAATAGAGGCTCCAAAAGACCGTCTTGCCTAATCTTCAAGAATAAGTTGCAGAATTTCTGGATGTCCTGCGGTAGATCTGGCTAACTCAGCATGTTCTTCAGTTGGCACATATTCTTTCGTCTTCCGCCACCTCCTCCATGAAAAGAATAGCATTTTTAGAGAATCATCTAAACCGACGTCTTAAATGAGCTGTAAAATATGGATCTATCCTAGTAGGAGGGGAGGGGGCACAGCTAAAAAACCGAATCAAGCACAAACCGGAAGGTATACTCAATCTAAGAATATACAAAGCACTCTGATAGTCGATTATGGTGTATTATAGTTTATATTAAATTCTGCATCCATTTTAGAAAGGACAGGGTGGCCCCTTCCCAGTGAACAGAGCCCAAGCTATTCTTTCTGCTCCTGTGTATTATAGCTTCGGTCTGCGCAGTTTGTTGACAGAATATTACTCAACACTGGATTTCACCGAAATTTTGAAATAATTCAAAAAATGCGAAATTCAAAGACATCTGGTTTACCTAAACAAAGACCACATAGAGTTAATCATGGAGGTCCAACCGCTTAAGAGAAGCGACATCAAAGTTCCAATTAAAATGCATGTGAACATAAGGAACATTTTTGACTCTACTCAGTGGAGGAACCTCTACTCCACCTTTCCAAAACGGATGCAGAATTTAAGATAAACTTTAATACAACTCATTAATCTTAGTTCGAGTTTTAGGATTACAGTGCTCAACCTTTCTCCGACACGGAAAATTGAAGCTGTATTTAATAGACATTTGATTCGACGCCGATTTATCGGATGTTCGAGATCAGAAGATAATCAGTCATTCGGGTCATAAGAAAATCGTTCTTATTGAAGCTACTCTTATCTGAATCAACCCAAGATGCGGGGATTTCCAAGGATGCTGTTATTCGCATGATCCTTTCATTTGAAAAATATGACGGATTCGAATTATCCTCATCGGCGTCAGATCCAATGTCTAATATAATCCGTACATCAGTTGGAAAGAGAAGACAGTGTAGATTGGCCAGGGCATTGTTTGGACCGAATATACTCTAACTCAAGGCGCCGCAGAGATGGCGCGTAAAAAAGGGAGCACAGGGTTATGGCTGGGCCTGTGCTCTCCTTCGCCTGGGTTGTACTGTAGCTCTGTGTTGCTATACAAAGGGGTAAAACCACAGGCAGTGCTTTCCAGACATCGCATGAAAATAGAACGCATGGAGCTTTCCAGGTGCTCCATGCGTTCTATTTTCATGCGATGTCGTGGACCACACCTGTGGTGGCCTGTCGACATACCTTTTGCCTTTCTAAAATAGGCCTGAACCAAGAAGGAGCGAAAGCTTGGTTGGTCTAGATAAGAAGTGAAGCTGAAATAAACTCACAATGGGCGCGGGATCGCGTTCTCTGCTAACTTCGATCCCAATTTTGACTTAGTGGCACTCCATTTGATTGCACTTAGAAAATTTCACCTTTGATAAAAGCCACCTCGTTTCTGGAATGAAGTGTTGAAGGTGCTGCATCAACAACAAAATGAAACGATCATTACTGAGCTTTTACTGGAAGCTTCGGAATATTTTAGGAGTAGTTTCATAAGCACTAAGTAGACAATGATTTTTTATTCGTCGTGATTCCTCAATTACTCATGAACTCATGCAAAATTGTGATCCTTTGGGATTTGGTTGTATTAGGTTGGCAACTAATTTCGTGGACTCTCAAGCGCCTTCAACAAAAGTGTTCATAAACAAATAACAAATAACAGTTTTCAACCAAAGTAAGATCTGTTGGAACGTGGGACTGCTTCCCATTTATCAGCTACCTGGCCCTTCCCACAGCTGTAGAATTCTTGTGCTTTTGCAGCCAAGAATCCTTGGAGGTGCATCTTGACATGGTCCACATTAATAAGTCGTCCTCCAACCAAGAAGTGCTGCAGCGTGCTGTAAAGGTGCTAGTCATTTGGCGCACGGCCTGTGCTGTAAGGTGGGTGAGTTAGACGCTCCCAGCTAAGGTCTTCGATTTTTTGAAGCTCCCGATTCGTAACATGTGATCTGGCGTTATCTTGCTGATAAATAATTCCGCTCCTGAAAATCTGTCTGAACCGATTCCAGCGGAGTTCGTCCTGCGCGCGGCCAGGTTGAGAAGAGTAGATTACAGCATTAATGCTGGAACCGTTCTCGATGAGCTCCCAGAAGATAATACCTTCTTGACACCACCAAACAGAGGGAACGTAGCGAACCGGACGCCTCAAAAAATAGAAGACCTTGACTGGAAGTGTCAAACTCATCCACTTTACAGCACAGACCTTGCGCCGAGTGACTACCACATTTTTAGTTCGGTGCAGTACTTCTTGGTTGGAAGAAGATTTAATAATGTGGACCGGGTCAAAATGCACCTCCAAAGATTCTTGGCCTTAAAAGCACAATAACTCTATGGCCGTGGGATAGACCAGCTACCTGATATATGAGGAGCACTTCTGCGTTCTGAGGGATCTTATTTTAATTAAAGATTGTCATTAGTTATTTGTTAATAAATACTTTTGCTGAAGATTCTTGAGAGTCCACGAAATTAGTTGCCAACCTAATACATACAGATGCAAGTAGCTCTATGATGCCCGGAGGAGGTGGTGAAGGCGAGGATGTCGGTGGCGGTTTCACTCGTGCGAGTCGTTTAATAGAGCTGCTCATATAGGGTGTTGTCGGTCGTGGACTGTGCTAACGATATTTCGTCGTGTGGGCGTAGTTGAGTAGTGTTCGATTCCGTTGTGTTTGTTACCTACGTCCCCTGATGTGGTACTGTGCTCGTGCTCTTCTACCCTTTGTGCTCTGTATGAAGCTGAACCTCTTCCTCTACCGAATCACTCAATACGAATTCCGAATTCAAGGCAGCAGGGGAAGAGTGCAGGATCGTGTAGAGCTCAGGCTATACCGGCCTGTTGTTGTACAGGGCTTCAACATCTTCTATTCAGATGTCTTCTAGCGGTGTGGTGGCTCGACACCGTTCCATATCGAGAGAATCTCGATTGAGCTCCGATTCCGACGTCTCTGATGTCTTCATCGATGAGCCAACTACGTGAGTGCTGTTGCTCATGGCAGTGGTGCTTAGATAAAGCACAGGGGCGAAAGTCAAAAATAAAAATAAAGCCAATTTAGGGAATACTCTATGCGGCCAAGGGAGATGCTATCCTCATCCACCTTCTACTTCCTTTTCTGGGCTCTGTTCTGCTGTTCGTTCTATGCCAACATGTTCTACAACCTCTACAAGGTTCGTGTTAGCGGGTTTTTATAGGCCATCCGAGGTCTCACTTTTATGGATTTAGACATTCGCCGAAACGTTCGTCGAGGACGACTTCTTCTTGGCTAGAGCCTTTGCAATCGGCTCCGTAGCGAACGCTATTGCTCGAGTGGCCTGGGGGTACCTTACAGATCGCACGAGTTTTCAGGTCAGTGCTTCGTTTCGAGCGAAACTTCCTCCTGTTTATATTACGACAAATCGGGTGAAATTGCAGGTGACTGTGTCAGTGGCGACATGCATGGCGTCAGCATTGCTCCTTACTATGCCGATCACTAAGGACTTTGGAAGACACCTGTTTTTAGTATGGGTAAGTTTCAAGCAGTTTTCTAGCGAGCCCTGACCGTTGTGGGCAGGAGATCGGGGCGGCCTCTACTCGATTCTTCAAAGATAACGCCTCTGTTTTGTCGTGAAAAGGTTGCCATATCGATGAGGCATTCTGCGAACCTAGCTGTAGAAGGCTTTATCAATTGCCTATGCTTAAAAGTTACCAGTAGTTCTTCAAAACATGAAAAATCGCAGTGGTTTTGCAAAGGAAGTTTCGAAGGACCGAAGGTTTTCGTTCATTCACTTAAACACTGGATCCACCCACTTCTCTACTCATACAGACACTTATTTCGCCTTGTTATTCTTTAACGCAGAAAACCGAATGATCACTTACTATTGTTACTGTTGCCTTAATATTGGTCATCTTGCATTGGCGTAAATAAAATGAAATGGAAAACAAATAAAAGGAAAAATCATAACCAAAGGTAGAATAGAATAAAAATAAAATAAAAGATAGTGCTGTCACACCTTCCCATTAAACAAAACAGTCTTCAAAAAATCGAGTCGCTGCATTCAGGTTGGAAGGCTTAGCCTTGGTTTAACGCATGGCGAATGCGGCTATTGATAAGTAGATAGTTTAGCCGTATTTGCTGCTGCCACAGCATTTGTAACCAAGAGTTGCTGAAAGGAACAATTTCAGCTCGTAGGAATATTCATCTGCATGGGTGCGACTCATGCACTGTTCATCACGTCGGCGGTGAAGTGCTTCGGCGTCAGATGGAAAGCGACCAACTACGGATTCCTCACTTTTTCTACGGTGAGTGTGTTAACGAAGAAACTTTTCCGCTCTTCATATTATTGTATTGTAAGGACTTCAGTATTTTCTGTTGAATAGCCAGGAATTGATTACGCGATTAATGCTTGCTACTTTTCCTGTGCCTAACGCATGTTACTTCAAGAATAACGCACTAATTTGTGACTATTCCATGTTCGACTGACATTGAATCTTGGCATGATATCGATTAGTATGAATACCCAAGTGATGTAGCTGACGAACCAAGATTAGTGCAGATCCTTTATTCCGGCTAACGTTTCGGCGTAACCGCCTTCTTCAGAGCCTGGAAGAGTCAAGTTGAGTTTGAAAAACCATCCGTCCAAGAGCCATTTCAGACCACAGCGGTGAATCAGAGGTTGGTAGGAGAGGGAGACGAAACACGAGGAGGTAACACATAGAGTCCAATGCAGAAGGGCGAACAGTACCCCTTTTAAGGTGACACATGAGGAGATGAGGTCACCTTCGGCTCACCCTCCTAGCGAGCCTCTGGCAGACTGTCCTCCGGTTCGAGACCGCAAAGGTCAACGTACGGAGCCAGCTCCTGTATCACCGCTACGCGTTCCTCCTTCCTGTTTATCGTGGGGTTCCTAGCGGCAATCCACAGCGCTTCTAGTGTTTTGCGCGCCGAGATCTCGAAGCCCGCGCCATTGTGACATCGTAGCCTGTGCTCACCCAACGGACCGGCGATATCGCACCTACGAAGCATGCCCAAATGTTCTTTAACGCGCTCCCCAAGGGGACTGCCCGTCTCGCCAATGTACTCGCCGTTGCAACCCGTGCATTTTATAAGGTATACCACACCAGAGACCATGCAGTCTCCCTCCTTACCGAATGGGCAGATAATACACTGGCGAGTCTTACAACAGGAATCGTATAGTCGATTCCTAAGAGACGTGCCTTGAGATTGGCCGGCGGAACCTCGATGATGCGGACCATGCTATCAAGACTAGCTTTGCGAATGCAGTTTCGCACTTCGGTACTGAAATCATCCGAGACAAAAGGCACCTTAAAAGGAATTTTATTGTCGCTCTGATGTCTCGCTGCCATTGCCGGTGTTCGATGACCTTTAGCCAGGCTCTGCTCAGGATACCCGTTGGACACCGCGATTCGAGATGCCATTTGCAATGACACTGACTTGAGATCGCTGTCTGAGGATACCGCCGCCGCCGTTCGGAACATGTTCTTAATCGTCGCCCTCTTCGTTTGAGATGGATGAGCAGATCTGAAGTGCACGATGATGTTCTTACTACTGGGCTTATGATACCATTTAGTATGGAATCTGCCCCGCGTGCAACTGACTTGGACGTTGAGGAACGGCAACCAGTTATCAGTGGGTTTTTCCCTTGTGAGCTTAATATGCTCTGCCTGCTGGTTGAGCAATTCGAAACACATGTCCATTTCGTTCTGGGTCGCACATACAATGAAACAGTCATCAATGTAGCTACAGTACAGTAGAGGCCTGCACTCCATGACGGGTTCCTCTATTTTAGACATGAAAGCGATAGCCAGTACCGGAGCCAGACGCTGGCCCATAGCCAGCCCTCTAACCTGCTTGTAGTACTTATTGGACCATCTAAAAACATTGCATTCCAGGCACCCACTTATGAGTGTCATAATTCGTGATATAGAGTCCATCATTCAAACATGCTGTGGTGTTGCGGTAAAGTCAGCTCCCACTTGTCAACTAGGCTACACTGCTTCGAGAGTTCAAGAAATTGGTATTCTAAGTATAAGACGCGTGGTAGAGCAGTCGGTGGAGGTGCAGGCTGTCGCGTGTATCCGATACCAGGCTCCTGGTTCGGGTTTCCTGCCCAGGCTAACCAATCCTTCCGTTTCTCCGGGGTCGATAAATTGGTACTAGACTCGTTTGTGAAGAATAAAGCACCGACTGCTACATCTACTGACCACCGCAAATCTGTGCAAGGCCAAATACGTGTTCAAGTTCCATCTACGACATCCCGTAGAAGCAGAATGCATGGCGCGTCCAAAACGGGATTTATCCTTTACTTAAGCAACTCAATTTCCTGGTTCTCCTCAGTGCACTCCGCGCCCCTCTGCCTCAAAGTTTTGCCAATATTGTCGTTCAAAATAAATTGGGGCTTAAATGAGATTAAAATGAGCACGGCGAAACGTTCGTAATCGTAGGAACTTTTCTTAAGTGTAAGGACTTTGTTGTTGCTGAAAGGAGTTCTATGAAGATCTGAACAACCCTAACACTTCTAGGCATGGCCTGCACATTCATTCACTGCTTATTCACTGACACTTTCGATCAGCTCCTTTCAAAGACATGCACTGAACTCAGCGTGTTTCTCTTGCAGACGTGTAGTGGCGTTCTGCTGTCGGTGGTCTCGCAGTACTACCTGACCTCCATAGGGTACACCTGGCTGTTCATAGTCACTGCTGCTTTTCCATTCACAGGTAGGTGACACATGTTGTCTTTATCTATCTGAATAAGTACATCTGTCATTGCATTCTTTTAAGCCTTCTTGGTGACGTCGCTCATTCACCTGACTCCGCAAGGACACAAAATATCCTGAGCTGTTGTGGCTGTTAGCTGTACCGAGGTAGAATTTCTAGGGTTTAGCTTCTTGCCTGTTGATCTCACCGGTTCTCGCTTCTCAGCATTTCCCAGATGGCTTTAATTTTCGTATAGGTCTGTATGAAGCAGGTGTTTTCAAGCTGTATATTCCCTCTTGAGAAGGTTCTCACTTTCAATTGCTCTTCAGCATTTGTTCGCTAAACTGTCTCGATGGTATCAAATGTACGAGTTCTTTCCAAGACACTGGTTTATGAGAATGCTCTTTGAAACGTTTGTTGGATCGCATGAATCTCTTTCACAGTCTGTCTAGTCGTTACGCACTGCTTTCGAAGTCGGTGGCTTGAATAAACTCTTGGGATCGGATCTGTTTCACAGAGGTTTAACTCTTCAACCAGCGTGCTATGACAGAACACACAAAAAACGGAGATTCGATGACACTCGTTGATTGCCGCTCTTACATGGATCGCACGGCTATACATTTCAGCGATCTTATGATATTCTGCTTCTACACGCGAGCCAGCTCATATGTCGTGGCAGGTTGTTTTCACATTTTTAGGAAATAAATATTTGCGTTTTTCTCTACCTGTACAAACTCAGTGAAAATCAACTGCAGTCCAGAGCTCGCATGCACATCGACGTGATGCGCCAACGGAACTTTTGTTAGGGATGAGCCTATTATACACACCATTTTTACGCCAAGTAGACATTATTCTAAGCACATTTCACGTTTTTGAAATCAAACTGGACATCATTCAAAATAGACGAGCTTCTTCCATGTTACGTTAGAGACTGGTTAGAGTAATGTTTTTCCTGAAGAAAATTTAGTATGACTTCCTTTGAACTGTTAGTATATTTGTGCCACAAGAGGTTTTTAGGTGGACAAATTCATTCAGCAGGGCCTGACGTTTCGACGTTCCGTCGTCTTCAGAGACCAATGTCCACCGTTGAGAGCATATGTTCGCCTCTACTTGTCACAGGGCGAACATATGCCCTCAACGGTGGACATTGGCCTCTGAAGACGACGAAACGTCGAAACGTCAGGCCCTGCTGAATAAAGCTGTCCACCTACAAACCTCTTGTGGCACAAATATACTAACAGTAACAACTTACAATGCCGAGGTTTCAAGAAGAGAGAAGTTGGGAGCTGCTTCCTTTGAATTTTTTCAATTCACCATCCCCAATAAGTGAAGATAATGCATGAAATTAGACATTTTTCTATGAAAAATTGTTTAAGGAGTTTGCTAGACTGCTAGACAGAAAAACAGCAATTTTAAACGTGACAAGAAGAAATCGCGCTACGCACTCGACTATATCGTCATAATTTTCATTTTATTGCTACGGTAAACGTTGCTTACCCGAAACAGCGACGTGAGGATATGTTTTTTATATATTTTTTAATACATAGTCCTGCTATAAATCGAATAAAAATCGCGACGATCTAGCGAGGTGTATGGCGCACAATCTCCTTTTTAAGAATACTCAATGGTTTCACACTTCCACGCTTTGAAACAATTTTTAATTCATAATTTTCTTAAGAAATAATTTTTTAAAATATCAAACGGTTTGTTTACCTATTGGGGCAGAAAAATTTTGAAAGTCGAAGAAAGGCATATTAAATTTTCCTTGAACGAAATTTATTCTAACCAGGTTGGAGAGTCTCTATTTTATTTTTTGTGGTAGCAGTTCTTCCTCGAACTCTAGGCGAAGTTGTTGACAGCGTCTATTAGGCTTACGTTTCGGCGGGATCGCTTCTTCAGAGCCTGAAAGGAAACAAACTAAGGTGTCGCCACTCGACCAAAGGTCTCGTCAACCCTACTGAATGAGTTTGCTTTTAAAAGCGTCAAACTTGTCACCAGGGAAGGGTGTCAGGCGCATGTCTGATCGGCTGCAGTGCATTGCACTGCCAAAAAAGGGCTGCCCGAAAGATTTGGGCTGTATCGAGCTCATTCCTCCTTTATCGCCTAGTGCCAACTTTGCGTCGGAGTAGCGCAGCTTTCTACATGTCGTAAACGAAGGCTTTTAGAGATGTACTTTAGCACTTACAAGAAAGGGGCAGTTTGCTGAAGGGTGAGTTATGTTCTCTCAATCTAAAGTCTTTAATCTGCTGATTAATGTCTGCCTCTAAAACTAAAGGATGAGTGTACATAACACTAAATTAAAAGTGTTGGATTAAAAGTGCAAATGAGGTTTGCGTCGTGCAATCACCACCGTGTCACTTGCATTCATCAGGTGGTTGCATATGAAATGTCCGATTTTGGTTGAGAACTTTGACAGACCATAGTTTTCCTTGGAAGCAGTTCTATTATTTGATGTAAGCAAAATTACAACTAGTACGCTTCTTCCAACGGACAACCTCTCAGTCGTTCCATTTTTACAAAAATCCGATCTAAGAGAATTTACAAAGCATAAGAAGTCATTTTCGACCTCATCTTGGTTGCTGAATTACTTACCCTTCACATGACGAACTAAATGCGTGAGAAAATGACAATCGGTAGGGACAGATCTGGTTGATGAATATGTCGGATGTGGCAGAGTTTCGCATTCCAATTCATGCAGTTTCTGGACAATTTTTGAAACGTACGGACGCGCGTTGTCATGCAGTAGAATTGGGCCTCTTTGATTCACCAAAAGCCTGTTTTTTTCAATCAACGGCTGTTGCACCACTTCACTTCTCCGCTGTGACAGGTTCTCCAGTTTCAAGAACTTGTGATGGACTACACTAGCCGTTGTCTACCATAAGTCACCATGGTCTTCTCTGAATGGAGACTATGTTTCGGCATTTCCTTGAGACTCTCATTCTTGTCCAATCATTATGCACAGCGACGACGATTGCCATAAAGGATCTGCTCGTCGTTGCATGTCACGATTTTGTTCAAGAAAGGCTCCCTTAGATTGCGTAGCCTCAACAGGATCTGCCCGGCGGTCAGTTCGTGCTCGACCCATTCATCCAATTACTTTACTATTCCAGTCGCATTCAAATGGCGACTGCTAGTGCTGACGTCAACGCCGAAATGCTGTGCTCGCTGTCTCACTGTTTGACGCGGATCCGCTTGCACCATGGCTTTGAGTTGGTCGTCGTTAAGGAGTGATTGCGGCCTACCTCGGTCTTCATCTTCGAGACTTCCATCTCCTGATCAAAACCTTTCGAACCAGTGGCGAATTGTCGCTCCTTAGCGAAATCCTCCGCAAATGCGCCGTTGATGTTATGAGCTGTGGCTGCGGCGTTGTGTCCACCTTTCCATAGAGCAAGTAGAGCACCCGAATATCGCGCTGTTCACACTGTAAAAATGACGTCGAAACCTCGGTAAAAGGCAATTAAGTCGCAAAATCTATATCTTTTAGGAAAGTGGTTCTACGCTTTCAGAAACTATATACAATGCGTGAAACGGGAACGTACATAGACGCGAAAAATCGACCACAAATTGAGGTAGCAAATTTGCTCATTTCATAGGCAACGAGTTGATATTTTGTCAGCAAAGCTCCTATGCCCGTCTTACGGAAGGAGAGGGCCAGCGACAGCACACATTCGCGATCATTTCTAGCATTAAGCTTCATGCTTTTTCCACTAAATGCTGTTCGTGATGAGGGAAAAGATTTTTTTATTGTCGGTCACTGAATAAAACGAGGTGGTGATGTCCGTTTCTCCACGTGGTGCCACTGGAAACTGCTTACTCTGCGAGCTAAGCTAAGCACGGACACTCGAATGCAGGCGACAGGCCCTTGTGACAGGCAGGCCTACGAAGACCCATGTCACATCACATGGTTGATGACGTTACATGAGTACCGAGATAGTGCTACGGCGTCCGCGGGAGCCGACGCGCACACGCAGAGCCCGGCGAGTGTGAGCG
The DNA here is from genome assembly GCA_947359475.1 of Heligmosomoides polygyrus bakeri. NCBI lineage: Eukaryota > Metazoa > Nematoda > Chromadorea > Rhabditida > Heligmosomidae > Heligmosomoides > Heligmosomoides polygyrus. Next base: position 69,137,003 of record OX375868.1, on the reverse strand, counting down.
AGGGTCCCTGATGCGAGGACGGCATCGGGAAGCAACTGAGTTAGTCCGAAAGTCCCGCAACGTAAGCAGGACCCGCGTGGCAACGCTCAATGTGGGTACGTTGACGGGACGCTCGTGCGAGTTGGTTGAAGCACTGGAGCGTAGAAGAGTTGATTTCTGTGCGGTGCAGGAGACGAGGTGGTCCTGCCCAAGTCAAGGGACATAGGACGAGGCTTCAAGGCCGTTCTATGTGGAAGTCCCAGGACCACCAGTGCTGTCAGAATAATCGTCTCCGAACGATTTCGTGACTTGATTGTAAGCGTTGAGCGCTTTGACGATCGATTGATGAAGATCGTTGTCGCCGCTAAGGAGCGACTCTATCACCTCTTCTCTGCGTATGCTCCACAGACTGGCTGCTCCGATCAAGCTAAGGATGAGTTTTGGAGCCTGCTTGATGAGAAGACAGCAGAGGTGCCATCGAAAGATGTCATCGTAGTCGCTGGTGACCTTAATGGGCACGTTGGCGCGACGAAAGATGGGTACAGCTGTCATGGTGGATTCGGTTACGGGTCGCGTAACGCCGATGGTGAGCGTATCCTTGAATATGCGGAATCGCATAGCCTCACCATAGTGAACACCGTATTTCGTAAACGCGACTCCCACCTCATCTCTTACTATAGTGGGAGCTCCAAGTCTCAGATAGATTCGTCCTTGTGAAGGATCGCGACCGAAGTCTTGTCACAGATGCGAAACTCGTGCCGTATGAGACGGTCGCCCCACAGCACCGACCGCTGATCTGCACCCTAAAGATCGCCCCTCCAAGGCAGAAGCAGGTCGAGCGATGCGGTGCACCGAGAATCAAGTGGTGGCGAATGAGATAGAGAATCAAGCAGCTGTGATTTCTTGCGTGCGTTTACAGACAGTCACAACTATCGACGAAACTTGGAAGAAGGGTGCCGACGCGATACGTGGAGCTGCAAGGTTGGAGCTCGGCATCACGGTGCCTGGACGACGCAAGGTCGAAAAGCAGACGTAGCTGTGGACAGATGACGTGAAAGCAAAAGTTCGAGAGAAGAAGTCGCTCTATCACGTGTTTCTCAGTGACAAGACAGCCGATAACTGGCGGAAGTACCAAGAAGCGAGGAAAGCTGCAAAGAAGGCCGTGGCTGTTGCAAAAGCCACTCATTATGGAGATGTCAACGAGAAGCTCAAATCGCGCGATGTTGAGCGGTATTTGTATCGACTTGCTGAGACCCGCCATCGCCAAACCGAGGATATCGAAAAGTTTGTTGGCATCAATGATGAGAGCGGCCATCTTCTGACAGACCGCAAAAAGGCGCTGAAGCGATGGTGTGACTACTTTGAGGAAGTTTCCACTATAGAATTTCCTCACTCTGCCATCTCTTCTGTGGCTTCTGTTCACGGTCCCATTCACAAGATCACCGTGGAGGAGACAGAAGCGGCTCTGAAGAAGATGAGGCCAGGCAAAGCGACTGGGCCCGACGACGTGGCAGCAGAACTGTGGAAGTCGAAATTTTGGTACCCTGCTGAGTGGTTGGTGAAGTTCTTTAACCAGGTTGTGGCGGAGAAGAAGGTGCCTGAGTGTTGGCGCCAAAGCACGACGATTCCGATTTGGAAGAAGAAGGGCAGTCCTGCTGACTGCTCCAGTTACCGTCCGATTCGCTTGCTTTCGCACAGCATGAAGATCTTTGAGCGAATTGTCGATGGACGAATTCGTGACATCGTCCAGGTTTCCAGCAATCAGTGCGGCTTCGTAGCTGGCTGTGGTACCATTGATGCCATAACGCCGCCCGCCTCCTTTTAGAGAAGCATCGTAAGAAACAGAAGCCAGTTCATTTCGCCTTCCTCGACTTGGAGAAGGCCTAAAGAAGTGATGTGGTACGCCTTGTGACATCATGGAGGCCCCGAAGAGCTCATAGAGTGGGTGAAAATTCTCTACTCTTGTCCAAAGAGTCGAGTTCAAGCTGCAGCTGGAACCTCGATGGAGTTTCCCATCTCTGTCGGGGTACACCAAGGTTCTGCGCTTTCCCCGCTCCTCTTTGTTGTCGTGATGGATGCCATTACACGGGATCTTCAGAAGCCAGTCCCGTGGACTTTGCTTTCTGCTAATGACATAATGCTCGCTAGCGAAGATAAAGATGAACTCGAGGGAGAGACGCAAGCTTGGTGTGATCGCTTGGAGCGGTTTGGACCCAGATTGAACGTGAAGAAGACCGAATATCTCACGACGGACTTTACTGAGTCCAGCTCCATCAAGGTTAACGGCATTGAGCACTTCGTTTTTTTAAGTACCTGGGCTCAGCAGTAGCATCCGACGGCAATCTGATGATTGAAGTGAACTCACGCGTGAATGCGGCTTGATCCAAGTGGCGCTCGTTGACTGGCGTGCTCTGCGATAGGAAGATACCAGAGCGCTTGAAGTCAAAAATATATAGAACCGTCGTCCGGCCTGGATCAATGTACGGTACTGAGAGTTAGCCTCTCTTGAGAAGCTTGCTTACGATGGTACGGCCACGTTCTGCGTGAAAAGGAAGACAGTGTCCGCAAGATAGGCCTTCAGTTCGAAGTGGTAGGAAAGCGGCCTAGAGGGCGTCCGAAGCAGTGCTGCTCTGACACGTTACTTGTGGACTTGAAGGTTGCTGGTGTCCACTCTGATCTAGCGCTGGATCGGGAAAGGTGGCGTCATGACACCAGAATAGCGGACCCCGATACGAAGCGGGACAGACGCTGAAGAAGAAGAAGAAGGTCACTGAATAAAACGAATCGCATGAGCAGAATCCGAGCACAACATAACGATGTACAACACAAAAAAAATGCAATTGGGGAATGAGGGAACGTGAACTGAAGGAATCTAGACGCGGTATGGGCAGTGGCCGTCAACACTGCATGTCCTTGAAATCGTCATTTCGGGTCTGGATACCGGTTCAGCAGGATCGCCACCTGTGCTTTTCCCAGTTTTGATGCTCTCGGTGATACTGGAGTCAGAAAGAAGAAGAGGAAAGACTGACAAAATCTATCTATCTATCTATCTATCTATCTACCACTACATAACTGAGTTAGCCGTCGATGACCTTTGAGTGTTCTTAAAGCCCCCCACACACTTTTGCGGCAACGCGGCAGGCCTATCTATATCTATCGGTATCCATAAGTATAGGGAAGAGACGCAGAGCTAGCAGCTGATGTGCCGCAAAAGCGTCTATGGCAACAATTATTCAAGGCATTATTGCCGCTGCAGCCACTTTGCCATGGAGGCTGATAATGATGTGATAATGATAATGAAACCGCATTGGCAACAAAGTAGGGTGGCGAAGCTGATGATGAGTGCCTCCTATGTGGCAGTTTTGCTGCCTGCTGTGCGCCGCGTTGCCGCAAAAGTGTCCTTTACTCGCACGGGATACGCCTCATCTTATCCCACACGGGCAAAGTTTGTCATTCTACGTGATATGCAGCAGGAGGGCAAGCGCGAGCTCTTCCTCCTTGACACAACTGACTTTAAATTGTGACGCGGAAGTAAAATTCGTAGCAAATCCCCATAGGAATTGATTAAGACCGTCCTTCCTCCCTTGCTACAATACCCACCATAAGGATTGGAAAAAGGGCGCGGTAGGCGCGTTTTCCGCGTTCTTTCTGTTCTTTTGCTGTAGTCGCCTTGATCTCCATCCTTTTTGAAAAGCTCACACACCGTTGTGATCTACTCGACGAGATCTACCCAGCGCCGCAAAAACATTTTTTGCTACTCCATTTTTACCGCTATTTTTTCGAAAGCGCCAGGGGATACTCATTAGCGAGCGACGTCTCCACTAATTGCGCCCAAAGGACATTTAAGTGCGCGGATGTAATGCCAGCGCGTTCACAGTAGCTTTTCCTTAGGAAAAATTCTGTAGACCGAGAAGCTTATAACACCATAGATATATTATTCTACTATATATATTTTTTATTTTTTCGATTATTCTAATAAAAGCTAACAAATTTTTATTTATCTACCGAGTACTGCCGACAACTGAATATATCTGGCCACACCAAGGAAGACGATGCACAATAGATGAAAATTCCTAACTGGGACGCACGCGCCATACATGTTACTCCTGCGAGATATCGTTGAAAAGATTTGAGTTTATTCTTGGTCCACACTATGAATAGCGATTATGGATAAGTCATTGTTTTGTACTTGCTAGACAAGGCTAGGATATCGATTAGCCAACTCCGAAAAATTGGTTTGCTTGGTCTGGACGGCGGCCAGTCCAAGAAACGCGACTCTGCAGCATGTGACAGCCGGCGTATCCTCCAATTGCGCTACCACTCGCACAGGGAAGAGCTAATTTTGTATTGCTGAAATTTTCTTTACAGCTCTATCGAAAAAGGTATCCTATCTGAATAAATGTCCAGATTTTACATCCTCCAACCAGTTCTACCTTCTCGACCAACAATGAGCTTTTTCTGCGTAGCAGGTACTGTAACTTTTTTAAAGAAGATAGTTGCGGAGTTAAAATTTGCTCTGAACTCTAAAGCACGTAGGTGAATTGCAGATGGCCCACTTTTAACTTTAAAAAAAAGAAAATTTTTGCTAGTCACATTTCCACTGCCCACCACTCAGCAACGTTTTTCACAACTTTTTGCGTACTGCAACTTTCTAGGGACAGAAGCGAGTATGCTGAAATTTTTTCTGTGTAAACTAGGCTTGCGTGCCTTTGATACAAGCAAGGTGTGAGGAGCTGAGTTCATCCTAATATAGTTTTTCAGATGGTTAAACTCGAGAAATATCTACAACTTCCTAATTACATTTTGTTTTCAAAGTTTAGGCCTCCACGCCAGTCAGTCCTTCAAATGCTTAAGACAGCACAACTCACCATTGGAAGCGCTTCCCAACAACGTAGTTTTATAAAGTTTGAAGAGATCGGACATTTTGCTCCTTTTCTGCCGAGGTCGAGTTCTGGGCAGCGTTCGGCTCTGCGTGAATCGCCCGCGCCCGATAAAGGCCTCCTCGCACCTGGGTGCGAGACCCAGCGGTACTCTGCCAATTACAGGAGACTGCACAGTGCCGTTCGGCGAACAGTATTATCTATTCGCCTCGGTCTTCACTTTCGTGTATCATATTGATAATGTTACAATAATTTAAATATTGTTCTGAATTAATTTATACGCTCACTTTTTGAGACAAGAATGTTACGTAATCAAATGTGCTAACTAGGTTCCAGGTTCCGATTTCCCCCTCAGGCCAACCAAAGTTTCCATCTCTCCGGGATCGGCGAATTGGTACTAGATAAAAATTCGCACTCAAATCGCCTCCGTGACACCCCGTAAAAGTATAAAATGCATGGCGCATCCCAGAAGGAATTGAGAGGTGCCGTTCTTTATCTTTTATACTTTATATGTATCACTTAAACGAATAGGGTCGTCTGGACTAGTAAGCCACTTTGGCACGGGACAGAGGTGTACAAATTGGATGCTTGTGACCTTCACTAGCATTGATATCTTTCAGTTCCTAAACACAAATCCCAATCCCCTAAAGCACATGCACAACATATCCAGAGCTGCCTCACAAACACAAATATAAGGATAAAGGGCAAAAAACGGTGTTAATCAAATCCATAAAGCGTGCGTCAAGCAATCTAATTCTACGGGATATCGTAGATGCGATTTGACATTTGGCCTAAACAATGGCTTGCTTGGCAGCCGATGGAATAGTTAGTGTTTCGCGTTCGAGAAAAACTTGGTGCCCATCAATCGACCCTGAGAGGATGGAAGGCTTAGTTGGTTGGGCGGGACATCCCACCTGGAATTGTCCCACTGTCTTCGATAAACTGAAAACTGAACTCGATACGGAAGTGGTTGATTCCTACGAGCGCCTTCCTTCGACCCCTGTACATCATGTACCAGGTACCATGCTCGTGGAACTGGAAAAGGGCTGCGATTCTCAAGCCATCTCAGCAACATCCATCAATACCCAAATCGTGTGTGAGCTGCCACTGCGTTTCCGGCAGCTGTTTACAGTGAACAGATACGTCACAGCGAAAATCCCGTACGTGGTGTGCACTAACCGGCTCTCTCGTTTCGGTTAGTCGAATGATCGTGCAGAGTTCAGAAGATGACTTTGCCTCTGCTGTATTATTATTGCTTAGAGCTAAAAGCAATGGGTAAGAGGATAAAGCTTTAACAAGAACATAGGCTGACGGAAGCAATTTGTGATAGGGCGATTGGGAAATAATCGATGGCATTAGTTGTGATGAGAGCGGGTCATTACTGAAGCACCTCGATGGTGTGGTGTGTCAGACTTATACAATCGGGGGTGGAAGGTTGAGTGATTATAAATTACGGAAGGGCTTCACAGGTGGAAAAGTTTCGATCAGAATATCGTCGACATTATCGATCTTTTGACGATATCGGTTTTTTATCGACTTACCCGATCGGGTGGGAGTTGGGTGGGTGACTTTTTGGTCACCAACTGCCGGTCTCGGAGGTGTGAAGGGGGGGGGGGGGGGAAGGGCACCCTCATTTTCCTTTTTAACATCCGACAGTTTTGTTCAAAGCTTTAAAATTCATTTCAGTTCCTAAACCTGATGGATTTTTCTTCTCTCAATGCTCTAACAGCTGAAGAAGACATTTAAGATTACTTTGGGTGGAGTGAAGTCCAGTAAAGCTGGTGATATGAAACTGATACAAGGTGCACCTCCGCCATATACCTACAATTTAGAATTTGAAGGTGCACAAGTAGAGCAGCTTCGTTGGAGTGACCTAAGCCTAGCGATACTGCAAGTGCAAGACACGCTAGTAGATGTGTCGAAGCATTTTTAATACTTAAACAACACGTAGACATTTGTTTGCTGCTCACAAAATTAAGCAACAGTAAATTCTGCAACAGAAAAAAGCAGAGATCTAGCGTTATAATGGTAAGTGTTTGTTCGCTAGGTTTTTGGACACGTTGAGATTGATTAGAGAAGGATGTTATTTGCCGAGTTCGTCAAAGTGATGACCTGCCCGCTTAACGAAATAATTTTGCTGCGTTGTTCCTTGCCGTAGCGGTACGGTACGCGTTGCGACGACATGGTATATGGTACGCGTTGCAACGACATGGTATCCCTGAAGAGCTTATTGAGTGGGTGCGCATCCTCTACTCGTGCCCAATAAGCCGAGTGCGAGCACCAGCGGGCACCTCGATGGAGTTTCCAATCTCTGTCGGAGTGCACCAGGGATCTGCGCTCTCCCCATTGCTCCCATGGACCCCGGAGGGATTGAAGGTTTGGTTGGCCTGAGCAAGGAATCCGAACTTGGAACCTAGTTAGTAATAAATAAATAAATAAATAAATAAATAAATAATAGTACATTCGATTACGCAACAATCTTGTCACAGCACGTATAGCGTAAAAATCTAATCAGATCAAAGCAATATTTAAATTATTGCAATGGAATAAATGAACGTGAAGACCGAGCCGAATCAATAGTACCGTGCATCGAACGGCACTGTGCTGTTCCTTTTAGTTGGAACAGTACCGCTGGGTCTCGCACCCAGGTGCGAGGAGGCCTTGATCGGGCGCGGGCGATGCACGCGGAGCCCAGGTCGAGCCGAACGTTGCCCAGAACTCGACCTCGGCAGAAAAGGCACAAAATGTCGGATCTCTTCAAAATTTATAAAACTATGATGTTGGGAAGCGCTTCCAATGGTGAGATGTGCTGTCTTAAGCATTTGAGAGACAGACTGGCGTGGAGTCCTAAATTTTGAAAACAAAACGAGATCAGGAATTTGTACATTTTTCCTGAGTTTAGACACCTGAAAATTGTATTAGAATGAGCTTAGCTCTTCGTATCTTTCTTGTGTCGGAGCCACTGAACCTTGTTTTGCCAAGAAAAAATCTCAACACTCTAGCCTACTTGTTTAAAAAGTTACGGAATCGAGAAAAGAGGGGGAAATCCATTTCTTGAAGTGAAGTGCATAGTTAAAATTTTTTGTTTTTTTGCAAGTTGAGGATGACACACCTGCACTTCCTCCATATGCATTAGAGTTCAGAAGAAGTTTCAACCTTGTAACTTTCTTCTTAAGAAGGTTACAGTACCTGCTACAAAGGAAGAGCTCATCGCTGGTCAAAATGGAGGATGAGGATGCGAAACCTGGACATCTCTATAGATAAGATACCTTTTCTAAGTCGATAGAGCTGCAAAGAAATTTTCAGTCATACAAAATTAGCTATTCCCTGTGCGAGCGGTAGCGCAATTGGAGGACACACCGGCTGTCACATGCTGGAGAGTCGAGGTGCTCGGACTGGCCGCCGTGCAGACCAACCAAACCTTCAATTTTCCAGAGTCAGTTAATCGGTATCCTAGCCGTGTCTAGCAAGGACAAAACACTTATCCATGCCGCTATTCATTGTGTGCACCAAGAACAAATTTAAATCTTCTCTACGATATCTGTCAGAAGTAATATGCATGGCGCGTCCCAATTAGAAATTTTCATCTATTATGCATCCTATTCCGTAATGTGACCAGATAAAGTCAATTTTTGTCAGTACTCGGCAGATAGAGGAAAAATTTGTTAGTTCTTATTAGAATAATCAAAAATAAAATAAAAAGCAAAAAATATTATAAGGTAGAATGAGATAACTATGGTCTTTTAAGCTTCTCGGTCTACAGAATTTTCCATAAGGTGGACCTGCTATCAAGGCGCTGGCATCAAATCCGCGCGCTAAGTGTCCTTTGGGCACAATTAGTGGAGACGTCCCTCGCTAATGAGTATCCCCTGGCGCTTTCGAAAAAATGGTGGTCAAAAATGGAGTAAAGAAAAATATTTTTGCGGCACTGGGTAGACCTCGTCGAGTAGATCACAACGGTGTGTGAGCTTTTCAAAAAGGATGAAGATCAAGGCGACTTCAGCAAAAGAAGAGAAAGAACGCGGAAAACGCACCTACCGCGCCCTTTTTCCAATCCTTATGGTGGGTATTGTAGTGGGCCGGATTCATAAACGACTTACGTAACTTTAACGGAGAATTGTAAGCTTATCAAGCGATATGCTGAGTGATAAGCCGCGTTAAAAGCTCAGATAACGCGGCTTATCGCTCGCCATATCGCTTGATAAGCTTGCAGTTCTCCGTTAAAGTTACGTGTGTCGTTGATGAATCCGGCCCCAGGTATTCAAGCTTTATCTTTGTGGGTGGATCATTTTACCGACTGTTCACTCAATGGTGCCTCCATCCAGTATTCTGCTCCTCCTCACCATAAACACATGCGGTAAGGCTTGCTACAACACCAGAGTTCTTGGCTATGACGGCAGATCAGCAGTGAACAGTAAAAACTAAAGAATGCTTTTAGTTGGTGAAAAGAGCTTTACAGCCTCGCTTTCGGAAAACTGCGGAGGTGAACAATAGAGAAGCGGATTAGACCACTAGTTAAGAACACAATCACTGCTTTGCTGTCCTTCTATGCGGTCGCTTTCCTCATGACGATGGCAAGCTTTCACGGTTTGCCCATGCCAGCATTGTACTGAAGTTTCAGGCTCAGTTGCAAAAGAGTAGGACCCCAAGATATCCTCTACATATTGGGCCACTGAAATAGAAGGGAGACAGTGAAGATAAGGGATCGTAGACGTCAAAATGTTAAGTGGGAGTCACTAGATCTCTGTTGTAGTATTTTATAGAATTAGAAACGTATTCATGAGAGACGGCATGGGCTGACATTATACGACTCCATGCGCCAAGCTAAAGTGGTTATCTCGACTTCTATAGGATATTTTTGGCTTGAAACAAAACGTGCCCACTACTACCAATTGATAGCCATTAGACCTCATCGGCGGCTGCCGTGGCAATGTGCCAAATCATGCTACAGTATCCCGAAAACCTGCAGATCATCCGTCATCGGAGCGCGTTTCTGCACAGGCTGACGCGTTGCGACGTGTCTGCTGCCGCGTGGTCTCGCAGCACCCCTTGCCTTCGTCGCTCAGGGGAGTCCGCAGCTGGATTCTGCGCTCTTCGAGCGCAGAATCAGGGTAGGGAAGGGACTCCAGGGTGGGTGCGGTCCAAGCTGCTGGTGTGGAAAGCCCTCGTCGCTCAGGGGGAGTCCGCAGCTCTTCGAGCGCAGAATCAGGCTAGGGAAGGGACTCCAGGGTGGGTGCGATCCAAGCTGCTCGTGTGGAAACTGCCTTCGTCGCTCAGGGAGAGTGCGCAGCATCACCAGCAGAACCAGGCCAGAAAACGCCGCTCAATGACTCAAAACCCCTCAAATCTCGACCACTCAATTGAAATGCAAAAAGCACGGAACGCTGCAGAACCGAACCCCCGACCTTCCTACCATGGAGCAGCGCAACAGCCACTGCCTCACGGCCCGCTTGCTGAGGCAGCCATCGCTGGCATACAAGACGTCGCAGCGCGATCCACGACGCATCGACAGCAGCCGCCCGCTACAGTATCCCGCAAACCTGCAGATCAACCGGCGGCTGCCGTGTTCGTCCACATCAACAACCACGGCAGCCGCCGATGAGGTCTAAGTAAGACCCTACCAATTCACCTTCTTCAACGTTTCTCCGTCTTAGTAGGGGGGCTAAAGTTTTTTAGACACCAGATGCAATTTGGCGAAATCCCAACACGTTTTCTCCATGTCCTTCACACAACTTTATATGCAATCGTCAAGAATACAATCACGTGACATCGGTGTATCATTGACTGCTTAAGAAAGGCTGACGGTTGGGAAGGAGAAGAGTCGATTTCTCTAGACTAGCATCAGAACAAGCATATCCTGTGTTAGAAAGTGTATACAATGCACTTAGCGAGACGGTGCCCAACTCGAGACTGCACAGAATACGAACAGAGCACGGTTTCTGTGTCAATGCTGACGTGGAAGATAGCGCAGAACTAAGCTAGGAAAGAGCTCAGGGGTCTGGCTGACAAAAACTAACTCGTTTTAAGATACCTTACCGGTGGGATGCTGGCACCAATTTACCAAGTACCACAAATAATTTTCCCTCTGACAGTGGATCACCTCCTCAGCTTTCCTTTAAGAAGCTCCATCTCAAAGTAGGTTGAGAACCAGCCTATATTTAATTGCCGATATCTTTTTCCCTATCACTAACTGCCATATGCAATTGCGCAGGTGCGCTGAACAACTGAAGAACCACCCGCCAGTGCTCACCAGCATCGCCTGTTCACACGATACTTGCAGGATTCCATCTCAGTGGAAGACCAGCAAGACCGTCTTGCCGTACAAGAAAGGAGACGTGCACGACATTGGCAACTATCGCCCGATCTGCCTGCTGTCCGTAGTCGACAAGCTGTTCACTCGTGTGATCCTGGATAGGATCAACCGAACGCTGGACGAAGGACAGCCATGCGAACAAGCAGATTTCGGAGAGGATTCAGCACGATCGACCACCCACACCATTACGAAGCTCATCGAAGTGTTGCGAGAGCACAAGCTGCCGCTATGCTTTACGTTCATCGACCTGAATAAGGCATTCGATTCCCTCGGGACTGAAGCAGTCGAAGCCCTGCTCACTCGGGGCGTGTTCCTACTCAGTACATCAGAGTCCTTTGAGAGCTATACATTGGTATCACGACCAATAACTTACAAACATGTACAATGACGTTGTCGCCAACGCGGAGAGAGGTTCGGTGAGGGACACCATATCTGCAAAGCTCTGCAGCGCCACCCCCGAAAACATCGTGCGCATCTAAAATGGAAAAAAGTGGGAGCGAAGATCGATGACCGGCAACTGCACCATCTTCGCTTCTCTGATGACGTGCTCGTAACACCAAGCGTTACCCAAGCAGAGCGAATGCTGGTCGACTTCGATCGTGTATGTGGGAACGTTGGACTGCAGCTGCATCTTACTAAGACGATGTTCATGAGGAATGAACGCGTTTCTGATGCTCCATTCTTGCTCAACGGAAAGAACATCTGCATTGCCACAGCCACCCTATGTATTGGGTTGATCGAAAAGTCTTGCAACACTAGCACAACAATATTACAATACAATACAATATAATACAATACACAAAAACTCAGTTCACGATATGTTATCCATCCGTCCAAGATCCTGCCTCATCTTTCAGGCAGCCGTTCAATTCCTTTCCGCCAGAATTCCGAGGGCTGTGAGGAAAAAAATTCAAAAACCTCCATTTCCAGTTGATCATCGAACTCTCTACCTCGATGATGCTTCAGAGCTCTGAACAAGTGGTAGTCAGAAGGAGCGAGGTCTGGAGAGTACGGTGGATGGGGCAGAACTTCCCAGCCTAGCTCCTGGATTTTCTCGCGACTCACATTTGCGACATGAGGACGCGCGTTGTCGTGCAGCAGGTAGATATTTTCCGGTTCCGGACGTTTTTGGCGCATTGCGTCGGCCAAGCTCTGGAGCTGGGTAGCGTAGACAGATGCTGTGACTGTGGTCTCACTATCCAGCAACTCCCAGTAAAGCATGCCCTCTGAGTCCCACCAGCAACACAGTAGAACCCCCTTTTAGTGGTGTCCACATTTCGATTGTCTTGGAGCCGGTTCTCCACAGCCATTGGCTCTTGCTGGTATGGTTAACATAAAGAAATCAGCTTTCATCACCAGTAACACTCTCCTTCAGAAAGTCCTTTCTGTGCGAGCGAAGAAGCAGCGACTCAGCAACACTGGTTCGGCATGCCTTGTCAGAGTCTCGCAGCTCATGTGGTACCCAAAACAACAAAACTTTGCGGTACTCAGAGATCTCCAGCTGCCTCATGACGGAGAGCTGTATGAACCCAGTTTCGTCGCCAATTCGCGAGTGGTTGAATTTGGCTTCACCTTGAAGGCTTCGCGTAAGCTGTCTTCTTCCACGACAGAGGAGGGGCGTCCGGAACGAGGTCGATCTTCGAGAGAGATATCTTCAGCCATGAAACGCTGATACCAACGGGATACTGTGGAATAGTGAACGACTTCCTTCTTGAATGCAGTGCAGATGTTGGAGGCTGCTGTCGTTGCAGAATGGCTTTGCAGAAATTCGTAGTAGACGATAGTTTGTAGGATGCTGCTTCTTATCGTTGACATTGTTACTGTATTCGTACCTGACGAAACCTTATATACAATACCGCCCAAATTCTTTGAAAGAAAGACGCTTTGCAACGGATTAAGCCATTACAAAGCGTCGCTTTGCCATAACCTCCTTTAAATCTACTCCTGTGGATTCCAGCTGATGCCATTCGAACCGTCTCTTCACTGCGCATTCGATGCTTTCAAGTGGCGCTCAGTTTGACGAAAGAACTATGACCTAGTTTATAGAGAATTTTCGCCTGGAGTGCCCCTAAGAGACCTCTCCAAAACTGATATTGGCGCCTATCTCGGTCACCCCACCAGCAGATTTTAGCGAAATCCGGAATTCTCTATTTCTCTCAAAAGATCTGAATTCAGCTCGCTGTGGCTATCATAGGAACACTAAACAATACTTGATTTTGATCTCACCACATGCTTAGTCCAATTGCTCGCAATGCCCATGTTCAGGATGTCCTTTCTCACTAACTACCCTCTTTCCTGCAAGCATCTTTTGATGATGAGTTAGCCGAGAAAAGCACCTTTTTCGACCGATGAAAGAGTTTTAGGAGCTCAAAAGCGACCTCTTCAATATGGCTCCAAAAACGAAGTTTTTCGTCTGCGTTAAGGGATTTTTCAATTTTAAATTCGTTGTAGGATGTAGTGTAAAGCAGTGAAAGAGTTACAACTTTTTTTTACTTGGACGCCAATGTGGTCAGTATTCCAAAGCTAGCAACAGATAAGACCTGCATCCTCCAAAACGATCATTTCGTGCCTCTACAGCTACCCAAATTTGGTGTTTTTTCTCGTTTTCTTCAACTTACCCTTCGGGTTATTCTTCTAAGAGAAAATGGTTTGGTTAGCGATTTTGGCCCGCGTCAACAGCTTTCCGGGAATATAATATGGCTCAGATAGGAGTTGGTCGATATTTCACCCTTTCCGCACATTGCCGGTTCGGAGGATGGGACTGGACTCGGCCGCCGAGCACGGGGCCAAAATCATTAACCAAACCATTTTCTCTTTCAAGAATAACCCGTAGGGTAAGTTGAAGAAAACGAGAAAAATCACCAAATTTGGGTAGCAGTAGAGGCCACGAAACGATCGTTTTGGAGGATGCCCGGCTTATCTGTTGCTAGCTTTGGAATACTGACCACATTGGCGTCCAAGTTAAAAAAAGTAACTCTTTCACTGCTTTACAGTACATCCTACAACGAATTTAAAATTGAAAAATCCCCTAATGCAGACGAAAAACTGCGTTTTTGAGGACATATTGAAGAGGTCCCCTTTGAACTCCTAAAACTCTTTCATCGGTCGTGCTTCTCTCAGCTACTCATCGGCAGAAGATGCTTGCAGGAGAGAGCGTAGTTGGTGAGAAAGGACATCCTAAACATGGACTTTGCGAGCAATTGGATTAAGCATGTGGTGCGATCAAAATCAAGGAAACCTATTAGTGTTTAGTGTTACTATGACAGTCACAGCAAGCTAAATTCAGATCTTTTGAGAGAAATAGAGAATTCCGGATTTCGCTGAAATCGGCTGCTGTGGCGGATTAATCCGTCGCAAAGCGTCTTTCTTTCAAAGAATTTGAGCGGTATTATAGTATGCTTGAGGAAGCTTCGACAATGTGCTGTGACGTCACCGCTCAAGATCAATACTGTAAGAGCTTTAGCAAATTTAACAGGCAGTAGCGTAAAGTGTTGCAAGACTTTCGATCAACCTAATAGTTGCAATGTAAACATGAGAAACCGCGGCGTCCGCTCGAGCATTCCGATGAATAACGGAACGAAAAATGATAGACCTAAAACTCTTTGACCTTAAAGTGCAGGATAGTATTTTTAGGAGTCCGAAACGCCACTATGATCCAGTAACTCTCGTTTTGACGGACTAACGTGGCACCTAATTTTCGGGCTTCGTGGGTGTTTGATAAATCATGAAACCTGCGACAACAAGCTGAAGGGCATGGACCGGGACTCACAAGGTGTCCAGTGACTGTCAGTGGCCGGTGACTGAATGTTATCCACGTTGTGCATCTCACAACTAGAACGACGGCATCCTCGTCAATAAAATTAGTGTTGAACGAAGCATTAGAGCAGAAATGCGAACTCAATCAATCAGGTGGCATTCATCTGCGTCTGAAAACATCTGCCAACAATCGAACAGGATTGGCACAGAATGAGAATCAAAGAACTGGACGATCTTAATCGCGTTTCTGAGTCCCGACTGATTATTGAATTTCTTGACTTGAACATATTATTTGAAGACGCGCGCCGTTATACGGACAGCGCAGAATATTTCACTTTCTTAGTGTTTACTGGACCAGCATTAACTTTAGTAAAAAAGAAAAGGTATGAAAAATTCATCGATCTATGAGTGAACTCTTTCCCAATCCGTGTTCCATCGTGAGGAGTCATGTGGTTACAATAACGAGCATTGGGACGGACACCCCTCCTGAGTTCGTCAATGCGGCAGCACCGCGTGGGGGGGGGGGGGGTGGAGGGGTGAGACGCGCCGTTTTTACACAATCACATCCGCCGCCCACAGTCGCCCCGCTCGCGCCCCTCCCATTAGGTCGAGATCCCTCCGCCGTCTTGTGGTTGTACCCAATGCCACAGATAGTTAGAGACTGGCAGCATTGAGCTTCTCCTCCAAGGCATAGCGCAGTCTCTCGTACACCCGGTATGACGTTGGTCTTCCTCAGAGTTATATCCAATCAAAGCTCCGCCACAAGCGACGAACTATGGATACAAACATGGTGTTCTCTTCGAAAGCAGCAAAGGTGCAGAGGTGGCGACCGATGGTGCACACCAATTGCCAATTGCCAGCAACTACCGTTAAAATGTAGCCTAGCGTTTTTGAAATTTTCTAGGTTTGTATTGGTTCGAGGACCCATCGACAAATTTCCTGTTTCCATGTTTCCACAATTTTCTGCTTTGATGTTGAATTGTCGCGATCAATAAAATGAAACTCACATCGTGATAATCGAGTGCACGGCGCGACCTCTTCTAAAAGCACGCCGAAGAATTGCTGGCTTTCTTCTGCATTTTAAACGCTCGGGCACACTCTGTTGTGGCAGCAAACCGGGCTTGGCAGCAAAAGAGGGTGCACGCTGCTTTCGCAAAGGATGCGCGCAGCAAGCAGCAGCGCGCCCGTCTTAGGCCCCTGTTATACTTCCGCGGGAGCTTCCGCGGATGGGCGGAAATCGCCTCGGGACCCCGCGCCGGGCCACTCGTCGCGGCCCGCCACGCCCGCCATCCGCGGATCGCCGCCGACAGACGACGAGAGGGGTGTTATACTTCCCGCCCGCGGGAGGGCAGCCGTCCGCGGTGCAGTGCACCGCGGAAGGCTGTCGTTCCGCGGAGTTTGGCGCGGGAAACGCGCTCCAATGCGACGCTAGCCGCCCCGGGACGACGACGACCGTCCGCGGTGCACCTTCCATCCGCGGACGTCCCGCGGATGCTCCCGCGGGAGTATAACATAGGCCTTAAATACGCGTGCTCTTGCCTGCAGCTGCGGCGGCAAAGAGGCCCGCACTGCGGCAGCAAAGCGTGTCACGGGTGCGGCGCTGCCGTTGCTGCGCAGCGAAAGAGGCAGCGGATCGATGTTATCCGTATCCATTGCCGCCGCAGCAAAGGCAGTGAAGTGTGCTCGACCCTTAAAATAGGTTGAAGACCATTACTTAGCTAAAAGAATAACATTTTTATAATTTTTGAAACGCTATGCTCCCATTGGTGGACTGTGATCGTTTATAGCATTTCCTCTTTGAAGTGGACGTTTTCTAAACCAGGAATGCGGCATCTATTTCCTAAGATGTGTACTACTGAGTCTAAGAAAAAGGGCATTAGTATCATAACAGGACGATGGAATAATAAAACTTAAAAATTCATCAATTAATGGTCGATTTGTGGGGTTTCCCGCATGCGCTGTGTATCTAACCTGGTGCTCTGACCTCCCGTTCCTCCCTGAATACCAACCGCGTCCCGAGAGACCGGGGTGGGAGTACAGCCAGCGGGAGGGCCCGCTTTGTCTTCCGCTCCCGCCGGATCATGAGAACGGCTAATGTTGTCCTCTCGTTGGCTTCATAGTTGTCTGCTATTGTTCTACATCCACTGCCACTATTGCAGCCACGCCTTTCTAGTTTACCACATTCGCGACGGTGCCCACTCATTTGAGTGGACGGAGGAATTTTTGGGAATAACTTTTTTATTGATGTTCCTGTTCAATTTTCTTCTCAAATTCGCAAATTATATAACTAACTAGACAAGAACTTTTCCCATTACTGAATGCGCACATACTTCTAGACGAGAATTAATGCACAAACTTCAGATGAAACATGAATAGAACACTTAAGTGGAACAACCTGGGCTCTGACTGATTAAGACCATAAAAAAGCATTGAACAGGAACACTTCCGGTCGATGGATAGCACCTCAAACTAACATATTTTTCACAACTGGACCATCGCGTATGGACTCTCCTTTCTTCTTGGCAATATCTCTTCCCCGGCTACTCCTCAGTTTTTTATAGCAACCCACGCAGTTCTTCTGGACGTTTCTTAAGTTAGCAGTAACGTTTTCTAAGACTGCTTTTTTTTCGTAGGAGTCCACACAAATGAGTGAACGCACGAGCGAGCCAAAAAAAAGCAGTCGGCCGTCGCGCGCATTGGGCGCGAAAAGCTTTCGTCGTGAATGTGCTAAGCAGGTAATATGACATAGTTTAAAAAGTGGGATGCTTCGAGATAGCGTGGAATCCATGTTTCATGAAAAATGGCTCAACCGCGAGAAATCATCCGAAGATCATAGAAGTAGAACGTCCTTGGCTGTTCAAACGTCACGGCAAACGTATTAAATGCTCGTTCGACCTCCCAGACGTTATGTGGATTTGTTTTGTGATCTGACAGCTGACAGAACTTTGTTTTCGGCCTTGCCTATCGAGATAGTTTATCTCATAAACAATGGCCTAAATCTACTTCTGCAGTCCAATGCAGAAAATCTAGTTCGCCTCTCCAATAGTCATCGTAACCGCACTTTTGTTAACGGGGAAGATTAACGCAGTTGCTCATAGTGTTCAAGTCACAATTCAACTATGCGCAAGTGTTTAGTGACTGTTTAAGTTTTGTTAGGATTGAGGCAAAGCAGATATAGCCGAATGTAATCAGAGCAAAAGAATATGAGTTTCAAACGCAAAATAGGAGATTAATGCTATTGAACTATTGGTGCTTAGCTTTCTTTCAATGATAATCATTCATTTTAAGTTATCATTGCGAACAACATAGAGGGACACGTATGCGATAGAATATTTGCGGATGCACAAGGGCCAGCAACTCTCACAGACTACAAAAAGTGCAGGTATTTTCTTTCATACGTTTCAGCGAGCTTCCTTCGTATTGCTATTTTGTATCTATCCTAGAAGGGGAATTAGCAAAGCTAAAAAGTCAAAACGAACAGTCAATAAAGTGGGCTGCTCGCTCCCGTCTAGATAGTTGCAAAAGTGTTCAGACCTTATAGCCCATTTCGAAAATGTCGAAAATTGTCGAAAATTAGGTGGGTCGGCCGCGTAATGCGATTCGAAGGCACCCGCTGGACGAGAGCCATCACCGACTGTATTCCGCGGGATATCAAGAGAACACCAGGACGCCCACCAACGCCTTGGTCGGACTTCTTCGTGAAAGCTCTGAACGACCGATATGAGGCTGTTCGAGTCCTTCGAGCGAAGAGGATCCATTGGAGCACTCTGGCACGCGAGAGGGACGAATGGAGACGCTGCCGGCACCCGCTCGAGCAAGTCGATGATCAACGGGACGACAGGTGATACAGGTGATACCCCTACAGTGGTATGATGTTGTCTAGCCATTTTGAGCGACTAGACCAGAAACTCGCTGTAGCGATAACTTTCGGTCTTCAGTGAATAAAAAAGACATTCCTAAATTAACAAAAGTAGGATACGAGTAAGCAGTTTTACTTTGAGACGAGATACGATGTATGCATGTCATGGATCTAGCTTCAAATGCTGATTCAATGAGCATGTTCCATATCTGCAACGGACATCGGGAAGCGGAGTGTCGGAAAATTTTCAACTTTGTCTTGCTATCGCTCTGCTAGAGTGGCAGAAAAACACCATTGGAAGCCGGGCAGTGGTGGCGTAGTGGATGGAAGGGCCGCGTAGTGTGGAGCGTAGGATCTGTGGTTCAATCCTGGTTCCCCATTGACGCACGTTTTCCAGCTGCCAAAAATGACTCGAAATGGTTAGTCGAAAGTTTCCTTATAAAATCACAGCAAAAAAACATCGCTATGAACGACATCGGCTTCATTGACACTATTGTAGTCACACGACCCCACAATTCCAGAAAATTTTTGCCCGAATTTCATCCAAGAAAGTTATTTGGTGTCGTAGTCAAACAAATTTTTATAACTCTCGGCCGATTAGAGTGGGTATGGGTGAGCAAGGATGGATAATGTCAAAATCACAGATTTCACCCATAGTTCGCCTGGAAGTATCTAGAGCGCTGATCACGAATATGATATCCCTTTTTGGTGCTACGGTATAATGCGGTAGCTGTTCACAATAATAAACAATTCCAGGATTCGCAAAGTTGGGGCCTGTTGTCAGAACAGCATTGAATGTTCTGAGCCATGCAGGTCACAACGATGCATTTTATGGGAACATATTGCTCGTGGGTTGGTTGTCCTACATTTCCTCTGGCCCACACTGATGGTGCGCGTTTTCCTCGGTGCTCTCGCAGTGTTAAAACTGACCCTTGAGCATGTTTTCTCCTGTGTTTCTTGGCATTGTTCGTGTCCTACCAGAAGCATCGAGTAGGTACATCCGTTGTAATGAATAAATGTACGGAGTCGTGATGATACAATAGCGCCAATGAATCCGGTACCCCACCTGATATTGTGATTTCACGTGAACGGCTTCGACTGATTGCCTTGGTCCTTTCTTCTTGCGTATGGAAAAACGAGGCGTCTACGGAAAGTCTAACTAGAAGCCCCTTCCCTCACACCACCCCGCCTTTCTATCCAGTGCGCCATCGGTGTCTGCAACCTATTTCAGCGCCAACAACAGTCACCTGAAAATGGTCCGCAACTTTGTTCCTCGATGCATGTTGCAGTTCCGGAGCAGATATCTAGAATTAGCTTTCGAAGCTGCGTTGCTCATCTCATCTCAAAGCGCCTCTGTGAATTGGTAGCCTTTGTAAGCTGAATTCAAAAAACATTCTCTAGGACAGCAACACGACAGCATTCTTTTTAGGAATACCACCTTGTTCGTTTTTATCGAGAGAAAAGAGACGTCACTGTCGGATTTTCGAAACCTCCAGAAAGTTTCGAATGACGGATCTATGTGTACGTTTTGTTCGTTTCAAATTTTGTAAAACCTAGGGTAGAACGCTATTATGAAGCGCGCAAAGCTTTGTTTGTCTTGGGAGAAAGTGCACGCCTTCCAAGCTATGAAAAGTCTCCGAAGAAACGCAAATGGTTACGAACGCTTCTTGCAAATAGATGCAAATCGAAACCAAGCAACTAGCTTTATATACAATACCGCTCATAACTAGTGTCGCATTTGGCGTCGGCGACGCTCTAGAGCGTAGCCGACGCTCGCGAGCGTCGCAGCGTCGGAATCGTTGGGAGCAGGAAATTTAGGAAGGCGAGCATACCGCTGGATTCGGCTAGTCGTGTAGAGTTCAGATAAATAATCAACTTTGACCCAACTCCAAAATTGACCTAGTTGCAGTGATCTGCCTCTTCGCTTCGCTGATTGTAATTCCTCCCATTTTACACGGTTTAAAGTGGTCTGCTTTAGAAATAAAGTAAATATTCGGAATCCTCGTTTAACGGCCTTTCCAAAGGTGTGAAAAGTAAATAGCACTTTTAAAGAATTCTCCTAGTTCACCTCTACATTGCATACCACGGCAGGTCCTCGTCCTCGCCTGAGATAATTACACCCACAGGATATGTTCGGTCATTTACCCGCCTGCTCTACCTGCAAGTAGTAAAAGTTTTCAATTTTCTTAACATTTTTTAACAAATTTGGCTTCGATGTTTCAATGCGAACTTTTTCATAGTAAACACTGCGAAATTTGTTGCTTTCCGCCACTAGATCCAGAAAACGATTTCTTCGATTTTAATTCCCCATTTTCTCGGTAAGAAGCTGTCCAAAAAGTTCATTTCACTAATTTCTTAAAGTGCAGTAGAGTCTCTTAACTGTGATGAAGAAATACGTCTCGGAATTCGAATGGCTATCCTAATTTGGATCCACAAACCTACCCATTTCGTCTGTTGCACTGGATTTTTTGAGTTTAGGAGTGGCTGCAACTGTGTTGTGAAGAAGGATGAAGAAGCGGGCTTTTCCCATTGTGTAGTATGTTCAGCCGGCTTTTGTATAGTTGCACTAGGTAGTATTGATATCTTTCAGATCGACTGTTTTTAAGCGCTGAAATGCAGCAAAAATCTGTAACTGTTTTTGCAACCTCCCTCTACACACTCAGTTTATTTTAATTTGAAAATATACACGACAGAAGTCTCGTCCAAAAAGAGAGCTATCCGCCGATATAACATAGTGGGTTTTTGGAATGTTCATGTTTTCCATCCTTTCCATCTGCCGGAGTGTTGGCTGGGAGTGCGATCGACCTTCGCACATCGCTCCTCAGCTGGGTCGCAGACCTGCCGCCCTCGTATCTAGGTGTGAAAGCCCGCGGTACTGCGGCATCTGTGCACGGGAATAAAGCAGGGTGCAGTGAGCCAGACACGATCTCAGCGCAGTGTTGTTGGCTACAGATTTATGATCAAAATTGGTCTAGTTTAATTCTTTTCTTTAAATCTGCGCATATTCTTTGTTTAATGTGATCAGTGAAAGTCGCCATAGTGGTATTGAGTTGCTTTTTTTTTGCACAATAGCTGTTAGTCTTGTCGAAGCCCTGTGAAAACAAACGATTTAGAGGTACATAAAATATTAATTATTTTAATAATTATTTAAACTTTTTTGGAAAACGGCAAGCACTTTAATTATACTGGTACGCTATCGTGCGGGCTATTCCAATGCGTATTAACCCTAACAAGGACTTGCGGTGGTCATACGATGGACGAGCCAATGTTTTATGGGTCTCAGATAAGTCTTACTCCAATTCGTCGGCCTCGGAAGGTTTGACTAACCTGGCAGAAAATTCGAACGAAGAACCTTGATTCGGAGTGCAGACGACAGCCGCGCGTCCTTCGTCTCTTTCGATCAACCATGCATTCAAAATTGTGTGTGTCCACGATATTCCATAGAAGTCGTGTGCATGGCGCATCCGAGATAGGATTGATTAGCGTTGTTCCCTATTTCGTAGTATATTGAATACTACGCAATACCACGTTAGCCAAAACCCACACCCTTTGCTCAATGGACATGACATGATGATTTTTAATTCTCAGATATTAGCGGGTTCGCAAACCTTTCTGTCTCTTGGTTCCATCGGGTGGAGAGCGTGCTCTTGGAATGTTCGAGAGCAGCAGCACATGGAGTCGCTTGTGATTCAGTGAACATACAATTGGCCACGATGATACTATCGGAGATTTTTCACACAGATTGCACTGAATGGGAGCACAAGGGATGTTTACAGGTCGGAGATAATCAGCTCCTTTGCGGTATGAGCCACACATTTTTTTCTCTAAATACCTGGAGACAGTCATGAAGCCTTAGTTGGCCTCTGAGAGCGCGAAGTTGCACAGTCTGAAGATGCGCCGGCTGCGCTCACTACGACCCCAGGTTCTCGGTTCGGAGCTGCCGCGGAAGCCAACGAAGCCTTCCACGTCTCCGAGGTCGGTGAGTTGATTCCAGACTTGTCTGGGAATGATAAACCGCTGACTTGTTTATTGGTTGTCCACCGCAAGTCATTGTATTAGGTTGGCAACTAATTTCGTGGACTCTCAAGAATCTTCGGCAAAAGTATTTATTAACAAATAACTAATGATAATCTTTAATTAAAATAAGATTCCTCGGAACGCAGAAGTGCTACCCATATATCAGGTAGCTGGTCTGTCCCACGGCCATAGAATTATTGTGCTTTTAAGGCCAAGAATCTTCGGAGGTGCATTTTGACCGGTCCACATTATTAAATCGTCTTCCAACCAAGAAGTATTGCACCAAACTAAAAATGTGGTAGTCACTCGGCGCAAGGTCTGGGCTGTAAGGTGGATGAGTTTGACGCTCCCAGTCAAGGTCTTCTATTTTTTGAGGCGTCCGGTTCGCTACGTTCCCTCCGTTTGGTGGTGTCAAGAAGGTATTAACTTCTGGGAACTCGTCAAGAACGGTTCCAGCATTAATGCTGATGGGCCACGTAGCTGATAAATGGGAGGCAGTCCCGCGTTCCAACAGATCTTAATTGGGTTGAAAACTGTTATTTGTTATTTGTTTATGAACACTTTTGTTGAAGGCGCTCGAGAGTCCACGAAATTAGTTGTCAACCTAATATAATAGGCCAAATACACATTCAAATCACATCCAGGATATCCCGTTGAAGTAGGACGGCGCGTCCCACAAACGAGTATCGCTGACCTTTATCAATTAACCTTATGTGACCTATACATTCACGTGTTGAAGACAGGCAATGAAGAAGTTGATGTTTTATCGTTCGAAGACAGGTCTGCCAGCCACTTGCTCCACTTGAATGCCATCCAGACCTTAAATCAATCGGGAGTGCATGCGGTACATGCTCCGACGCAGGGCACACTTTCTGTGAGTGTTAAATCATAACGGAACAAAATTACACCACATAACTACACCACTGAGAAAAGTGTCAGTTGGATGATTGTGATTCCCCCAGATGAAACATTTTTCAGTTGCAGATTGAGCAAATTCGATATGACCTTTTGGATACATCAATTTTTTGAATTCAGGTATCATTGCAGCTCTAGATCGATTTCCCTAAAATAAATTTGGTAACAAGGTAAAGCAACCATAAGTGCGCTTGGAAACGCAATCGTAGAAGGCGCTGGCTCTCGAGTGTAACCTCAATCGTGACTATTGGTTCGGATCCGGGCCAGAACAACCACGCTTTTCAGCCCTTAGTGTCGGTGAATTGCTAGAAAACTTACACAGAAAGGATGAAACACTGAATTGCCAGTAGGCTGGGTACCTCAAGTTGTCGCTCTAACACGCATTCAAATTGCCTCCGCAATAATCCACAAGAAGTAGAGTGAATGGCGTAGGATGTTTAACGCCATACTTTGCTTTCAACGTTTAAATCATCAACATCACTGCGCGTATGTTCTCTATATAGGCATCGGTTTTATGCTGACCATGTGTTTCTTGGGTAGGTAAAAAACGATGACAAAACAAAAATCGTCGTTACCCGACCAAGCATTAATGGAAATGTTCACGTTCATCGTATGACCACCGCAAGTCCTTGTTAGGCTAAATACGCATTGGAACAGCCCGCACGATAGCGTACCAGTATAATAAAGTGCTTGCTGTTTTCCAAAAAAGTTTAAATAATTATTACAATAATTAATAATTTATGTACCTCTAAATCGTTTGTTTTCACAGGGCTTCGACAGGACTAACAGCTATCGTGCAAAAAAAAAGCAACCCAATACCACTATGGCGACTTTCACTGATCACATTAAACAAAGAATATGCGCAGATTTAAAGAAAAGAATGAAACTAGACCAATTTTGATCATAAAGCTGTAGCCAACAACACTGCGCTGAGATCGTGTCTGGCTCACTGCACCCTGCCTTATTCACGTGCACAGATGCCGCAGTACCGCGGGCTTTCACACCTAGATACGAGGGCGGCAGGTCTGCGACCCAGCCGAGGAGCGATGTGCGAAGGTCGATCGCAGTCCCAGCCAACACCCCGGCAGATGGAAAGGATGGAAAACATGAACATTCCAAAAACCCACTATGTCATATCGGTGGATAGCTCTCTTTTTGGACGAGACTGCTGTCGTGTCTATTTTTCAAATTAAAATAAACTGAGTGTGTAGAGGGAGGTTGCAAAAACAGTTACACATTTTTGCTGCATTTCAGCGCTTAAAAACAGTCGATCTGAAAGATATCAATACTACCTAGTGCAACTATACAAAAGCCGGCTGAACATACTACACAATGGGAAAGGCCCGCTTCTTCATCCTTCTTCACAACACAGTTGCAGCCACTCCTAAACTCAAAAAATCCAGTGCAACAGACGAAATGGGTAGGTTTGTGGATCCAAATTAGGATAGCCATTCGAATTCCGAGACGTATTTCTTCATCACAGTTAAGAGACTCTACTGCACTTTAAGAAATTAGTGAAATGAACTTTTTGGACCGCTTCTTACCGAGAAAATGGGGAATTAAAATCGAAGAAATCGTTTTCTGGATCTAGTGGCGGAAAGCAACAAATTTCGCAGCGTTTACTATGAAAAAGTTCGCATTGAAACATCGAAGCCAAATTTGTTAAAAAATGTTAAGAAAATTGAAAAGTTTTACTACTTGCAGGTAGAGCAGGCGGGTAAATGACCGAACATATCCTGTGGGTGTAATTATCTCAGGCGAGGACGAGGACCTGCCGTGGTATGCAATGTAGAGGTGAACTAGGAGAATTCTTTAAAAGTGCTATTTACTTTTCACACCTTTGGAAAGGCCGTTAAACTAGGATTCCGAATATTTACTTTATTTCTAAAGCAGACCACTTTAAACCGTGTAAAATGGGAGGAATTACAATCAGCGAAGCGAAGAGGCAGATCACTGCAACTAGGTCAATTTTGGAGTTGGGTCAAAGTTGATTAGTTATTTGAACTCTACACGACTAGCCGAATCCAGCGGTATGCTCGCCTTCCTAAATTTCCTGCTCCCAACGATTCCGACGCTGCGACGCTCGCGAGCGTCGGCTACGCTCTAGAGCGTCGCCGACGCCAAATGCGACACTAGTTATGAGCGGTATTGTATTCATCTAAAAACGGTGTTTTTGGAAACCTAAAATGATTCCTTCGTTAGATTGAGAAGCTGTTGCTTTTAACGTACAAACGAGCAGTCTTGCAAGAAGTACAGGTCGACCACAGCCCTGCTCCAAAGCAGTATAAAACAAATTAAAGAGTGTAGAGAAAGGCTACAAGACCTCTACACTCAAATAATGCACGAATACAGAAACTGCAAAACCAAGTCTGAAAAGAGGACATAATGCTTGAAATAGAGCATAACGAAGAGGAGTTGAAGCTACAAACGGTGTTAGCGGAATCTGACTGCTCGTCTGACCTCAATTACATGACAGCTCGACTTGACGAAACTGTGGTTTCACGCTATAGAATGGAAGTCAAACTGGGATACACCACCCCCAATATCGCAAAGATTAGACAGAGTTGATTTGGAAAGCACACAATCTTCTAGTAACAAAAACAATTCGGACGGGCATAGAGAACCTAATGGCAAAGGGATGAGCACAGAAATCCCAAACAATCCCGAGTTCGCAAATCGACAAATCAGGAATCAATGTCGTTGGATCAAACCTCCTCAAACCACACTGCCAAAATTTCGCCAACGCTAAGGAGTTCCAAGAAATCTGGGCACTATTTTCGAATCACTATTTCATTCAATCAATGCGCTAGATGTCATGGAAAAAAACCTAATCAAGAACTATTCTGGGGCACACGATAGCCGTCCTCCTCCGACTTCTCTACCATCTGTTTTCCCTATATTTTTAAAATGCACCTTGTACGAGTCAGTTAAACCACTTTCAATACAGGCTGCATCTTGCTTCTCTACTTTACTTCTAAAGAATGCCACACAAATCTATCTTCTTTTATAATTTTAAGCCAAAAATCCGACTATCATGAGTGTCCAAAAATTTGATCATACTCTTTCAATCGTCACACAACTTCTTCCTGTCTGCTACAAAAATGCTGTTGAGTACAATTCAAAATGTGGAAAGGCTTAGAACGTTAGTTGTGTCATACCGTAGAAATGTGCCATGCGCTCACTCAGTAGGGGATGCTTGTTGTATTCAAATCAGTTTCTTTAAGCCTCAAGTGGCTGGTGTCGAGGTTGTGAGCTGTCATAACGATGTTTTGTTGCGATCAAAACTTCTAGCGCCAGGCGGGATTCGAACCCGCACCTCCCTCTGACCGGGCGGGAATGCTCTACGCCATTACATGCTGATATCAGCGGCAGCTCATCTCGGACACGGATGAGTGCTGATCGGTCCCACGAGGTGTGGATGTTGCGTTCGATCAAACGGCGCCGGTTGTGTAATGGCGTAGAGCATTCCCGCCCGGTTAGAGGGCGGTGCGGGTTCGAATCCCGCCTGGTGCCAGAAGTTTTGATCGCAACAAAACATCGTTATGATAGCTTGTTGGATTATTTGTGCGAATACTGTTTTGTCAAGTCGGCCACCGATCAAATTTTTTTGGGTTTTGGATGGAATGGTTTTTGTTGATTTATTCGGAGTTGTTGCGGTTGTTTCTACAAAGTCGTAGTTTTATATGCAAGCCAATGGCTAGTAGAATGACAAACATTTTTGATCGTCCAATCATTCGGGCACCCTGTATACCCTCCTTTTAAGATAGAGTTTTTGAACAAGCACTTTATTTTGGTTCTCCAAAAACTTGTCCAGCTTTGAAAGGTGGTAGTTGATTTTAATGGCTTCAAACTTAGTTAGAAAAGTGTCCAGCTCGAGCTGAAAACGTTTCAACAAAACATAGCTTTGATTGGCTTAAACATAATAGAAAAACAAGGAAACTAGATGCATTATAAGTCAGAACCTCTTACGATTTACGGTTTACGATTTACGAAATTTCGGATTTCATTTACGCACACCCCTGATACGACAAACCTCTCCGAAGTCAACTTTTGAAGGAGCAGAACAGGTGTTTGAAATGCAGTGCACAAAAGCATAATGCTTTGACTGTTTAAAGCCGAACTGCCCAAAATGAGGCCAAAAAGCATTACATTTCCTTGCGCCTCAAGAGTGATACAGCCCAACAGGAAAGGCAATGGAATCCAGCACAAAGAGATAACCAGATAGGCCGATAAGAAGGCGGATTCAACCAATAGAGAGCAGGAAACGGTAATAGTCGTAGAGTACAAATAACGTTTTATTACCTGTACCAAGCAGCAGGTGTCCATGAGCAAACCAAGGCCATTCCATCACAACTCATGCTAATGACAGCCGTTGGTAACGTATGGAACAACCGAAAATCCGCGTACGAAAAAGTGCTCTTCTTCTTCGATTGCGGAGCCCAAAAAACAATTATCAAAGAAAATCTCGCTAACAGCCATGGCATGCCGAAATATAAGACAAAGGTCTGCACAATATCTCGTATCAAAGGTCACATAGAGAAATTTGAAAGCACCATCGTTCTCGCAAGAGATAACACGGCATTAGTGAAGAACTGCAGTTCAAATTTCAGATTAAGCCAATGGTTTTCCAAGCGTAAACCTATCAAAACCAGATATTCAGTTTCTGAAAGCTAACAACATCTGTCTAGCTATCTCTAAATTACGAGGAGAACATCATATACTAAATATTCTCATCGTATTGGACTACCTCTAGTCACGAACTAGTCACCAATCCACTTAACGGAGAAAAACTCCTTCCACCTACACATCGTCAAAACCGTTTTCGGATCAACCGTCTACGGCAAGGGGTCGCTTCCACAGACGAACCGCGAAAACCTTAGCTATGGAATGATAACTGTGTGCGACAGTACTTAAAAGATGTTTGAACTAGGACTTGTAGTTTCTAAGGACGAGTATCAACCAGACGGAAAAATTTACAAATACCTGGAACAGTACTCGGAGAAGATTTTGTTTGAATGCGGCCAAATAACAGCCCCACTCCCGCTAAAAGACAACACTGCGGAGCTCGTTTGGAATCGCTCCAAAGAAATTTAAAAAAACAGTGACTAACAACGTCACTCACTGGAACTATAAAATCATTGGAAGTATCAAGAGGAAACATGATAGAAACAAGCAGATTTACAGAAAAAGACGCCATGGGCGAATATTACATGCCACATTCAAGTGTTTGAAAGCCTTTAAAGAGCGTACCTTTGAGGACACTCTTTGATGCTTCATCAAAAAGAAGAGGAAAACTCTCTCTCTCAACGACGTAATGCACAAGGGAGAAGCATTTGTGGACAAAATTCACGACATATTGCTCTCATCCCGTGACAGCAAGAACAACCTCATCTGTGATATCGAAGCAGCATTCACTCAGATTGGCTGTTTGAATCACACAATAATCTGTGCAGATTCCTATGGCTAAAGGACACCAATCTGCCTCCACAAGGGAAAACCTAATACACTACCGGTTCAGAAAACTCTCAGTTGGAGTAACAACCTCCCTAAGCATCCTTAACATGGCTCTCCGTGCATTCCTCAACTGCTGCAGCAGTAGCAAGAGGTCTCAAACAACTTACACGTAACACCATTCTCCTACGTGCCCAAACAAAAACCAAAGCCTTAGAAAAATACCATCAATCAAAAAAACTATTTGCGAAGATTGGTATACATAAACGTGAGCGAATACACCTCAAAATCCAATCAAGTCAATGCCAACATACCAAAAATAGATAGACTAGACGGTGAGCACGTGAAATTTTAGGAGTCCAAAATCGCACCAGTACAGACTCATTCACGGTTACCACCAACTTCCACCAAACAAGATTACTAACAAACAGATCGAAAGTCAAGTCAACTCAATTTACGATTCGTTAGGCCTTGCCGCTCCACTGCTTGTCAACTTGAAATCCATGGTGACAAAGTACTTGACTCCGGAGCAGATTGGAAAACCCCCTTGAGAAACCAGTAAGGGATAGATGGAATGGTCTATGTTCTGGGGTTAACAACGTTACAATCAAATCACCGAGATTCTTCGTCTGCCTACAAGGAGGCATAATGCGCTTCTGGACATTCACGGATGCCAGGAACGTTGCCATTGCAGTGCGCGCCTACGGGCAAGCGTGCGCCTACGAGAAGAGAATGGCGACGGGCTCAATCACTGGTTTGATTAATGGGAAAACCCGAATAACGCCAAAAAAATGTCGCTAGACCATCCCACGGCTAAAACTTCTAGGACTGCTTAATCAATTCCCTCAAACACGAACGGCAAAACGCGATCGTTCCGATCGTTACCGATAGGGAAATCGCTCTACGGTGGCTAAAATCATCCAGAAAGCTACCAATTTTTGCACTTCATGCACGGAAACGTATCCACAAAATCGTAAACACGATAAAAGCTATTGGATTAAGCGTATCGTTCCTTTATGTCAAAACCATCTACAATCCAACAGATGCAGGTACGAGAGTTTAATGAGGACCATGACTGGGTCCCTGCTTCACGATTGCTACAGGGCAGCCGCGACACCTGGCCAATAAAATCGATTGAGTTGATAGTGCAGAACCCGCAGAAAATGATGAAGACGAACCAACAGCGGTGCTCATCAGCAACATCATAAAGGATAGCTGCGAGAAACCATCGGGTCTTATAGACTTGAAGCGATTTTCAACCTTCACTAAATCAATCAGTGTCGTTTCTCTCATCGGAAAAGCCTTGGAAAACTGGTTGATCTAAATAACAGAACTCGCCCGCTTAAGATTACTGTGGAGAAACTCTCCATGTTCAGCGCGAAGCACTATGTCACGCCCACGGACATAGAAATTGCTGAACAACTACTTTTTACTCAAAAACAAAGACATGAGAGTCTTTCATGTGTCCAAAATAGTTTTCCCGACAAACGTATCATTAAGGATAGCGAGAGAGTAATCAGACATGAATCCCGTCTACAAAATGCGGCTATCCCTACAGATACCAAGACACCAATTTATATTCCCGCGAAATCAGAATTGATACGTTTGATCGTGCAGAGATCGACCGACAAAAGGCGCACTGTGGAAAAGTGCATACGCCCACTAGCAATTTTGGATCCCTCGGCCATCCAATGCTCTCAAAAAATACATAAAGCATTGCTCAGTCTGCAGTAGATACCAGGAACTCCCGCTCGGGGCTTCTGACATGCTTCCTCTTCCGATAAATAGAGTCGTCGAATGTAAACCATTCCAAAATGTGGGATGCAACCTCATGGGAACATTTACATCAAAAGCTCAGGAGAAAATGTACGTAGCCCTGTACACCTGCCTCACGACTAGAGCGGTACATTTCGAAGTCGTTGTTAGAACATGTCGACCGCGTATTCCTAAACAGCTTCATACGCTTCATATCAGGAATAGGGGCAACAAAGCCGCAGTCGGTAGACAGCGGTACAAATTTCGAACATGTTAAACAAATTATAGCCACCTTGTTTAAAAACGACGGAAAAACAGGAAAACCCATAATGCTTCGGAAAAAATATATACTGCTTCGGAAAAAATAAAGTAGCTGTTCAACCCACCAGATGCGAGTCGGGGAACCACTAGTAGCCCCTCTCAAAAAAGCGCTAAACAAATCTATATGGCGGAAAAGGCTAAGCTTCACCGAAAAGTGTCCAGTAATAACTGGGAACGAAGCTACACTAAACAGAAGGTCATTTACAAAGCTGAACGTAGGCGAAATAACAAAACCCCCTAAGATCTATCTATTTTCTTTGAGGAAACCTCAAATTTTTGCTTCCTGATGGAGTAATTTCGGACGCAAACGAAGATCCAGCATATGATCCTGACTTCATACAATCTCACTAACAAGCGATTGAGTCGACCGCTTCTCCGAAAACTCGGCGAACCAATCCTGAGAGTGCTGAAAATTCGAACACCTAGTGCTTCTGAGAGAATTGCAAAATCAAAACTTAAAGTAACCTAGACATTCTAGCAGGTCTAGCCCGAAATAGGGGAGATTGTCGTAATCGAGCAAGACCTGATACCGAGCGGATCCTGGCCCTAGCAATATCCTAGACATAATTGTCAACATTTTGCTTTGTGGCGCTCGAGGTTCTTACGGGGGATCTTTATTTGCCAGGCCTAACGTTTCGACGCTCCCGTCTTTTAAAGAGGCTTCAACATGGTGCAAGTATTAGATAAGCGATTTATCTCACGAAACGCTATCTCCACTCAAGCGGTTTCGCTTCCTTAGAGAAACCACCCATGAAAACCTATTCAAAGAGGGATAAACTCACGATTGCTTTACCTATGGAGTGTTTTCGTAGCTCTCTGTTAGTACGGCAGAGCGATTGAGACTTACTGTGCGGTGCTAGATAGAATAAGAGAAAGAGAACGAGTTGCACATGCGCCCCTCCAGCTTTCTACAGCTCGGATTTTGGCACAAACGGCAGAAAGCCATTCGTAATTGACGGGCGTTACTGACGGTCAGGACTTATGCCAGGATTTATTGCAAAAATCCAGAACCCTTCCAATGCCTTCCTTGCAGATATTTCTGTTTCACCGCTAACACCTTTCACTTTATCTCAAAGTCGTTACCGTTATGATGATCTTTCCTAGAGGTGTTCCGACGTTACCGCGCTGTTTACTAGTCAGGTGTTCTCTAACCCAAATGACTTTCTAATAAGCACTGACTTTGGAAGAGGCTATTCCTGACCAGCTGGTGTTTAATACTGTCGTTTGAAATGTTGACTAAGACGACATCGTTTTACAACTGGGCTCGAACAACATTCCTTTTAATCGCAGCAGAAATGAAAGGTATACATAAGGGTATCCTTTTATCGCGTGGTCCATTTTGTCTGTGGTATGCACACCGCTGCATTGATACCGTAACGATACATAGCCATTTTCTATGGCTACCTTCGAAGCCATTCGCAGTGACCCTTGTCGCTCCTGTTCACCCGTAGTTGGGAGCCAGCCATTCTTTGGAGTTTTCTTGGTAAGCCTAATGTACGCAAACTGTTATTCAGTAATCAAAAACACTCGTCCATTTCAGAGTGTGTTGAAGTCACAATGGAGCAGACATCCAGATACCTGCAGTACATTATTGGTGCTCGCGCAGGTGCTGGTTCCCTCACTCTGCTCATAAAGCTGATGGAGAAAACGGGCGCTAACCGCTGTCCCATAGCCAGTACTCTGACTTGTGAATAGCATGCACCCGACCATTTAAAGATTTTGTAAGGTAAACATTCATTCGTCAAAGTGATGATGTGAGCTTTTCAAAGGTCCAAATGTGGTATTTCTATTAATACGTCTATCCAGCATTTCTGGCAATGCTTGGAAGACCTGATCGTTTTGGACATTTGTATAAAGCGATGTCACACCAAATGACTCCAGTACACAGTCACTAGTAATGTTAGAGGTGCGTAGTTTTTCTAGAAATGTTTGCGTATTCGCCAGGTGAGAAGGGACCATGAGCAAAGGCTGGCTCACAATTTTCCTAAGAAGCCATGATATTCTTTCGGCTGGTCCACCCACACAGCCAATGATAGACCGAATCTGCAACTATAAATGTTGACAACTATTCTCTACAGTGCCGATGTTTTATGACGAGAAAACCTAGAGACCTAGAGATAATAATCTCAGGGGACGGCCTGGTAATGTTAGCAAAGATATTATTGCCAAATCAAAAGGTCATCGTTCAACGGCTGAACAAGATCTACTCTCTCGAAATTCGAAGTGTGCACAAAGAACCTACGAAAGAGGAAGCCGCAACACCAGTCTCAACAGGTGCGGGAAAAACATCCTCGTAGCTATAAACAACGCGCTTGAATTCTTGGAATTTGGAAACAGGCGTGCACCGCTCACGACCATTACCCCAATCGCGAAAACCTTTGTTCCTCCCAGTCTTATTCATAATTACTTCGGCAATTGCAGCAAATACCTCAGCACTAACATCCGGCACAAATGGAGTAGTATTCTACCAATCAACGGTTGACTTGAGCTGTGCATTGAAAACGAAGCAATGAACAGCCTAACCAAATACCTATTACCGATTTCTCCAACAGAGCAGGGAGACAAAGCCTTGCCGAGAACCCGTAAAGAAAAGAGAGTTTAAGAACAAAACCGAACTTGAGACAGGCCGCCCATCAATACCTACTTTCTGCGCCCATCAGTACCTATTAGGTTGTCACATAAGTTCTGTCCGATTTGCGACGGCAACTTTGCGGTGTAGTATCTCAGCAGAAAATAAAGTTTATTAATCAAAGTAAGAACCGTTACAATCAATGCACTTCTGCCAACGATATACAAGAGCGCTAATTCCATTTTGGAAGAAATCTGAATTTCTAGAAGCAATGAAACACTCGAAGGCAATTTCGATATCTGCTACATTAGTAAAGTTTTATCCTCGAGGAAACCATTGAGATGCTTGAAAAGATGAAAGTCCGTTGGAGCTAGGTCTGGTGAATAAGCGGGATGCGGGAGAACTTCATATCTCAACTGGTTTAATTTTTGGTGGTCAGATGCGAGACATGTGGACGGGCGTTGTCGTGAAGAAGGATCGGAAAGTGTTTCGGCGGTTCTTCCTTATCCAGCCATTGCGCTGACCTTCTTCGATTGTCGTACACAATCCATTTTTCGTCACAGGTAATTATCCGGTCAAGAAATGGATCGTTTTCGTTCCTTATAGTAAGGGAAGAACAGATCTCCAGGCGACACCTCTGCTGCTCCTCAGTGAGTTCGAGGGGCACCCATTTATCCAGCTTTTTCACCTTTCCTTTCGCCTCTAGGTGCCTCGAAATGTTGTACGACTGACTTGAAGTTCTCTTTCTATCTCACGCACAGTTCCTCGTGAATCGGCTTCCACTCGTTCTTTCAAACGTCCGTCATCACATTTGGCTGGTCGTCCTAAGCGGTCCTTGTTTTCGAGGTCCACGTCTCCAACCCGGAACTTCTGGTACCATTTGCGCACGGTGCGTTCGTTAGCGGAGTCCTCTCCCCATGCCATCTTGATGTTTTGAGTTGCCTCGCTAACACTGCGGCGAAGCTTGAACTCATGAAGCATTATTACCCGCAAGTGCGTTTTTTCCATGGTTTCGTCCAGCACCTAACACGAAGCAATGCTCACGACTTTTTAAAAGCAACACACCAAGTTTTATAGAGCGAAACAAGCGCTACAAAATAGTGTACAACATATATACAATTCTTTCTCTATACATGAAAAAAACAATCACAAAGTAAGTAACGCCTATCGGGATCGGACAGAACAGACTTATGTGACAACCTAATACATTTGAAATCCCTGCTCGGCAGTCCTCATTGTGGCCGGCTGAAGCCATAAAAACAGCCACCGCAATGATACCACCTATTATCGTAGTCATCCTAGGCGCAATCTGGATGACGACAATATTAGCCAAAAAGTCTAAAGCAACGACTAACAATGAGAAAGACGGACAACCGACCGAGCAGGTAGCAAATGTTCAAAATTTCGATAAAACACTGCTAAATGGGCCAGTACTACTAGCACTGCGCGAGCTACTGTGCCTAACGACACCAACCAGCACCTCCCAACACGGCTACATGTGGCACTCAGCCGAGCTGATATGCAACAAGAACAATCAATGTCACCTAGAATACTTTAGAGAACTGCTATTCAACTTACTATGTAGTATGTGCAGTATCTGGCTAGATATAATACTTTTGAGAGGCGTTTAAGGCAAGAGATGGTCTGGAGTTGTCTGTCCTTATTTTCAAAGCTCCCCACTTTATGTACCTTAATCATAATTAAGCAAATTTTAGCTGCAATCTGGATTGCACATAACAGCGAATTGTTATGGGACGCTGATAACGGAGGAAATCTGCCGAGCCTTGTCGAAGTTACGAACCACAATAAGTCACTGAAGGTTTGTTAGAGTAACGGTGCGTTTGGTATGACAACGTCTAGAAGTTTTTGAACGATGCACCATAAATACCTGCACAAATGGAAACCCACTTTTTCTTATTTATGCCTCATTTGATCAAAATACCATTACATGCGTTAGAATATGAACTAGTGGAAGAACCCAGAGTGATTAAAATAATCTCAGATTCTACCTGATTATCTAGCTAGAATATTGTTGGTGTTCTTGGGGATATGGTAATCCGCTGGCGTTGTTTGCTAGATAGGGTTACGCATATCTAGGTGGTGTTGCATAACTTCTAAAGTGTATTCGTCGAAGCGTAGGCTCCGCCACCGTAGTAGGGAACTTTTCTAGTCATTGGAAGGTTCGCTTTCTCCTCCAGGAGGCAGCAGTTATGAGATCTGAAGCGGTTTAGTAATTGTTTGCTTGACGAATGCTCAATGCTTGTGGTCGGAAGAAAAATACCAGATGAACCTTTTCTAAGTCTTGGGGATCTGTTTCTAAGGGCCAGCACTCTTGAACTTGTATTAAATTGGAAAGACCTCTGGTTCGTCCTTATGAAGCGGTGTTTTCACGAAGCAATGTCCTCCCCCTAACGTTAGAGCACGCGGAGCGAAAAGACACGGCTTTGCTGCATGAGTATCACCTTAGTCATTCGGCTTGGCTTTCTAGAGCATTGGATTCCGAAGGGGAACAAGAAAAGAAAGAAAAGGCGGACGGAAATAGAAATATTCAAAACATTCCGGTGTCCTGGCTTTACAGGCTGAATTACTGTTCAGGTAGCCACCATCGCAATTCACGATAATCCAAAGCTTTGCATACCCCCTCGAGATTTGGCGAGACTAAGAAAAGTTTCCGGTGATAACACTTACATTCAAGAATGCAGTAAGTCTCATTCGTTTGTGGGAAATAAACCACTGCTTCAGCAATGGGAAAAAACTATCGCTGCCCTCGTGCGAAAGTCTAGACGAGAAATCGCAGTAGTTACCGCTAAAGTACAGGTCACAATCTGTCAGAAAGCAAGATGACCACGCCAAGAATAAAATGATACCATCCTTAATTTGTTCCACTGGCTGCGTCTCTTACGAGATCTTTCACGAGGGCACCTCTGTGATGCCCTCCTATGAGTAGCCGCGAGAGATTGGGTGTCGAATCCCTTTTCCACACCAGTAGCGCGGCACGATACTAGCCTTCATAGACAATGCCTAATCTCATCACGTAAATACGAGGAGTGAAGTTTGGCATCGCCCTTCTTCCCTGACCTCAGTTTCGGTGAATATCACGCAAATAGTAGTAGTATTGAGGTCTACACAAGAGACAAGAAATTGCCCAGAAGTCAAGTGCGTCATTGATGAGTGAAATTCATTCTCCTTTTCTTTCTCGAGGGGCGGTATAGCTGCCTCATCCAACTGATGAAGAGACGTCGTGGGAAAGGTTGATCATCGATATTGATTACCGATGTTGTCTTTTGTTTGGTGCTATTATGTCTCGAATGAATGAGAATAATTTCCTAAAACTTTCCACGCGCCCTACTGAACATTTCTAAACGGTGCACGAAGTTCATTTCATTCAGTAAAGGAGCATAAGGTATCATGCATTTTTCGCTTCCATGAAGTGTATTTCTGGAGCCGGTACTAATGCCTTCGCAACAAGGAAGGAGGAGCAAAGTAAAATTATAAAGGACGGCGTTATTCAATCCCTTTTGGGATGCGCCGCGCATTCTACTTCTACGGGATCTCGTGAAGGCGATTTGAATGCGTATTTGGCCATACAATGACTTGCGGTGGCCAGCCGATGAGCAAGTCAGCGCTCTATCCTTCCTAGACAAGTCTGGTTACAATTCACCGACCCCGGAGGGATGGAAGGCTTGGTTGGCCTGGGCGGAAAATCCGAACCAGCAACACGGCATCGGGTGCACGCGACAGTCGGCGCCTCCTCCGAATGCGCTACACGCGCCCATTCTTGCGCAGGGGCCATGCTAA
This sequence comes from Heligmosomoides polygyrus bakeri, assembly GCA_947359475.1. Taxonomy (NCBI): domain Eukaryota; kingdom Metazoa; phylum Nematoda; class Chromadorea; order Rhabditida; family Heligmosomidae; genus Heligmosomoides; species Heligmosomoides polygyrus. The sequence continues at coordinate 69,099,390 of OX375868.1, read as the reverse complement.
TCTCCGCTGTATTGTCTCTGTATAACAAAGTTGACCAACTTAGCTATGAAGACGATTAGTTGGGAGAATGAATTTCGAGGCAGCATATGTTTTAACTTGGATGTTGCTTCTTTCTATAATGTTTTTATATTCTACAGTTCATAATTAGAAAAAGACACTTGTCTTTATCGTATATGCCTCTCAGTGCTTCTTTTAGATTGCGATATGTACACTCTTCAAAAGATGTCGTCGAGAGCGCACACATTGAAAAATGCGTCTGACGCAGCTGACTGCATTATTTTTAATGGAAACTTGATGATCAACCAATCGACGCCCCATGACTTGCAGGTCCTCTATTTGTTATGTAGTTCGAGGTATTTACACATGATGGCATATATATATTTATATATTTATATTTATATATTTATTTATACATATGTTTGTTTATGAACTTATGTATAAACTTATATATATGTTGTTGTTTATGAACTTATATATATACATATATATAAATTCATAAACAACAACAACACTTGTGTATAAACTTATATATACCTATATAAATTGGACACTTCACGTCAATTTGAACAATTTTCGGACCAAATTTGATCTTTCTGAAATTAAAGTGAACGTCTTCCAAATCAAAACAGACTTCTTACAAGTTAAAATAAAAATTCTCAAAAGAATATTTTGGAATATTTTTTGTTCAAGGAGAATCTAGCGTGACTTTTTTGAAATTTTTTAGTCTTGCTGGGTAAAAATTCCATGAAATTTTTTTTGGAAAAATAAAAATAAAGTTAAAAGTTGCTTTAAAGCGTTACAGGGCAGCAACCATTCAATCAGAAAACAAGAACAAGAAGAGATTTCGCTATGCAGTCGATTATTCGCCTCGAGTTTTATTTGATTGGTAGTGTAGCTGAGTAAGTGTTGCTTATATGAAGCGTCAAAGTGGGGATATGCGTGCTTTTTAGTGTTTTTATTGTATCGTTTACAGCAATGAAGCTTCATGCAAGCAAAAATTTTGCTGTGAGTACATTGAAAATCGCGAGCGCATGGACAAGGGCACGGCGCTATCTCTTTCTTCACCATTAGAAATTGACTGCCTTCCTGCTTTTGAAATCAATCTTTAGGCTATTGTTTTTTCTCAAAAAAGATAACTTTAAAATTTCAAGCAATATATTCACTTATTGGGCAAGTAAATAAACACCACAAAGAGGCAGTGATGTTCCTACCTTTGTGCCAGTGAGTGGCCATCATCTTAATGTGTTCAGAAATGTGCTTTGCTCAGATTAGGGAATAGCCATGGGGCACAGTTTAGCACAAGTATTTGCTATATGTTCCATGAGCAGAATAGATTAACCAGCGCTGGCAGCTTCCCATTAATGCACCGAAGATACACATGATGCATGTCATCATCATGACGTCCACGCAGTCCGATATCAAAGAAACGCCTCGTATGAATGAGCCCTCACCACACACTAAAGTGACAAGAGAAGATAAGCGAAAGTGGTGATGCTATCCTAGTTAACATTCCATTGATAACATCAAAAAGGAAATTGTGCGGCTGAATAGACTACGACGGGCTGTGCACATCAGATAGTTGTGTTATCTTCCCTCTACCTCTACCACTATATAATTGAGTTAGCGGTCGATGACGCTTGAGTGATCTAGCCTAGGTGAGATACGCCGCATCATCTACAGCGGGGGAGGACGAGTGATCTAACCTAAGTGAGGTACGACGCACCATCCACAGCGAGGGCGGTCGAGTCATCTAGCCTAGGTGAGATACGCCGCATCATCCACAGCGGGGGCGGACGATGATCTAACCTGACTGAGATACGTCTGATCATCTACAGCGCGGGCAAAATTTTCTGTTGAACGTGGGATGTTGCTGCAGCAGAGGAAGCGCAGCCCTTTACTGCTTAACACAACAGCATTTACGCGCGTTTCTGAGCGTCCGGATTCAGAACCCGTGCCGCTGACTTCGTACCGCATGAGAAGACCACGTGAGGAACCGACAGCAACAAGGAGGGAGCGTCCTGGACGAGGCATCGGGAAGGCGGGGAACTCGATAGGGAAAACAATGAAGCAAGCCAGGAAGTGGCACCAAGAAGGATTTAGGCAATAAGGAGGGCCAGTAGGGAGTTACCAATTAGGGGGGTGGGGTGCAGTAAGGATATATAGTAAGGAGTCTTTCGCCACGTTCCATCCATCAGCGCACACGTAAGCGCTGACGATGCACTACTGTACCTCACGTTCTAGGGCCCGTAGCTATTTTGGTTCAAGGGTTCAGCAAAAACATGACTTGTTCTTCTACTATATGAAGGGTGGAGATTCTCGCAGTACTATCCGCTTCCCCCGTTCAAGCATATGCTTGAGACCCTTCGCTGGCAAGGTCTGAAAGAAAATGGAAAGAAGAGAAGGCAGTTATGGATAGGATCATCATATGGTTTCTGAAAAGGCCAAGATTTCAATTTTTTGACTATAGCATGCAACATTAGGGCCCGTGGCGCATTATATATTAGGTTGGCAACTAATTTCGGGGACTCTCAAGAATCTTCAGCAAAAGTCTTTAACAAATAACTAATGACAATCTTTAATCAAAATAAGATCCCTTGGAACGCAGAAGTGCTTTCCATCTATCAGGTAGCTGGTCTATCCCACGGCCATAGAATTATTGTGCTTTTAAGGTCAAGAATCTTTGGAGGTGCATTTTGACCCGGTCCACATTATTAATTCGTCTTCCAACCAAGAAGTACTGCACCGAACTAAAAATGTGGCAGTCACTCGGCGCAAGGTCTGGGCTGTAACGTGGATGAGCTTGACGCTCCCAGTCAGGGTCTTCTATTTTTGAGGCGTCCGGTTCGCTACGTTCCCTCCGTTTGGTGGTGTCAAGAAGGTATTAACTTCTGGGAGCTCGTCAAGAACGGTTCCAGCATTGATGCTGTAATCTACTCTTCTCAACCTGGCAGCGCGCAGGCTGAACTTCACGGAAATCGGTTCAGACAGATTTTCAGGAGTGGAATTATTTATCAGCAAGATAACGCCAGATTACACGTTACGAATCTTCAAAAAATCGAAGACCTTGGCTGGGAGCGTCTAACTCACCCACCTTACAGCACAGGCCGTGCGCCAAATGACTAGCACCTTTACAGCACGCTGCAGCACTTCTTGGTTGGAGGACGACTTATTAATGTGGACCATGTCAAAATGCACCTCCAAGGATTCTTGGCTTCAAAAGCACAAAAATTCTACAGCTGTGAGATGGGCCAGGTAGCTGATAAATGGGAAGCAATCCCGCATTCCAACAGATCTTACTTTGGTTGAAAACTGTTACTTGTTATTTGTTTACGAACACTTTTGTTGAAGGCGCTTGAGAGTCGACGAAACTAGTTGCCAACCAAATATATATATATATATATCTTTTACTCCCTTAAATTTACTGAATTGGAATACTAATTGTCTGTTTACATAAGGCCGGCAGCAGTCTTGCGGGTGCCGCGGACCAGGGTCAAGCTTGAGGTGCGAGAATCGCAGGGGGGGTCGTATTGTGGCCTCGTCTGGAGGGGGGGTCATACTCTTCCGGTTTTGGCAGAGGATTCCCTCTTATTTTTCAGGTTTTAGGCGATGTTTTTAATTCTTAATAAGTTGTTTTTCAGGAAAGTCTACGAAGGCGTGGAGTCTCTTTTTCGTTCCCTGGAGTGGTGAAAATTAATATTAAAACAGTTTTAAATGGTGATTGCATTACTTGTTAAAAATAAAGGTTTTCTACCGGCAGATTTGGAGTCAATGAGAGGTTTCCACTTTTTTCAGATTTTTCCCGGAAGTCATGTCCACGACAGTTTTTGCCTGAACGAGAGACATCTACGTTCTAAATTGCACTCTATAAAACTTGAAGTGTCAATTACTAAGAAAAATTAAGTGCTTTCATTACAATATTTTTGGAAGCGTTCTTCAAATACAGCATCAGAAAGTGAAGTTGTACCCCATGAAATTTTAAGCAACACCTTGACAGACGGTAATAAAACCTGTTTTTCTGAAACGTGTAAACAGACGTTCCAATTTGTATCATTTGCCGAAAAAATTCGACACCGTTAATCAAATGGAAACCGCTATTTTTACAACCTGCTTTTTAAAGCGTAGAATTCACACTTCTTATAGTTTTAAAAACTCTATGAATATTTCAGAGACGTCGAACAAACTCCGAATTATGGCAGGTTACGTGGAGCCATTGCGTTCTCCGATATCATCGATCGCTACTGTAGATGGTCTTCTCGCAGAGAAAATTTCTATCTTCTGAAGAAAAGAACATGCGAGAGTGAAATTGTGCCTCATGAATTTTTAAGTCATGAGTATATGAGCATTATACAGTAAAAAGCTAAGTTTCTTCGCTATATGATTAGGGCGAACCGTATTCAAAATTTTGTTTTTCATGAAAAATTAATTATTTTCTTTCTAAAACAGACTACCTATTCAATTAAAATTTGCCGCAGAAAATTTCTAGCCTTGACCAAAGCACAGTAAAAAAATCATGGTTTTTTGAATCGAACAAGTTGGATCGACCTCTGGTAAATTCCGCATCGACGTCACTGGAATGACAAAATTTGACGTTCACAAAAATTATGATAACTCGGTAAGTTTTTCAAAATTTGGAAAAGCCAAAAACATTTTGAAAAACAGAAGAAAAGAGCTTTCTTATCGTATAAAAAACAACCATCAAAAAAAAAGGTCTTCATACGGTGGGGGTGCGATTTTTGGTCGATTTTTGCAGAAACACCTGCCAAAAAGCGCACCCCACCGCCGCGCATGAAGCTCCCTTTTTTCAAAACAGATTCATACCTGCTAGGAAAGCGCATTTTTGCTAATTTTCAAAAAGTTTTTGGCTTTTTTTAATTTCAAAAAACTGATCGAGTTGTGATGGTTTTTGTGAAATCGTTCCAACGACGTCGGTGCAAGATCGCCCATAGAAACTGGGAACGACTTTACATAAAGATCGTAACTCGGTTAGTTTTTTGAAATTGAAAAAAGCCAAAAACTTCTTGAAAACTAGAGAAAATGCATAATGCTTTCTTAGCATATATGAATCAGTTTTGAAAAAAAGGGATCTTCATGCGCGGCGGGGTGGGTGCGATTTTGGCAAGTATTTCTGCAAAAATCGACCAAAAATCGCACCCCCACCGTATGAAGACCTCTTTTTTGATGGCTGTTTTTTATACGATAAGAAAGCTCTTTTCTTCTGTTTTTCAAAGAAATTTGGCTTTTCCAAATTTTTAAAAACTTACCGAGTTATCATAATTTTTGTGAACGTCAAACTTTGTCATTCCAGTGACGTCGATGCGGAATTGACCAAGGTCGATCCAACTTGCTCGATTCAGAAAACCATGGTTTTTTTTTACTGTGCTTTGGTCAAGGCTGGAAATTTTCTGCTGCAACATTTAACTGAATAAGCAGTCTGCTTTAGAAAGAAAATAATTAATTTTTCATGAAAAACGAAAATTTTGAATACGGTTCGCCCTAATCATATCGAAGATCGCTGAGAAGAAGGTTGGTTTTCTTTTATTGTACAACCAGACGTTCAACGGCCTGCCGGCCGCCAAACGTCTGGTTGGGGCTTCGCCCCAAACCCGGAGAATAGAACACTCCGAACGTCTTCTTCTCTTTACACCTTCTCTCATTCATTACAGTAAAAAACAGGTTTTGCTATATAGAATGGTATAGCGGAATAGGGCAAAACAGGTCCATCACCTTCACTGGACCACCCTTAACTGATCCCTTATCACTGGTTCCCCTTTATTGTCAGCCCTTTTCCGGTTCACCCTTCACTGCCCCCCCCCCTTCGTCGGTCCCTACTACTGCTCCCACCTTCACTGGACCTCCCCTTACTGGTCCCCTCTTTGCTGGTCATCCTATCCTTCACCGATCTCCATCACTGGTCCCACCCTCACTCGTCCCCCTTTTATTCATCAACCCTTTTCCGGTCCCCTTTCACTGGACCCCTTCCCCCCCCCCCATTCACCGGTCATCATTACTGGTACCTTCCTCACCGGTTCCCCTTCACCTGGTTCCCTCCACTCCTTCACCGGTCCACCCTTCACTGGACCAATCCCCCTCCCCCTCCCCCCCCCCCCCTTCACCGGTCCCATTACTGGTCCCTTCCTCACCGGTCCCATCTTCACTGGACCCCTCCCCCCTCATTCATCGGTCCCCCTTCACTGGATCCCCCTCACCGGTCCCCATATTGCTGGTCCCACCTTTACTGGTCCCTCCTTTATTGGTCAACCCTTTACCGGTCCCCTTTACTGGAACCCCATCCTTCGCCGGTCCCCCATTACTGGTCCTACCTTCACTGGTAACACGTCCTCTAAATCCGGAAACCTCGCGCGACATCGGTGACACCTCTTCTGAACCCGGACACCTGTTGAACAACGTCGGTGACATGTGTTCTCAACCTGAACGTGCTTTGCGTGACATCGTTAACACGTTGTGAGAATCCGGAATCCTGGCGCGACATCGGTGACACGTCGTCTGAATCTGGAAGGCCTTTCGCGACATGGGTGACACCTCTTCTGAATCCAGGCACCTGATGAACGACGTTGGTGACATGTGTTCTCAACCTGAACGTGCATTGCGCGACATCGGTTACATGTCGTCTGAGTCTGGAAGGCCTTTCGCGACATTAGTGACACCTCTTCTGAATCCAGGCACCTGATGAACGACGTCGGTGATATGTCTTCTCAAGTCGGGCCTGCTTTGCGCGACATCAGTCACACGTCGTCTGAATCCAAACACCCCTTGCGGGAGATCGGTGACACCTCTTCTCAACCTTAACGTTCTTTGCGCGACATTGGTGACATGTCATCTGCACATGGACGCCTGTCGACAACTACAACAGTTGACAACTGGTTACAACTACAACCCCTTCTCCCCCCCCCTCCCTATACTTCCTCCCAACACACTCCTTCAGCACTTCTGTGCAAACAAACACACCCACAAACACACGCACTCACCCACAGACAAACGACCGTTCTCGCTTATATATATATATATATATATATATATATATATATATATACATATATATATATAGCACAATAATCACGGCTTTGAATTTTATATGGTAAAATTTCAGTCTCTGATGTACTTTCCTTCAGAAGGTAGAAAAATTTTCCGCGAGAAGTCCATCCTTGAGCTGCGACTCCGTCAGTGATTCAAAGAGCCCTTCAAAAATTCTTGTAAGGAAAGCACTTAAGTCACTATTAGTAAGTAATACTCTCTACAGTGTCGAAGCCACACCTGGAAAGAAGAGCTTGTTAATGGGTACAAAAATCGCATTAAAAAATTGAAAAAATGATAACAGATAAGAAATAAACCAGAGATGGAGACAGGGAGAGGGGTCGTATAAACTCGCTTCGGAAGGGGGGTCGTAAATTTTCCTCAAGAATCGCACCTCACGCTTGACCCTGTCGCGGACCCGCCATGACAGCGGCGGGTGGTGCGACGCCGCGAGGGTTCCCGTACACTATGCTGCGGACTTTTGGCGGCTGAAGCACTGAAAAGTTTGTCGCGATTTTTATCTGTTTGATAGTGTTAATCCTGCTCACATGTCATCCTTTGTGTCATCCTTTTTTTAAAACAAAAAATGTCGCTTTTCCGCTCTTTCAAATTAGTTTTAAACCATTATTTTTCCTCAAAAATAAGAAATTTATAAAACCTCAAATGCAGGCAGTCAGGGGAAGGATAAATGCAGCATGGCTTAAATGGAGGGAGTCCACAGGAATCCTCTGCGACCGTAAGTGCTCCAGGACACTCAAAGGCAAGCTATAAAGAACAGTAGTGAGGCCTGCTTTCCTTTACGGCAGTGAGTGCTGGGCCCTATGTAAAGCGCAGGAGCGGCAACTGCACGCGTCGGAGATGAGGATGCTGAGGTTGGCATGTGGATGGACCTGTCGGGACAGGGTGCGAAGCGAGGATGTTAGGGCAGTGATGAAGACAGCCCCGATTCAGCTGAAGATGAGGGAGCAGCGCCTGAGGTGGTACGGGCACATCCTTAGAAGACCAGAGGATCACCCCATCAGGTTGGCCCTAAATTTCGAAGCACCCGGAAGGCGTCCGAGAGGAGCCCCAAGGAAAAGGTGGAGGGACGTCATCAAGAGAGATCTCGCCGAACTCGGCGCCACCCCAGACGACGCCCTTGATAGGATGAGGTGGCGACGGAACAGCGGACCCTGCGATTGCGCGGGACTAAGCGCTCAGGAGAAGAAGGAGATAAAACCTCAAACATGGTGTTCACTTATTGGTCACCTGAAATAAAACTTTAAAGAAAATTATATTAAAATTGTCCTCGAAGAAAAAATTATACTAATTTTCTTTCTTGGATTGTTTCTTTTAGTTTAATGTAAAAAGAGTCCACTTCGATTCGGAAGAATTTGTTTTGATTTCAAATGTCTTGAGCTAACTTAGAGAAGAACGTAAACACGTCAGCCATAGTACTTGCATAATTCGAGTAAATTTGAAGTAAAGCGCGAATTCTGATTCAGCTGAAAGCGCACTGTTCTCGAAAAAAGTGTCCCTTCACTACTTTGCTCCTCGCTGTTGTTGAAGGATTGAAAATGTTGATACTTAGCAATTTTACTCGAATATTTGAGCTTTTAAACACTTCTTTCATTGACCTGCGTCATAGCTGCGCAAAAGCATTCAATGCTAACCTTAACTGATCTGTTCATCAATAGCGAGTACTTCTTAAAAAGGTTCTTCAGTACCGGTCGAGGATAGAGCTTTGAGCTAGTCACTTCATCAACCATTCTATTGGTTTTCGTGGAGGCAGTCTGAAAGCATATTTGGACGTAAGAAGGACCTGCGGCTGTCATAGCTAATGGCAAGCCAGATTTTGACCTTCCCTGAAAACGTTGGTGCCAATTCAGTGGCGCTGAAAGGATGAAGGACTTGTTTTGCCTGTGCGAGGTCCATCCAATCCCTCGAGCTTCCAATCGACCGCGCCCTCCGAAGGCTTTCACCCGCAGCTCCTGGCACTGCGAGTGTGAGCCGCCGTGAACTAGTATGGCAGCCCTCAGGTACCTCTGCGGGCGGCGGCTCCGCGACAACTCGTCCACGCTGCAGCTTCTGCCTCAGTGGCAGCGTGGGTGCCACTGCGGCGGGAGCGACATGGAGGAGTTCTCTACAGCGAGACTGGGTAGAGGCCCTTAGGCACGTCTTAAACCGCATGCACACTCACAAGCGGCGGCAGCGGCAGCCGTGATTAAGCATAGGAGCATCGATTTGGCGAGAATGTGCACGCGTGTACATGCGACTTTACTGCACAGCGAAATACGGTTATTCGTTCGAACAAATTCGACTATTCGATCATTCGACAATTTTCGACATCGAATAAATTCTATGGCTCAATCGTTCGGAAATTTGTGACTCGAATAAATTTGCTCGATCATTCGATCGGAAGTTTTTGACATCGAATTTTTTCGTTAATTCATTCGTTTGATAAAATTTCGAAAAAGCACAACTATAGCAACCTAGTGACATCACTGTGGAGGCATAGAGTTGAAGTTCACAACGGTAATGACTTTGATATATAGCGTAAGATTCTGGCGTTGAAGGCCAAGACTTCTTTTCGCAAAGCTCTCCAAGCGTTTTGGATTCCGTTAGAAATCTAGAATAAACACGGGAAATGAGTGCCTGTTTATCACTCGTGATCTGTTTAAGCCCTACACACACTTTTGCGGCAGCCGCGAACGGGGCAGGGGCCGAAACTGCCTCGTAGGAGGCAAAACTGTCGCTTAGGCGGCACTCATCCTCAGCTTTGCAGCCCAGTCCGTCGCCAACGCGGTTTCATTGTCATTATCATTATCAGGTTCCATCCTAGATCCCGCTAGAGCCCAGACATAAATTGTCGGCAGCAAAGCGGCTGCAGCGGCAATAATACCTTGAAGTATCACTGCCGCTGTGCCTCGTTTGCGGCAGCTACTGGCAGCAGCATATAAGCGGCAGTCCGGGCTGGGGAGCTTTGCCTCGCGCGGCGAATCTGCGTCTCTGCCCTATGCTTAAAGGTAGGGCTGCCGCGTTGCCGCAAAAGTGTGCTGAGGGCTTAAGGCTTTACGTATGCACCGCTCTGCCAAATGAACGACCAGGATTGAGATGGGACCTTAGTGAGCCTCATTCGCCACTGGTCTGCCAACAACGAGTTCTAACGAATGCTACACTCAGTGGTGGAAGGTCGCGTGAGCTCATCTTCTGTACTTGTGAGCTTCTGGCCGTTCTTGATTTTAGATGAAGAATGGGCTTGCGGGAAGCGCTTTGTTTGGTAGCATTCAAATGAAGAACTTCGGGCCATCTTTAGGCCTCTGAAACGTGATCGAAACATCAGGCCTTAAATTAATTTTATCACCCACCACCCTCGCTAGCACAGCAGCAGGAACATCACAGTTGATAATGATGCCGAGCTTTAAAAATGAGAGAACATGGAGACTACAAACCAATTCGTATTAAATTACCCTTCCCAATTTGGAAGACGTTCAGTTTGGTTTGAAAGCGTTTAAGTTTGTTAAGATGAATGCGCAGTTTGATCTGGAAAGTCTCCAATTTAATTAAAAGCGATCGATTTGGATGGAAAGGTGTCCAATTTGACATGAAGATGACATATTTGTGCTGCAATGGATGCCCCAGATATTCCGTTTAGAACTGACTATGAGCTTGGCGCCAATGGCTTCTGACCCTGAAACTCATTATGTAAAGCAGCCCTTTATGGCATGTTGGACAGTGTGAAGTTGGAAGGTCTACTTATATATCAGCAGTATAGCGACCGGACGGTCGCCCTAGAAAATAATGAGGCGGTAAAGCGCTTGAAGGGTTGTTACCATTCTATAGGGCACTGCGCTGTTCATGTTGTTTATACCATTTTCAGTTGAAATTCAACGTTTTTCAAATCAAATACGTTTTTCAAACCAGATTCGTCATTTTTCTAATCGATTTCAACGTTTATCAAATCAAATTCAACGTTTTTCAAATCAATTTCAACTACCTTTGAGTCTAATTTCACGTCTTCTTTGCAAGTCGTACGTTTCAATGATTACTTCTTCTCGAAAAATTCCGGCATATCAAAAAAGGATATTCAACAAAAATTTGAGCTATTTCGCCTTTTCTATACTAGAATTGTTAGAAAATTAGAACTAAGGAGGAAAATTAGAACTGAAAGCTATCCAACAGAAAAAGAAGGAATTGTAGGCTCACCAACAGAAAAACTCTATCCAACGAAAGCCATTTGGTTCTCTCTTCTATTAGAACTGTTAAAAAATTAGAACAATTTTTAAAGGAAGAAAATTAGAACATTTCGCCTTGTCTTCTACTTCGCCTTCTCAACCATTTCGCCTTTTCATTGAGTTAATAATGCTTCGTGCAGCGCTCTCATTGACATCAGCAATCTGAGCAGCTTCGTGTGTGGTCCTTCCGTTGACGAACACCAGCTTGACCAAGATCTCCTTCTGACTCCGAGACACTTGACTGTATCGGCTGCGTCGCTGGCTTTGTTGAACGTCTTGTTGACCGTTGCTTATGTTGCCTGCAAACTTGGCAAATGCCCCAAAAAAACAAGGCAAAAAGAAAAATGGAGGAAGCCGTTTATATGACACGGGAAAGATTCCAAAAGAACTTTGAATTTGATCTGAAAAACGCTGAATTTGATTTGAATAACGTTGAATTTTAATTGAAAATGGTATACAAAAACTAACCAAAGCTCGCTCATTCACAGGAGGCAATCAAACATATTCGAGTCATAAAGGGATCGATATCGATGAAGAATTCAACGTGGAAATCTCTTAATTTGACCGCTCTCGAGAGCGTTATAAACAATGACGGTGGGCTTCCAAGACATGATAAAACATTGGATATGGGGGAAAGAAGAAATCCATCCATTTTTAGAAAATGCCGCAATTCATATCGAAGGTAACGAGAAACTCGAAGAGATTCACATGCACTTCTTGAAAAAAGTCACGAGCAGCGGAATGCACGTAAACATCAGAAACAATAGAAAGTTGCAAGTGACATTTGCCATGAAGGTGCGCAAAAAGAAGCCGTTGTAGAAGTGTGCTGAAGGAAGCTATATTGACCAACTGGAAAGCCCATGATTTGTTTCTATCTCATCCACGTGTTAAGGAAATCCTACTTCTTTCGCATTTGGCGGACAGGACGAGTCACGAATCGGCCAGCTTCATATTGGAAACCTCTCGTGAGTTTATCTGCACATCGCACCAGTTATATACTGCACTGCGCCTTTTCTATGGCGGTCGAATACTACAGTACCGCGCATGCCTTTGGTCGATTGCCGAAATCCGCTTTGGAGCGTTCCAAGCACCTTTTTCAATTAACTTTTAAAAAATCAAGTACTTGTGAAAATCTACCACTATATAATTGAGTTAACTCCCTGCCCTGCAGATGATGAGGCGTATCTCACTCAGGTTGGAAACCTGGCTGAGATACGCCTCGCGCAACCACACGCAGTCTCATGGAACCCCTTGCGACGCCTCCGCGTACCTCGCGCGGGCAACGTCAGCCGTTCAACAGAGGATGTTGTTACGGCAGAGGATGTGTAGCCTCCTGCTTGACACAACGGCGTCTGCGCGCGTTTCTGAGTCCCTGAATCCAGAAGACGGGTTCACTTCGTCGCACCACAACCTTCTGGAGCCAGAAGATCGAAAAGAAAGGAGGCATAGGTCACATCGTCGTCGTACGACGACCGGCCGCATGCAGAACTCAGCATTATCCCATGTTGAACGGAAAAGTTTACCCGCGCCAGGTACGCCTCTGCGTACCTCGCGCGGGCAAGGTTTGCCGTTCAACATGGGATATTGTTGCAGCAGAGGATGCGCATCCTCCTCCTGCTTGACACAACGGCGTCTGCGCGCGTTTCTGAGTCCCTGAATCTAGAAGGCGGGTCCCCTTCGTCGCACCACAACCGTCTGGATCGAAAAGAAGATCGAAAAGAAAGGAAGCAGAGGTCACATCGTCGTCGGGAAGCATCGGGATGGGAAGGGTCGATAGGGGGAGGAGTGAAACAGGCCAAGAGGTTTAGGCATTAAGGAGAGACCAGTAAGGAGTTACCAATCAGGGGGAGGGGTAGCAGTAAAGACGATCAGCAAGAGCAGATTACCAGGTAAGAGAGGCCGGATTTAGAAGATGTGACACCGATGTTGTGCAATCGGCGTTCGCTCAACGTCGTCGTGTCGTGAGCGTGGGATGGCTACTTAATTGGGTTAGAGTAGTAAGGAGGATCTCGAGGGGGAGGGGGGGGGGGGGGGGGGGGGGAATCTACCTGGAAGTAGAGACTTGGAAGCGGTAACCAGGACGGAGAACCAACAAGAAGGGAGCCGTAAGGAAATTCATTCGGAGAACAAGGGATCTGCCAAAAGCATAGCCTCTCCATGCTCGACACAGCAGCGACTGCGCGCGCTTCTGAGCTTCTAGAATCGGAAGACGGGTGCCCTACGTCGCGCAACAAGCGTCCTAATTCTGAATACGTGTCACCGACGTCTGCCGTGAACATGGGAGGATCACTAAGGAGTGGTGAAGAAGGGCGGTAAAGGGGACTTCTACGGTGGACCAGAAGAGTGACCAGGAAGGAAAGGAACAACCTGGAGGAAGGGCCAGGACGTGGAAACCAGCAAGAAGGTACCAGTAAGGGGTCAGTAGTGGAAACAAAGATGTAATCCAGGAGCTGTGACCAGGAAGGTGGGGGAATAAAATGAGGGGAGGAAAGACCAGTAAATGCAGATCAGCAATTAGATCTAGTATAAAGAAACGAGAGAGGGGGAACCTGGCTTCGGAAGACCTGTCAACGATAACTGGAAACGCTAGCTGTTGAGCATGAGAACGGTTGTGGATGAGCAGCTTGAGGGACAGAAGTAGTGCACAGCACAAACCAATAACGTTACTGGACGGTCCGGAGAGAATGTCTATGATGAAGGTATCGAAGTGGTGAACGGCTTGATGCCGATAAAGCACGCACAAGGTTCTAGATGCTAGCGAATTTTATGTTTTACAAAACTACTTTCCATAGGTCAGGGGAGGTGCAAAGTCGCGCGAAGCGCGCAAGTGCGAGACACGCCGCTAGGCGTGTCGGAGCACTTGTAAACACATATTTGAGCTTAACATCTCGAGCTCTATCTTATGACATGTAAATCTCAGTAGAGTTGAACAATGCGTATAGGCCCGACAGAATCAATCGAGTGGGCGCGGCAGCCTGTAGGTGTGAGCGTTTGGGAAATTTTATCGGAAATTCCTAGCCGTCCTAATCAGGAACTGCTCCGAAGCTGTCCAGTTTGCATTTGGAGTGCGCTGTGAAAGAAATAGAAAGAAACAGAATCGAACCTATCAATCGAGTGGATGCGACCGCTCGCATATTGCACGCGCGGGCGTGTTCGGAGCTCGACAACTCCCCAAGTGCGAATCTTTTCGGTTGCAGCTCGATTTTTTTGTGGGAAGCACAAGGTTCTTGAAGCACACTAAAGCACAGCGGTGTGGCTTATGATTGCACAAAGTTACAGCGGTGCGAATATGCAGGTTAGCCTTGTGTGACACGATTTTTTTTCCGATTTCAGTCGACCACTGTGGGCAGCTAACGGCCTATGAATGCGTGGGCAGACCAGTTAAGGTAATTCACCATGAAATGAACACAACTCCCTAGCTGCCTAAACTGCTTTAGCCCCATCTGCCATTTTAGAGCGGCGGAGGGCAGCGTGAAGCTTCTTTCGCCTTTACTCGCCCGCATTTGAGTTTTCAACGCTCCCAATGGTACCACTCTGTTCAGCTCGAAAAGCTCTATCGAATGCTACCAATCTGGAAATATCGAATTTCTGACAATTCCCCATCGAGGACGTGGACGCTCTAGGCAGAGCCCGCGAGGATGATGGCATCATCAAAACCCGATATTTTCGAAAATGGCCAACAAATGCCTTCTTCCAGAGTCATTGGGGTTATTTTCTGCCCTGATTACGAATGCTATGTCCGTTTTTCCAAATTCCGCTAATTTCGGTCTTGACGTCCTGTCGGGCCGCAATGGGACCGTCCTGTAGGACGCTCGTTTCTGTGCTTCGGCGGCGGAGGTCACGGCAGTCCTTGCTGCGCCGGGCCGCGGGCAGTGGCGAGCCTCGACAGCGGCTCGGACGGCGGCGGAGGCGACGATGGTGACGGCGGAGGTTGAGGCAGGAGCTGGATCTGAAGACCCGCTGGTGCGAGAGGCGTACAACGGAATCAACTATATAAGCAGCTGCCCTGAGGCGGCTGCTTATATAGTTGATTCCGTTGTACGGAAGTCGTGACAGCATGGCTGTCCTTCGTCCAGCGTTCTGCTAATCCTATTCAGAATGACTCGAGTGAACAGCTTGTAGAGCACATATTCCTTCTTGTACAGCGAGGCGGACCTTGTCGTCTTCACCTGAGTTGGTACCTTGCAAATCGACAAGTATTCTGTGAGGGAGTTGAAGTCTGGCCGGTGGACAGAGGGGGCGAGGCATCCATCCTGCGGAAGGTGGCATGAAGGTAGATGGGCGTGGCTGTCGACGGGATAGGAGCAGAAGTCGTGGATAACATTGTCCATCTTCCTTCTGGAAGACGTGAAGGTTCCAGGGGATGTCGGAGAGCAGTTGTCCCGGTCTTGAGTTTGGCAGTCTTACTCAGTATTGAGGATGTTCAACCCTGCCTCAGCAGCTTAAGCCAACACTTTCCCCTTCTCTCCGTAAGATCCTCCTTTATCGCCGCTCTGCATAGCTTCGCAAGCTCAGACGTCAGTTGGTAGTTGCCTGAAGCTTGTGTTTCTACGCTGGCGTATCAGCTCGAGAATTTCCGGAGACAGACATCTATTGGTGGTCTTCAAACTCTCAGCACTCTTAGCACTGTCGTGGAGACGGTGCATGACTATTCCTCGTCAATGTGTGACAGTATCTTCCGAGAGGGCGGTAAGAGAGGTCTAAAGATCACAGCTGATGGTAGCTCTGAGATTCCTCTTAAGAAGCCCCAGAACTACCATAAGCTGTGATCATTACGCACGAAGGAGGCGGTGGTCCTTCCGAAACAGAACATGGGGACAACAGAGTCGTCGGTCTGGCAATACTTGCGGTTGAAGATGATGTGGTCGATGTCGTTGTGGAGCTGGCCACGGAGGATTCCCAGGTCCATCTTAGGGCGGGAGGCATCTGGAACTGTGAGTTTCCATATGTGGTCTTGGTCGACAAGAAACCGTGGGTTCCAATGTGAAGTCCTTTCGGTGACATTCGGGGCCCGATCTTGGCGTTGAAGTCGCCGACGTTTACTTTGTAGAAGGTGTGGTCTTCCTTGTAGAACTTCTCCAGCTCCGTGTAAAACGCTTCGACCTCTTCGTCGTCATAGTCGGATGTTGGCGCGTACAGCCCAATTGCTTCAGTCGCAGACGTTTGACTCGGCTTGTCAGACACACGTACGAACCAATATTGAAGGCCAAGCGCGTGTTGGCGAGGACATCAACGGCCAATGAAACAGATTTGATTCAGGCACTTAAAAATTAGGTGAAATTTAAGAATAAACGGACTTAACTAGTTAGCTACACCTATGTAGGTTAAAATCACTGAGTGTTAGGAGTGGTAAGTGTTCATTTTTGTTTTCTACATTGGCAGCAGTATGCAGTTGAGAAGAACGTGAAGGATTCCGTTTTTCTTGGAGAGGCCCGCTACCCACTATGAAAGAATGGCAGAATCACGCACTCACATACGGCAGCATCGACTCTTGCGGTGGATGCGCCATATTGACAATAAGAATAGGAACATTCATTGATCCAGCTTCATCTGAGCAGATGGGAAAACAGGCTCATTCGTTGATAGGAACTATTCCTCTGCAGGCAGTAGTCTTTCATCTAAACTGATGAAACAGCCTTAGTTTTGCATGTCACTAATCACCAGAGATGTTCGGAATTTCCGTTTCCGTGCTCCGAATTCCGGTTTCCGGTCATTTTGAGCTCTTCCGTTCCGTTCCGTGTTCCGCCTGTTTTTGGATCGGAAAGCGGAAACGGAAATGGGCACTGCTCAACACTAGTTTTCTGTTGAACACAATCAGTTTATCAAGTAAAAAGAGTTCTCCTTCATAAAATTGTGAGGGAAATACTGTTGGACAACTTTAGTATTAATGTTCTATTATATTGATTATATGATCGAAAAAGCTACTCAAAAATGGCAACTTCTGAGTGCATCGCAAAATTAATGTGCCAGCAAAGGCTATGTATGTATGTATGGCATTGTATGCTAAGAAAATGCACTCAACTTTTGAATGATCATAAAATGCTTGATCCATTACTTACAAGTAGCTACAAAAACTTTCTAAGCATACAGCGCAGTATCATGAAGCAAAGGGTTCGGTGAAGGCTGTGCCATGCGCCTATCTACTCCAAGATTACATCAGTGCTCCTGATCGAAAGTGTAAGTTTCAGTTTTAATTTCATTAGGTGTGATATTCATCCATATGGAGTTATGCGATTCATTTTTTAATGAAGTATCACGAATATCTACCATGAGCTGTTATTTTGACTAGGCTGACTTATTGCATTCTGAAACAAATCTATTACGTCGAGGACCATCTAGAAACTGTCCAGCTGTGTCACCTTCATATAAGGGAGCTTCTACACTGGCACAGACTGAATATTCCTACGGATGTGTGGACTTACCATGACTAACCAGTCATCCAGTTATCACCTTAGATCTCAGAATGAATTCTAGGTACTACATAGTTTTGGTGATTACAACGTAACTGCTATTCTTAAGTACGCAGATATCTGTGCAGTCATCACGTCTTCCATGATGCCACAGGTTTCTAAAAGTGTTGAGAGGATTTCCTGCTGATCGGAAATTGATCTAGGTAAGGCAGCTCCAGTTTTAAACTTCACCCGAGTGAGGTTTTAAACGCTGGTCTGCAAGTAACCTAAAGTAGTTAAGTCGGTTAAGTCTACTGTTCAAAAAATTACAGCAATAAAGTCAGCGAAGCCCGTCGCAGGAACCAGATATGGAAAGAAAGGAGAGTCTGCATGCTGAAATAGTGAGAAATAGTGAGACAGGGCCCTGAATTTGCTTTCGTTTATTGCTCTAGCCATAGCTAAAAGGTTATCATAAAAATATTATAAATTCATGCTTTGTTATATTGTGTTCTGTTATGATGACGGTGAGCATTATTCTGCGGAAGACCCTGCTGCTTGCAAAGCTCTGACCAAGAAAAGTGCAATAGAAGCCGTCTCTGACGCAGTTTCAGACGCTCTTTTGAAAAATGGTGAATATGTGTCATTTTCGTTTCCGCGTTTCGTATTCCGGTTTCCAGTCATTTTTGAGCGTTTGCGTTCCCCCTTTCGTCTTCCGCTTTTTCCAGAAAAATTTCCGCACATCCCTGCTAATCACTAACCAAACCTTGACCCGGTTCCGCCTTAACTTCCAAAATTACAGTAGCTTTCTAAGAAAAGATGTCCACCCTATAGTAGAGGTGCGCACTATCTGCAGATTAACTCACACTGTTACAGTCACAGAACTCGAAGCAACGAAACGGCGACCGCACAGAATTACGCTCAATTCGGGCAATGCTAAATTGCAGACGTTGTTCGATTTCACAGCTCCTTCTAAAATTTCATAGCCATTTGATGTATCCTCGAAGGATAGTCCTTCTAGCGTTGTTTTTGCAACAAATGGATCACTCTTCATCATTCCCTTCAGTACAACATCGTTAGTAGATAAGAGGCAACGGCGACACTCGCCCTCCTGATACAAAAGGATGAAGGACGGCCGGCGTCAGTGAATCCCTTTTGGGATGCGCCACGCATTCTATCTCTACGGGATCTTGTGGAGGTGATTTGAACGCGTATTTGGCCACACAATGACTTGAGGTGGCCAGCCAATGAACAAGTGATCGCATCATCGTTTCCAGACAAGTCTGGTACCAATTCCCCGACCCCGGAGGGATGGAAGGCTTGGTTGGACCGGGCGGGAAATCCGGTATCGGTTGCATGCGACAGCCGGCACCTCCTCCGACCATAACGCGCTTCGGATAACGTCGGTTGAGGAAACCTGGTATAGTAGGTTTCCTCAATCGACGTTATCCGAACCTGGCTCTGAGCTTTGTTAGAGGATTCTTCCGTCTCTTTTTTCAGCGTTCTTCGCCATACTTCGACATTCCACACGTGATGTACCGCTACAGAGTTTCGCGTCGAAGAACTAAATTTAATTTCAAAATTTTTGTAGAGATTAGTATCCCGTTCCAGAATCTCAGTCGTTGTGCTCACTGTACCCATGTTGATGTACTCCTAGACTTCCTCGTAATCGCTGTACACTAGCTGACCCCCAAAAATGTACTGCAGTCTGGCACTTCGGTATTCTATTGCTATCACATGTATTCCTACAATAGGACTCGCATCCCGTTGTAAAAAAAACGGTTTGCATAAGCTTATCATCGACGCAGAGCGACCCGTATCTGAAACCTCCATGACGGATGTAACTATTTTCCGTTGCTCCGATGCAGGCCCTAAGGTTACTTACTTGTAACACCAGTTACGCCTTCTGACGGTGCTTCTAATGCGTTCTCACCAACATTCACCTTTGTCTCCTTCGAGCAGCCGTCTGCGTACCGAGAAGAAACAACACCTTGGCCTTTCAATGGCGACAATAGTCTTGTTCAAAGGTTCCATGCCTGCAACTGCGTCTCGGGAGCGTTCGTAAACGTTTATACCAATGCGGCTGCTGGTCCTGGACTCATGGTCAGCCTAGTCAGCAGATGCGAGCCCTCACCATCAGTGGGAGGAGCTGCTCGCCACGTTTAAGCTCTGAAATCACCACAGAATTTTTCGTCTAATTGATATCACCGGTTGCAGCTTGTGCGTATGATGTTGGTGCGACTCTGCGCTCCCATCCTGAGACACTTGAATCGTGCTCAGTCCTTAAAGGCGACGTTACCATCACGCAGGATCTTGTCGAAACTGTCAATCTGGAACACCTCGCCTTCGTAAGTACATTTTATTTGAGAGGAATACACGCAGTTCAAGCACATACAAAAGCATCAGCGAGATGCAGTATAGTTTTTTCTATTCATAACCTCATCTATGTTTCCTACATTTTACCATTTCATAACGCATAGACCCTTTTGTTACTAACAAGTGAAGGGTCTGAAGCGTATGTCTGAACGGGGGAGCGAGTCATGTAGGGAGAATCCTCACCTCTCAATTGGTTTGAAAATGTGTTTATTTTTTGCCAAGTCGTTAAACCCAAGGAGTAGGGGGTCACAATGGGATACGGCGCAGAACGCGTTTAGGGTCTTGTACGCATGCGATGCCTCGGCAGCCAGTGGCTCGGAGCGCAGGTGGGTAGAGGGTTGACTTATGCGATAGAGGTCGGAGGTTTGGTTCCTCTGCGTTGCTGCACTTTTGCATTTCAGCTGATTGGTAAAGATTTGGGGATTCTGACGTCTATACCGTTTTCAGACGTTTTTTCCCAGCGGTACGTTATGGTATTCAACATGGTGATGTGTAAATGTTCAACACCAGTGATACGCAGGTACAAAGTGCATGAAGCACCACTGGGCACCTTGCGCGCAGCGTATAAAGGCTACAGGCTCCTCATAGTCTGCTTCCATACATGGACCAAAGACCTCGGAAAAAACCATCCTGCTCGGATTTTCAAAGGAGACCACGTTGTGACGTCGGAGGTGGTTGAAACGAGAAATGAGGAGTGCGGATCCCGCAAATTAAGCTAAACGGTATCGATACACTCATTCCCTCATGTCTGCCTGTCACCTGGAAATCAGAGGTCTGCTGAAGGTTTTCTAGAACCTAACACCAACAATGTGCGCCGAGGATCGAGTGGTGATCCACCTGCTCACGCTGAAGTGTGGCCCACCTTTAGACAAGGAATCTTCGAGGGAAGAAATCAAGCTGACCGAACGGATGGCCAGCATACTCAAGGTCTTCGAAGCGCGTCAACTTGAAGTTGACGAAGATGAACAGCTGGAAGTGGTGGAAGAAGAAGAGCAAGATTAGGATCCGGAAGATGAACTGATGAACGTGAAGACGCAAGCAAGCAGTGGGCATATGACAACGTTTTCGGGTGGAACTCTTGTTTCGAAGGAAAGGGTAGGTCTTCAATTGGATTTCGGTTGCGTGCTCATAACCATGGAGGAGGACACCGCGATTCACCCGGGGCAGACATAACTCCAACGCCGCGCGAACCTCCCTGGCGTCGCGCACGGTGCGCGACGAAATTGGGCGAGTTGTCGCGGTCCGATGCTTCCGCCTGCTAGAAACACTTCCCACAGGGACATGCGGCACGCCTTTGCCTTATTTCAACGTTTCTTGGAGATGATACATGAATATGGTTTCAATAGGACGATCAGCGACAGTTTATCCAGAAATCCTGGTCATGTGGATGGTTTCTAGCGTCAGTAATTGCCATCTACAACTTCTTCGGTCAATTTTTACCCGTAATTATGGTTATACTACGGAAAAAGGTCACTATCACCCATTCTCGGATCAGTTGTCCTACTGCAGACTGTTGCCTACCACATTCTGTGGGCTCTTAAGTTCCTTGCTAGAAATGTGGTCTGGGAGCTGAAACACTGAGAACATTTCGTGCTCCGCGGCTAACCATGTGTCACCGAGCCCACGTCCGCGTTTCAGCGCCGCGAGGTCGCCGCGGCTAGCGCGCGACGTCGCGTTGGAGTTAGGTCCTGGAGCCCGATTCACCACACAGGCACTTTGTACCTGTGTATCACTGGTGTTGAACTTTTATACATCACCATGTTGAGTACCACCGCGTACAGCTGGAAAAATGCGAAGAAAACGTCTGAAAATGATATAGACGTCAGAATCCCCAAATCTTTACCAATCAGCTGAAATGCCAATTTGCAGCAGCGCAGAGGAACCAATCCCCTGACCTCTCTGACACGGGTCAACCCTCTACCCAGCTGCCCTCCGAGCCACTGTCTGCACACACATCGCGGGCTTCAAGACCCCCAAATGCGTGCTGCGCCGTATCCCATTGTGACCCCCTACTCCTTGGGTTTAACGACTTGGTAAAAAATAAGCACATTTTCAAACCAATTGAGAGGTGAGGATTCTCCCTACATGACTCGCTCCCCCGTTCAGACATAAGCTTCAGACCCTTTCCTTGTAAGACATGCTGCACCAAGTATTCTTACGGAGGGAGGCTACTGTCAATATGTGGATCTCATTCCGGTACATTTATACCGTCTCTGTGAGCACTAACGTACAGATCTGTGTGCGTTTTGTAAATGAAATTAATAATGGGCACACCGTTCTTAATGAAGCTGAAGCTGTACTTTGAAAGTTATAAAAGTGTGAACTGCGTTTTATTTTCGGAAGATGTTCTCTTTGCTTTTCCAGAATAAGCCTGTAAAATCGTCGACTATTCTCGGAAGAGAAATGCCTTCCAAGCATCACCTACTGATGAAAAACAAAACGAAAACAATTGCTACAGGACTAGTTCGGAAATTTGAAAATCCATTTTAGATCGAGAAATTGCACGGATGTTTGACAATTCGAGAGACGTCACTCGAAAATCTCCTGTTCCTCAGAGCTCTCAAGGAGGTGGAATGCAAGAAGAACCAACGTACGTAACCAACTTCAGTAAAACTAGATATTATTACTTCAATACTTATATTGAATAATAGAATGTTGGCAAATTTTTAACTTTTCCTTCGAAATTCTTTTCTTGAACATTCATCGAAAATGATTCTGAACTACGGCAGGAGTTTTGTGAAGTGTTGATCTTATCCGTTTTCAGCGCCTGTTCTCATAGAGAATAATAACCTTAAAACACTTGACTTGGGAATTCATGCGGTTCAGTCCTCGTACGGTAGGCCGATCGTAATCAAGGTAAATTTCATTTATCTATCTACCACGATAGAGCTGCGTTTGTCCGTAACTGACAACTGTTTGTTGTAGTAGACAGTTTGTGTGCGGTGAAGCAAAAAAATATGCACTAATTAATCATAATTTATTACAAAAAAGACTACGACACAAAACGATGGCTACTACGCTGCAGACTTTTAGCCGTAGTGCTTGCTCAATCTTCTTGTCGCACGTGAACCAAACGCAGGGCCAGGTTTGAGGTTCGAGATTCGAACGGAGTCTTCAGCGGCCTCTTTTCTGCGGTGCGGAGAGGGTAGTTCGGAAGGATGGAAGCCTTGGTTGGCCTGGGCGCAAAAATCCGAACCAGGAGCCTGTGTACGCTACAGCAGGCAGCTCCTCCGAGTGCGCTATACGCGTGCATGTATTGAGAGCAGAATATAACTCTTTAAGATCTTGAATACTGATTGCTCTATAGTTCAAAATCATGATTCTCTGATAGCAGTTTTCCAATCTTCACGGTTCAATTTCTGCTTCATTTTTTCAGTTTGTCATGAACAAGAAACACATTGGTACCTGATGAAACAACATCTACGTCTAACAATTCTACCTTGAATTTGTATTATATAACATCATGAGTGCCGCGACTCAGATGCTTTCTCTAAAAAATCTTCTTTTTTTGAAGCGCTCTTCGATGACGGAGTCGTAGAAGGATGGACGATTGACTCGTTTCGGAATTTTCTAGCTTCTGAGGGAAACAACATCAGAAAGTGAAATTCTACCCTATAAATTTTCAAGCCCTGCTTCACTCAGTGATAAAGCCACTATTTCTGAAACGAACTTCTATGTGATCAGGGGTTTCGATTTGGAATCACTTGTCAAGAAAACGTCACAAAAAGCGATCCCTATAAACACATAGATGCTGCCCGTTTTAGAACCTGCTTTTGAAATGTAGAATTGATAGCGTGCGAAGGTTAGACTTCTCGCGGAAATAATTTTCTACGCACTGAAGGAAGGACTGTCAGAAAATGAAACTGAAATAGACAAATACTCTAGCCCTGTGTATCATGCAGCAAAAAAACCAAACCTCTCCGTTGCGATGTGTGATTAGAGGAATTACATTCAAAATTCTCGTTTTTCATGAAAACCATTGAAGCAACAAAATTGGATGTTCACAAAAATTATCATAAGTAGGTGAGTTTTTCGAATTTCAAAAATCTCGTTAGGCTTTTGCGAAATTAGAAGATAAATGCTTTCTTTTCATAAAGAACAGTGTTTTCATAAGAGTCTCATAAGAGTCTTCATGCGCGGAGAGGAGGAGGGGGGGGGGGGGGGAGGTGTTCGATTTTTGACTCAATTGCATTGAATTCTTGAAGGGTACAATTTCACTCTCTGACGTTCTTTCCCTCCGAAAGTAGGAAATTATTTCCGCTAGTCCATCCTTCGCGTGCAAACGTTATCGGATAACGCAGTTGTCGCACATAAACTGCCACAATCTGGGGTTTATTGAACCATCTGAAAAATTCATAGAACACTGACCAGTATTAGAAAGTGGATTCCGCACTTTAAAAGACAGGCTCTAAAACTGACAGCTTCCACTTGATGAGAGAGTGATATTTCTGGAACGCCTTTTTTCGGCGAACGATTGAAAATCGAGGCCTCTTGTCATTCCCAAGACCGTTTCAGAAGAGCATGGCTTAACGCTGTGCAAAGCGAGGCTTGAAGTTTTACCGGGTACAATTTCACTTCCTGATGTTGCTTCCATCAGAAGGGAGAAAGTAATTCCATCGACGAGTCGACAATTTCATCGACAGGGACAAGTTCATCGTCCATCCTCCCGTCACGGCTCTGCCATCGATTCGAAGAACGCTTCAAAAAAGCCTAGTAAAAGCACTTAAGTCTTCGTAAGTATTAGGCTGTCGCAGAATTAATCGCCGAGATGGACCGCTTACTTCAAACTCCTATAACCCAGCTTAAACACAACTGTATTCATAGTGGTAAAAACCAGCAGAATCTGCACGTTCTTGCCAACGAACGCGAATTCAAATTATTCCTCTACAATAAAAACCGAGATCACAGGAATTGACAAAATCAAGGAGGGCACTTTCAACATTGGCCAATTTACTGAATTGTTTCTGACACAAATGAGAATGAAGAGCTCGCAAAAAGTGATAGTCAGTGGTGAAATGTCGGGGGAATATGGTGGATGAGGGAAAACTTCGCTACGTAAGAGCATCAGTTTTCGCCAAGCGATTTGTGAGGTGTGTAGCCTTGCGTTGTCCAGTACCTGGAGCGCCTCTCCTGTGTTCACCACTGCCGGCCACAAATTTTGCAACTTCTCGTACATTTGGTCTAAATCACAGCAGTAAGACTCTGCTTTGACTGCCTGAGCAGGCTGCAAAAAGCTGCAATGGATCACACCTTTACAACAAGACCACAAAGTAAGAGTAACTCTTCTAGGGTGCAGGTGGGGTTTAGGAAAGGGTGTTGGAGGAGTATCCTTATCTATCCAGACAAATCCCCGCCTACAGTAATTGTGAAGGAGCCATTTTTCATCTGCAGTGGCTTGCAAAAGGCACATTTTCAAAGCGAACTAGCAGGTTGGAGCAAGCGTCGAGACGTGCCAGACGCTGCTCATCGGTTACCTCATGAGGCCCTCACTTCGACATCTTCTTCACCTTGCCGATTCTCGCCAAATGTCTTGGTACCGTACTATGATGTACGCCAAGGTCCTCTGCTAACGTGCGCGTACTCGTCTCCGGACTTGCTTCGACGGCTCTCCTCAAAACTTCATCGTCAAGCAACGACCAACGCTCGCGACCCGTTTTTTTTTTTTCGAGATCAAATTCGCCGAAGCCTGATTTCACAGCAGAGCCTCACCGTTCGTTCGCAAGTACATTCCGTTCCAAATGCGCTGCTGAGGCTGCGCGATGCCTGTGCCGCAGAATGTCCCAATTTAAATTCGTAAAGCATGATGACTCGATAGTTGCATCGATTCATGATTTTACGTAGCCTTGGAAAAGGTAGACTAGAAAAATTAGAGCGACATCCAGATATGTTTTCTGGAAGAGCAAGAAAAACCTACCGAACTGTATGTGTGGCTTTGGCTTTCCCTGAGAAGGACTGATTTAGGGTAAAAAACTTATTTATTTATACATATGTACCTCGAAACGGAGATTAATTTTGCGACAGCCTAACAACTAACCCTCGAAAATTTATACAATACCATTTCAGAGTGGAACTGCAGACTCAGGTGTCACTCCTTCAGGTAGCAATGTGTCATGTCCATGATCTTCTGAAAAATCTGCCGAAATTGAACCGTGACGATTGGAAGACTGCGGCCAGAAAATCTCTATTTTGAACAGTATTTCAGATCAGTATTCAAACCTTGAAAGAATTTTATTTTGTCATCAAAGCATGATTGATTCATGAACTAAGATGCGAACGATTCTCTTCAATGTCGAAGCCACCCAAGAACGACCTATGAAGGGATGAAAAATCACATAAAACATTGAAGAGATCAAGACACACACAACATTCGGCTCCTCCCTTGAGATTTACTATGGGCAGTGTCCTTATGCGGCTGATGAGGGGTGTAAGATGTTTGCGGTCTTGGGAGGCCAAGCTGTTCACAAGCTCTTTCTGCTCAATAGATCAGCCTGAGCTGGTCTTCCTCTTGTGCTCCCATCAAAACCGTTCAGAAGGTCATTCTGTCACACAGCAGGAATCATTTTATACGAGTGAAATGAGAATTGGTGACATTGCCAGCTAACACATTGCACTTGTATTGCAAAAAACTGCCTTCGATCAAGATTGTACTAGCTGCCATCCAAATGCCGGGGCCATCCATCAACACCGGCGCCGCACATAACTCTGGTAATAGCGTTGGTTGCAGAAGATCAAACCAAGCATTTTAAACCGACCAGATCTGCGAAAAGCAAAAATAGACTGGAAGGCGACAATTTTGATTTTTTCATATAGCATATCTAATATTGTAAGAAGCCAACTGAATATATGGCCCAAGTATAATCTTCTAGGGCAATAGCTTTCTTTGCCGAGAGTTCGTCGACAGGTGGCAGAGAGTTCTGGTATCCTGGTCACAATTCAAAAACAATACTGTGGTGATTGGAATAATTGAGGACGGTGACAACTGTGGTGAGATCAAAATCCTACCAATAGATGTTTTGAGTTACATCTGTGTTGTAAATTACAGGTCTTCGATACTCTGCTAGCAGTAAGTGCTTTCACTGTAATTCGTCTTCTTTGTCTTTCAGTGGACGCATTAAGAAAGAGCTATTTCCTTATCATGATATCATACTATAAAGTAATCCGCTAAGTGATGAGTGATAAATTAGTCATAAAATCAGGGGAAAATAGGGAAATTACGGGGCGAGAAAATAGCGAAAATATCCAGACGTCTTCTACGCGCCTGGGAACTTCAACACTGGTGGTAATCGAGGTCGCTGAATTTGCAGCTTGTTTTTGAAGTGTCGTTCACCATCAATCGATATTGATCAAATTATCGATTTCTGTGGATGTCGTTGAGGCAGTCCGAAACTTTAGCCATGGGGTTCGAGGTCATACTGTATAATATCCACTAACAGCTATCGACCAACGAAAATAGGCGGAAATTGTGGGGCGCAAATTAAGGGGCTCGAAAATAGCTGAGAATCCCAGAAATACCCAATCTTCCACCGTGCTTGGAGTGGGATTCATGAGAGGTGCCGAACACATCGCTCAACATGCATGGGGATTCAGAAGGCGTGCCGAATACATCGCCTGCTCAGGGGGATCATTGAGGAGAACCATTAGAAGTAAGGGGGGATCAGGTCGAGCCATGGGGTACCAATAGTGCTGGACTAGTACTAGTAATGGGAGATTAGCCCCAGTGAGGGGAGACAAGTGCTATGAGGCATCAAGAGGGTTGTCGAAGAGGCTGGGGACGAAGGCACTGATTAGCACAAGCATCGCCATCACTGAACCGTCTGGAGATTCTGCCGATATTGAGCGTAGCGGTGGGGTTCTGGATGACTTCATACCGCAAAACTACCCATCTGTAGCCAGATTCGTCAACGACTTGCAGCAATTCAACGGAGAAAATTTAGCCGAAATCCCTGATAGCGCGGCTTATCGCTGGTGAAATGCCTAACCATATCGCCTGATAAGCTGAGCTATCAGGGATTTGGCTCTATTTTCTCAGTTAAATTGCTGTAAATCGTTGATGAATCTGGCTCCTGATCTTAGCGAAGGATAAGCAAGGTTGGAGCGTGACAAGGTTCTCAAATGTTGCCTTTTTTACCGCTAGGGAGGGAAGAAAGCTGCATAATCAGCTAGCTCAGTCAGCTTGAAGTGTTTCTCCTCAGCTTAGTGTTGTTGCTACATACATCGCGCAGAGCGCGCAGGTGCGGGGCACAAACCAAACTCGTCACAAGAATAACACGGTTCTTCTCACAAAATTCACGGACTTTGTTCTGCTTCTGTCGCCTCTCCAAATGTGTTGACAGCAGCTATTTTGGATGTTCGCTAGAAACGTGGAGGCCGTTTATTCATGCAGTACAGTCGTCCACTGTAGTGCAATGCCCCCACCTCTGAAGACTAATTTGTTGAAGTGCTTCGTATCAATCGATGAGCGATGCCGCCGTGACGTTTTGGTTGTCATTTTTAGACTTCCCCGTTGCGATCGGCTTTGCAGTTTCATTGGCTATATTAGTCGGTTCAATTATGGCCATGTAAGTGCTCCACAGTTTCGTTATACTTCTTTATTTTTCATACGTAAATAAGTCATGCATTCATATGCCGAGTGCGTGGAGCGCAGTGTGAGAAGGTGTCGGCGCTAGCGTGCACGCGATACCAGCTTCATGATTTGGATTTCTCGCTCAAGCCAACCAATACACCCGTTGTCGGTGAATTGGTTCCAGACTTTTCTGTGAAGGATAAACTACTGACTTGTCCATCGGCTGCCCATCGAAACTCATTGCATAGGCTGAATACACATTCAATTTGCCTCTACGACATCTCGTCGATATAGAACGCGTTGTGCATCAGTAAAGCCCTCCGCACACTTTTGAAGCAGCCGCGCACGCGGCAGAGGCCAGAACAGTAACAAAGAGAGAAAGAGAGGTTTGAGTGGTCGTGGCAGATGAATAACCTTCGACGACGAAGTGAGTCTTCGTCTGGATGACAACGCATACGCATGAAGTCACTGGTCGCTGTAGGTAAACAAGCTGTGAAGAGCCTGCAGCTTGTATACGTTGCCCGTATGGTAACCAGTCCCTCTGTTTCAAGAACTTGTGCTGTGTATCAATGATGATCAGCGTTCACACATCATTACATTGAATTCCTTCCCATTGCCTTGTTGTTCAAAATTGATTTGTAACAAACGAGTAACAGCAATGTTGTTTTCCATTGCAGAGAGCTGAAAAGTGTGCAGAAAACGCCTGAAAATTGTGTTTACATTGGGTCCCCTTGCTTGCACACAAATGACTTTATCTGCCGCCGTGGCTCCGTAGTAAATTTTGGGGACCCTTGCTCGTTGGTTTGACTTGACCAAAACGAAACACACTTCTATACTAACTGAAGGGTGGAGATTTTTCCTATGTGATCCGCTTTCCCCGCCCACGCTTCCTTTGTCAGTAGCTCTTCAAGCTAAAGCCAGCGCATCATAGTGAGACTCAAAATTTGTTAAGGAACTCTAAAAATAGATCGACGAAAATTTGTGACTTCTTCAAATTGCAGCGGCCTTTGTTCTAGGTCCTTCCTTTAAAAAGTATCGCAAGTGGTAAAAACTAGAAAGGTTGACGCGTTGAATCGATGTATAGTTACAGCTGACTATAACTAAATGCGTTCTTTCAGCGATGCAAGATTCGCAAAGTGAATTATAGTGAAGTGCTGAACAGAAGTCCTCATTAAACGAAGAATTCTACGCTACAAAATAAAAATTAATTTCATCACGTGTGAACGACACTAAATTCATAACATTCATAACAACAAAAGAGCAAAAGACTAGCTGTCATGGTGGTGGCGTATAGTCATGGTGTTCCCATATTGAATAAACGGAGCTTTTCCTCCACAACAAGAGGAACCAGAAAGGGTTTCAAAAATCTGACGTTTTTTCATCATCTTGCTGTAAGCCCGAGCAGCCCTGAGAGCAGTACAGATGATGTGAAATATGGACGACTTGACCGTGTAGGTGGTATGCATGGCGCATGTGCGTGCGCAATTTTGCACGACCACGTGCATGAACAAGGGCAATTTGATAAAGATGGTGCTGGAAGGTAACACATGTTTTCCTTCATCTGCCTAGCCCTTGCATTTGTGGGGGAATAGCGCAAATAGGCTCGAGGGGTTGGAGGTCACCATGCAGGACAACCCTATACAACGTTTTGTGTTGTACGAAATTAAAATTTTATGCAGCACTGGTGTGTCCCACCCCTGTGGTCAAGTGAGCTAGGCCATTTCGTAGTTAGACATTGCCTTCTTACTACGGCAAATATCCACTGACTACATGGTTACCCTCCCCCCCCCCCCCCCCCCGGGGACGAGCGTTCCACCCCCTGTCTCGCCCACACCAACACTCTAAGCTTGCTCGAGAGTCCAGTGGCTGCCTTACGAGAGGGCGGGGGCAGAACGCCGCTAAGCCGTTAGCTCCCCCCCCCCCCCCTCCCGAGCCTATTTGCGTCGAGAACAGTATTAAAGCAAATGTAAGGAGGAAAGAGATCTGGGGTCAGATTCATTCACTGCTTACGCTCTCTGAAAACACCGCCAACCCCCCTGATATGACGTTCTTTAGTAACAGGTTTTGACGGTATTTTTACCGTTAGAGGGCATTAGGCGGTTGATAAATCTGGCCCAGCTTTCGGTTGGACAGTCGAACTGGTGGAGTACTCCTTCCCCGTCGTGGTTAAGGTCTGCTGAGCCGGGACAGGATCGAAGAAGATGCTCCCCCGTTCCTTCGGCAGCTTTTTGTCCTCCACTTAGGTACATGTCTGCAAGCTTCTGAGCCAGCGAAGATTCGCAGGACTTTCAACACATGTTTGTTTCTCCTATCGAAGACAGCACAGTATGGTTTTATGATGTAGACGTTTACAAACTCCTATGCAATCTGCCTTTGTCCTATTCAACTACACCCGATGAAATCCCTCCTTATTTCATACGTAAGGTTGCCGTTGCGATTGTTGCTCCACTAGTAAACATCTTTAACTTCAGCTACATGTATGGTGAAGTTCCTTCACGTTGGAAGCATGCTCATGTTACACCCATTCCAAAAAAGCCTCCTTATTCTGACGTCTCGAACTATCGCCCTATTAGCATAACGTCGATTTTTGCTAGCGTTTTTGGAAAAATTTTATAACTATCAATAGTGAGACATATAGAACGGCATTATACCCGATAGTCAGCATGACTTTAGAACAGGAAGATCAACTGAGACTTCGATGCTTGTTTCTCTGGAAGAATGGACAAAAGCACTTGATCAAAACCTTGATGTTGATGTCATTTTCTTCGATTTCTCCAAAGCATTCGATAGAGTCCCTTTTAAGGAGCTTATCTTCAAGCTTGAAAATATCAATTTGCATCCTAGGATAGTAAAATGGATTAGCAACTTCATCACCAGTAGGTCTTTCCAAGTCAAGGTCAAACAGTCGTTTTCCTCTGCCTATCCAGTCACAAGCGGAGTACCTCAAGGTGGGGTTTTATCTCCAATCTTGTTCATTATATACACGTCTGATTTGCCAAGCTCGGTAAGACCGTTTAATATCTCTTGCCAAATGTTTGCTGACGATATCAAAGTCTACAAGAGCATTCAAAAAACTGACGACCGTGTGACACTCCAGTCAGCTATTACTGCAGTTGCTGATTGGTCTGTTACCTGGAAGCTCCCCCTCTCTAGTA
This sequence comes from Heligmosomoides polygyrus bakeri, assembly GCA_947359475.1. Taxonomy (NCBI): domain Eukaryota; kingdom Metazoa; phylum Nematoda; class Chromadorea; order Rhabditida; family Heligmosomidae; genus Heligmosomoides; species Heligmosomoides polygyrus. The sequence goes on along the minus strand of OX375868.1, from coordinate 69,067,664 downwards.
CCAAAACGTAGTTTCTTCACCTCGGAAGCGTAGAAGACGACTACGCTTATTACCTCCATGGAAATCAGATAAACAAAACCGCTAAACATCGTGACCTAGGCTTCATTTTAAACGCTAGACTTACGTTTGATGAACATTGCGAAGTAATAGCGAGTAAGGCAGATAGAGTCATTCACAGTTTATTTAGAGGCTTGTCCACAAACACAGTTAATCACCTCAGATTGGCTTACATTTCTTATGTCCGCCCCATACTCGAATACGGGACCACTGTGTTCAATCCACCTACTAAGCGCACCCAAGCCAGGCTATAAGCGGTGCAGAATAATTTCACTCGAAAGCTTTGGATACGGCTTTACGGTTATGACTACACGTCCATTCCACCTTCAAATGTTCGGAACAAATTTTTCAATTATTCTAGTTTGCTACTTCGCAGGAAGAGAAATGATTTGCTCATGATTTACAAAATGATCACTGAAAGAGTAAGCTTACGTCCCGACAAATTTTACACAACATCTTCTTCAAACACGCGTGGTTGTAGGACAAAAATTCATTTTCCTAAGGCAAGGTCACGACTGCGAGCTTCCTTTTTTACCCAAAGAGCTGGTTCGGAGTTTCTAAAATTTTCTAAAAAATATGGTATACCGTGTTCCATCTCACAACTGAAAAAGCTCATTGATAGGTGCATCAAAGGATGATTCATTAGGGTAGTGTATTTCTAATCATCTATCATGCATGCATGTTTTGTTCTTCTCGTTGGGTTTACCTTTTATTGTCTTTTCGGATAACTGGTTCTGTCTGCGTGAATATCCACGTACCATAAATAAATAAATAAATATCTTATCAGGGAAGAGTTTCGACCTCCCACACAACTTCAAGTTGAGACCAGGATCATTAGAAAGAGCTAGGAATTCTGATTACCAATATGGGTATCAACATTGCAAAATGGAATTCCTGAGCGACTTATGGTCTGCCGAAATTGGGTGTCTTCACCGCAGGCTCGCCGTGCAGCTGGCGCAAGAGTGATGAGTCATCAGAGCTCCTTAAGAAGGGGTCGCCAGCTGCGGCGGTGGCGCGGGGGTATCAGGGGGGAGGGGAGGGGGGGGGGGGGGCAAAAGTAATGAGACTCTCCATGCCGTGTCCATATATCTCGTGACTGCAGTCTGGTTTCGTGCGTATCGTGTTTGCATGTTTGTATGCTACCTACTGAAGGCCACTTGAGAAGTGACCACTTTCGCCCGTTCCAGAAGCATGCCAAAACCCCAATCTGTCTCATGCCGAAACCCCAGTCTGACGAGTCGACCTGTGTCGTGCAAATTTCTCCCGATTCCCTACCCCGAGCAGCCTGAACTCAATCTTCACGCAGGATTAGAAGTACGTCTTCTACCACCTTAACCCTGCCAAGCAGCCAGTCTTGTGAGGCCAGTTGACCCGTTACCGACCTTCGTTCGGCGAGATGTTCACGGCGAGAAACACCTTCAGAGCTTTTGGGTCTGCGCCCATGAACCGGTATACTGGAAGCTGTTTACCAAAAGCACGACGATGGACTTCAAGGCCATGGTAAACAAAATAGAAGAGATGGACCTGCGACTCGAATTTATTCAGTCGAAGCACGTCAAGAAGGTCCTCCTCTTCGACAACGCCGCACCCCATCGGGAACAAGTGACCACGGATAAGCTTGTCCAGCTGGGCTACGTTCACATGCTTCATCCACCGTATTCGCCGGACACCTCTCCATGCGACTACCGCCACTTCTTGGGCCTACGGGACTTCCTGGTTAAAAAGGACCCAAGAACCCAAGCAGTCCTTGACAACCATATCGAGCAGTTGATCAACACCAGGTCCAAGCACTTCTGGAAGGATGGGATCAGGAAGTTGGCTGAGCGATGGCAGCAAGCCAGTGACCTTAATAGCATACACATTCCTCAGCATCGTTGATTTGTAATTGAGTTATAAAGAGATTATATATGGGGGATAAAGAATTTTTTTCCAATTTACCTCATTACTTTTGCCCCCCCCCCCCCTCCAATAGTAGTTACCCTCGTCGTCGTTGGTGTAACGTCGTTGGTTGGGTCCTCATCGCTGCCGGCTTTTTTTCACGTCATGATTTCTTCAGCGTTTTCTGCGTATTTTCCAGCTTTACGCTGTGGTATTCGACATGGTGATGTATAATTGTTCAACATCAGTGATACACAGATACAAAGTGCACGAAGCGGCCTGGGCACAATACGGGCAGCGTATAGAGCCTACAGACTGCCCACAGTTTGCTTCCACACATGGACCGATGACCTCGAGAGAAGCCATCTTGCTCGGATTCTTGAAAGGGACCAGGATGTGACGTCGGAGGTGGTTTAAGTGAGAAACGCGGTCTGTGGATCCCGCAAATTCATCTATACGGTATCGATACACTCTTTCCGTCATCTTTGCCTGTCTCCTGGAATTCAGAGGTCTGCTGAAGGCTTTCTAGAACCTAACACCAACAATGTCCGCCGACGGTCGAGTGGTGATCCACCTGCTCACGACAAAGTGTGGCCCACCTTTAGACAAGGAACCTTCGAGGAACCAAATCAAGCAGGCCGAACGGATGGCCAGGATAAAAGAACTTCGAAGCACGTCAACTTGAAGTTTACGAAGGCGAACAGCTGGAAGCGGTGGAAGAACAAGAAGAAGATTGGGATCTGCAAGAAGAACTTATGGACGTGGGGAGGCAAGCAAGCAGTGGGCAAAAAATGGACAACATCCTCTCCACAGAGTACAGCTGGAAAATGCGCAGAAAACGTCTGAAAATGGTATAGACGTCAGAATCGCCAAATCTCAACCAGTCAGTTGAAATGCAAAAATGCAGCAGCGCAGAGGAACCAAACTCCCGACATTCCCCCAACGAAGCAACCGCATTTCCACTGCGCTCCGAGCCGCTTGCCGGCAAAGGCGTCGCGGGCGTAGAAGGCCGCCAAACTCGTGACGCGCCTGCTCCATTGTGACTTCAAGGACCCCCTACTCCTTGGATTTAAAGACTTGGCAAAAAACAAACACATCTTTATACTAATTGAGGGGTGAGGATTCTCCGTAGGAGTGCTGGTGCTCTGGAGTGGTAGAGACTGATGTTTTTTTGGAAGGAGGTGACGAAAGGATCTCATGTTTGACTCGAATGCAGCTACGCTGTAATTGTCGGGTCCGAACTTCGACTGTATTCTGGTAGAAGCTGTAGCTTTTGTTCTCCATATCGCTTGTTGCTCAGTCGCGTTACCAGAAATTTTGGCTGCATTTTCTCTGTTAAATTTCTGCAAGTCATTGATGTATCCGACCCCAGGTGACAATGGCGCTTTGAGATGCGATTTACATTTGTGCCGCATCCGCTAAACGCTTCTGGCAACGGAATTGCGGACCATTTCCAGTTTGCCTTCTGAATCATCCGGGGACGAATTCATCAATGACTTACAGCAATTTAACAGAGAAAATACAGCCGAAATCCCTGATAGCGCGGCGAAATGTTCCACTATATCGCTTGATAAGCCGCGCTATCTGGGATTTCGGCTGTATTTTCTCTGTTAAATTGCTGTAAGTCGTTGACGAATCCGCCCCTGCCTGCGAGCAGACGAATATTACGAACAGTGACCATTCTGCCGTCTTTTTTTTTTACCCCCTCCCCACCCCTCAACTAGAAGGGTAGTTTAAGGCATCCATTCGACCGTTGATCAAGATTGGACGACAAAGGTAAGCATGTATACTTGTATACTTTAAGCTGCTTGATTTTCCTACCACGTTTCTTTCGAGTGTAACAGGTGGACCTCCCCCTGCCTGGACTTGCATCTGCACACTGCCCCACAGCACTTTTTTTGAGAGAGGGAGAGAGAGAGAGTGAGTGGGTGAGGTGCTCGCAGCACTCTGCCGATTTCCCAGTATGTTGTCGGATGCTGCAGCTCATTGGATCGAGCAAACGCCGCACTTTCCATCGTAGAAACAAAGAGATCAGTACAGGTCGAAATCTAGCTACATTTATTTCTCCCTATGATAGAAGCACGTCAATCCAACCCTAACAGAAATCAGTCGCCTGAACATGGAAGACTTTACAAAAACTATAAATACCAGATCTCCAAATAGAGTGTATTACTGAGACATTTCCGATGAACACAAGGAATAGAGACACAGATGCATTAAAAGCCGGAGAAAAACGCTTAGCCGACAACGGGCGACAAATATCTACAAGGGAAACACTATATACATTTCTACACTATCTTAAAAGAGGAAAACCTGCACAATATAATACATAAGGAAGCTATCCTGTCCAGAGAGGTGAAGACAAATCGTCTTCCGAGATGCCGGGAGGAGGACTAGTTATCTACAGAGTAGAGATTTCGTCAATTTCACTGCTTGATAAAAGCCTCAGGACTATGTGTGATAAGCATGAAACCTGCGCACTAGGGGAAATTGTAAAATGAGCATAAGGCCTATCGAGACGGCAACACAACCAACGTCGAATTTCACTAGCTACAACAGACACTCGTGCAAAGAAGTTACAGAACGACAACCGGTAACGGCTTTCCTACTATGGCTTGGCACTTCAGTCGACGTCTCCACGCAGATAATGCATTAGGATAAATCTTCAACCTCCATTACTTCCCCCATTCCTTTAGTCTTCCCTTGTCGAAGTATTAGCGGCGTGCCGCTCCTGATGAATTCAGGGCCACCCAGCAGCTGGAACATGACAGTGGCCCACTTGCCCTGCTCCAGAGACGGTCGATCGATGTCGACAATAGCGGCCCTTTGCCGTACAGAACCGATATAGACTGAAAGAAATCGTATGGCTAGGAATTGGGGCAAAAAGCTTCGAGGGGAGATCGTTCACAGACCTGTTGCTTGGAAGCCGGTGCAGAGATGACGGGTTGAGTGTGACAGCAAGAAGAGAGACGCCGTGAATCGACGACTGCAAGAAGGTGTCGCGTCTGCAGAGATCAGCACCATGCCCTGAACCGAGAAAAGATTTAGGTTTTACCAGAAAAATGCCTCTGGTGGTGAATGGGATCGTGACTTTTGCTCAGTGTCATGTCTCCAATACTTTAATAGCTGTTCCTATTCAACAGCCTAAGACAGTGAGGAACAAGTGCTGTTATTTCAATTCACCATTCAGAGTCAGGTGAGGCAAATCAGAAGACCACGTCTTGCTTGAGAGATTACCAAAGTGTGGGAAGCATGGCAAGCCCAACATTGCAATTTGCCAACCATCAAATGTAATCTCGTTGGTATAGCTCCCACTAGCCTTCTAACCGCTGAGACATGTCTGCACATAAAGAACGCATACAAGAAAAGTCTTTTTGCTTCAAAAATTTCTGAAATAATTTCTTCGCAGCTGTTGTTTAGTCGTAATTTCATTAAACCATGCCAAATTTGTGCAAACACGATACAATACCCTTCTAGAGTTCGAGTTAAAGATGGATTTCTGAAGCTGTTGACAATGGAATTCCTTCCTAAAACTGATATAGCGAAAGTTGTTATTTCCTGGAATTCTGCGTTCCGATGCGCCTTTAACAGACATGGTTCTTGCATAGGGCGCGACCTGAACGGCCAACAATAGGAAGATTCATTAACCGTTAATCAAAGATAAACATCACTTGTCATCCTAACCAACCAGAGTCGATCATGGATCGTGATGAAATACCCTACGAATAGAGCGCCATCCCATATACGTACACAAATACACGAACTTTAGAATGCAACTTCTACACTCCCATTTTATGCGTAACAACTCAATCACTAAGATTCAAGGCACACTGTGAGGTCATATTGCAACGAACCCTTCTCAACGGATGCGGCGTCTTGGATCTTCGATTGAGAGCGATACTGACAGCTTCGCCTGGCAACACCGCTTGAACTGGCTGGCGACTTCGTCTTATAGATGCAATATGTGCCTGAAATTTGTTTACTTTATATGTCGATATAATGCTGGAAAAGTCTTGCGAGGAAGATGCCGGGTGTAGTGATAAGAACATGGCCGGATAAGAACGGGAAGGTGTGTTTCTACTACTTCTTCTGCGACAAACATCTCACAGTCTATTGTGTTCCTCAACCCACCTTTTCGAAAGAACCGTCCTTGAACGGCCCAACAAGAACGGCGTCGCCTTCTTGTAGACGCCCTGCAGACAACATGCCGCCTACGACGGTTCCCACCTGAAAGCACAGCCATTACCCAGTGCAGAGGGCAGAGCAACTCACAGAATGTTTGCGTGAATGCGCAAAAACTGAAAACGAACATGTGGAACGTTGAACATCTCTTCGATGGTGAAGAGTGGAGGCTGCGAGACCAGTTGAAGTCGAGATCCTGTCGTGCCCGTTGGGGGCAAAACGTTTAGGAAGCACCGAAAAAGCCCGAGACCAGCACCAGAAACGGAGGACACGCACATAATAGGAGCCGTTCCAAAAGAGCAGAGGTTGCTTGCGGCTCTGAAGTAACCGCTCTTTAGCTGCAGTGAAGGAAAACAACAACATACAGCCGTGAAAACGCACTTCACAGCATCTCTCTTCCTCTTGATTCGTTTGCTACCAGCCGTCATACCTGCGCGCGATAATAACGAAGACACTGACTTGATGATCCTGAACAGTCGTCCATTAAAATACAAAAATTTCAGTGCATATTTGGGGTGTTGGTGCAGAAACGAACCTGTCTAGCTGCTCTTTCTCTACTAGATCCCACTTAGTGATTATTATGAAGACGGGAATATTTAGAGCTCCAGCGAGACCGAGGTGCTCCTTTGTGGCTGATGTGGGTCCAGTCTCCGCAGAAATAAGCCTGAAAACGGTAAACATACTACAAAACATAGAGCGCCGATCGGAAAGAGAGAAACAGTTGGCTTTATGAGAACGCATTCAAGCTACAGAATGAGGACTCGACTGCGACCATCAGGTCGTGGTCGAGTCCTCATAGCTCACCTATACAACATGTATGTGTTCAAGCTAACTAGGGAAGGGCTTCGACCTCCCATGGAACTTCAAGTTGAGAGCAGGATCATTAGAAAGAGCTCGAAATGCTGATTACGAAGGATTAAAAAATTGCAAAATGAAATTCCTAAGCGAGTTATGGCCTGACGAAATCAGGTGGTCTCACCGCAGGGTGGCCGTGCGACACAGCTGTCGCGAGGATGGTGAGTTAGCGCGGCTCCGTAAGAAGAGTCCGTCAGCTGCGAAGGTGGCGTAGGGGTAGTGCTCCTGCCCGTCGGGTGCGACGTCGTTGGTTCGTTTTCCATTGCTGCGGGCTTTTTGCAAATCATAATTTATCTTCGAAATGGCCTTTTATTCTGAATTATGACACGCGTCTGATCAAATAGCCAGGAAAGCTACCATACACGTTTGTAAAAACGCTTGAAGGCAAAAAACTGCTATAGAGACTTTTTTCACTATTTTGCACAAATAGAGTCCAAATCACATATTGAAGAATTAGAGGTGTTTCTAACAATCTAGGCATTCGTGGAAGAAAAAAATGTGAAAAAAGCAAAAAAAGCGTATTGTGCCCCTAGGATTTCCAACCTTTTGAAATACTCAGCACAGAGCAACATTTCTGCTTCACACATTTTTTGCTTTGCTCCCGAATGCCAAGGTTGTTAGAAATACTTTTATTAGTTCAATATATGATTTAGACCGTATTTGCAAAATAGTAAATAAAAATAATCAGACATGTGTCATAATTCAAAATAAGAGGTCACTTGGAAGATAAATCATGATGTGCAAAAAACCGGCAGCAATGGAAACCGAACGAACGATGTCGCACCCGACAAGCAGGAGTACTACCTGCGTCACCGCCGTAGCTGGCGGCTCCTCCTTACGGAGCCGCGATGACTCACCACTCTCGCGCCAGCTGTGTCGCACGGCCACCCTGTGGTGAGGCCAGCCGATTTCGGCAAGCCATTACTCGCTCAGGAATTTCATTTTGCAATTTTGACACCCATATTCGTTATCTGCATTCCTAGCTCTTTCTAATGTCCTGGTCTCAAATTGAAGTTCCAAAAAAAGAAACCCTTCCCTAGTAGGGGGTATACGCTTAATACAGAACATTAGGGACATAGTAACAAACGAAAACGAGGATTAAAATCCTAGTTTGGGGAAAACCGAAGTAGCCAGGGCGCTTTACTCCGTGTTCTATGCCGTACACCCCTGTCCTTGATATTCCCCAAGCACCCTTATATCATGAAGCAGCTACTGGGTCTCTGTGCAAACCGGAGATGGTTGGGATAAATTCCATCCGCCCCAACTAGAACTGTGCCAATGAGTGAAAGGAATAGAAAAGAAGGACCCGCCACAGCGCCACCGTTAGATGGCGGAGGAACAGATGAAATACAGAACATCAAAGCAAACCGACAGGCAAAGGATATCAACACGATCTGAAGAACGCTCCGCGCTGGCTACAACACGTGTAGTATTCTGCGCCTGTCGATTTAGAATTTGGTTGGGATATCCAAAAGCGAGGTTGGTTGTTCAAACACATCAGACCACTCAGACTTTTACTCCAAAATATAGGCAGATTCACCCAGAAACCATTAGACGACCATCACAAGACTCCATCCTAATATTTAACCTAAACCCCAATATTCCATCAATTACCACCACGAAGCAAAGTTCCGCCCCGATAAAATTATTCGTGAGCCCATAAACCATATCACACTTTTCGCTGAACTTTAGAACGTGAAGCATTCTCGGCCGGCGTCAAGCTATGCTGTGGTCAAATATTGAAAATGCATAGTAACAAATAAACTGTAGCGTGGCTAGCAATCACTAACCTATAAAAAGCCTAACACCTCGCATATAACTTTACACTGCAAGACCGCTTCGGTTTACCGTGGTGAAATAAGGACGCTACGTTTGCAAACATCTTGTGTTACCAGGTCCTTCCGGGGCCAGATTCATCAAGGATACCGCAGGTACCATCTCATGGCGGATACTCATCATACCGGCTCACGTAGTAAGTGATACATAGAGATACAGAGATACAAATACGATAACCGACAAACCGCTACCGCTGGTAAGCGGATGATGAATCTGGCCCCAGATATTATCTGTGAGACTTCTGCCGAGTTCCCAAAGTTGAACCACGCCTAGATATAAAAAAAGTCAGCCTTAGCACAATAAATTGAGCACATCACAGTGAGATGGAATAACAAGTGACACTCACAGGCAAGCGAAGTGCGGTTTGTAGCCGGATAATCCATGAATGGTAGTCTTTAAATACTTCGAATCCCCAGCCAGATCGATTAATGTGACTATCTTCTTCGACCGTTCCACCAATTCCTCAAGGCTGTGTTGAGCGTAGTTGACGAGCTATAATACGACTGCTTAGTACGTGAATGTAACCGACTAAAACTAGAGCGAACCTTTCCCCGTGAATCGAACCCGATAACATCAAGACATACTGAGCTAGTTTTTCCACTGCGAATCTCGTGAGGGAACCTGAAACAATACGAAATCCTATAGATGTCTTCATGAATTTTCAAACTATAAACACTATTTCTTATAAGCGCGGCAGGGAAAGACCGCATATGGTAAGAACTGTTGTACTAGGACGTTCGCGTGAAGAGTGTGAGCGGCCTGGCGACAGCTTACCTAAAAAGATTGAGCCGCGTCTTTCCGTTACCATCGTCAAGGCAACCTTGAGTCATCACGCCGCAGAGCGTAGATTTACCAACATCTGCACCACCAAGCACAGCTAGCCTGAAGTTTCATGCATTTGAGGTTTGCAGACCGAAGAGCGGCATCAGTATCAACGTTATCCAAAGTACGGCACTGCACCAAATTCTCAACTTGTGGTTGTACTCTGCATACCACGTGCACTCCGAATCAAAGTTCTTGAGCGGGGCTCCGTGCAGGCTAAGCAACCATTCCACTCCTCTGAGGTCGGGAATTGGTGCAAAACCTGTCTGGGAAGAAGAAGAAAACACTCCGTCACCCATCGGCTGCCCGCCGCAAGTCATTGTATAGGTCAAGCACGCAATCAAGTCGCCTGTACAATATCCCATATCCCAATATCCCATAGAAGTAAAAGTAACCGTCTCGCAAGAGGGCTTACTAACGTTCCCCACTATTCTTTATCAGTAGTCTAATATTCAGATAGTTTATCTCGTGAAGAGCTTCACGAAAACGTACTCATTTACGGTGCCGTCCAACAACCAACCGAAGGATGCACGCAGCTTTTTATTCCTCTATTGTCTTCCAATTATTCGAAAAAAGAAGAGAGCATATCCTGATTTGGCAGTTTCCGCATAGCGCTATCTCGCTTACAATATAGTACTCAAAGATCGATCGTAGCAAATAGTAGCTCACAAAATTGACTCGATAACGGTACCATTTCTGATAAAAAGTGTTGCAACACGCCTAAAGCCTGTCCCCCTCTTGCACCGTTTTATTTATGTATTATTGCATTTGCAGAAAGTGAACAATTAAAAAGAAATCACGGTACATGTCGCGAAGGTGAGCAGCATTGGTAGGTTTGGGCACGCCAGACAATAATATCCAAGCAGAGCATGGACCGAACACATGTCAGCCGACCAGGGTACCGACTGTACACTCCCTTTCTGAATGGCACGCCCATTCTGCGTTCTGATTATATGGAGTGTTCCCATCTCCCAATGCTGCCCGTCTTCGCGACATATACCGAAATCACAACAAGTTGTGATTCAACAAAGCAACATGCAGCACTACAAACCAAACAGAAGTGGCTGATTGTAAAACTAGTTATCGGTATCACTTGTTGACTTGCCTCACTCAAGATCATATCTAAGCATAAGCTACGATTCTTGGCAAAATAACAAAAACTGCACCAATTAGCCGCACTTTTGCTTGGTTTATAGCACTGCATTTGTTTTATTAAATCACAACTTGTGCTGTGATTTCTTTTTAAATGTTTCCCTTCTGCAAATGTAACAGTAAATAAAAATTAACCGTTTGCACTTTCGCGTCTGTGATAAATGTATCATAAGAAAGGTGATACTCGTGAACCAAATGAAAGGAAACGTTAACTCGTTGTTTTGGTAAAGGCTTTGCTTCAGCGATTTTGAACCAGCAAGCCTTTTGAGGTTGTACAGTACTTCCACTTTGTCGTTGTTCAGCAGGAACATGTTAATCAGCATGCTCAACAAGATGCTGAAATTATTTGGAAGCGCCCCCTTCAGAGACTAACCATGCTCTATCAACTACTGAGGTGGTCAACCCTCCCTTAGGATTGCATTTACAAGGAAAGGGTTTAAAGCGTATGTCTGAACGGGGAGAGCGAGTCATATAGAGAGAATCCTCACCCCTCAGTTAGTATAAATATGTGCTTGTTTTTTGCCAAGTCTTTAAACCCAAGGAGTAGGGGGTCCTTGAGGTCACAATGGAATACGGCGCATCACGAGCTTGGGGGTCTTGTACGCCCGCAATGCCTCTGCCGACAAGCGGCTCGGAACGCAGTGGAAGTAGAGTTGCTTCATGAGAGGAGAGTCAGGGGTTTGGTTCTTGTGCGCTGCTGCACTTTTGCATTCCGACTGACTGATTGAGATTTGGACGATTCTGGCGTCTATTCCATTTTCAGACGTTTTTCGCCTAATTTTCCAGCTGAATGCTGTGGAATTCAACATGATGATGTAGAAATGTTCAAATCAGGGTTACACAGGTACAAAGTGCATGAAGCACCACTGGGCACAATATGGGCAACGTATAAAGGCTACAGGCTCCTCACAGTATGTTTCCATACATGGACCAATGACCTCGGGAAAAGCCATCCTGCTCGGATTTTTGAAAGGGATCAGGATGTGACGTCGAAGATGGTTCAAGTGAGAAATGCGGTCTGTGGAACCCGCAAATTAACCTAAACGGCATCGATGCGCTCTTTCCCTCATCTTTGCCTGTCACCTGGAAATCAGAAGTCTGCTTAAGATTTTCTAAAACCTAACACCAACAATGTCTGAAGATGCTCGCGTGGTGATTCACCTGCTCCCGCAGAAGTGTGACCCACCTTTAGACAAGGAACCTTTGAGGGAAGAAATCAAACTGGCCGAACTGACGGCTAGCATACTAAAAGACTTCGAAGCACATCAACCTGAAGTTGACGATGACCTTGTGGTTAAAAATCCGGTCAATACACAAGTCGCAAGAAAGGTACTCTCCACAGCGTACAGCTAGAAAATGCGCAGAAAACGTCTGAAAATAGTATAGGCGTCAAAATCCCCCAAATCTCAACCAGTCAGTCGAAATACAAAAATGCAACAGCACACAAGAACCAAACCCCCAACCTCCCTCACATGAAGCAACCCAGTTCCACTGCGCTCCGATCCGCTTGCCGACAGAGGCATCGAGGGCGTACAAGACCCCCAAACTCGTGATGCGCTTAACGACTTGGCAAAAAATAAACACATTTTACTAATTGAGGGTGGGGATTCTCCCTATATGACTCGCTCCTCTCGTTCAGACATACGCTTCAGACCCTTCCCTTGTTAGTCGCTCATACATGAGCTTCTAATAGTTTCATTACATGCTAGCCATCGCACTGCACTTGCTATTTGCACTTTCTTCACGCATAGTACTCGAGCAGTAAAGACTCGCTTATGGACAGCTAGGTCACATTAGGGATCATTTAGTGTGCACGCAGCACGCGACGCGATGTTATGGTAAGCTTCCATATCGATCGCGCGACGCGATGAATCTATATGGGCTTATCATACGTTGCGTCGCGCGTCGCGTGCACACTAAACTATCTCTTATCGTTAGACATAGGTGGTTATTTGAGATTATTTGCTTATCAGACCCGCGATAACGTTTCCTGATAAGCATTTTGAGAAGAATTTGCTGAAGAACGCAGTGGCGATCAAATAGTCTCCGACAGTCGAGAGTAGGCGAATTGAACTATATAATTAAGAATTTCCAGTCGCGTTCAAAACGTCATCTACTACTCATTTCGCGCCTTCATGAAGTTCTAACTCTCGAAGGAAAGCAACATCTACAACCAAAGCCGTTAGTCTATGCCCGTCCCCTAACTAGATAACAATGACGATTAGCCAGACAGAGAGCGGACTTTCTCCTGAACAGTGACCCTTTTTGCAGATGGAATTGCTTAATAAAATTGCTTTGCCTAAGAATCCCACCTCAATTCGATGAACTGTTGACTCTCGGGAACCTTGCGAACAAGCACCTCAACAACCCTGCGTCGTGAACAGCTGCCTCGCGGCGTGACGTCTTTCTCGGTCAGCTTAAACAAAAACACTGAGAATCTCGAGTTCTACAGAAGAAGAAACGAAGGAAACAAACATAACGAGCGACTAGCGTCTAATACTGAAAAAACTACTCACAATAACCATGCTGGCGTCCAAAGCAGTGGCCATGGCTTTCAGAGTGATCAGAGACGCTTCCATTTCTACGTCGGATAATCCACTCATTTTACCTCCATCTTCAACCCCAACCTAAACAAGATTTATACTATCGAATCTTCGCAAACGTTCATACCAAATGAGGCAGAATAATAGACTAAAACGGCGCCCCTAATTAAAAAAGTATCGAGATTATAAAGGCATATATGGCATATATGTATGCTCCGCGGTATAAACACCCCCCCCCCCCCACACACACACACACACACACACATAGGAATACCGAAAGGTGTATTTAACGATTCACCTCATAGATCGCTTCACCTTGGCCTTCCCTGAGCCGCCATTTCATTTGCGTGATCAGATGTTGTAGACGTGATGTTGAAGGGTTGACCAGTTTTACCTGGAGAAAGTGAACCAATGAAACAGGACAGGCAAATGGATGGCATCGCATAACCGCTCACTTTATATTCTATGTTACCCAGTTCCATCTCAGGTGGTAGGCAATTTTCCGCTTCCGATGTTCGCTTGTCAGTATGCAGCAGCGCGCAGAAATCATCAGTGGGCTCTCTGAAATGTCTATATTGTGAACAAACATCTACAACAATTTTGAGGAGCGATGTTCAGCACCGTGTGTTTGAGCTCAGGAACCTGAATGTAAGTAGACGATATTTATAATCACAAGTTGAAAAGTAAAACGGAAGACGGAACGGTACACCTCGTTTTTCTCTTCGTTTGCTACCTCTTTACGACCTAAACCCGTCATCCGGCAACGGCCAAGCGACGACTTCCTTCTTGGGTCCACCTGTTGCTATTTGGCTTCATTTGTCAGTTTGTATTAGCTACATACCCCCCCCCCCCCCCAGTTTCGCTGTTCTTCTCTTAATTTCCACATTTGCAGTCCGAGGTAGCCCACCCAGACCACACTGCATTCAGATGAGGTGATGCCTGACGGTTGGAAACGATATGCAAACTCAACCAACCACTTTTTACTATGAAGTCTGATGACGTCTGAAGAAGCGTATCCAACACATCAAGCGCTTTTCTCATGCTCATTATTAATTCGTTCTAGGTGCGATTCGCAATCAGGCTAAACCATTTCTACACTGTGGGTCACCGATTAATTGCACAGATCTGTCAGTGTGAAGCGTGAAACAGTGACTTGCCTAACGATTGAACGCTTACGCCATTGCATAGTCAAACATAACTAAGCAATTGAAGTACACTCCCTCCCCTCCCCCTCCCCCTCCCTTATTCAATACCAATAGAATACATGTCGTATCTCAGGTTTGGACATAACCAGTGCTTAACCTTCTTTAATCCCGGAAGAATGCACGCACGACGACTTTTGAATAACAAACAAGTTCTCTGCGCCGATCAGCAGCTGACAACGCAGTGTTGACATGATAACTGCGCCAGCACTTGAGGCCCGACAACGATGTCGATCTCAGCAGCAGGATCTCTCACCTGTGGTGTCCGCAGAACACGAATTTTCAAGCGTAGATGCATTACTGGAGCGAGATTTTCGAAACTAAAACCTTACAGTGAATTTCCGTCCTTGACAGATAGGAGAATTTGCGGTGGATGTTGTGTCAACTCTAATAAGGACCGCAAACGGTCTGCTGATAGACTACTTTCGATATAACAGTTTATGAACACAATCGCCGTCAGAGCCACTTTGGTGTAAAACAGGTTTGGTATAAGAGCCCAGTTTATTACCAAATATAGACCATGCCGGACATGCGCAAGGGATGAAGAGTGACGACGGATAACGAGTAGATTAGGCGCACAGCCACCAAATAGTCATTGGACTGCACAGGTTATTCTTGGAAACCACCTCCAAGCCAGTGCGGATAAGGATAATTTTGGGAACTACACGGTTTGAGACGACACGTTTTTTTTTTTCATTTTTCAGACCATTCTGAGATTTATACGCACTATTCTTATTTTATTTTATTGTTTATTTTATTTGGTCGCTTTGTTTGTTCTAACTAGTTTAATCGTTTCCCTTCGTTTGGTCCCATTGCGTTCTTTCTCTTGTTGTTGAGCCATGGATCACTTAAATTTAGCGTGCCCTCCATGGACACATAAATAAATAAATAAAGATTCACATTCCTCATCCTCTGATCTCGAAATGAATAGAGCCCGTTTCGCACATAAAGTGACTGGAAAGGACTTAAAAGGACAGATGAGTAACTCACACCAGAACAAATTGGGTCGTGGGAAAGGAGATAGCAATCTCTCAACGTTCCCAATGAACACAAAAAACGAATATAGGCGTGTATAAAGGCGAATGCACACTAAAAGAAGAAATAGCGGCATTCGATTTCGTTACAATGCAGTCCTAAGCGACCATCCTATAACTCCTTAGTATGGAGTGGAAAAAGGGGAAGGAAGGACTCAAACAATGATAAAATACTAATACGGAGGAGAGCGCGGCCGAATGTGGTTCTCGGTCCGTTCTAGTGGAAACAGGGAACTTCACTAACCATAAGTCTCTTTGACAACGAACACAAAATCGAGAGTGCAGTACTTTACAGATACTGCACACTCAGCTAGCCTATGAGAGGTTGTCTATGCAGTTTTCTTCCGGGGAGAAGCCATCCTAATTACGTTTGTTCCGCTTTTCTAGTAGTTCCCTCCGACTAAACAGATCCATGAACTCTAGTAAAATCACAAGAGCACTCTCCGTTTGCCCAAAGTTCAATGAGCACGGCTATGTATACATAGTAACTACAGACGCTTGCCGTGGAAGCTACGGTGAAGCTACCACTTGTAGAAAAGACACGAGCTGGACTCCCCCTCCCCTTTCTTAGATCAGCACCAGAGAATAAATCGTGGGAACGTAAATCGTGGTAGAGAAACAAGAGGTAATAGCAATTAGTCCCGAGCCACTACCAAATGACTATGCAAAAGGTAAAAACAAACCCAACGGTGAAAAAATGTGATATGAAGTAATGCTTTCCGTTGTTTTAACCTATGCATCCACGCCGATATAACCTTGGGACATTTACTACCGCCGTCAGACTGAAAATGTATAAAGTGATCGTATTGCGCCCGATTTTCTAGGCATCGAAACAATTATTTTTAGGGGATGTTTAGATCTCCTTCGCAGTGCTACGCAATGATAAGTTCCTGTATCGATTCAACGTGTTGCCCAATCAATACGGGAGCTTATCATAGCATCGTGTCGCCCCGCGGTGGAGCTACAAACATGCATTATGTAGAGGCCGAAATGATAGGATAGCACCGAGTCAACAGCATAATTATGCTTTTGAGAAATTTTATCGATCGAATGAATGAAATCCCAAATTCGATGAATGTTTTTGAGGGTTACTCAACCTTTTTTTGGAATGCGCCACGCATTCTATTTCTACAAGATCTCGTGGAGGCGACTGGAACGCGTATTTGGTCTACACAATGACTTGCGGCCACCCCGTGGGCAATCAGTGTCTTCTCCTTCCTAGACACGTCTGGTACCATTTCACCGACCCCGGAGGGATGGAAGGCTTGGATGGCGTCCGGAACAGGAACTGGCATCCGGAACAGGAACTTGGTATCGGGTGATCGAATAATTTTATTCGATATTCGAATAAAGTTGAAATACTCGATTTTCGAATAATATTCGAATATGGCTGCCTTTCGATGTTCGAAATCTAAAGAATTATCGAAAATCTAGGAATAAAGGATATCGGACTATCCGAATAATTATTAGGATATATTCGTTCGGGCACAACGATAGTCAGCAGCACAATAGTCAGGGACATCCCAGAATTTCTTCACAGCAAAAGCTCGTTTGGTTTGTAGGATAGTCTTAGTCTCATTTTCACATTTTCTTCACATGTTTTTGTCGCTGTTCCAAGCATAACAAATTATATCGACCACATTCACTTCATACTGAAATCATGCGACGTATATCAATGAGTTATTTAATCACCTGAATCAGCCCCAACTCGCGAGCTATTCCTCCTAACCTTCTGCTACCAGTTAGAAGTGAAATCTTTGGTCCAAATAGGTTCACGCCTTCTAAGATCGATTCACAATAAGCGCGTGTTATGCGCCTTCCTTCGACTACGGAGCTCGGAGGGTCATATGATAAAATAAAGAAAAGCCGAGCAACGAACCTGTTGCTAGTAGTGAACACATGGTGCGCCTGCTCCTCGCAGAATTGCGATATCATAAAATCCATGAAGACGGGGCAACTCCGGACCGTGTTCCGATTGAACGACCGTACTTTGTACAAGGTATTAACAGGAGAAGTGCGTCAGTCACGTAAACGATCGATCATTCGTGGCGGGCTCTGAAATGCTTGTTGACTTCTCGGAAGCGTGCACAAGGGGAAAATAGCGATAGCAAACCGGACAGCAATCACTACTTCAGGCACACGTTAACACAGAGAACGCAACGAATCTACCCGCCCTAGTGGCAAGGGCGAGGGCACGTGATATTTTGCCTCTCCATTCTCTGCTTTGATCTTGTCCCCAAATTTCAACTGCTACCCTGTAACATGAGGGCTCACACGTATAGATAAGAAATGTAGGATGTGACACGGGATGAAGCGTGTAGCTGCCGGCTTCGAGGACGTTCAGAGCTCCATCGCTCCGCGACGTGACGTAATGATAATCTCCTATATCGATTATTAGCGCTGCCCGATCGATACAGGTACTTATCATTCGTGGCCTCGCACCGCAATGGAGCTCTGAACGCCCCCTTATTAGGGCTGTCCACTCACGGTTAGGACAGATCCTCGAAAATCTCAAGCTACACAACCTCGAGTCGTCTTACGAAGCGAAGAGAGCCGAACCACTCGGGTTAGTGGAGAGACTAAGAATGATTCGACACGCATTACGGAGAGAATCAACCCTGAGGCTGCACCTGCGTTATCAAATCGCAAGATGAGAAGAAACGAACGATCGAAAGGCATGTCTAGGAAGCCCGAGAGCGTCGAGATGGCAGCTCGTTCCCGACGCAGCTACAACAACAGTACAAGGGATAGTAGAAAGCCGTCGACCATCTAGATAAACACCGAAAGCAAAAGACGTCTGCCACCGACACCCGGCGACGGTGAAGCTGCCAGCCAGCATTTCCGGGTGGCCAACGCGTCGCGACCGCACCGCGCGCAGCGAAACTGGATGCCGAGGACAAGCTGGCTGGAGCAGCTCATCTCGTGCCGCCGCCGTTGCTCGAAAGCCTTGACGAGGTCGTTCTCAGTTGTTACGACTGGTTAAACATTGGAGCGTTGCTGGAACAAAACCAAGGCCCTAAGTGGCTGCGGGAGGGGGATTGGTGGCACTAGTTAAAAGTTCCGACCCCACCGACACGACTTCGGTCGAAAAAAATTTTTCGCTGAAACTTCGTCCAGAGGGGTTATTTGGGGTGCTGGTCACGAATCTGACATCCGTTTTTGAAATTGCGGCCGATTACGGTAGGTTACGGTAGCTACGGGTAACTAAGGCTGCCGAGGTCATAATTCCCGATTTTGCCCAAACTTCGCCTAGAGGGTTATTTGGGGTGCTGATAACGAATCTGACATCCGTTTTTCGTTTTACGCTGGAGTTCGGGCGAAATCGGTGACCATTACCTTAGTCACCCGTACCTTCCGTAACCTACCGTACTCCAGCGTAAAACGAAGAACGAATGTCAGATTCGTGATCAGCACCCCCAACACACTACGGCTCTCGAAAAACGCAGGGTATCCTAAAAATGCAGGATTGTATGAAAGGTGCTAAAATTGCTGCTGGTAAAGTTTTTGAAGACGTTTGAGACTCATAAGCGCAGGGTAACTAGAATTCTGCGGTGTGCAAATAGTCAAGACTGCTCCATGCACACATGAAACCTTGCGTTTCAGACTCGATTGATTGTGCATGGGCAGAACTTTGTTACTCTCGTGTTGCTACTTGGCCACATTAAACTGTGATGATCTTCTTTTAAAGTTTAAAACTTGGCATTCACTTTAAAGACACGCGGTATGTGAGTTTATTGATTACAAAATTGTCGTCAAGCACTGCTGCGTACATATTGCAACTATGGAGGGTCACATAGGCTTGCCGCGACTGTGATGAAGCCACCAATTATGTAAAAGACACTGGATTGATCCCTCGCTCTAGATTTGCACCGAAATTCTTATCTAAACCGTACGGATGTTATGAACGAGGAGGTAGATAGGTAGAAAAATGGGAAAAAACCAGTGCAAGTATCGCCTAAGCATGGGGGTTATTTGCGATGCTGTCCAGCCTGACATTCGCTTCTGAAACTTCGGTTGATTGCGATAGGTTGCAATAGGTGTGGAGGATACATGACATGGGGAAATGAATTCCCTTCACTACGTAATCAGTGCCTCAGTATAGTAGGTCCCGTCTTCCACGCGAGCGAACAGTGTTCGATCCTGGCCGTTGCACCACAATGTAATGAGTGGTTAAGACGGAGAAATTAATTCCTTTTCACCGCAACCGTGATGGTTCAGTGGATACAGTATATACAATTTTCACGTCGAATTAGACACTATTCAAATCAATTTGTGCACTCTTCTAATTCTAAGCAAGCTTGAAGTTTTCCAAATCAAACTGAACATCCCAAATCAAAACGAGCGCCCTCCTGAATACAATGTTGACTTCGCAACTTTTCTTGCTTGTTCTTACTTCCCACTTGCTTGAGGAAAATTCGCGTTATGGGACTTGGGCGGACGCTCTCTCATGGGCGTGGATTTCTTCGATGTACAGCTCACAGAAGGATAGCATGTTGCACTTTTCTTACGTGGACCACAGCAGCCTCAGGAAAAAAGCCTCGGAATATAAAAGTAGGGCATGAAAAAAGGTAAGAAAAGTCGCCATCACAACAGTGCACTCCCCTAACATGCACCGCGCCGGAAAATTCAGTATGGCGTTCTCTGATTTTTTAAAAATCACCGCTCGAGCATCGGCAGACATTGTTGGTGTTATGCTTTAGAAAGCCTTCAGCAGAACTCTGATTTCCAGGAACTCTCACCGATCCGAACTCACGGCTCCATCCTACCATGAAGTACAGGGAACATGCACCAGTTTTATTGAACTACTGCAAGCAGCATTTAATGTTCCACTGAAAGTGGAAACTTTTTGATGCCGAGAACTCATACAACTCGATGACGATGTGCGTTCTAGGAGAGCGATGATCTTGATCTTCATCGTGCTAGAAGCAAGGGCGGTCATTTCTTTCTGCATGCGTCCAGCGATTCCGGGGTACATGGTGCTGCCTCCTGAGAGGACAGTGTTGGCGTACAGGTCCTTACGAATATCGATATCGCACTTCATGATCGAGTTGTATGAGTTCTCGGCCGATCTAGCCGAGTAGATGGCGTAATCTCTTCTATTAAGACTGTAAACGATTGTTGCCCTTGTGCGCTTTAAAACAAAATTCCACTCATTGTTTTTCCTTGAAAAACTAAAAATTGTAAAATTTCAGACACTGCGTACACTTGTTGTGACTGGTGAATTTGAAATTTCAAAGAAAGCTATATCAAATCCTTGAAGAAAAATTATTTTAAATGTCTCGGAAAGTCACTAGTTTGATTTGGAAGATATTCATTTTGATGTGCAACAAGATGCTCCGCTAGATTTAAAAAGCGTCAAGCCTTCTTAGAGTTGTCCAATTTGTTGAAAAGCGTCCAATTTGACGTGAAAATTGTATAAAAAGAAACAGGGGTAGAAACTGCAGACTATTGAGGTCTGATGAGGCAGGTAACGTCTATGGGGCAAGCGCTAAGCCCCGTACCCTAGTCGACCGTGTGAGCATTAGGCATTAACGATATGAAGAGGGACCGTTTCAGCAACAATTTCTTCCACCTACCTAGTAGAACCTATTTTCATGCTCGTTCTAGGAAGTGTGCATTAGCACACAATAACACCAACGAATGTCTGATTAGAACAGGAGGAGGGAGGGGGGGGGGGGGGGGGGGGGAGAGGGCGAGGCAGCAGACATTGTTGCATCGCGAACTCGTGTCTTTGCCGCACGCTACGATGAGTGAGCACCGGTCCCGGGCTTCACTCCCTTTCCTTGTACGCATTGAAGCAATGTCCTGAAACGCAGATTTGGGATGGTCTCCCCAAATAACCCTCCTAAGCGAATTTCGAGCGAACATCATATGCTTGGCGTAATCCCCGCCAAGTGCGAAAACGGCATTTCGCGGTAGTTCCATTATGGCGTCCCATACGGAATGTCGCTTCAGACCAAAAAGTTAAATTCATACAAAGGAAATAAAACCAAACTCAGTTCGGCAATATATTCTCCACAATTATCAACAACCTTTCCCAACGTACGCGAGCAGATTGAATCCCGTTTTTATAGAAGAGTTGGCCGCGAATCGAGGAAGTTGGTCACCCAAACCCAGATTTCGTCATAGTCGGCGAACTTCTTGCAAGGCGTGCTGCACCGAGATGTGGTAGTCGGATGGGGCAATGTAAAAGCGGCACAATGGATGAGGCAAAACGATCCAACCAAGTTCCTCAATTCCCTGCTGAACGAATTTTGCGATATGAGGCCTCGCATGAGCATGCAGCAAGTTGGTATAGAACGTGTCAACTCGACTTGGATTTAAGGTTGGAGCGGGATCTGGAGTAGGACTTGGAGCAGACAAGCTCCGCTGCCAGCTGCCGAGTCGATCATGTCGGATCAGCTTCAAAGTCAGTGCGTGAAAGGTCGCTATCCAGGATAGGCGCCTGTCTTCCATGCTTTTTGTTTTCAAGACCTTGCCGCTGGTGGCAAAACGTTGAAACCACCACTCGCATTGTCTTTTGAAAACGATATTTTTGCCAAATGCAGCTATCAACGAACGATGCGATTCTGCAGCGGATTTCAACAATTAAAAGTTGTAGAGCAGGCACGCGCGCACAATCATTTTCTGGTCCATTGCGGCCTGAAGGCTACTATTTTAGCAACCGATGAAGGAGTGAAGTAGGAAGAGTAGGAAATGTAGAAGATGAAACGCCGCAAAAACCAACCTTAAGTGTGCTCACCGCTGCGAATAACTGTGAAAAGAATGCCACCATGTATGCAACATTCCGTGTGGGACAACCTAATAGAAACGGACCGTCAGCACCATAAATACCCTCCCCCTCCGGTCGAATTTGGACGAAGAATCTGTTCGACTTCTGCACGCCGATTAAGTGCAGCAGTGCTAAATCGGTTTGGCGCAGTTGGAGTTAAGGGAGGCTGCCACTGCCTGTCGTGTTACTCCTTCCTGAAGAGAGGTATGAAGTATTCTCTCACGGAAATCAAAAATCATTCCCTTAAAGCAAGAGGGCTTCGAGCACTAAACGATTTCCTCACATTCAATAATACAGATAGATGTGTGTAAAGCCACTCAGCATTACCACTGTCGGTGTCCGACAAGGGCTACATCCTGTCGAAATGTCGCTCCACAATGCGAACTTAGGCGATTCGAACAGGCAACCACGCGGTGGAGAAATCCGATCTTCGCTTCACTCAGGTTATACCGCTTTTATGGGAGCTATAAACACAGCTCTCTTGACTTGTTATATGACCCGTTCAACCCTTGTCCAAATACGTTCGTTTCAACGGTTGCTTCCCTATTTCATAGCTAAATCGCCAGCTAAATAGAGGAAATTCTGTAGCCGAAGCTAGACATGCACAAGAATGTAGGACAAATCGGAGTCAATCATTACCTTTGAAATGCGTTGGTACTGCACTTAGGAATAATAAGAATTACAACATCTAAGGAAAGCTGCGTATTTGGTCTGCATAATGATTTTCAGAGAGTTTGTGAAATTAGCAGTAGCAGATACAGACTGACAGTGGTTTTTACTCCTAAAGGTTATGGTTTAGTGGTTAAATACTCTATAAATGGGGGCGAATTCTGGGATGTGACGCCCGGTGCACCAAAATAAGTGAAAGAGGCAGTTGACGACATTCCTTTTCTGCATCTATAATGCTGCTTCAGAAGCTTCAGCTGGTTTTGTTGGTGGCAGGGAGCCTAGACGAGGTAGAGTTTGTCCGATAAGACCAGGTTTTGGGAAGTATGTAGATAAAGACAGGCATAATCTGGCACAAATCCATAATTGTCTCACCCCAGATTGTCCACTAAACGACTTCTCATATGAGCCGATCGTTGTCGTTTATGCATTCCAGCAATTAAGCTAGTGCTTTATTAATGCCAGAGAGGTCTGCCAGGTAGTACTTCATAAAGCCTGCATGGATAAATGGCCTGTTAAGATAGCCCGAATCGAACCAGAACTCGATCCATGAACAGTAGGAATCGGCGCCCCTGTTGACTTCGCTACATGCATCCCGACTACTGACTATATTGGATCCGATCGAAAATCTTCGCCTAATTGGATGACTCGGATAACGCTTATTTCACGGACCCCGGATTTTGGATGATTCGCATTGAAATGCCCGAGTTGAATATCAGAAAATGACTCATTCGGATACAGTGTATAATCCCCACCAACATGGAACTAACAAATTTTTCTGCATTGGAAGCTTTTAAAAGCTCCGCAAAGAAGTAGCTATTAAAGAGACTAGAAAAATCTAATTTCTTTCTCCTATTGGGGATGTAGGCGCGTATTGCGCAGTGGACGACAGAGCCCTGCTGCTCCATACGACATAGAAGTTCTTGGTTCGGATCCCGCCCATGTCAGCCCAGCCTTCCATCCCTTCTTGGTCGACGAATTGGTAGCAAACTTGAATGGGAAGTATAAAGCAGTGACTTGTCCGCCGGGTAGGTGAAAAGAAATGAATAGCAGCCAGCTGACCAGGCTCCACTCCGAGAGGCGCGGGCAAATGAGCGAGCGTCGGTAGTTTGGCAAGTTCTCCCAGCGCGTCATGACGACGTTCGGTTGCACAACACTTACGCGTACGCCTTCGCTCCGCCTCTTTCTCCTAGGTCAACGCCCGCCGGTCCCTATAAACACATGCAAATGTGTCACGCTGGAAGTCGGTGCTGCACATAGTCATCTCTTCTTATGGCTAGTCCATCACTGGCATGCAGCTTGTACCATTGGAGTATTGGCAAGAAAGTTGGGCCGTTCCCAAGTGGACCACTGCGAACCTGCACCTTTTTTACCATGCTAATTCTTCTTAATTACCAATACATTGCTACTTCATGATCTGAACAAAGAAGACTAAGCACGTTTGCAAAGTATGATAGCACTGGATGCAGTGTGAATTGGAGAAGGCGAATCCACCGTGCTTGATGAAGTAGCGTCAGAAGCGAATAGACCCTGAGATCCGGGCAAGTGGGATCAGCGATGAACAAAGGCACAAATGAGTTCTCCGTCTAAGAATTCTCACATCAAGACAAGAATTCTTGTTTACTCACCAACACTTCCTGGCCTATTTATCATTGCTTCTGTTTATGCTTGTACTCGCTTAGCAAGCGAATGACGTGAAGAATTTCTTACTTTCACCATTACCATTAGGGCTGCCCAGCGATGCCAAATCCCGTTTCAGGTGGTTTACTAAAGGAAACTACGACCTCCCTGTTAATTTGAAATGTGTACTTTGCGAGTAGCAGCCCGTTCTTTCGACGTTTTTGGCGAGAATCGACGTGTCCTTGAGACCAATCGACATAGCATACGGTACCCTAACTTACGCAAACTTCCCAAGGGAGTGTCAATTTTCCAGACAACCTAACGGTACATTTCCTTAAAAGAGCGGCTCTAGTGCTCTATACCCACTGATGGAATATCGTGCCTGTGCGCCAAGTTTTCAAAATGGGTTGTAGAAAAAACTGCTAGAATATAGTCCTGTATGTCTGACCAACTCCACTAGCAAAGTCATGTAGCGCCTAATATGTAAAAAAATACGGAGTTCATCAAGGAAGGATGTCATCCGCAAAAATCAGCTGGATTTTGAGGAAAATCTACTATTTCCGCCTTACCACCGATTGTTCCTCAGCGGAGAAATGCGTTGAGACAAAATACAAAATTACCGTACCGTGCATATCCGGTGCTTTCCGTTGAAAAGTCTACTCATTTTACTTCTCAAAGGGCTGCTCTAGATCTATATCGCACTTCCGTCTGCTGACGTTTATCGCATGCGGTCGAACAGGTCACCAGCGTTAACAATCAGTTCGTCATCAGGAGCCGTTAACTGCGCCGCGGACGTTGCTTGGCGGTATCCGTCGACGTCAACAATTATTAGTTTTGTTCTTCACTCGAATTATCTGAGAACGAGTTCCCTTGTAGTTGGCTGCTGTCCTATTCCTCTCGTTAGTTAGTAATGTTAGTAAATACATTTATTAGGATGCATAATAGCGCAGCTGGAGAAATCGCCGGCTGTAGCGTGCGCTTTGGTAGGAGATAGAGTCCCGGTAGACTTCTTCTCAAAGGAATTCTTGGTGAAGGAACCCTTGCCAAAGGATTTCGCTCATTCACGACCTCTTCGACAGCTTTCACAAAATACGTTACTTTAATGAAACGAAGAGGAATTTGAGACCTCACATTTGAAAGGGTCAGACGTCAGTTTCATAAGCGTGTGGATGATACTCAGCACCGATAAAAATCATGTATCTGTCTTTATTTGGCGATTTCACAACAGAAATTGTCTATTAGAAATCTGATCACAATAACAACTTAAGGCTACACAATATGACAGATACTTTCTGATGTAGAAATGAGTAGGCTCAATAAATATCGAGAGCTTGGAGGAGATGAAACCCGTCAGCAAGACTGTAGGAATTGATGATATGAATGATGCATGCAAGAGATCACTGCGAAGAACCATAGCCAATATCAAACCATTTGATATGTGTCAGTCTTCTAGAAGGAAATCAAACACATTCGATCTCATAATACGATCTCCAGTCAGTGGCGGAAGGTGGAGAGGAGAGCGAGGGACGGATAAATCTACAGATGTGGTAATGGAGCGACCCAAAGACGTGGTTGAGTGCAGCATTGGAATGCAGATGGCATCGCGAATGAAAGGGCTTGGGATAGGAGGTAAACCTAGGGAGTGGCTTTGATTTGTGGCGGCGAGATCCAATGGACGATCGAGAATGCCGTCATGAGGTGCAAGCATCTCGGTCACATGGCCTCTCTCTGGGAACGCCAATCTCGGAAGTTTCGTCTCCAGCAGGCAGACGTACAACTGCGTTGACCTCGTACGAAGACGTCTCATTTCGAGTACCTAAAAGGGTCAGACTAAATTCAGTACAACGATTCCTTTGTTTTTAAACACAAAACACGCACATTAACAAGCCCACTTCGAAACACGACAGTTTCGTTAGCCGTTCCCAGTACTGCATCTCCAGCAGGCGTTACCAGAACTCACCGTCTGTCTTTCCAACCTAATTTTCTATGACCTGCCTTAAGCTCCACGCTTCGTAACCCACCAACCTCGACAAAGCTCAGCATCCTCTTGATCTCCTGCTGCGCAAAGCTAATCATATATTCATGCTGGATGCGCAGGGCTGAGGTTTCTGAGCTGCATAGCAGAGCTGCGTGCGGTGGAAGTGCAGTCACTAGATCTGACATCGCATGGCTCCATTGATCATACTCCAATCGGTTTCATTCCAGAAACCGATCAATCTTTCCGTGTTTTCCACGGCCATAAACTTTATCTTTGTGCTGGTACAGAAAGAAAAATGAAGTCGAAGACGTAGATAGGTACTAAAAACATCGGCGTCGGCGACCTATTCAACTGCTTTCGCGCAGAGCTGTAGCCGGCGTGCAGGTTCGGAGCCGTGCAGCCAGAAATCTGGACTCAATAGGATTCACGTAGGCGAGACAGAGCATCGCGATTCTTGTCTTCATTAGTATTCAAGTAACTCACATACGTTGTCGTTTGAGTCCAGACGTCGAAAACTAGGTAGTCTCTTGACGCGTTGGGTTAATATTCGCTCAACGAAATCCCTACTCAGAACTTCGCGGAAGTCTAGACCACAAAAGAAAGACAAATTTCTTCTTCTTTCATTCATACGTGGACAAGGATGTAACGGTGAACACTCCGAAAGCCGTGGAGCCAAAGTAGTCGCTCTAGAGACGTTGCCGATAACTAGCTAAACAGGCGGTGCGCACTCAAGCTCACACTTGTTAGCACACTCGAATTAAATTTATGCGAGCGTACGCACAACTCTTCAGGCGATTCTGCCTTCCGATTTCGTCCATTTTCTACGAGTGGTCACCTTCGCGGCGCAAGTTCTCTTCTAGTCATCACACTATATTCCTCTATAGACAGTATACCACCAAACTGGATATTATATTACACAATAGAATGACTTGCGTTGATGGAGAACTCCGACTGCAACAGTATTTTATTCTTCCCAAGCAAATCTGGTATCAGATTTAGTCACTATTTTAGTATTTTTAGTCACTAACGTTGAGACAAGGCCAGAGAATGAAACTTGCCTGGAAATTGTACTTGTTGGATGAGCTAGCTTCCTTAACTCTTCGTTTGTGATCCTTCATTAGAGGAATCAACAGCACAGATTGAGTTTCTTGTCGGCATCTAAAACCACGCGTCTTTGTCATTCTCACGTTAAACAAGACGTGCTTCATTCGCTGTTATTGGTTTTGCTCTCCACGCTAGCCGCTGTGTTACTTAATGACGACAACATTTTCGACAGGTACATTTAGATGAAACTGAGGACGTGAAAGGGGGTAAAACGCAAACACTCCGAAGCAAAACAAGCAGAGGTCTTATGAAAGTAACGGCAGTCATATTCCATAGCACAAAATCTGGAAAAATACACCTTCAGCTCACAACAGACCACAACTGATTTCTCCCCTGTACAAACAGCGTGCGCGGTGACTGATTAGAACTTGATGTAAACGGTATCAGGGTTGACTGCAGCGGTCAGATACTTCTCGAATTCCAACTTCAATCTCAATAGTGACCACTGCTTTCACGAGAATGCACATTATAACTTTTAAATATAACCGCACTCGATGAAGGCAATCATAGGGGTTCAGATAAACTTTCGAGAGTTCAATAAATTTGATTCAATAATTCTCGCAACTTAACTAGAAAGTCTCCACCTTCCAAAAATCACAGGAAGTTAAAAAGGGGATAGGGTGGGGCTGAATCAAGATCAGGATAAAGTAGAAAAGTCAGGGCAGAAAATACCACCTCTTGCTGAATGAGTGCTTTCGCTGTAAATGAGGAGCAACGAAAAGAAATATGAGGTATGGAAGACAAACTCTTCACAATTTCTCAAGTCAATAGTGATTCCTATAATAGTGATTCCCATACAGTTGCTGAATCAGCGTTTGCAATTTTGAACGGGCACTTATTTGTCTGTTTTGTGATCGCAGACCTTGAGAGAGTTTTCGCCACGAAAATTCTGTTAAGCGAGTAGGAATGCGGCGCAAAGGAAAAGCCAGCCGCACTTGCTACGATGTTTTAAGCAACATCTGCAGAAGTCAAAATAGTGTTTAAACCGACTTGCTGATGATTGTGAACACTTTGTCGTAGTAGGTATCCAACATTTCTCCTCTTGTTTTCCACCACCTCAGCGGAAGACTGCACAATATTTTGTTGACAACGTTGAAGTTGAAGAAGTCTGAAAGAGGGTCATGTTTTAATAATCGCCTTGTATTTAGAAGATCACTGCATTAACAACCTTTGTTGAATTCTACAGCTATGAACTGAAGATGCCTTGCTCTGCTGCCTGCCTCTTTCTTGAGATGGTTCTGAAGACCCACCCAATTCACTTCGGCCATAGCCAGCTGATCAATTTTCGGACTCATTGCGATGCAGAAACACTGAAAGCAGAGAGTATAATTTAGGATGTCGAAGGAACATCAAACTCAAGAAAAAATCATCAATGAAAGAGCTTCCTTACGTCAAAGTTCCTCAAGACTTCTAATATGAGTTCTCCACAATCGCATGCCATGTCGAGGACAATATCACCTGGAAAAACCCACTCGGATTACACTGAACCGCTACACTGAAGCAGAGAACGTTCACAAAAAGCTCACCGTCATGTATGTCTGCCAATTCCACTACAGTGGCCGCTACTGCCCCATTCAGTTGCCAAAACGTGAGGTGTGGTCGGAAGTCTTCTTCGCTGAAAAGGAAACTCAGAGCCTACATGCCAGCTACACCTTGACCTCGTCGTAAGATACGATTGGTGAGAACTCACTCAAATAATAAAGTTCCAGCGTATATGTCATATCGATCAGCAAAAACCACAACAGTTAGTTCGTCCTCCGACTTGAACATGGCGTCATGATAGCGTAGCTTCCAGGACTGATTCGATGTTTTCATGGCATAGTTGATGTGCCTGGGTAGTTCTTGAAGGACAATCTGAAAAGAGACTCGAACAGTTCTCAAAACTGAAGCAGTAAGCCCTTAATGGCTTACCTCAATACCATTCTTCCAGGAGGAGCCTCTTTCAGACGTTAGGAGCACCAGATTGATGACAATCTGATCATCCTTTACGGAGTCCAGACGGTTACTTACCTTTTGCAAAACTTCCAAGCAACGAGAGATCTCAGGCACGTAACTTATACTATAGAATAGAAGCGATAAATATCCTCGCATCTCTGAAACGGCAGAACTACAGAGTTCGCATAACAATTTACAAGCACAAAAGGATAGGTACGGAGATATCTATTAATTGACACCCTATCATGCGCCGTACACTATACACTATACTGAAGTTGTTATGAAGAGGCATAAAGATAGCTTTTAACATGAGATATAACACCCATCTGCAAATGTCACGCCTCGAACTTTCTGGGGAAATTTAGCACCAATTTGACCAGGAAACTGACATGCCTTTGCTTGGGATGTGAGAGAAGTCTTCCAATCTTTTACTATTATTCGATACCTCGTGCAAGGACTGTCTATAAGGTATAGCGTGATTCACACCTCATCTCAAA
Source organism: Heligmosomoides polygyrus bakeri (assembly GCA_947359475.1). Taxonomy (NCBI): domain Eukaryota; kingdom Metazoa; phylum Nematoda; class Chromadorea; order Rhabditida; family Heligmosomidae; genus Heligmosomoides; species Heligmosomoides polygyrus. The sequence continues at coordinate 69,037,531 of OX375868.1, read as the reverse complement.
GTGTCACTGCGACGTGGTATTTTTCCCCTGCTAGACAACTCAGGTTACGAGCTCTACCTCTACACACTGCATCATGCTTCCGACCCTTCACCGTGTGTACGCCCTCGTCCATGTGGGTTTCAAAAGTGCACTTGGGACAACCTCCAAACGTGCTAATGCAATGCAGTTGAAACTATATCGCTTTTTATTGTCAGCGCTTCTATACATACTTCCGTCCCATGATGCTTCGTGAACAATAGTCTGGGTGATCGCAGAGTAGCGAACAGAAAGCGACGACCATGCGCACCAAGTCTAAATTGCGCTCACACCAGCCAAGAGTTCCCGATGCTCGCTGCCCACAGCATGACACTTCAGTTGTCTGATGGCAGAGGAGTCACTCCTTCATCACCTTTCTCTACAAAACCCGTGTTACTCAAATACGCATTCGAGCAGCCCCTACGACATCACGCCGAAGTGAAATTCGTATTGCACTTAAGGGTTTAATTGGCGCTTCATCGACCCAATCCCTCCCTCAAGTCCAACGGACTGTCGCTTCAGGAAATATGCCGCGCGCATCCAAATTGGTTACTAGTAAAGGACTCGCCCTGAATCGAACGTGCGAGCTCGGAACCAGCGGAATCGGCTTACCTAAAGGACATTCAGGATGCTGTTCACTCGGATACATTTTGTTGTGATACATTTTGAGGTATACTTCGTCAGCGTACCGCAGGTTGCGTAACTGTAGCAGAGGATCCATGCTTACGGACACGTCCACGGAAAACACTGTCTTTGTGGCCGAACATTCTTCGTCCAGAATTTGAGCCTTCAATAATGACTTCATTATGATCACAAATAAGTAAATAAGCAAACGAAACCGAGTCCCACTGACCTTGAGCGCGAGAAGCTCTAACATTAATGACTCCGCCACGTTCTGAGCATGAGAGGCTATTAGTGTTATGGATGTCATATCGGAGCCATGGTACAGCTGCTGAAACCATACGCAACCATCTCTAGAAGTGATGTTTTGAATTTCTACGACTACGTACTAGTCGGGACGACGCGGTGCGACACCGCAGGTGATGTGGGTCGCAGCGCGTCGGCCCCCGATGGCCAGCGCATGCTGGGTGGCAGCGCTGACCTGAGGGGGCGGGGCCTAGGATCCCCATTCCGGCTTTTTCTTGTCTGGTGACTGGTTGCTGTTATGTCACCTTAGCGATGAGCATGAGTATGATGCAAGTCTTGAGAGTTGTCAGTATTCGTCCCGTCTATGAAGGATCTTATGCTATAGTATACTCTCCAATTCCCTCTGGTCCTTCCGTTCTCTCTCGTATTTCATTTCTTTCCGCGTCCACCGTGAAGACTCATAAGTTGAGAAAAACCTGTGATTATCTTATCAAAGGGTATTAACAGGACGACATCGGTGGAGTTTCCTGAGTACTACTACTAGAAGATGCTGGTACACTGGCTGTTGCGCAATACAAATCACCGTCACGATTTCGCCACACCAGTTGGTCGTTGTGTGCAACGTCTGCATCGGGGCGCAGAGGGTAGCTTCCTACGGTTTACTGCTGTGAATCGATTGCAAGTACTTTCAAGAAGTCAGGAAGAAGTGATGTTCTTCCAAAGAACTGCTGAAGTGTAGTCGTCCAAGAGCGACAGAGAGTTCATTTCTCTCCGAATGGGAATTATTTGGAGGCGGTGTCGAAAATTTGTTGCCCTTCTTTTGAAATGGGTGTGAGTAAATTAACCGCTGCTAAGACATGACCCAACATTCTAATCCTTGTAAGTGCTCTATTTACTGCATTAAGACCCCAGGGAGAAGGCTATATTTCTTGTCTTCGATATGTCTTCTCCCATTACACTCATCCATTTAGCTGATTCATTAGTTAATTAGCACCTAGGCAAGGCCAAGGACTAGGCGTAGTTCGGGTTCGGATGTTTCAGCCTATAAACCATGAAGGATGGAATAGGCCAGAACATATGTCTAAAGTCTCATGTTTCTCGCAGCTTATGGACGTTTCTATATGGGAGTATTCCGAAAACCTACGCGAAAAGGATCTTTAAGGGCTGGGACAGTCTTCTCTGGTTTACAGTGAATCCGCACACTGGTGCGAGATATTTATTAAGACTTTTCGAGCAGACCTCGAAAAAGTTGACCTCCTTAGCCCAGTGACAGGACCAGTCTTCTTTGGCACAGTGAATCCGCACACTGGTGCGAGATATTTGCTAGGGCTTTTCGACCAGATCTCGAAGAAGTTGGCTTCCTTAGCCGAGTGTGTGGACCAGACTTCTCTGGCTTACAGTGAGTCCGCACACTGGTGCGAGATATTTATTAGGACTTTCCGAGCAGACCTCGAAAAAGTTGACTTCCTTAGCCGAGTGCCAGGACTAGTCTTCTCTGGCACAGTGAATCCGTACACTAGTGCGAGATATTTGTTAGGGCTGTTCGGGCAGATTTCGAAGAAGTTGGCTTCCACAGACGAGGTGTCTGGTCCAGTCTTAGCCGGCTTAAAGCGAATACGCACACTGGTGCGAGATATTTAATAGGGTCTTTCGACCAGATCTCGAAGAAATTGGCTTCCTCGGCCGAGGTGTCTGGTCCAGTCTTAGCCGGCTTAAAGCGGATACGCACACTGGTGCGAGATATTTAGTAGGGTCTTTCGACCAGATCTCGAAGAAGTTGGCTTCCTCAGCCAAGATGCCTGGATCTCGATCGGGATGATCGGTTGATTAGGTTACAGAACTGCGGTATTGTTGGTCTAAAGTGCAGTGGTGTCCAACTTTTAGTTGATCAAGAGCGAATCCGCATAGTGATATGAGATATGTCGGAGCTGTTGGAGTAGAAGCCGATTTCGAAGTAGGCTTATGTAGCCAGTTTGACCGGTTTTGGATCCGGTTGAGTATTCGATCACGTGGGTCGAGAATGCGGAATATTCCAGTCCCAAGTTCCGGGGAAAACCCGCATCACCGGTGCGACGTATATTTATTTGAAAAGATCTCGATGAAGCTGGCTTTCACAGCAGAGGTCCCCCTTAAACACTTGGAATTAAACCAAATGATAGCTAGATCTCATATCTCGGGAAGTATCCGTGCAACACTTCAAAATCACGATATTTTGAAGGATCCGCGGTGATGCGGGGCACTTGTTGTAAGGACTACTCGAACGGATATCGAACAGTTTGGCTTCTTTAGCCGAAGGTTTGCACCTTCTTCTGATGGTCAACTGTGACGTAACAGCGAGTCCTAACTTAGCATGCCTACAAGCGCACAGGTGCGAAGGATGTTTTGTTGATTTCCAGATAGACCTCGTACAGGAAGTTTATAGTGGCTGGAGCCCCCTCCAGAAGATGAGTCTGGTAGATAGTCGATTTGGTAAGTATATGATGAAGACAGTCTCCACAATGGAAGCATATGGAAACAAAAATTCAAGAGATCTCGGAAAATCGATTGTTAGCGACCTGAGTTACATAGCTCGAAAGGTATTGAGAGCCATGGACGGTTAGGTAGCGAAGAGTTTGATTTGTGAGACCAAAGAATATACAAGGGTATGAAGACAATGACGCACCTTTGGTTTGTTAAGAATCCGTTTTCTGGGAAAAGAGGAAAGCCTTCAGTAGGAAAAGATAAATAGTGATGGATCTCGCTCCATATGTTACTATCTGCCTATAAGTTATATCATGTAGTTCAATTATGGGCTTACATAGCATGATAGTTTAGTCTCTATCCTAGGCGAGGTATTTCTCGTACTTCAGATAGGCAGAGAAAGGGTAGCATACGCGTACAGATGGTACAAAGGCGATCTTGTGCAGAAAAGGCACACTAGAGTCTCATACAAAGGATACAGTTGGGGTTATGGCTCCGTTGAACATTCTCGATTCAGTATAGGCGAAAGGGTCTGGTCCTGAACCGCCTAAAGTCGGGTGTATATATCTAGTACGATAAGACACTTATCGCTAGTTTTATAATCTAGTGTTACAGCGAAAATGGGATGGTTCGCTTCCATAGCAAACGGAGTATTACTTGTTGCCAACGGATTAATATCCCGTAGCCACTGCTAGGCCTCCTTCTGTGCCGTCTTAGAAGCAGAAAGCACTAGCTTCTTGGGCTCCTGAGAGTACCGTAGACAAAACGCCTTCTCGAAAGAGGCGAATGACTTGGAAAGGGTGGCTATGATTGAAAGTTGCTACCTTTTGTGAACGAGCAGACATTTGCGGATGTTCTGCGGGTAGTTGTAGCTCATATGCGGTCGAGACACTGTAGATCTTGGCTTCTTAAGCCAACAACCCCTCCGGGCTTTAATCGTTCCGTTGTTGTACGTGAAGTAGAAATGCAAAACGGAGTTTTTGCCGTAGTATACCGGAGGCAAAAGTGATGTTTTGAATTTCTACGACTACGTACTAGTCGGGACGACGCGGTGCGACACCGCAGGTGATGTGGGTCGCAGCGCGTCGGCCCCCGATGGCCAGCGCATGCTGGGTGGCAGCGCTGACCTGAGGGGGCGGGGCCTAGGATCCCCATTCCGGCTTTTTCTTGTCTGGTGACTCCCACCCATCCCGCCCATTTTGATGAAGATGTTCGAGGAAGCATGTCCCATATGTCAGCATCACACCATCACTGACCAATGCGGGCCTAACTAGAACCTCATCTGCAGTTCTTCACATATTTAAGTGGATTCCGCCGTCCCATATGTCAACAACACTGCTTCCGGGGCAGATAAGCCACCTTTGAATGAAACTCGATACGTTTCCTACAGGGTAAGTTCACGGCTTAGGGTTCGTGCTCTAAGTCGGCCTGCAACCGGCTGTTTTCTTAGAAATGGTGGCCATTATCCCTTTTAGGATTAGTGCTCACTCTTGTGAGTTCTTATTTAGTCACAACCGCGGAAACGACTTCTATGGGGACAACGACACAAGGAATATGCGACTTCGACAAGGAAGCGCATTTGGAATTGATCGACGACAGTTGTAGGATCTATAAGTGTCCGTGTTCCTAGTATTGTCACAAGCGTTAACTATAGTTCTCTCGTTCGGTAGCACAGATAATTGTGTAAGGTTCTTGACATACTAGAATAATCGCTCTTGGTTCGCTGGATCTGCTCTGCTAAATGTGATTCACAGACATCTATTGTTGTCAATGGTATATCATGTCAGCATTGTTGCACTTCTAGAGTTAGCTGTTCATTGTGATCCATGTACATCAGGATTAATATTGAAGGATACAGTACTGTGCTGTACTTGATGATGCAATGCTGTACGCAGACGAGACAAGGAATAAAGCCTTCTCCCCCTCCGTTGTTGTACGTGAAGTAGAAATGCAAAACGGAGTTTTTGCCGTAGTATACCGGAGGCAAAAGTTACACTGAGGAGTGCGCAAAGTAGAAGCGAGCCGTGGATTATGTCGCACTGGTCGCAATTCCTCGTCGGGCGTGAACTGCGTACTTATCGATTTGCCTTGCAGCTCTCGCATCGTCCCTCCCTATCCTTCCTCTCCGATCGCGTTGCGTTAGGTTGTTCTGTTCCTAGGCGGAGCCGGATGAAGATGAGCCCCTTTCAGATCGTCTTATGGTTAAACAACGGAAGTCGCTGGGCTCCGACATCCTGCAAAGTCCGGGGACGGTCGTCGATGTTCCGGAACTGGCTGCTTCTCCGACGAAGAAGGTGAAGACGAATGGAAGGCTGGACGACGTGAGCTCTCTTCTGTACAGCGGAACCAGATAGTCGGACCCACTTTTCACTTTGAATTTGAGGGACTGTCTTACCATTTACCAACAAACACGTGAAAACTGGGCTTGTTGCCTTCGCTGACCCGCACAAGAGCACAGAATTAGCCAGGGAAGGAACTCCGGGATGTGGCCAGTTTTGGCGGAGGTGCATTAAGTGGCCACATCCTGTAGTCCCTGATACGCGCACGGCAGTCTTCCTACTTCTACTTCCGTATAGGAACCGAAGATCATTCCGTCAAACATGGAACAAACATGGAACATGGATCCCGTCAAACATGGAATATGGGAATGAATTATGCGCGGTTTACAGTCTGCAGCTGACATCTATCATCTCCAGTTAGTACCTAGCAACGGTTACAGTAAATTACGGTACGATTCCTATGAGGAGAGGGAAGTCCTTATAACGGGACGTGCGCTGTACCCCTCGTCCTCTTAGCGTATCAACCCCACCTCCTGGGCCTCCTCGAGTCAAGTGTCGCTGTACATTATGTTGAATGTCTTTTTATTTCAACTGCTTCTAAATATGTGCACAAGGTGGACAAGGGCGTGTGTAGTGCAGTCGGAGAAGCTGCTGTCCTGTGCACCCGATACCAGGTTCCTGGTTTGTATTTCCTGGGATGGATGCAAATGCTCACGAGGGCACGGCCGTTGGCCCCGATTCGTAAGCATTTGCATCCACCCGAACGCAACTCCCTCTGAGGGCTAATAGGTGTAAGGCGAAATATCGCTTTGAGGGATATGCAGAAGTTCCGTTTCGGGTTCCAAACTCAAATTTACGACCGTTTTTGGCCTTTCATTTTTTGACAGCAGTGCTGGCAGACGAGAAAGATGTTGTTTTACTTTACGAATAACCCGCTGGTACCATATCCACTATTCAAGCTTCAAACAGAAGGAAACACAGAGGCGTATGCAGTATTCCTCGCTGGTGGCTTAAAAAGATGCGGAGCAACAATGTTTTCCAAGCGGTTAATGGAGACATTGATCATCGAAGTTTTTCTTTTCAATTTAAGACTTTGGTGTTTGCAGAGCCACCATGCGTGTGGAAACAAAACCGGTAGCCAAGAACATATGTGTAGGCTCAAGCCCGCCAAGTACTTCAAGGCGCAAGAAAAGTCTTTCTGATGTTGCATGGCTCGTGCTTGCAGCTTTTACTGATCAAGTACATTGCTTCCTCCTTTGCTGGGGTTACGTGTTACTTTGGATTAGGTTCTGTTGTATCTTGAGCACAAGTTGCGATTTGGGTTGCTTAGCATTGCTTCGCCAGGAGTCAGAACTGGTAGGTGTCCGAAGGTCATTTTGAAGTGGATTCTGGTATACAGATCTAAGGTGCCTTCATATTTCACACTCATTTCACTCTTCCTTTAGAGTGTAATACTAAAAAAAGCTTGCTACGGAAAACCAACACGGGCTCGAGTTTCAGCTATACGCAACATTGCACAATCATGCAGGGTGCTTGGGTATGTGCGAATTTCTATACATTCCATTCGAGAAGTGCTCTCTTTGTTCAGTTTCCATTCGTTCCATATTTCCGGACTGTTTACTTTCACTTTCGTATAAGGAGGACTTATACATTCTTTGATCATTTCAAAAGAACCTATTTTCAAGTAGTTTTTCACTTTTTAGGTCGACGTTGAAGATAACGGTAGCGGCTCTCTGATGAATGGATTGCGTGACGGAGCGAAAGGAAAAAAGTCGAAGTCTCTTACTATGGGACAGTTAGCTGAACAGCAGAGGTGGGTTGGGTACAAGTCTTACACTGCCTAACACATTTGCTATGCATTTGTTGTGTTTTAAATTGGATCGTTCGCCTTTTAAGGGTCGAAAGCGACGTCAAGCTTCCTCAAGCATCTAATGCTTCGCTGGCAGTTCAAGTGACTCAAGGACTCATGTCGAATGACGTCCTGAAGTTGGATAGTGTTCTACGTGAGGCGCGAGTGGATATAATACAGGTAAATTGAGACTGAAATGCGGTGAGCGCAAAAGCATTTGGAGATCTTGAGGTTTCCAGCCGGTGATGCTTTGCATTACATGTGTAGGAGTTGTTTGGGCAAATGGAGTTGGCAAGGCAACAGTACAGCTCTCACCTTCATGCTCAGCCTGCTCCTGCCGGCTGTTTTACAGTTCTTGTGATAGTGCGAGAATCCTTTCCTCGATCAAAAAGTCCAGCTTAGTTTCCTTTTTCGAGGACTGGTAAATAAAGATCCACCGTGACAACCTAGAGTGACACCAAGCAAAAATATTGGCAACTATTCCCTACAATGACAAGAGAAGCTGGAGACTTAAGATCTTATTTTTGGTGAAGGGGTCCTTTTATCAACAAATGGAATCTTCTGGATGATTCCGATTTGTTCTTAGTGCTTGTCAGTATTATTATTGTTATAGTACCATTTAGTACAGCATCCTTAGTTCGATGCGTCTTCGGAAAGCGTATTAATACTATCGATATCAATCCAGTAACGTCCAAATTGAAAATTTTGGATAGGTTTGGATTACTGCGATACAATGGGCACTGGTCAGCGTTGATTCAGCGATGACGTACGCTTTCAACGAGGTTTCTAGGCATGAACGCGTGATTCACTTTTCTGGTCATGAGTTCGAGGTTCATTTTGACTGCTGAGATTATGCTGCGTATTACAGTAATGACCTGGTTTTCAATTACATAGGCTTGAGATATTAAAAAACACTAGAAGATCATTATTTCCAAATTAGAACCTTATTTTAAGGATAGATGCTGAATTCTGGTGCAGATCGTAATCAGTACGGTTCTGTTTTTTCTGAGCTACATCAAATATCTACCATTGGACATGCTTTCTGTTCCCACCAATTTAGTGTTAAACCAATCACTGTGGTATAGAAACTACATTGGTAGAAGCAGAAAACGCTTTGAAAATGGACGTAAATTTCAGTTTTCAAAAATATTGGTATCCTTATGGTTAGTTCTCATCAGGTACTATAGTGTACTGTATAACTACACAAGCGCGCTTTTCATACATCGCGAGCTGTTGATGTGAAGTGTAACTTTAGGGACAGTTCATTTTCACCATTTGGCCTTCCTTTTCCTGCTTAGTCCCCTGTGCTAAAAGAAGTTGTTAATGTAGCGTGGTTGGAGGCGCCGATGCTTGTGTGGGTCCCGAATTTGTTCAGGTTTCGGATGTTGTCAAAAGACGCTTTCCATCATTCGAGGACCTGGCTGATAGTGGGAAGGGTAAAACACCCACTTGTCTTTCGACTGTTTACAGCAGGTTGTTAGATAGTTCAAACACGCAGCTATAAATTAACTAAGGGTTTCACTAGTGGCGGCCATATGATTATTGTACAAAGAGACTTGAAAATTTTCAACTTTTAAACCGCATGTGTTCAGGCAACCCTGCTTGATCTTCAAATATCGCATGTGGTTCCACTTCTAAAGGCCTTATTCGAAAGGGTTAACAGCCGATCCGCAGTCAAGTAAGTCTCCTCTATTTATTACGAAATCCATTGTGGTCCGCGGAAGCTACCATTTATGCTCCTACGTTCTGCCCTTTTTAGCATAAAACCTTGGCTACTGTGGATACAGTGTATTTTGTCGCTTCATGCGTCATATCTCAGCTCGGTAGGTTTGTTCTGTTCTGCGACGCTTACTCGATGTGTTGTTTAGTTTTCAGATTTGTGTTTATTTATTTAGCGTAAATGTGGAGTGAATTATTTTAAGAAGCTAAGAGTTATTTTGCAGGTGCGGAATCTGGAGACGGAGTTAAGTGGTTTAGTAGAGTGGATGCGTCAGCGTGTTGGACATCAACAAAAACTTCTCGAGCTACATGGTCGACTGAGTATAATTGGCGAACAGGTTTGTGGATTTTGTTCAGACTCGTCACCTTTTAAGGTAGAAGGTAGGCACGAGCTCCTATAGTTGTAAAGACGCGTTTGAGGTTTCTCTCGGATACCTCCAATGGTTCTCGAGACCTCTTCTTCGTTCCCCAAGTGTGAAAGTTTATGTTGTGTTTGCGAAGGATTTGGTTAGTACAGCGTCACAGAAATTAGGGGAGTTAACGGCCATCGTATTCTGAAAGCCTTTACTTTGTTATGATATCGGTGTTTCTGACTGTACAGTGATTTGCTTAATAGTGCTGTGGCTAGTGTGATATTGTAACCGCAGTTCTGTAATGGTATGTAATTCATGCGATTTGCTCCTCAACGTAACCATTCTGGAGAAGCTGATCTGAGCGCTCTTCAAAAACGAATTTTCTTCTCAATTTCTTTAAACGCCGTTGTCCCATATTCAGTTGTTTTTGCTGCTAATTCTGCTTAAACGGCTGAATAGCTAGTCTAGATCTTGGTAAACCTAGTGTTGCAGTGGATACACTCTTTGAATGCGAAGTTGATGCAAAGCTTTTAGGAGGGAGGCTACCTTCTTATTATTCTGGAAGGAAAGTACTGAGCGCAGAATTGCTACCAAAGTTGCTTTTAGATGGTGACCGTTATCCGATGACTTGAGGTAGACGATAGAACGATTTGTTCCTTTGAATGGGTTGGGAACCGTAGAAATCAGTTATGGCTTGTCGTGCTGAAGTGCATTTGAATTAGCAAGAGGAAGTTCTTCCTGTTTGTCGTTGTTATTCTTGCTTTACGCGGTCACCAAATTAGCTGTGTGCTAGTATTTAGTTGTAATTATTACTCAGGCACCTAATTCCGAATCAACTCAACCATGATAGTAAAATCGCTTGCTACTACGAACAAGTAAGTGCATACCTTCCTTGAGTTCGAGATTTCCGAGTGCTATTGCTCGTGAAAGGTCATTGTTGATTGTAAAGAAGGTTCGCACATGGGAACATCATGAGAATAATAGAATAAACGGTCAGTTGTCACAAAAAAGCACGCATTCCTTCAAGTGTTTAATTTGAGTTTGTATTAATTATTCTGGTTTGTAATCAACTGAGCGTTGTCGCATCGGCACAAACATTGGCATTTCAACTATTGCGGAGAATTTGATGAAAAACTTGGTTGGTGAAGATTCTGTGTAGTTGTGCATGACTGAAAAGCGATGTAGTTGCGCTCTATTTGAGGCGTTCAGAGGATTTGTACAAAGCAGAAGTGACTTTTTTATTAGGCGCTGCAGATCGAGTCAAAGTTTTTTAAAGGCCTTTTTTAATTTAAAAGATTTCGTCTTATTCAGAGTTTTGGTGTTCAAAACGTTACTTCTAATAAATTGAGAAAAAAATCACACAGGATTGGTCAGGATATTCGCCCGTACTCCGTGAAACAGTGCATGTCACCTTTGTTAATGTATTGGCTAGTATTTGTTTATGGGTTCCTTATTCACCGATCGCTTTCAGATTGAACGTCGAATGAATCGCACCGTTATTGTAGCACCTCAGCCACTCATCGTTTTTAATGACGGTTAGTGCGTTTTTGTTTTTGCTTATCGATCGCCTTTGATATAGGACATGGAGGGTCATTTCATTTCGTGTTTTCTTCCCACTGAGTCAAACAGAAACAGTTTCCATAAGGTTTAGCAGCCGAATGGGACCAGCATTAACCCATCCGTGGCACACGCATGTTTCTCCCTGCGGAATTCTTTGAATAGCTTCCTTGTGGGTTCGCTGCACCAAGGAACCGCATAAACGTTTAACTTATCAATACAACCATGATTTTAAACTAAGTAGTCGTTATTGGACTGTGCAAGACTACTCCAAGAAAATTGTTACATTACCATTTTGCATCACCGTACATTGTCCGGCAAATAAGCGTCAGACAGCATTACTCGACATTGTCACAAAGGGATTAGCGGAACTTCTGTTTGTTTCGAAGCTTGTTCAGCATAAGTGATGGTAGGTGTCCTTCAGAATTACCGACGCTACTCATCTCTTTCTTCAGATGTGGACTCGGACTTGGAGGAATTGGAAAGTGGAGGATCTGACGAAAGTGGCGTTAGTAGTGAGGAAGAAGAGGATTGGTGGGATGAGGGTGGACTTGGTGGCGGCGATGAGAATGGACACGATGGTGATGATGATGATGAAGGTAAGGGTTTCTGAACGCTCAGTTCCTTCGAGCTTATGAAAAGTGTTTATTTGAAGAATCTGATGATGGGTCAGACATCAATATACCGACAAAGAAGAGTAGAGCTTATAACGGCGGCAGTGGAATGGAGGGTGACGACGATTCTGATGTGAGTGTAGGCCCTTTTTATTTTGTGCTCATCCCTCGTTGAGGTTTCTGACACAAATTCTTTGAAGTTTTGTATGGAGGTTGTGACTCCTACGTCGTTCTTGCTTGTTTCAAGAGATGCGGCTGTGTTAAGATGTGGCTTAAATATATTACATCAGTTTGATACGGTTTGCCTAAGACCTGGTCGGAATCAATTTTTACTTCATAAAGTCGTTGTTTAGCAATACGAGCTCGCTCAGTCAACTACATTGTTTTTATTTTTGCCTAAAGCACGTGTATAGCAGAAATCCAGAAGCTTTCTGACGCTATTGGCGCAGAGCTGAGGCGCCTGTAAGTCGAAGAATTGAACGGCCTTAGATTGCAATTCTAGCTAATCATTGAATTTCTTGTTGTGAATATGATGCTTCAAGGCGTCAAATAGTTGGTAGTCAGGAGCCAGATCGCGAGAAAAGGGAGCATGAGATTTCCCAGCTAAGTTTGGTAATCTTCCGAAAATCCTTAGCTCCGCAACGTGGGAGCAGACGTTGTTGCGAAGTAGACAGGCTTTGTTGCCCTTCGGACGTTGAATGAGCACCACACAGGCCAACTTCTGATGTTATGCGGCGTGCACTCTGACCGTCACTGGTTTCACACCAGAACACAGTCTGGTCTGATGCAAGTTTCGCTGGTATTTCGCTCATTTGACATCTATTCTAAGGAACTGCGCTGATTCTCTTCGTTCAAAGCAGTAGGGCGTCCGGAGCCTTGGAGAAAGAAGTTTCTCCCGGTGGGAGGCACTGTCACGGACAACGAACAGTGGATGGCGGGTGACATCTTCCCCGAACGCGTCGCGGTTGTAGGCTACAACCTTTCGCGATCTATGGCTTTGTGGGAGCTTAAAGTAGACAATGGGCCTCACGGTCAAGGCTTTGGTCAATTAAGGGCATGACTTTAGTGTGGTTTGGCTGCCCAAAGTAGCGAACAAGACATGAAGGCGACAGTTTATTGAAAATCTCATATCCATCGACGTTGAAGATGGAGCCGGAGTCGAGCGGGGCCTGATGGCGAGCCGCTCAGCAGGTCCGCATCACAGTCGAATGCCGAGTCCACGAGCGCACCAAGACCTGTAATTTCATCTAAGAAGTGACTCAACTATAGGAATCCCACTATCGATTACCTTGAGCACGGTATTGCATAACTCACTAACTCTTACAATGTTGGGACGTTCGAGTTTATGCACCTTTCTCTCTAACGCTTCGAGATCCTACCGCGTTTTGGTATAAACTGGTATAAGCTTCTGCTAAAATGCCCCCCCCCCCACTACAGAAAAAGAAACCAATGCGGACTTCTGTCTCGTCCCAATACCACTGGTTCCTGATTTGGGTAGAAACATAGCATTCCGTCGTAGTAGGCACCCATTACTGCTTCATTTAGTAGTCATTTTTGCCCACCCTGTACCTGGTAGTCATAAAATGGGCTTAGCGTCTTGGCCTGTGCTGTTGCCAACATTTTGCATATGGCATATAGCACTCGATATGCAGGAATTTTACGGCCGCTTGTAAGAGGACTAAAGCGATGATTCCTCAGATTAGGCCATGACAGCCCAGTATCTGTCTGAAAAACCAGAATAGGCTCACTCCGAATTGGCCCATCCTGATGGAAGCAAGGCGCCGGGCAGCGGAACGTTAGCGGCTCTGTCAATGTTCCGTCTCCTATTTTTCTGTGAAGCCGAAATTAGTTTCTGAAAGTCATGAAGGTTGGTTATCACCCTGTTCACATACGATCTTTTCTCTTGATGGATTCGCTTATCTGTGGATTTCTAAATTCCAAATAGGGTTGTGAACACACCAGTGATACAGACGACAGTCAGGCACCGGTGGGATGAAAGCTGTTGGTTTCGTTTGAGAGCGTCGCGCACACAAACCTTTTCAGAATGCTGAGAAAGGCAAAGTTTGAGCACTTTCACCCACCAGAATAACCCGCATGAGGCTGTGATTTACGGAGTTCCTTTGCGATGGTAGGGTGTTGGTCGCAACAAGATTTGTGAATTTTGTGCGCTGCTCGATGCTCTTCGTTTATGTATATAGCTAGTGTTGGAAGCCCTTGCAGCATTTTGTGAAGGTCGCCTTGTAGCCTTGCAGTGAGACAAGGTGTCGTAATAAGGGTAACGCAGCTGATGAACAGCTCTTGCTAAAGTCTGTAAGCGCAACGTGGAAACATTGAAAAGGTGACAACAACAATGGATGAACATGAAATGAAACGTTTCTGTAAGGCAGAGGAGTCCAGCATGTTGCCTGACGCTTGTGAATCAGCGCCACCAACGACTGGGCCGCCGAGTCAGTCGCTCCAGATTGACACTTCGCCAGCTTTTTTGTCTTCACGTGAGGACGTTTATTTATTTATTTATTTATTCAAAGACGTGTCATATAATACACGTGGATAAAAGTAGAGAACGAAATGAGATGAAACCAGGATGTGACAAACAAAAGACTAAAGCATGAGTAGTCGTCGGATAAAATACAACACTAGTTAGCTTTAATAAGTTGAGCTCCTTAAGATTCCTATAGGTGAGGAAGCGTGACCTGGCATTTCTAGACAGTGGAGACTTGAAGAATGACAGCGGGACAACTGCTCGGTTTTAGTCAAGATTTTCAACAGCATGAGCAAATCAGCCTTTTTTCTTCTGGAACACAGACTGGAAAGACCAAGGATCTTTGCTCTAGTGGATCCGTATATATCATTTTTACGTTAAATTGGCCACTTTTCAAATTAAAGTGACACTTTTCTATTCAAGCCTAACGCTTTTGAGTTGAAACTGATCATCCTCCAAATTAAAACGGGCTCCTTTCACATTAAATTAAACTTTCCTGGAAGGTTGGAACATCTTTTTGTTTTTAGAAAATTTTAGTATAACTGTCTTCGATCTTTTAATTCGCTCACCTAATGTGTGAACACATTGTTTCATATTTTATAAAACTCATTTTTTTCTTTGAGAAAATAGTGGTTCAAGTGGTTCAGCGTTTGTTTTATTGAGCAGGAAGGTGACTATTTTTTAGTATTAAGGGAAGGGAATGCGCGATGCCATCGTTCAGGACTTTTTTGGCGATTTTTATTCAGTTAATAACAAAATTCCGGTTTGCATTGAGTCTGTAAACGTTACAACAAATACAATTGTGTGGAACACAGGTATCCTCACTTTGCTTTATGTAAGCAGCAAATCAAATAGAAGTCGCGACGAGCTTCTCAAGTGCCTGGCGCGATTTCGTCTTTTAATGAACGAAATGATTGCAAAGCTTAATTGTTTATTTTTCTTAAGAGACAAAAAGCTTATAAAGTGATTTCACTCATTCCGACTGCTGGCAAAAAATAAAAAGGAACTTGTACCAAGTATTCTTACCATCATGGAGAGTCTGTAGTTTAACCTGTAAGAAGTTCGTTTCGATTTGGAAGATATTCACTCAAGTTTGTTTAGAAAAATGTCCAGCTTAATTTGAAATGTGCTCAGTTTGACGTGTAAATGGCATATATACACGTGTCAGGTACCTTACCGTTCAATCACGTATTAAATGTTCGCACCATTCAACTCTCTTCCTTAAGGACGCAGCAAAAAAAAAAGCAAAACACTAGTTGAAGGGTGATGATTCCCGCAAGGGTGTTCATTTTCGTCGCACAGACCTGTTTTAGATCCTTTCTTGGGAGTGAGCAATTACATAATGAGCAGGGATGTGCGGAATTTCCGTTTCCGTTTTCCGAATTCCGGTTTTCGGTCGTTTTTAGCCCTTCCGTTCCGTTCCATGTTCCGCTATCTTTTGGGATGAAAGACTGAACGGAATTGGTGACTCATCGCTCATTGGTTGTTTGCACTGCCTTCATTCACGTCTTGAACATAAACGAAAGGTGGAACAAAGAGATTAACTATGCGTCGCCTTTTTTGTGATTGCGTTGCTTCCAAACCTGTGGTGCATCGTGATGTCGGAAAAAGTTGATAACCAAATTTTCTTCTTTTGTTGAAACGATGTACTGCCGAATAGTACAAGGCCACAATGGTTTCATGAGTGTTTCACGAATGAAGAATCGACAACTTTTTCTGGAGCATGCTTATCCTTTTTCCATCATAATCTTAGGTCTGGCTTGGAACACCAATTCAGCTCCAAGTTCACGCACTCTTATTCTGACCTTAGCTACTGCCAAATAATACTATGGTACCTAGGCGAACTCGGAGAGTGGGAGTCGTGTCGTGGGTGCAGATCGCAACTAGGGTGGATCTGGGACATTCAATAAGACCGGTTAAGTGTCCTGAGTGTGAAATCTCTGGCATCTTACTCTTCACTGTGTTCATTGCGTTTAAAATACTTTTTTCCTATTTAGAGAAAGGTTTTACATAAACTTCGACTTGTTGCACTAGTAATGTCTGAAAAGTCATCCTAGTAATGATTCGAACACAAGGATTTCTTATTGTTATATGTTATACAGGGGCGCGTGTAGCGCAGTCGGACGAGGTGCCGGTAGTCGCGAGCACCCGACACCCGGTTCTTGGCTCGGATTTCCCGCCCAGGCCATCCAAGCCCTTCCGGAGTCGATGAATTGATACCAGACTTGTCTGGGAAGGACAAATCGCTGACTCGTTCATCGGCTGTACACCACACGTCATGGTATGGCCGAATTCGCTTCCAGACACCCCGTAGACGTAGAATGCGTGGCGCATCCCGAAAGGGATTGAGCAACACCGTCCTTTATCCTTTATTTGGCTGGAAAAGTCGCACGTTGTCTTGCCCGCTTCCTAAATTCATTAACGGCAACTCAGTTATTATTACCATTATGAATATATATTTATGAAAGATTAAATCAAGTAATGAATTTTGAGTCATTTCCGTTTCCGCATTTCACATTCCGGTTTCCGCCCATTTTTGAGCTTTTCCGTTCCGTATTCCGTGTCTCGCTTTTCTGGAAAAAATTTCCGCACATCGCTGATAATGAGGTTACTCAGTTTGATGTTCCACCCCAAACAATTTTTAGGGCTCAGAATGTTTGATTGGTTCTAATATATCGTAAAAGTATGATAAAAAGAGGCGATTTGAATGTGTGTTTGCCTTATAGGTTGTGTTGCGGTGGCGTGTCGATGAACGAGTCAGCGCTTCATTTTTTCAAGACAAGTCTTGTATAAATTCACCGACCCAGGGGCGGAAAGCCTGACTGACTTCGCTGGGAAATCCGAACCAAGGACTTGGTATCGGGTGGACGTGACAGCCGGCTCCTCCCACCGCGCACCACGCGCCATTATGGTACTTAATTAAATCCTTTGATCAAATTGAATCCTTAGCAAGGGCAGTCGCGAGAAAACTACAACGCTCAATTGCAAATTTCCATCTAAGCAAAATCGACACTGTCAGTCGTTTAAGTTGGGAGCACAGCGTCATGTCAACTGTCCCATTTAGCGAGAAAGTGTTCGGATTTTTGCTCGATAAAGCAAACTGGTGATTCTACTACAGATCAAGAGAAAAGTTTCTCGTAGTCCTCAACGGAACTTATTGTTGTGTAATCTTTTATAGTAGGCTGACTTTCGCTGACTGAAATAAAGCGTTGCGAAATGAAAAATCATTTTCCATCGTTTTCCAGGCGACCCGGCGGAAACGCCCTGCCTAGCGGGAATGGCTCGCGCTCTGCTTTTCTAATCCCGCATCGCTTGACTTCGTTCAATGATTTTAATCTTACAGGAGGAAGGATCTGAGGACGAGAAAGGCGGTGATGATGAACAGGACGAAATGGACATAGGATGACGAGGCTCGCTGCCACTCCTTCCTAGATGTAGACTATATTGGACTGTTTTCGCTAGCGGTTTTCCGAGATGTTTCCGTGGTTGATTTGAAGTTGTGCGTCAGCCTGTGAGGGCTGTCGTCGTGAGCAGCGTGTCAGTTCGCCTGCCTTCATTTCGTTGCCTCGCTTTGGATTGTTATGCGTTAGTGTTTTACCCCGTACGATCATATACGCTCCCCTTTGTGAACAGTTTGTTTGATGACGTTGTTATTGTTTCACGCTATCCACCACAGTTAAAAGTAGCCAATGGCAGCTCTGTTGAGCTGCGTTCCGTCACGATTTGCTCCTACCTTTCATCTAGTGCCAGGAACCCTGTGCTCCCATTCCGCTTCTAAATCATTGTTGGTTTGAAGTTGAACTCCTCTCCCACAGAAATGAATTGTTAGTTCGGTCGGTGTGGGATTGCCGGAATCGGAACTGTTTCGCGCAGATTCGTTGATTCATCGTCGGCGATTTCAGTTCTGGACTTGATCGTGTGGGTCAATTTGTCTTTCCGGTTTGTGGAAACCTTGACATGCACACCCACAGAGATATGTCACATCTGTTTTCGGCTGTTTCGTGTCACTTGCCTTAGTGTTATTGTTGAACCGTTGTTGAATTTTACGTACATTCTATGGTCTTACATAAATGATTTCCGCTACGGATCCGATGACGTGTGGCGACGGTGATTGATTGTGAAGGTTCTCCCGCTGTTCGTGGCTAGCGCCCCATGCTTTCCCCTCGCATGTATCCAAACACCTCGGAAACCTACTTCATTCGACCGGGCGTTCTCTCCGAGTATATTTGTTTCAAAGTAGTTGGCTCCTGCGTTTGAAGCGATTTGTAGAGACCCTACTACAGAGCAGTGCGCTGAAAATGTGGTCAGCTCCCCAGCCGCCGCTGCTAGAATATAAAGATTTCATTACTGAGGGTGTGAGGGGGAGGGGGGGGGGGGGGGGGTGGTGACTGCTCTCGGATTTTACTATCAGATCCGATTTCTGGAATTGTTAGTTTCCAACTGGGTGATTCTCACGAGGGAAGTCTCTCAGGCGTATGTCTGAACTGCGAAAACGAATACCGCTGTGAGATTCTCCACCCTTCAAATAGTAGGAAGGGATGTTCATTTTTTGCAAAGTCCTTTAACCCAAGGTGCTAGGGACCCTGAAAGTCTACTATGGAATAGCTTCACTCGCACGTAGGTTTGAACGGCAAAAACGAATACCACAGTCTCCACCCTTCAATTAGTAGGAACGGATGTTCGGTTTTTGCAAAGTCCTTAAACCCAAGGAGCTAGGGAGCCTCAAAGTTTACCATGGGATCGCTTGCACACGTGCAAAACTACCGTAATACCGAAATTTCAGAAATGGATATCATATTCGTGATCAACTCCCCAGATAACCCACTTAGGCAAAGTTTGGGCCCTTCTCGAGCTCGACCAAGGTGCTAAGGTGGCGAAAGTTCAATAGTGCCGCCTCAGATTTACCCTTGATAATCGCATACTCAAAGGAGTGTTCACTCATGTCACGGCGAACCATCGTGATCAACTTTTTAAAGGATATCTCTGCACCCCGTCTTCAATAAAAAAAATCTCTATATGTAACATTTTTAATTGGTTGGCTCACCAGAGGAGTTTCAAGACCAACGTGCCGCCGTCTAGCGATACGTTAGAATGTGACGGTGACCTATACTCGCTGACCTGCCAGGACTGCAGTAGCTACTTGCTCATCATCATCGGTGTGTAGTTGTACACCTTTGGGCAGTAGGATACAACTGGACCTGTACAATGATCGGCTGCCATTCTTGATCATTGGGATACATGCTAGATGACATGAGATGGATTGACTGGACAGCCATTCTCGGCTTGTGGACTGGTGCCATCATACGGTCATGTAATTGCTTTATTTATGTCTAGCTGGGAAGGTTCATTCTCCCATGTAGCCAAGGGTCCTATCAAAAATCAGCAGAAAATACAAAGTGTCGCATATAGAAGGAACAGCTGATGAAAATCTCTCACTGAACACGTACTTCTGAGCCTATAAGGGAATATATGCATAGGGAAAGTTGGGAAGGTGAATGACACCAAAGAAGGGAATGAACACAAAAAATGCAAAATTACCTCGAGGTCAAGGAGTCGAACATCCGACCCTGTGCCTACGACCACCGAGCCGCCGAGCGCTTGCCTCGACGACCGAGCCAGACGTATTTCACCATTTCTCTTATCTCCACATACAATACCCACGTACATGTGGATGCTGACAGTGCAATAAATTTCTGTGTGTTCAGGGACATCTATTTCCTTAGGTTCAAGGATTTTGCAAAAATGGAACATCCCTTCCTAATTGAAGGGTGGAGAATCTCACAGTGGTATTCGTTTTCGCAGTTCAGGCATACGCCTAAGAGACTTCCCTGGTCAGTTCGATATAGGAATTTGGTGCAGGTCCGACTAACTGAAGATAGGAATGACACTGATGCAGAACTGGAGCCGTGTCCTGTGACAAACTGCGTCGCATAACCTCTGAACGGAAATCCTAGTCATTATAGAATTCAGCGCAGTCACCGGTCTCTTTACACGCGGATGCGTTCTCAGACAGGTGGTTCCTGGTGCACCCTGGGGAGCGGACCATACGCATGCTCAGTGCTTCTGTGCCGAACAGGTTAATAGCTGGACTAGCCCATTAGGCAGCTTTGCATTTCTACTTGTTCAGAGGCTCGCTGGTCCACCGTCAATGCGAAGAGGCGTCGCCTCCTCTTCAGTAAGCAATCGGGCGGTAACTTGCTCGACGCAGAAGCTTGAGTACATTGACAAAAATGGCGAGATTTTACGAGAACAGAATTAGAAGGGTAGCAGTCGCAGTTGTTGATTTCGTAGTGCAGGAGGAGATTTTCTCCTTCACCGATCGGTATTTTTGGAAGACACCCCATTTCAAAGTGAATGGATTTTTTTTGCCATTTGTTTGTACAGGATATTAGAGAAGGAGAACTGTACAGTCCCGCTACACGAGACAGAAGGTGAACTCTCTCGTATTGTACGGTCGGGTTTTACCATTCGATCAGACTGCTGACAAATAGACGATTTGATTCTGATCTCGCAACAACTGCTCCTCTGTTGTCTCTAGGAATCGGCAGTGGTGCTCGTTCGCTCACCTTGTTTTGCGATAAACTACAGCTCCTTTTATCTCTTCTACGCAAATGCTAATGACGCTGTCGTTGTGGAATTTGAATTTTCCGGCAAATGACCGTGTCACCTCTAAACGGAATTTGCGAAGATCGTGATGGTCCCATCTCACCCACGTCTACTGGAGACTGCTGAAACCTCAAAAATGAAACGCCGGGCAAATGAGAATAGATCTTTATAACCTTTTTAATTTGGCACTGGTAGCATCCGTACCCAAGCCGGGGTGTTTGAAGATAACGAGAAATTTGTGGGCGCAAACCTTACCCATACACTGCAAGAAATTTAAGTGAATACGAGGATGGATTACTGAAGGAGCGTTGTGTCGGATATTTTTATTACCACTACCAGTTGAACGCTGTCAAAGAGCCAATGCGTGACGAGCTGTGAGATCCAGTAGCCATTTGTAACATCTTTCAAAATAATTCACACGATGAAGCTAATGAGAACAGCTGATCGATATCGATCAGCTGCTGTCATTAGCCCTCATTTGCTGTCATACGGATCGATAGTGATCAATATGTAGCAATAAATAATTGTGTTGTGTAGGGTGCGGAGTAGCGCAGCCAAAGTAGGCATAGCTGGCACATGCGAATTTGGGTACATGATTCGAGTCCTCCTCATGGAAATGAAGCCTTCTCTCTTTCCGAGATTGATTAATTGGCACTAGATCTCTGGGAAGAATAAAATTCTGACTTGTTCATCGCAGGTAAGGCGTATTGTAGTTGTATAGGCCAAATACGCATTCAAACCGCCTCCATGACATCCCGTAGAAGTAGGTACATCCCAAAGAAGGACTGAGCTTTGTCGTCCTTTATCATGTACTGCCCTAAGCTGAAGTGAATATGGTGAAAAAAATCGAAACGGCTACGAAGGGTTTTCGTAGCAACTCAAAGTAACCGCCCAGCCGAGAGACATGGATCAATACTTACCAGGTTCCCTCAGCTTGGACGAGGCAACCACGATGTGCTGGATGGGCTCAAAGACGACTAACCTCGACAATAACTATTATAATAGCTGTTCGCTATTATAATACAAGTCCACATTCACAAATGGCTTCACAAAGCTACCGTTCCCTCTATTGAAGTGGTCGTTCCGACTCCGGCGCACAAACGGGCGTTCTTCTACCATCTAAGTGCAACCGATACAAGGCGATCTGCACTTGATACCGTAATTCTTGTCGTGATTATGGGCAAACGACCAGTTAGAGTTACCGTACTTTACGAGCACCGGCGTGACAACGGCACACAACTGGCCGCCTGATTTAGTGAGCGACGGTATCGTCAACAAAATCACCTTCGTTCGGTGAGACAAGCAATTAGGCATCTGATATGGAAGAATGCAGGAACAAGACCATTAATGCGCTGATATTTTGGTGGCGAGGACAAGCAGGTTGCCATCCGAGAAGAGCTACGAAGATGATTGCAGGTCTCACGTCGGCACTACAGCTCCTTTATTTTATTTGCCTCATTCGCCAGAAACCGTAGCAGTCCAGGTTTACGTGCGACGTGCTATACTAATCTGACCGCTTTCAACTTCCATTTAGTCCTTGTTCTACGAACAGCGTCGAGTGAGCTTCTATTAAATATCTGAGCGGCATCAAATGAAACGAGTGATTTCGGGCGCTGACAAGGAGATCTATAGCGGTCATTGACGCGCGTTGTGATTGTATTATAGTATGCTGCATGTTGTTGATTTATACAAGAATTTGTTGAACAGAAGTCAGTTCGTTTTCCACCATTTTAGCTCAAACTCTAAGGAAAGAAACCGCTAAGGAAGCAGAACTCACACAAACAGATGGCCCGTCCCGGATAGGAAGTTGCGAATAAAGGTCTCCGCGTAGGTCTGTTCAGTGTGTCGTTTTTGTGAAATCGTTTGCTGTCATTCTGATATAAATTTTCAGCCTGACCCGCTCCATGCTGATATCAACGGCCAGCTCGTGGTGATAGAAGTGGATGCTGATAGATATTTCAGTGTGTTCTTCTGCCAAATAGAATAGACAATACTCACAAGAGTAATCTACGCCCTTGAGCTAGTGAAAAAATGTGCTTGGTTTTTGCCGAGTTCTTGAAACAAAGGAGTTAAGGACCCTCAAAATTTACATTGAGATCGCACGTTCAGCTCCTTTTGCATGCGTGTTCCACGCATGGCGGAGATGGAAAGGGTGGGGAAGGATGGCAGATCTACTGGCTTTCAGGCTTGTATTGAGTGACATTGTCTCAGAAGGAAAGGGACAGAAGTTGAGTTGCTGTATCGTGCGGGTGTTCTTGTAGCTTTTAATGATGAACTTTGTTAGTAGGCAATAGCCTGCAAGCGTTTCTCAAACACTTAATGCACTGTGAATTCTCAATACTGTGTGTTCAACACGAGTTCGTCATTAGCTGATATTTCCCACATATAACACTTTCCTGCATCACGACAAATTTTTGCCAGAAACCCCAAATATAATGGTTTATAAGTCTTTCAACATGGCGGAGTGGTGTTTTACCCTAAGGGCAAAATGCCTGCAACTCTAAAATTTTGTAAGGCAATAATTATGTTCTGGATCATGAAGGCTGAGGATCGGCGTGCCTGGGGACAAAGGGGAAGAAGGCACGGCCTAATCAACCGTGGTTAATGTGCAGACTGTTTGTATCTGCATTGTGGAAAACGGACTTCGTGCTCTTAAAATGCATAAGAACCAGTTCGACCAGATTGCTTGACTTTAGATCAGGTATTCAGAAACGAAACATATTTTTCTACCACCTGAAGGGCGGAGATCACCGTTACGATTTTAATTTCCGTCTTTTAAAAATACGTATGAGGCACTTCCCTGGTGAGATAGACGGGAGCCTTTTTTGATTAAGTTAATATTCTTAGATTACTATCAATTTCTACGGCAAGCAAGCAGCACGGATTTCTCTTTCAAGATTGTCTCTTTAAGTCTTGAGCAAAAATGGTGCCATGATGTTTTATGGTAGTTATAAAAATTGGACTGCTCTGCGTTTAATGACAGTGTCAGAAATTTTACGTTTTTTCGCAATTTAACGTCATCGAGGACTCCATAGTCTACCAATCATTCGTACATCCGCCTTCAATCACATATAAGATCCAAAGCTGGGATGAAAATCTGATCAGTGGTGGTGTGAGAAGGTCTTGACAGTAATATGTTTAGGGACAACACCTCTAGTTGAGATACAGGGCAAGTTAGTATCCATTTCAAAACTACCGAAGCTCTGGACAGCTAAATAGTTGTTTTTAGCTGAATATTCCGATAGAGATACTATACATTGAGCTATAATTTAGGTAAAGTACGGTAAATGTCAAACTCTATTCCCCAACATTTTAGTCTGCGAATAAAGCATCTTTGGTTGGGTGGTAGCACAGTAGGATGAGGCGTCGGCTAGCGCGTGCACTTCGACGGTTCAAGGTTTTTCATTCGGATTTCCCGCCCGGGGCAACCAAGCTTGCCCCTTTGGAGTTGGCGAATTGGTGCCAGATTCGAGTGAAAAGGATAAAACATTGAGTTGCACTCGGCTGACCAAGGAAGGCCATTGTATGTGCGATTCGATTCGATTGCCTCAACGTTATCCTGTAGAAGTAGAGTGCGTGGCAAATACTGACTGCCGTCGACCTTTATCCTTCTTCCTTTATCCTTCATAGGATAAGGATAGTGATAAAGGGACTGTTTAGGATGGGTCACGCATTCTACTTCTGCGGGATGT
This sequence comes from Heligmosomoides polygyrus bakeri, assembly GCA_947359475.1. Taxonomy (NCBI): domain Eukaryota; kingdom Metazoa; phylum Nematoda; class Chromadorea; order Rhabditida; family Heligmosomidae; genus Heligmosomoides; species Heligmosomoides polygyrus. The sequence goes on along the minus strand of OX375868.1, from coordinate 69,013,038 downwards.
GATGAAGGCTATTTGAATGGCTTAAGGAATGTGCTGCGGTGGCCAGCCGCGCGATTCAGCGCTTTATCGTTCCAGGGCAGCTCCACTATAAATTCACTTCCTTACTCCCTCCCTCCTTACTTCAGTGCTTCTAAAAACCTTCTATTTCAATGGGTTAAAGACTCACGATTTTTCTCTACCTTTGATATTTATTTTTCTTCCAGACTTCTTTGACTCCAATCCTCTTAATTTTAGTTTGTGGCGTGGTCCCTGTAATTCTTAGTATAAAAAACACAAGCAAAACTGTCGGTGTAGCCCACGCTGGACATAGACAAACACCGAAATACAGACACTAACATAACGACGTTAACTCGCGTTGTGGATGAGGGAAACAACACTCTTCTATCAGAAGTCATGAAGACGCGTTGAATGTTCATCCGACATATCGGTTGTCCGTTATCTGGAGCCTGGCTATGCGAAACTCAATCATTTTGATTATTTCGCTGATCTCTGGCACCACTTTAACATCCGTTCACTTGCCCTTGAATGACTGACTCAGTGTTTGTAGAAAACGGAACCCAGATTTCCTTCTTGGGATGTCGTGGAGGCGACTGAATGCGTACTTGGCCCCACAATGACTTGTGGTGGCCAGCCGACGAACAAGTCGTCGATTTATACTTCCCAGACAAGTCTGGTACCAACTCACCGACCCGGAAGGGTGGAAGGTTGGCCTGGGCAGGAAATCCGAACCAAGAACCTGAAATCGTGAACGACAGCCAGCACCTTCTCCGTTTGCGCTACACGCGCCCTATCTTTTTTAATGCACCATTAAATTTTCGATTCTCTGCTGTTGAAAATAAGCTCGTGAAGCTGATAATAATAAGAGGTTCGATGGTGTTGGACGAATTCTCTGCTTCATAGTGCGTTTCTTTAATTGGGCAGCACCTGCAGCTACACGATCATAAATGATTACACTTTCTTCGCCATCACACTACCTCGTCGATTCTTGCTTCTCATTACGGTAAGTATGATTACATACGTCTCTCGGCATGCTGTGTCCATAAGCCTTTCTACCACCACCGCTCTCCGAATTGCCTTCATATTGTGAAGTGCTTCCCAGTCATAGGGCTGCTTTCAATCTCTTCCTTGGGTTTCAACAACGTTTTCGCTGAACTTCTTAACAGTGGTTTGCGATCATCATAATTTATCTGTTGAAGTAGTTCGGCGGTCCGATCTGTCTGGAATGTCGACTTCCGCTGCTATTACTCCATTTCTCGGTCTACGCTGCATAAAGCAATTATATTACATTACTGAGGGCTTAAAGTACTTTACCGGCACACTGGGCTTTCCGTTCCGTTCTCCGGATTCCCCAACAGATGAACTGATTTTCCCTGGGCCCGAACACACAGGCTGGTTTTCAGTGGTGCTGGGTAAGTTAGCAGATACAGCAGGTACGAAATACTCACCACCGTTGTGAAATTCAGAAAAGTTTGGATGGGAAGTAAAATAGAGCAGTTGTACCAAGCAGATAATGTGAGCTTGTCATCAGCGGTGGTACAGCCGGGAATAGTTGTGACAGTTGGGATAAGGCAGGACATCGAAAATGAATAGAAGTGGGGTAGAAAGATGACAAAATGTACACTCGGCTCAAGCGGCGAAACGAGAAGATCTGCCTTGCTGTCAGTGTTGCTCCGCCTACGCTTCTCTTGTGATTGCGCAAGCTGAGACTTCTCTGGAGTGAGTGCCAGGACATGCTTTGGAGTTTCCTGCCACACTGTAATGACCACATCATTCCTACGGAGCTGTCCACAGATGACTTGTCGAGAACCCTAACATTGCCAGGACAACTATGTATTACGCTTCATAACTGATCCACTGCTGTTGACCAGGAATGGTGTCGATCTTCACTGCACTTATGTTTCGGAAATGCCACCTTCGTCAGAACCTCTTGGTTAGTGGTGAGATCCTGTTGATGCACCAATCACCCCTAGCTGGAGGTGGGCTTCTTCGGCTCTGACAACGCTGCAAAATCGACTGGTTTTGTGCTGAAAAGCAAAATCTTTATGAAGATGCCATTGATCATTCTATTTGAGGGGGCAACCCCTATCTTGCAGTTTCCTTTTAACGATGGTGATGTTAAATGACCGCGAACAGATTCAGACTTTGTAGCGTCAGTAAGCTCCAGGAGGGACTTAGAATTCGAGTTGCTGGCCGATTATGATGCAGGCCTATATTATACGTATATTATTATTATAACGCGGTTGTGCTGCTTCAAAGCATATCCCCGCCTCTCCTCAACAGAAGAGCAGCACGTGCTGCGGGCAGCAAGACGTTCTGCGATTGTGCTGCAAGTTCAGTGTGCCATACGAGTTTATAATGATGGGCATTTACTGATAAGCCCACTGGTTCAATGTCCAAGGACATACACCGGATTCAGATACACGGGGTGCGCCCAAGACCTGTATCACCTGTATCACCTGTCGTCCCGTTGATCATCGACTTGCTCGAGCGGACGCCAGCAGCGTCTCCATTCGTCCCTGTCGCGTGCCAGAGTGCTCCAATGGATCCTCCTCGCTCGAGGGACACGAAGAGCGTTATAGCGGTCGTTCAGGGCTTTCGCGAAGAAGTCCGACCAACGCGTTGGTGGGCGTCCTGGTGTTCTCTTGACATCACGCGGAATCCAGTCGGTAACGACTCTCGTCCAGGGGGTGTCTGCGAAGCGCATTACGTGGCCGGCCCACCTAATTTTCGACAACTTGGCCCACGCGACAGCGTCTCTGATCTTCGAACGTCGGCGAAGCTCGGAACTCCAGAGGCCTTCTCTCACTTGCGTGAGTCGTGTCACTCCGAGCATCGTCCTCTCGATTCCACGCTGCGCGACGCTGATCGCGTGTTCATCCTGCTTTCGTATAGCCCAGGTCTCTGAGGCGTATGTTAGGGTTCTTCCTGTTCTTCCTGCTCTTCCTGCGCCCAAGACAGACACAAAAATGGACGACGTATGGCTTTTAGCCAGAAAGTGGTAGGGAAAGGTTCTCTCGTAGCCTAGTTCAGTGTGTCGTAGTTCACTTTCAAGCTCTCATAACAATATTTTGTTCCTATCCAAAACTCCAGCGTCGGGCGAGACTCGAACTCGCACTTCCTGCTGAGCTGTCGATAAAGCTCTCCGCCGTGAACCGCTGCCGCTGTTTGATCGAACCCAACATCCACACCTCTGGGAATCCAGCAGCACTCATTCGTATATCGGGTTGAGCAGACCGCCGATATCAGCATGGAACAGGCTAAGCTAAAGATTTTGATAAAAATGAGTGGCTGGTACTGAGGCTGTAAGCTCTCATAGTGATGTTCTGCTTTGATCAAAACTCCAATGGTGAGTTTTGCCGGGTGCTAGATTTTTGATCGCAACAAAACATCGCTAGAGTTTACAGCCTCACTATCTTCCACTTGTGGCTTGAAAAGGTGAATTGAATCAGTTCACTTCCAATTCTTACACTGATCTACAACAAATGAGTGAAAAGACCCTTCACCCACTAGGATAGAATTGGCAATTTGAATGCCTATTGGGCGTATTCAGCGAATCGCGATGAGCAGCGAATTACGAAGTCGGTGCTTTCCCTTCTCACCATCAGACATGCCTGTCACCATTCAGACGATATCTTAGGAAGGGAAGGCTTGGTTGATTCAAGAAATTCGTGGTTGATTCAAGAAATTCTTCCATGCGTGGCTCCTTTAGGGAAGCTCAGGATTTGTTCGTTTGGTGCTTGCAAAAGACTGCTTACATCGTACTGGAACGGCGAGCTAACTGCTCAAACCCTGACACCAAATGAAGAACGCGATTGCTCAGATATTGTAATTACTGGGAAAAATTGTGCGATCACTAGGCATTCATTTCAAGACACGTTATCACCTTAAGAGGTTGTATCGAAAAATGAGGATCAGTGAGCACAACGTTTCTGAATAACTTTGAAAGTCATGCCGTAAAAAACGTAGAAGTTGGCATCGAATGTTGTCAGAAACCTAGCGGATCCGTGAAGGTTTGCCACAGAACGTAGGTTTCAATATGCTGGTATCTACAATGAGGTGAATTTCGCACAAAGTTGAGCATGGAGGACAGTGCAGAAGGTTGCCATGGGCCCATCCTGCAATGCAAGCGTTCGCTGCAGATCACTTCCCAGCATTGTGCAGTTCCGAATTTTTAGGCGAAAGCTTCACTGAATGTACCTTCTCCCATAGGCCTCCATTAAATTGGAAGAGGAAAGAATCAATTCACACGGCAAGTGTAAGACAAGTCTAGAGGGAGGGTTGCTCTTACAGGTTAGATGAAACACCAGCTAACACCTGGCATAGAAGAGCAAGGTTCGGAATCCTTCCGCAGTACAGGTACAGAATATCTAAAAGCTTATTTCTGAATCGAAGGAAACCAGTTTCAAGCAGAACAATACGTTTTGTAGTGGTCTTGAAATAAGAAACGGGCGAAAAAAATCAGAGCTCGACAATTTTTTTTTCTGCTTTTCATACAGCTTTTATCAGAACAATTGACGCACCCCGTAGAAAAACCTAACAGAGCGTCTTTACCCTATCGGCTGCTCTAATCCCGGTATCTAGTGCTTTTTGTGCTCTTCTTTCTACTTTACGTTTTTGCGGCCTTCACTTCATCTAAAAGCGGTGCTGAAGAACAAATTTAATGAAGTGGCCATCAAGGCTCACCTCGTCGTGTTGTCGTTATTATTACAGAATCTCAGTGAAATGTTTTTGCCAAAGAGCTCGAAGACTATTGATGCGCAGTTTTTTTCAACAGATGACAAGCTTCGTTGGTCTATGACCTTGAGTGGCTTCTTGGCAAGATTATCAGCCCGAGCGTCCTTCATCTGCTCTCTCGGTGTTTTGAATTGTCCTTCGTGGGAGACTAGCAGCTTGGCCATCTCTGGAAAACCTTCCCTTCACAGGGGACGGGGGGGGGAGGGAGCATTGTAGATATCAGTGGTTTGAGCACCGCTGGAAGGCTTACGCTTCAGAGGATGTCCAGGAGAAAACAGCCACGATTAGGATCGTCCGTAGAGGCGCTTTGTTCAATCGGCAGGCAGAATTGCAGACTAGTGATATTTGAGCCTTTCGGACTCAACAACAGACAAAACAGCGTTCGTAGAATTGCGATTTTTACTTGGTACATCAGGCAGATTAGAGTTCTTGTCAGCTCCTGACGGCTATCCCTTCGCAGGTTTTCCATCAAGATATCTTGCAGGCTTGGTGTCGCTGCTCGAGTTTTTTGCCTTTGATAGCAGTGGAACGGAGCGTATTCATGTCTTTCACCCCCTGAAATAGGCCCAGTATATCAGGAAAATCAGCAACTTGACCAACTGTTTTAGCTTGTAGGTGCATTCATGAGTATTTGTACGCGTAATTCTTGAACGCTCAGGTATCGCGAGCAGTAGCACTTGATTCCGTGCTCTGACGTTGCATTGAAGAGCTTTGATTCCCCATAATTTTTCCGAGAAGTCGCTTCCTGTTATTTGTCAGTGCTCTTCTTCCTCCGCGGTGTAGAAGACGTTCCAGCTTTAGCTTCTGGTTTTCCACATGGGCGTGATCTCCGCTAATGCTTAAATGCTGATGTTTTGAAGTGCGAAAGCAACCGTAAAATAGGTGGAAACACAAAAAAACCATGAGAAGAGGGTAGCTCACCACGCGTTCTCTATTGGCTTTCCGCTGAAAGGCGGCCAGCACCGGTCTCAAGCCTTGTTTCCTAATGACCTGTTTTATAGTGGAATCGGAAAAGCATCGCTCATTCATCTCTTAGGCGATCTTGTATCATCTCTCATATGTGGGTTCTCCAGAAAAGACGGACTGTGGACGATCGCATTCGGCGGAAGCCGAATCGATTCACGTTCTTCACAGATCCACGCGGCGGAAGCGCGGCGGCGAAAGGCGCGGTGGCGCTAATGTCTGATGTGGAACACTGCTGCAGGTGGCACTTGGAGCTCCTCAATTACCGAAAAAGCGATCCGCGTGTGCTTAGCTGCAGCACCGTTGGGCGATTTGAGTCTTGCGGAGGTGGCCATCGTCTGGACCTCGATTTTCGTCCCGAATCGGTTGTCATTTGGTTCGTCTCCCGGCTTCGTACCATGGTCAGAGAAGGTTGATATTTCCTAGAGTGGTCAGAAATCGAAACACTCTACAAGCGAATGGCTAACTTGGCACCGTACCTCACTAGTAACTTCCCTTAGAAATTTGGGTTTCCAATACTCTAGGAGAACATTACTGTTTTGATTTTTTCTAACCTTATAGTGCTTGTAACAGGTTGCTATTTCAACGGTTTGATGGCTTCTGGTTTTTATCTGCTTTCATATTTATTTTCTTCTTGTTTCCTGTGACTCCAGCCTTCTAATCTAATTTGCGAAGAGATCCTTGTTATGCTTATAGTTAGTATTGAAAATACAATCAGATGAATTGGTGTAGCTCGCGCTGAGCATCTACAATAGAGTTATCTCTCATTGCGGTCTCTTCTGTCTGAAATCATGAAGAGCATTGAATTCGTGGTTATCCGCACATCGATTATCAGTTACCTGAAGCCTGGCTATGCGAAACTCAATCATGTTGATTATTTCGCTGAGCCCACATCGACATCCGTTCACTTGGCCGTGAAGGACTGACTCAGTGTTTCTAGAAAATACAACCCTATTCGCAACGAGAGCTTTCAGCCATCACGTCGACTTACTCTATAATAAATTGAATCTCGAGGGTCATGCAGAGGTAAAAGGATATAGGATGAAGTAGGGCGTTAATAAATTCTTTTTCTCACGCATTCCACTTCTATGGGATGTCGTGGATTCGATTTGAATGCGCATTTGGCTTATACAATGATTTGCGGTGCCCAGCTGATAAACTAGTCTCCGCTTCCTCAGACAGTCAGTATCCTTCCCAGACAAGTCGTCTGGTACAACACGCCGACCAGGAGGTATGCAAGGTTTCGTTGGCCTGGATCAAAATCCAAACTACGAATCTGGTGGTGCACGCGATAGGGTGCACGCGACAGCGGGCACCTCCGAGTGTGCTCCACGCGCTCGCTGAGGAGCTTGATTTCAGTTGGGGATGTAGTTTGAATAGTAAACACTATGTGTAAGGCCCTCATCCTTGAGAAAGCGTTTCGTCTCGCCCATTCCATCATGGCCCCAAACAGTCAACTACAAATCTCACCCATTTCTCGTGCGCGACTTTTACCCAGCTCTAACTTCCCGTCTGCAAAAGCACAGCACTCATATTGCATGGAAGAGGAGGCTTTATCTCACGCTTTCTGTGGAACACGTCGCGACTGCCACCGTGATCTGCCGTCCCCTCGTAACTGAGGATATTGGAAGTTGCCAGTGCAGATGAACTGCAGGCGTTGTGGGGCTTTGTTTACGAGATCGAAGAATTCATTTCGAAGCGGGTTCCGGGGCTGGGCGAGTACGGGTCTGACCTTGGATTAGCGTTCCACCACGGCCGCTGGCGGGTGCGTGCGGGGAGTGCGGTTTCGAGGCGAATTCGGTGCACACTGCTGGAGGTTTTTGGGAGCGGGGCTGGGTCCGGTGTGCCCGCGAGACGCGGCGGTCCGTCCGTCGTCGGTGGCGATCGCCGGCGAGCGCCGAAAACAGGCTTCGGGCGAATTGCGATCGCTGGAAGCGCCCGCGCCGGTCTAATTTTAGTGTGCCCTAGAATCGCATCGATTGACTGGCGACCCGGTAGAGCTGCGAATTCTAGTATTGCGATCGGTGGACGCTGTGGGTGTCCAGCAGTGTCGTGTCCCCATTCCACACAACCTGCTTCCGCTGCAGTAGCAGCCGCTGCTGCAGCTCATCAGCGTTCGCCCGGCTTGCATCAGCTGCAGCAGCACTCAGCCAGTCCACCAGCCGACCAACCAGCCATCGCCCAAACCAGCGAAGAGTAGTCGTCTGGTAGCGGCCGGTTTTTCGAATTCGCTCTCTTACAATCGGCCTGACGTGAAATTTCATCATCAGCTGCTGCTGGTTGTGGCCGTGTACGGAGAAGAACGAGTGGAATTCGATTCGTCCATCAGCATCCGGCGAGCAGCGATTTGGTACTTCGACGGAAGCGAACCTGCTATTCAGCTGACCTATTTTGCGCATGAATTTATTTTTCATGATCTGATAACGCCCTTCCATCAATCTGTGCTGATTCGCTGAAAAATCAACACACGCTCCGGCTCTTCTTCCGTCCGTTCTCGCGTTTATCGCCGTCGTCGTCGTTAAGTGGTACCGCTCGCTAACTTCTCGTCTTCAGTCCAGATATGTTCAACCGGACTGGACTCGCACCTGCACCGAACGTACCAAATCCTCGAAATGCTGGCCGGAAGAAAAGCAATCCGGTAGGTGTTCCTTGCCTCTCTTGTGCCTTGAATCCGAACAGCAGCTCCAGTGCCCAGGCTACGGTAGTCACGTGAATTACGATACGTGCAGATTCTCGCTTATGGAGTGTGACCATTTTTGGATGAAGTGTACGATTTTTTACCGTATTCGCATCAATCCTAGGCGAACAGCGTTGCGTGAAAACACAGGCGCCTTTTGAGCTTTCGAATTCCTTCCTGATTCTGTTGGTCTGGTTTGGATGTCACCCCTTTCAGGCTTTATGGTCGTTATTTCGCGCTACGGTAGTATCTGGCCCGCCCGCGAGAGCTGCCGCCTAGTTTGCAGCAAGTCCGTTTTCAGCGGCTGTACGTAGAATTTAACCAGTTACCCCTTTAGCAGGCGAGAATCCAATCAAGAGCAGGTTCACTCTGTGCGCTTTGTGATTCCATCAAGGATTCCTATAAGCTATCGCGTTTGTTGCCAGATGAGGACTAAGTCGACCTCCTTAGACACGTTTGGGACTGATTCCGCGGTCCTAGGAGGATCGAAAGCTTTGTTGGCGCCAGCGCCATGTTGATCCCATCGTTTCACGCGTATGGAAAAGTATGTAGACACCTGCCTCTGCACGTCATCACAGAAGCCCAGCCGTTGGGGCCGAACTCTTGGATGCTGAGCCGAGCTCTATGGACATTTGCCTCATGGGGTTGCTCAAGCTAATAGGTTTCGCATAGTAAGCTCAAGATGTTGAACATCGTCGTTTACTTAGATTGGGAGACTGGACGTGGGCAGGAGATATCTCGCGTGACTCCACGATTCAGCCAACCAAACCTTCTATCACTGCACATTCACTGAAATGGAGGAGAATTTGTACTGCAAGCCATAGGATAGTATCTTGCCCACCGCGCGGCTGACGCAGTGCACTTTCAAACCGTCTTCGTTAATATCTGTAGAGTTACGTGGGGTGGCACATCCCACAAATGGGATTGATTAACATCGAGCTTTATGGCTTATGTATATTATCTTGGTTTACCTCAGCACATTCAGGGATGGTGATAGTATTTGTTTCATCTACTGAATCCTACAGCCTTTTATTGTTTGGTCACAACAGTCGGACTATGTAGTCTAATGCCATCAAATTTCATATACATTTTTGAGCATTGCGCACAGTTTTAATCATAGTAGTACATAGAACCACGATAAGAATAATAAAGGGTGATTGATTAAGGCCTCAGTCCCTGGTTGGGATGCGTCACGCATTCGGTTTCTATGGAATGTCATAGAGGCAACTGGAATGCGGTGACATTGGTTGGCCAGCGGAGGGAGAAATGAGCGTCTCATCCTTCCCAACCAAGGTTGGTACCATTTAACGCTCCCCAGAGGGATAAGGGCTTGGTTGGCCTGGTCCGGAACCGAGGAACTCTATTCGGGTGCATGCGACCTCTATCTTCTCCGGCTGCGCTATCACATGTCATGATAATACGAGATGAAATTATGACAACTGAAGACTAAACGTCAAACTGTTGGCAGTGCTGTGCTTTGCCTTTATCTGTTCCCTGGACTTCATTGCCTCTTCCTGCAAAATATGGATACGAATAAGTATAAGTGTATGAGTATAATATGAATATGAGAATACGAGTATGAGGGATCTATATTAGCTCAACTGCTTTCCCATTACATGTGCTTTAATCGCTTTGCACATTGAATTGAATTCGGCACCTTTTCGATCCACCACGACGTTTTTGGTTGCCTGCATGGTTTTTGGGTCCTCGTTAATTTTTTGTGAGGTATTTATTTATTTTCCACGGGGCGTGCGGAGCGCAGCCCAAAGAGGTGACAGCTGTCGCGTGCAACCGATACCAGGTTACTGGTTCGGATTTCGCGCCGAGGACAACCAAGCCTCCGCACGGATTGTCCACGGGGTGGTCGCCGCAAGTTATTGTGTAGGCCAAATACGCAATCCAATCGCCTCCACGACATCCTGTAGAAATAGAATGCGTGGTGCATTTCAAAGGGGTCAGTAACGCAGTTCGTTATTTTTTCATGCAATAGTTTTGTATCTAAAGAATGACTAAAGTTTCTAAATGTACACGGTCGCCTTCAGTTCAAGGTCTTTAAAGAGCATCCGGAAATCGAATAGCGAGGTGAAGATTCGAAAGCGTCCTTTCCTAAGGTTCCTAAAGTCGGTCTGTTGCACATTTTCGAACTATTAGGTTGTAACGAATTAAATGGCACTGACTCGCGCCATTTTTTGGCGCGTCTTTACGCGTTTGATCAAGAACAAACCGTAACATGCGGCATAACATTTAGAAGCGCAAACTTTGCTCTACCGGTGAGTACCAAATTTTCTATGTAAAAGTGGGAAAACTTTAGAGTTTTATTGACTTTTTTGCAGATGGACAAAAGGGTAATCCGAGGCATTTACTTGTATGAATTCAAGCTGGGCACTACAGCTAAGGAGGCGGACGAGAAGATCAACGCCGCATTCGGTCAAGGATGTTCCACAATTCGGGCTGCGTATCGTTGGTATCAGAAGTTTCGGAATGGAGATGAGAGCTTGGAAGAACATGAACGTCGTGGGAGGCATAGTGATGTTGATGAGGACAAGCTGAGAGATGTGGTAGAGGAGGATCCACATAAAGGTACCAGGGAGATAGCGAAGGTTCTTGGCGTCAGTCACAACACAGCTGCCCGGCATCTGAAGGAAATTGGAAAGACCAAAAAGCTGGAAAGGTGGGTGCCTCACGAGCTGTCTGAGGAGCAAAGAAGCCGACGATATGAGATCTCGTCCGCACTGCTTCTACGGAACGAAACGGACCCATTCCTTGATCGCATCGTAACCTGTGACGAGAAATGGATAATGTACGACAACAGGCGACGATCGGCACAGTGGGTGGACAGCGATGAGAGCCCCAATGTTTTTGTGAAGCCGGAATTGCACCAAAAGAAAGTAATGGTGACAGTATGGTGGTGTTCGCTGGGAATTATTCACCACAGCTTCCTCCCTCCCGGTGAATCCATCACGGCAGAGAAGTACTGCATTGAAATTGAAGAAATGATGAAAAAGTTGAAGGATATCCGGCCGGCCTTGGTAAACCGAAGGCGAGTTCTCCTTCTGCGCGACAATGCTCGCCCCCGTGTAGCACGAATGACGTTGCAGAAATTGAATGAGCTGAGCATTGAAACTCTACCACATCCTCCGTTTTCTCCCGTCCTCTCCCCAACAGACTACCATTTCTTCAAGCATCTTGGCGACTTCTTGGTAGGGAAAATATTCAGATACCAACAGGATGCCTTCGAAGATTTCGTCAATTCCAGAACTTCTGATTTTTATGCTACTGGGATGGAAAAGCTTGTGTCACGTTGGCAAAGATGTGTAGAATCAGATGGTTTTTATTTCGATTAATAAACTTGCCTACAAGCCGAGATATTAACTGTTAAAATTTACAGTGGTTCAGTGCCAATTATTTCGTTACAACCTAATATCTTGTGCTGTTTGAGTTAATTTGCATAGGTTCTCTGTAGATGTTTTCTGCTCGGCAGATCTTTGGGTAGTGGAGCAGTAATCCAGATAATTATGGAAGCTACTCACATCTAAGCCAAATTTGTTAGAAGTCGTTGTTTGGGTAACGGTTCAGTGTTGTCCTCCTCTTTGGAACGTAGAAAGATAGAAGTAGCATTAGAAGTCCTACACTTACGAAACTGCCAGGGTTTAGGGAGAGATGAGAAGTCAGATGTGAGCGAATACGACAATTCTTGTCCCAGCACGGGAAAGCGGCTGATGTCGCTGGTGCTGCTGGTATTGTGGCCAGCGTTTCACTGTTCTTCGCCTTTTCATTTTGATGAAGCAGCATCACGTCTCGACGATCACCAGAAATCTACTTTATGAGAAAGGCTTGAATGGTCACACTTCCTGGCTTAACTTTCTGATTCCCATTCAGCGGATTCCACTCCAAATAGGTGACACTCTTCCGGCGGTAAAAAGTCAAATAAGAAATCATGTGAACGCTGGAATTCCAACTGACCTGCTAACTCACGAGTGTTTCAGTTCATACTGAACCTCTTCCACCTGCCATCAGAATCATGCCCAGCATTAATGTTTCTGCAGCAAAAGTAACTCTCCGAGATTTTGGACTGCTATACGGCGATCTCACTCTCTGTAAGCTGGTGCAACGTCGGTTACCAATCCTGTCCGGATACTGCCGCCCACTTGGCGAAGCTCTCGGCTAAGAACGGGATCCGGCGTGAGCGATTTTGGTCGAGTCACGAAGAGCGGCTGCGCATCGCTCCGCTAACCGTGCGCAGTGGTTCATTCCTCTTCCACATCGCATAAAGGCGCTTCTCGTGTCGCGACCCTGCTAAGTAGGCAAGAGCTGAACTAAAATCGCTTCGATGCGGCTATTTCCTAGATTCAGTCCTTAGGAAGAGTTCACAGTTCGCTGGTGTACCTGCTGAGTGCATTAAAGACCACCGATGGCCACACCGATGGCCACACCGATGGATGTATCATTGGCGAGATTTGAGTGGAACATCGATGACGATGAACGCTGAGGAAATCCTTGGTGGTGTGGTAGCCCCAGTTGCCCTTGTCCGGGGAAAGAGGTCGACTTCGCGGCGCCAGAGACGCGCTGTGCATCGCAACTGCTTCAGCGAGTTTCTCCCAACTGCCGAAAGCTCGTCGGCTAATTGGAACTGTCCTCAGATCGTTCGAAGGATACGCAACGGGCAGGAGCTGTTCTTCACAAGCCGCGAGTTTTTCCGCTGTCATGTGTGTCGGGTAGGAATGGCGCAGCTGGCTATTTGGTGCACACCACGAATCGTTTTTGGTTTGATTCGCTCTATGTCAGCTGATTCTGCGATCTTTTCGGGATGGGTTGGCTGCTTTCAGAAATGCCTACAAACCAGAGCGGGCTGTCTGCCGCCCAGTGTCTCACAAATGTGGCTCGGCAGCGCAATGCGGAATGCAGCCGAGTACTGCGGCTTCATTAACTGAACCACAAACGTTCGAGAATCGCTCCCGCTGAGGGATGTGGAGGACGACCCCTCGCTGATGGTGGCAAGACCGCGTGGCGTGCTGCAAAATCTGTGGCAGGCCTAAAACGTTGCCTGCCACCTCCACAGTTCGCTCTTTGAAAACCACGACGAGGAGGTATTGAAATAATGTTGCTGGCCCAGAGCAGGCGACTTCGGAATCTCTGCTTCCATAATTAGGGCGCTTACTGTGGAATCTCTGAGCGTTCGAAAGCGACCAGATGACGAAACCTAACGCCATTTAATTAGCAGTTATGCACTTAAAAGTCTCGTTTGGGAAAATACAACCGTATCAGTTGTGAAGCAGAGCCTTCAAGAAGAGTGAAGATTTAGGAAATATTTTGCTGTTCTAAAATAACGTCGGAGTTGAGCCGCTCTTTCAGATAAAAATATCTCCGCACATAGATAAGCTTTGCGGTGCAGACGAATCTCCATGACTTTTTGGTAAGGTGGTAAGGGTAGAGTTTCACAAGCATTGAAATCAAGACTTCTAGAGCTGGAATCCTCAATCTTGGATTATGTTGAAGGCCATGAATTCCTCCACTTACTTCATGCGTTTGTGCTTGATTGCTTATGTGAGTCGTGATCATTAGGCATATTCTCCCCTCCTTTCCTAAATAAACGCAATGATTATGTACATGCCAATGTAGCTTAACTCTTGTCGCTCCCTTCAGAACTCGTAAAGGTCTGTCATCCACTGACGATTTGCCTATAATTCAAGACACCGACAGTTCTTCATGAAGTGCCCGACGCCAGATCTGTTCTGCATAGACGCTGAAGCTGTGCTATCTGAGTGCGGTTTGGATTTTCGAAATTTCTCGTGCTGGTATAGCGCCTGTTTTGAACTCGTAAATTAAAAGTCTTGGATCTGCATCTCGTGCGTCTGAAAAAAAAACGTTTCAAACTTTAGAAAAACGCTAAACTGACTGTGCAACTATGCAGCTGACTTTTCTTTCGCGTAGCGTTTACAAAACATACCGTTTTGTAGGCTTAATATGCATTCAATCGTCCTTCACTTCGCATCTTCAACATATCTTGCAGAAGTATTAATATACCTGCCTGGCGCACTGATCAACACCACCTCTTTAATCATTTTATGGCAAAATTTGGGTTCGCGTAATAATGTGGTAAGCTAATTGCCCTGTGTGTGACATGGGTTGCTCATTCGATGACAAGTCAGTGTTTTATCCTTTCTGAGCAAATATGGTACTAATTCATCGACCCGGAAGGATGGGAGGTTTGATTGGCCTGGGCGGGAAATCTGAACAAAGAACATGAAGTAGACTCACAGGACACCGGCGCCTCCTTCGGCTGCAATACCGCACTACCGCGTCCCAAAATTAAACCTAATTTGTGAAGATCGCGAAATTTGTAGCCGTTCGTCGAATGGTTTCAAACTGCCATCAGAAACGTAGAAACTCATGTTTTCCACCTCTCCACCAGCCAAGTGAAAAGATTGATCATTGATGCGCTTAGAAGGATTGAGATGATCACAGTCTTAAAGAGTTCGATTCCACAGTTCTTAGATTAAAGCCATAAAGCTATTCCAAGCCTTCCAATCAGGGGTGAAGAGACACTGTCAGCATTAGCCGCTAAGTTTTCATGCAGCAGGTGAACTCCAAGAAAAACAGTGTTCCATGTAGTAAGGAGTGAGAGTGACTATGCAGATTATGTTACATGATATGATAATGATATGATATTTATTACGTCGTATAAGACAAACGCAAGAAACTCAACTAGAACCGAACAACTAACAACGTATCTTAAGCAAGCAGTACCAAATTGATATTGCATAATGCCTCCAAGTAAAGTGAAATCTAGGTTAAGTGGTGATTGTATGCGCAAACCTTTTGAATGAAGGAAGAGAGCAGGGAGGAGCAGCAGTCTTAGTAAGTTTTAAATAGGCTAATCCTGCCCTAACAGAGAACGAATTCCGTCTGACTGATGTTCTAGGTCTAGAAAATGAGAGTTTAGTTCCACCACCTCTGGTTCGAGAGGGCAACAGTTCAAAAAATTGGGAAGAATCAATGGAGACTAATTTGTGGAGTAGTTTAAACACCATGCAGAGATCAGCAACCCTTCGCCTACTTTCCAGAGAAGGTAGGCAAAGATATGCATTGCGGATCTTCGCACGAGGTATTCGAGAATACAAGAACCCTCCTAATCTAATCAATATTTTTCTCGTAAAATTGTTTTGAACTTTTTCAAGGAGGGCTACATGCACTGTTTTATGTGGCGAGAAAACCGTGCTGCCGCACCCAGAATTGGTCTGACATATGTTTCGTACGCCGTTAGCAGTACATTCTTATTTCTAGTAGTTAACGCCTTAAATATATGATAGGTACGAGTAATAGCTTTCCTGAAGATATTTTTATAATGATTTGCGAAGTCTAACTTGTTATTATAAAGAAACCCAAGATCCTTCACTTCCGATACTGTTGCAATAGGAGAGTTCTGAGTAGAGTATGAACTGGAGTGTTCAGAGCATCCAAGCCTAAGATGAAAGGTTTTAGCGTGAGACAGGGGGAGTTGCCATTCATCAGCCCAACGGGCGAGCCGTCCTATTGCCCGCTGTAGAAGCTCCATATCTTCGCTGTTTTCTAGTTGTCTATAGATTTTTAAGTCATCCGCATACTGCTTACAGGATACACCGTTAGTTTCGAGCAGGTTTTGGATATCCGCCACATAAATGTTAAACAATACAGGTGACAAGACACCACCTTGAGGTACTCCACTGATTACAGGCTTAGTTATCGAAAATGTACTATTAACACGCACTTGAAAAGTTCTACTATTGAGGAAGTTTTGAATCCAGCTCACTACATTTTGATGAAAGCCAAGGTAACTGATTTTATGCATGAGTTTGGTGTGAATGACCCTATCAAAAGCTTTTGCGAAATCAAAATAGATAACGTCACAGCAGCTTTTCTGATCCAGTATTGTAGTCCAGTCATTAATGCATTCCAAAAGATTAGTCTCTACAGACCTGCCTGCAACAAAGCCGTGCTGAGTACGATTTTTTTCCAAGTGTTGGATAATATGCTTTTTCAATATCTTTTCGAAAATTCTGCAAAAGATAGATGTGATGCTGACAGGCCTAAAATTTGCTGGATCTGATGATGGTTCTTTTTTAAGCACAGGTGTAATATAGGAGTGCTTCCATAGTTCAGGGACCTCAGCATACATAATTGACTGATTAAAAATGTACGAGAGCGGATTCGCAATAACATGTGCAATATTTCGAATAAAAATGAATGGAATACACTTACACTTTCGAGGTAAGCTTATCTGATGTACCTAAACATAGAGCTAGTGTTAAAGCTTATTGTGTAAACGAAATTTTGATAGTGGTCAATGTGCTTCAATGTTCTCAAGCCGTGCTCTTCTTGTACGCCGTTTGAGCCCATTTTTTGAAGAATTTTCCGTGAGCAGCCATGAGGTACTCAAACTCTCAAGGCAGATACGATTCTGTACAAAGCAGCAGTGGTCCATGTTGTTTGGAAATGCCTGGATAGACGCGGTTTAAGTAGAGGCGCCCACCTTCACGTGAATTAATCCAAGGTATGGTCAAGCCCTGGTCAACCAAGCATTTCTTCCTTCCGGGGTTAGTTACTTGGAGAAGAACTTGCCTGAAAGGGTAGAACATCGAAATGTGTACCAGCTGGCCACCGCAGGTCATTACATAGGCCTATGTTATACTTCGGCAACGCGTCGCCGACGCTGCGACCCGCCACCGACGTCCTCGACAGATTCTGTGGCGGCGTCGGCGGCATTTACCGATTTCATGAATCTACTAGCATTTCGTTAAATTTCCTTATTGGAGTTTAGCAAAGGTCTTTTTCGTTAAATAGCGTTGAAATTAAATTTACGCGGATTTTTCGAAATTCACAGGAAAATTTAACTCTTAATTAATGCAAATTGTATTTCGAAAAAGCCCTTCTTAGAGTTTTGTAGTATCATTTCAGAAAGCGAGGAAACAGTACTTATTTGAATCAGTTTCTCTACCGCTGTTTCCTATTTTTTTGTTTTAGGGTCGTCTTTCATATTTTGGCTTCTTCGTATCAGTTTTTCGCATTTCTTCACCGTTCTCTTCACGTTTTCAATTTTCTTCACAGTTTTATTTTGTATGACTTGCTCTGAAAGAAAGCGGTAAGGTCTAGAAAACGCGAATAAAACGGATGAGAACGACAGAAAAGCGAAGAAAGGTGACAAAGCGAAGGGAACGTAAGGATTAAGCTCCCACTCCCTCCCCAAACACTCAGTGTTCCAGCAAGCTGAACGGATTTTCGCACAGCATTAGGCAATGGTTGTGAAACTAACCATAAAAGCACGTTGAGAGTAAAAATGGCACTATTGGTGTCTGCAGGACAGGCGCTTTTGCACTTCTCGATTTTGTAATTCGAGGTCCGGTGGGGATGATGGCAGTGCCAAGAACGAAGAACCAACCCACAATCAAAACACTCCATCGGAGCGCATCTTCTGCCACCCTTGGATTACGTCAGCGACGGAAGTATAACCCCTGCGGAGCTCTCGGCGACGTCGGCGACGCGTCGCCGAAGTATAATATAGGCCATAGGCCGAATATCCACTCAAACTGCCATCACCTTCAGAGGAAGAATACGCTGTTGCGCACCCCACAAAAAGGTTGTTGGCGCGGGCTTCCTTTTATTCGCCATCTAAGTGTCCTCGTATGTAGCCGGGAGTTGCCTGGTTTATTTTCGACTAAATACCAGCTTTATGGGACGAGGACATCTTTTCGGACCGTAACTAGCCCAACCTTTGTTTTCAAAACGTCCTGCAGTTGACAAGGAGGAGAAGGTTGGCTAGAGCGAGAATCCGCAACGCTGACGCTATTTACGTCTTCAGTTGTAGATTTTAAACACTTCAAAAAGGTTCTTATTTTCCTCAGCAACCAGTTACATGGAAGACGAAGAGGGTGTCGTAATCATTGGTCTGCGTATCCGACAGTTAGCAAAAGGTGATGGAACCGTTAAGGTAAGTAAATGTTCATTTAAGAGGTTAGTGGCAGGAAGATTGGAGTGCAGTTACAGTACCCCGTAAAGGCGTCATATCAGCGCCAAGCAGCATGAAGCATGAAGCAGCTGCAGTGTTTGCGTTCGAAGCCGAATCAAGGCGCTGTGCAAGGCAGAGAGGGTAAAAGTGTAACTACGAGTGAGACTCCTGTGTTTCGCTCAGATCTAACGCCTTCAGGCATTCCTGTGCGGGCGACGTCTTGAGCTTTATGCCGCTGAATAGACGTCTAGACGATAGAGCTGTTCGTGTTGTAAGAAAATAAGCACTGGAAACTCCTTCTTTTGAGAGATAAAGGGGACGATTTCATCGTCTGGGTGGTATCCGACAAACGCTGAAGTTTCGCTTTCGTGGACAGTAGCGCTCGCCAAACTGCTTGTCGATCCCTTTTTCTTCGCGCAGCGCATGTCTTTCGCTGTTTTCGTCGGATTCCTCGAAGGCGCTTCCAGCGCGAGAACAGAAGGTCTGCAAAGAGGTCGCAAACGCGAACGCTCGTCGGCTGCGTGTGCGGAGAGTGTACTGTACTCGTGACTTCAAGGTGAAAATATGACGATGATTACGGTATCTTCATTTCCTAACACTAAAGGGTCTCAGTGGAAGGCGCGTAAAAAACGGCGGTTAGGGAGCAAACACGACTACACTAACCGGATGACAAATGACACCGCGAAGAACTGCACTTCAGATCGTCGCCAAGTTTTCGTTGTGTAATTTTTGGCAGAGCCGGCGAGATTTGGCCGTTAATTGCGAGGAAACGATACTGTCGGACTGGACGAGAGCACCCACCTCCGAGCTCGACCAGACCCTGAGGAAAAACGCCGAGTAGGCGGTAGCGCATGAAGCTTGGTAGAACTCTTCCTCCTGCTACGTGCTTAGCAAGCACGTGGGACAAAAGCTCGCAAGAGTTTGGTCGTTCTAGGAGGCTCAGAAAAACGAACCACCCCAGAACCAGTTCTTAGTCACCTGCCTGGACGGGCTGCTGTGATTCCGGAAATGGTGAAAGCAGGTGAAGATCACACAAAAAGGATGCATACGGCTATCTAGGGCTGCCGAGGAACTCGTCTGAAATTGTTCGTAATCGCTGCACAACACGTCGCAGAAGCGTGCCTGCGCCCCGATAGGAAGTGCAGGCGTGCCTGTTCTTTCTTCTGCAAGCCATTTCCTGACGGCAAAAATGAAGCAGCTGCAGTCAACAAGGGAACCGCGTCAGAAATCAGAAAACGCCGGCAGACACGAATTGGGAAGAAGTCGTAGTTGGGTAAGATGAGTGTGTTGTTTTTCAAAGCTCTTTGGCCTATATTATACCATCCATCGCTCATCCCGAGTGATGGTATAGCATAGGCCTTTCCCTCAATCCTCCTTACTTTGAGAGACACAGGCGAATTACGAGCGGATTGCTGAGGAAACTAAACCTTTTGTGATTATGATGGACCCATCTACTAACAAGATATCTATTAGCCAAATTATGATACAAAATAAAATCTATTTTTATGCTCAAGGCACCATTCAGTCGTCAGTTCTGCTGCTGGGTGTTAGTTGCTGCGGTGCTAGTTCGTAGGTGCCTGTCTTAAAAGTTTCCTAGATATTAACGCTTTGGTTCTTCTTGTGGGGATGAAAGAAGCCAGAAAAGGCTGTAGATGGGCGACGTCTGTTTCAATTTCACCACCAAGAACATTAGTCTGCTGGCAGATATATATTTCTTAGCCAAAAATTAGCAGTATGAAATTTGAACGAAGCATTACGAACATGATGAATTAGCCGCTCCCAAGAGAATCGCTCTATGAAAAATCATTCGTTCTAGTGGATTAATTTTTGGAATCCATACTCAAAAGTTACTTGTTTCCAAATGAGTCGCTTGAAATGAAGATTTCTCTTTTTTTCTGATTCACTATTCACTGAAGAAGTTTGCAGGCAGTATCAGGAAAGGCACTATTGCTTTAGGGCAGTCCGTTCCAAGTTTTAACAATTCGAACAATAAGGTGTTCTTGAAAGATTTTAGGATGTGGTTTTGAGGTTGAATATGGAGACTGTGTCCATGGAGACTGTGTCCATGACTTCAAAAACGTTAGAACAATTTTCTGTTCAAGGAAAATTTTAGTATAACTTTCTTTGAAACTGTAACTCACTTACTCAGTAAGTGAGCCCATGGTTTGGAATTTTACAAAAAGTGATGGCTTAAAGTTGTTTTAAAGGCCAGGGAGGCAATAATTTTTAAGTGGCAAAAGAGGGGGTTGCGCCATGCCCTCCTCCTCCTAGACATCGCGCTTTTTATTCGATTAATAGTAAATTTCTGTTTGCATCGAGTTTTGCACCTACAAGCGGTGAAACAAGTATATTTGGACGGAATCCACATATCCTCACTTCATGTAAGCAGCATTTACACTATCAATAAATTAAAAATCGTGGCGAGCTTTTTGAATGCATTGCGCGAACTCGTTTTTTAATGCACTATATGATTGCTGTCTTGCTGCGCTTTAGAACTAAATGTGATCCATTATTTTCTCTCCAAAGTAAAAAATTATAAAATTGCTAATTCATTCGGGCAGCAGAACAAGAATTTCAAAGGAAGCTATACGAATTTCTTCTTGAACAAAAAATTACTCTATCCATCTTGGAGAGTCTGTAGTTTAACCTGTAGAAAGCTCATTTCGATTTGGAAAATGTTCACTTTGACTTCAGAAGCACAAAGTTTGTTTAGAAGAGTGTCGAATTTGACCTAAGAATGGTCAAATTTGATTTCAAAATTTCTGAATTTTTTTTCATTTTAAAATGCAGTCTTGAAAATGTTCGTAAATCTAGACATCGACATCTATCTGCGATATAAATGAAACGCGGGTGCGCATGGCCCGATTGGCACGGGGAAGATTTTCTCTTGCAATACGGACTGATCCTCTTTCTGGTTCGCATCCAGAATAACTATGCCTCTCCGCGACTTGCGGTACTGGAACATGGTGCGTGTGCCGTAATCGTTTAGGAAGGACGTGGCTAAGTGACTTGTCGGTTGGGGTCACCCATTGGACAGGTGAGTTATGTTAACTACATAACTCACCTGTCCAATGGGTGACCCCAACTGACAAGTCACCATTGGACAGGTAGCAAATGCGGTACACGCACCATGGACACCCGAATCGAGGTTCACAGCCGACGCCTCCTACGACTTTCCATCCACTCGCCATTAAAATCACGCTCCCAATCTTGCAGTGCTGAACCTATATACTAACCTGAAAGTTATTCTGTTGGCAAGGATCCTTCACTGTCTTCAACCTGCAAAAGGCTCATTAGGTCTTGTTCAGAATTCTTCGCACAGACCTTCAAATGTTGAAGCGCTGCAGCGATTCTTGGCATTTCGCCCCAGCCAAGAACTCCTCTGTGGCTCCACCGAATCACGTTATGTAGTCGACGCCCTTCTTTTAAGAAACACTTCATACGGAATATTCCATCGGATTCAGTGTTCATCAAAAATGAAATAAATGCGTGCATTCCTAAAAGCGTGAAGAAGCCATGGAGCACACCTCGGCATAGTGCGGTGTTCCATTCTGGATCTGTAAAGGAGGGCTACGAGCCAGACGATCTAGATCGAAGCCAGGGCGTCGAGACTTGTTAAAAGCCCCCCCCCCCCCCTCCCTAAGATAGACAGCCGAATACGTTTAAAACAATGTGTTCGATAATCCGCACGAGTTTTTCTGTAACATTTGTTTAGCGGGCCTCTCAGCAAAGTGAGTATTGACTTGTGGTAATACTGAGCGATTTTAATTACAGATATACACCTGATTCCATCTAATTCTGTTTGATGTTGAGACATCGAGTTTAGAACTGTTAAATTACTGAGAGATTTAATTAACATATCTTATTACTGATTCTACTGTATGTGATTGTTGTCGAAACTGTTGATATTTGCGAAACAGTTGATCGGTTCTGGATCTCCATTCTGGCACTGGTTTCTCCAAGATTAGAAGCAGGCGCTCGAACTGCATAACTTCGGAGAGTCATTGGTCTCTACTGTCAGACGCATTTTGAGCAAACAAACAACGACCCCTCTGTATGTCACCAAGTAGTGTTCAAAATGTACTGCGCTCTTATAAAGCCGGGAATTCAGCTTAAACCGTGTTAAAAGATGCAACCTCTAGCACCGTCAAAAATTAAGCCTAAGCGTTTCCCTGACAGCATGATGGACGGTGCAGCGGCTGATTCTTACAAATTTCGCGAGATTTCTTCTCACTGTTGATTCTCCTCACCGAAGCAGTTGCCCAAGGTCCGCCCCTGTTTTTATCGCTCGGTAGTATGGCAGACCGAGCTGCTATGTACCTACAGAAAATGTGCATACGATGTAACTGATTGACTTAGTTTGGCGCAGTTCCCATTTTTAATTCATTATTTCTTCCTGCCTGTGCTCGAAGACCTCTCATGGATCTTATTATCATAATAATAATCTTCTCATGGATTTCAAAACCCCATGCTTTTTCTTTACTTATTTGACGAAGAGATAAGCGCAATAGCGTAATGGTGCCCTAGTTGCTGAGCACGAAAACTTCAAGATGTTTCCAGGTTTTTGTTCCATGTTAAGCAAGAAGTCGTTCTTTTTCCTCAAAAAGTCTGTACCCGTGGTTTTCAAAAGTATTAAAAGTAGTAACTACACTTCCAACATTAGGAAGTTTTGTTGCTGTTGAGATGAGACTGCTCTGAAGATGCCAGGACTTACATCCCTCCCGAGAAGGCTCAATCGAGCTAGTGCATGTAAGATTTACGCTGGGGACGGCTCCGCACCCTTCACTCTCTGAAGATAAGAAAATCTCAAGGTAGCGTGGCCTTTAATCTAAAGGTGTTTTAACAGGGAAAGGCCTTTTTTAGTAGTGACCTTTTCTTCACTGCCGGTAACCGTAGTCGGTGAAGAGGCCAGATAATGGTGCTTCGACAAAAATTCGTCTGACAGCTCAACTTCTGTTCCGAGGAAGGTGAAATATCTATGGTTAGAAGAAGGGAGGACGTCTCGGAAGTACACATAGAGGGCCTCTATCATTTCATATTTTGGATTGGACAGCTGACTGCGGATGTGACAATGATTCCATGATCTGTCGATTGCTGAACGGCTTGGTGTTGCCGGGCCAAGAATCGGAGAGTGCAAAGGGTTGTGTTTTAGCAAATCCGACATAAGAAAGCCGCCGGGTTCTGTTTCCCTCCAGCAGGGACAAGTCCTAATGGGACGAGGTGGTCAAGTTTTTGCGAGGACCACAAAGCAATGACGCTGTGAGGTGCGCTGCCGATCATTAATCACTAGCATGAAGATACAGTCCGAAAAGAAGGGCTACTCTTCTATAGACCAGTACATCAACATTGCGGTGCGCTGTTTTCGTTTCTGGTACATGCAGGATGACTTGCAGTGATCTGCCACATGCGTGCATTAAAGTTGTCGAAGATTCACATGGATGCAACGTGTATGATTACTCTAAACGCACAGGGAAAGAACTCATCGATGTGGCCAGGTGTACACGTGTAGATTAGATATTAACCTAATACCGTATCTTCTTCTACTCATTTTTGACTGACTCATTTTTTCGTTGGGGCGGGTGTATCATATGAAGTGCATTACAGTATCTTGCTCTGTCAATCCTTGCAGAACGTGTGTCCACTGAATTTCTTGCAAGTAATTGTGCGCTAAGCGTTAAGAAGGTTAAGGACGTGAGAGCATCTTCAGTTTCATCGCCTGTTTGTTGTAGGTCATGTCAGAAGACTTATCTAATAAATATCGTTTTGGTTTCTAGATCTATCTGTTGGTTTAAATGATTTGTAGCGAGGATATACGATAGCAGGAAAGCCCGGCTTCATCTTAAAGAAGCGAAAGCGTTCTGCACCCATCTAATACGAAGCTGGCAAATACTATGAACGCTCAAATGAACGAACGGTAGATTGAAAGTTAGTCAGAGATAGACGTACGAATATGTACATTCTTCAATTAGCGCAAGTTCGTGCGAATGTTATCTGCAGAAGCAATCATGTAAACCTCGTGACGCATTGTACAAGCCTATGTCGCGATCTCTTCCTCAAATCAGCCGTCAGGTTTTTGCTCTCCTGTACTTTAAGACAGGCTATAAGTTTTTGTTCCAGCTGAAGTGCTGAACTGTGCATGACTCTCCGAACAGTGCTAACATTTTTGGGGACACTTTATAGTAGCTGGCTGATATGGTTCTGCTGCCTCTATCTTCATGGCTGATATGGTTCTGCTGCCTCTATCTTCATGGCTGATATGGTTCTGCTGCTTCTATCTTTATAATGAATTAGAAGTTAACCATTTACTTACTATGAAGTTAGGTAAGGCATAGCACTCAGTGCTTAGATAATGGTGGGTTTGGGGTTTTCAGTAATGCGTTCAATTTTAAGGACTTTTGTTATCGTGATTCTAAAGGAGATTTACGGTCGATGCGTTATGCCTAAAATGAACATCCACCTACTAACCTCGTTGGCATGACAACAAGAACAGCATGTCACATTATATTTACGCTCACTATTTGTAATTTTACAGCACAAAGCTATCTCAAATCGTAAATCGGCTGCAAATCGGGTGTATCCGGCGATGAAATGTTAGCGAAGGAGATTTTCTTCATTGTGTTATTGTTGAATATTTAAATAAGCGTAATGGTGAAATTCTCTCAGTAATCCAAAACAACTACGAATCTCCGGAAAATTCATGTTCGCTCCAGGCAATCGCTTCATCTTTTCAGGTGTGGGAGTTTTTCACGGATCTCCGAGGGCACGGTCTAGCTGGCGTTCGATGTCGATTCTGTCACTGGGTGACGAACGATCGAAGCCCAACCACGATGAAATTTCACCTGAAGCGGAAGCATGACACAGGTATCGCATAGTCGATGAATCCGTACGTCCTTCTTACGACGACCCTCAGATCTATTCTGTTCTTCGCAGGACCAGGTGGTTTGTGGGCAATATGTGAGGAGAAGATCAACTCGCAGGCGCCTGCAAATTATGCACCTCGATCGAAAAAGGTAGGTATTACATAGGGCCATATACTAAGTGACGAGACGAGTTTCTCGTTCATAAGTCAGAAGATGCGTTACTGAAGGCGCTGACAAACCAACGGCATCAGATGCAGACGTACAATCCGTTCGGATCCGCAGACGTGAAGAGCGGAAGTAAGTGCTCTTCTATCGTCTATTGGGAACACTCTAGTTCTCGTATTGGTTGCTGTTGTTTCATGCCCTGAGGTTAATGCACGTTTAGTGTCAGCCCAGGACGACTTCTTGACGTCGCTGATCCAGCAGGCCACCAGTATGTCTGCCTCTCCGGCGGAAGTTTGTGCTTCTCGCTAGTCGTCTATCCAATTCGCTATGACCGAAAGCTCTTTCAGGACACGTACTGTTCGCAAGAAAATGAAGGTCTGTCGTTGTCTGAATCGCTGTTTCTGAACAAACTCAACGAAGGCCTCGTAAGTGCACTTTCATAGTGTTCTCTGCTTGTTGCTGATGTGAGCCTGAATCTATTCAGAATCAAAAAGAGGAGGACGGCTCGTCATCGTCGGCAACTGCTCTCATCTGCAATTCAGTGAACGATTTCCAGTTGAGCGATGGAGCCAGCATAGCTGCCTTACTACAGGTTCCTTCGACAAGCGTTTTCAACACTGAAACCAATGAATTAGCACCCTAAACTAATGGCAGAGGCGGTAGAACCTTGTGGAAGTTTTCCTCTGAAATCGTCATGCCTACGTGCCTCTGTGGTTTACAAAAGGTTCTGTTTATTTCAGGCCAAGCCTTCCTATTTTTCGTCGACGCCTGTGGTAGTTGTCTGACCCTTCGTGCGCATTTCAAATCGGTTCTATTAGGCCAGTAAACCCTCCTCATTCCTGCAGAGTTGCTGAATCGCTGCTACCTTTTGCGCGAAAAGATAGAGGGTACCTATAGGGAGTCTTGGAGATGACATCAGAACCGGGCAACGGAACGAACTCAAGAATGTGACCAATCCTAATGCGACTATGTCGGTTAGGTGTGCTCGTATCCAAATTCCGCATTCACACAGGGACAAATTCTCTGTCAAATAAAAACACCGTCTTGTCCGTTCTCTCTCCACCCTAAGTCATTGAACAAGCCAAATATGAGTTCGACTGCCCCCCGCGATATGATGCAGAAGTAGGATGCGTCCCGTATCCTGTATAATGATTAGCAAACGTCGACCTCTATCCTTATCGGTGTCCTATTTTTGTCTTCTTCTTTGCTTCTGAATGGAGTAGCTCTCCGTTGCCAACTTTATGAATTTTTTCAAGTTGTCCATCAACACCGCACTTCAGAGAGGATCAATCAGTTTACGTACGCTTAGGCTCATGGGCGCGTGGAACGCAGTGGGACGATGTGCCGGTTGTCACGTGCACCCGATTTCAGGCTCTTGGTTCGGATTTCCCGCCCAGACCAACCAAAGCTCCATCAACCGGAGTCGGTGAATCGGTACCAGACTTTGTCTGGGAAAGACAAAGATAAGATTGTGGTACCGTACTCCGTAGTAGAAGTCGGTGATCTTAAGTTGGCTAATATGAATATTATTTTCCGAACAGCAAGGCCCGCACCGCCCCCTTGCATAACCGCAAGTCAGTTTGCATTCTGCGCCACGTCAAACTATCAAATATTGGAGCACTTGGAGCTTTTTGGATCGCCTTTTATAGCATTCCCTTGAACAACTAGCATTTAAGTTTTTTGCTAATTATTATTGCTTGCTGCGTTATCTATTCCCTGACGGGCTGCTTCGAATTCCGTTTGGCATCTTCCTGGCGATGTAGTGCATAGCCTCGCATGTGCCTACTGTATGGCTAATAGGCCAATAAAATAAATATTGGATTCGTTTCGAGAAGACCAAGGCGTTGAAGACATGCTTCAACTATCAATAAAAAAGAAGATGGACGTAGCGGAGCTCGTCGAGAGTGACTCGTACCAGACTTGGGAGGAAACTCCAGAACGCTTCGAGTACGGTGAATCGACGGCGCGTAAATGGCTAGAGCTCGGCCATAGAAGAGAACTGGACGAAGGGCCCCTCACGCAGTTGACCCTACCAGAAATGTGGCGCGTCTCAACGCCTGTTAGTTCTGCTTCAACGCCACGCGTAGCTGCATTTTACCTCACACATTGCAAGGTCGCACATTAGTCCAACTTACTGAATTCTGTGGTTCCGATTATGGACGCCTCTTATTGGCAACGAGTAGGTGACTTATTTGTTCGACACTGTGTATTACTCGATTTCCTGGCCAACGACTAGAAATTGGTATGAAATTCTTAGTGAAAACCACAACAAGTATTACGATATTTAGCTGTTGAAACGATGACGAGGATTTATTGAAACACATGTTTAGCGAGGGTGTTGTGTATCGGCAGGGTGCGACTTTCCACCGATTCCTGTCAATGTGACTTGAAGGAAACGATTAGCCTTGTTTAAAATGCAGCATATGATTGCGATTGGCCAAAAATGTAGAAATGCCTACTGTCAATTCATGTTCGGTTTTCAGATTGCCACCGATTCCGATTTGACGTTCACCTTCAACTCCCGACGTTGCGGCGAGTACTGCTTCGAATCGAATAGAAAAAATGTTCGTTTATTTGTATGTTCTAAATCCACTTGAATCAATTTTCGCTACTTCGAGAGCAGATGCCAGCTAGTGGCATGACGACTAGTTAGCGCAGCGAATAACCACTGAAGGAACGCTCCTCCAAGTCGGCTGGGATCTAAAATTTCTAACAGTCTTCGGGGTAATGAGCTGCACTGTTAAGAAATATGTGGTGCTTCTAGAGGATTTCTATGGTAGAGGAACTCCAAGCGTTTCACAAGGAAAAGCTTTTGTGCATCATCGTATTGATCGCCCATTTCCTCCAAAGCCACCATTTTTTCCAGAATAAATGAGACCGGAGGCTCTCATATAAATGAGCGGAGAAGGTATAGGAGGAGCACGGAGTTACAGTAGCATTAGATGTCGCGAATGCAGCAACACACCACGTAGGTGTTGCATTCCTGCAGCGCGCCTTCATAAGTTCAGCCTCTCCCCAAACCCCGGAGCTGGCCGAGCTTTGTAGAAACAGTGTGACGACTCCTGTAAATGAGAAATTTGTAAGAGCTCAAAGCAGTTCTTTCGCATTTGTGCGACTCCATGTGTAGCGAGTGCCAGTAAAATTTTCGAGGCAAGTCAAAACGAATTTTTAAATTGAACATTTGTCTTGACTGTCTTCAAGGGTTTTCATTTTATTTTACAGGACTTCTATTTTGATTGAAAACGTGTTCAGTTTGATGCTTCCTAATAGGAAGTGTGTCTTAAAAATATGGACGCGTCACTGCATTATCATCAGCAGGATGCACTATAAATACGCGCACAGCTTTCAAGTACAATAAAAACGCACAATCTAGAGTTAGACAGCGAAACGCACATATCAGCATTATGCAGTACTATGCCATTATGAAACATATAATCATCATTCGAAGCGATCCCTTCCGCTTCAAGCAAAGGCCTCCAGATGGAATACGCGGCAGCGCGATGTGGCACTACTGAATGAAAAGAATGTACATCGTCATGTCACGTATCCGGAAATCACGTTTATTAACGTCTCACGCAGACAGCGCTCCTAGAACAAAAACTGCGCTATTACTTGAATTTTCGAGAATATGTAAGCTGGCGATGTCCGTTCCTCCACGTGGTGCCACTGGAAACTGCTTGCCTTTGCGAGCCGAGCCAGACACGTGCAATGGAATGCAGGCGACAGGCCCTAGTGACAGGCCGGCCTACCAACATTCTGTGTCACATCATATGGTCGATGACGTTTCGGAGCTCTCGAGATAATCTACGGCGTCCGCGGGAACCGCGCACTCGCAAAGCTCGGCGAGTGTGAGACGTATGCGAGGGTCCCTGATGATAGAAGCACTGGAGTGAAGAAAGACAGATTTCTGTGCGTTGAAGCAGACGAGGTGGTCCCCTTGCGAGTCGGGGGACATTGGCCGTGGCTTCGATGCCGTTCTGTGCGGCAGTCCCAGCACCACCAGGTAGTGTCGGTGATCGTCTTCGAGCGCTTTCTGGACGCAATTGCAAGCGTAGGACGTTTGGATGACCGCTTGATGAATATTGTTATTTATTTATTTATTTATTTATTTATTTATTTATTCAAAGCACATAAAAGTGCGCCAATACCAAGCACTAAAAAAGCAATCGTTAGAAAGTGTGACAACCAAAGACAAAAAACTAATGAACTGAAAAACTCATGAGCAAACTCCAAAGACAGCAAAGAGAAAAAAGAAAAAAGAAAAGAAATGAGCAAGAAATGAGCAAGAAATTACGACATGGTTTTTTAGACCAGCAAGAAGTGATCCGATAAGGCTTTCCAGCATCTAGTGAGGGCTAGCGTTCACCCTGCCGAAGAATAGTCCAGCATTTGGTAATTAGTAAAAGCCTTAAAAAAGGGAATATAAGCTTAGAATGAACGTTTTGCAATAAAGACATCTTGCCTTTGAAACTATAGAATGCGCTTAGCCTACGACCTTCTATACGCACGATTCCGGGGCGGGTCCTGTATCTCAAGGACCTCTTTAAACTAGTACGCACCCCGGGCGATGGCATGGAAGGGAGCACGTACCTTGATTTGATATGTCGATACGGGCCAAGAAGTCATAAAAAAAGAGGATTTCAAAAAATTATTTAAAAACAGATTAACAATAGGGACTACGCTTAGGCAAAGCGAACCTAGAACTTCTTCTGAGAGAAAGCCGACACGGAGTAAAATGAATGCAATAGGCGAAAACAGTAAAGAGCTTCGAAACCTCTGAGAACAAGAACAACTTGCAGGCACTATGTAACAAAAACATTGGTCAAATGGTTAAAGAAAACATTTTTGAAGATGAGCGGCCAACCGGAGAAATGTGATTCTTATACTCAGCTCCCGCAGCTTAAGACACATGAAGATACAAGTTCAAAGTTAGAACTTTTGAGGTATCTCGCCGAGTGTAGCTCACTGCGCGTTTACGAAACGTTGTTGACCTATACACTGGGGGCTAAAAAAAGAGCTATGAAATGCTTAATTGAAAGTAAAATTAAACACATTTAGCCTGTTTTGCTCTAGTGGAACACTCGACTCTCAACCATGCTTCAATCGAAGCGCACAAGCAGTTGACACACCTAAAATAGTCCAGATGAGGGTTTCTAGCATTTCAAAGGCTGACAAGATCCGACAAATTACAATCCAGAGATGTTTCACTAGGTTATCACCCACAGACCCTAGGTTCTGAAAAGAGAAAAAAGAAAACTAACCGACGTCCTCGATCTGAAGCATTTCCAAAACATCGAGCTTTTTCAGCTTGCGTCTAAATTCCCTAGAGCTTCTGCTCGATACTAAGTCCAAGGGAAGTTGATTCAACCACCTTGTCGTTCGTATGAAAAAGGAGTTAAAAACAGGTTTGTTCAAGTGGCTGTTCAGTTTACGATGCTGAATGGCAATCCCTGCTGTTCTCCCACGACATGACTTGAAAACCCAGTATTTACTGACACTAAGCTTAACCTCCATGCGCAAAATGCGAAAACAAAGTATCAGATTCCTGACTACTCTTCTATATTTGAGACTCTTAATATCAAGTATTTGGAGGCGGTCTCTATAAGATGGAAGGCATTGTAGGTAGTTAGGGTTAGGAAAAGCCCTGTAAAATACAATCTTTGTGAACGTCTTCTGAACTTTTTCTAACAGCAGTACATGTTTCTTAATACAGGGACTCCATACTGTCGAACAATACTCCAACTGAGAAAGGACATATGAGTTGTACAACCTAATCAAAAACTTCGGATCACTACATTGGACGCTTCTGAGTATGGTAAAAAGTGATGCTAGTGCTTTTCTTGCAATTGCTTCCAAGTGCTTTTGGAACTTTAATCAAGTGTCCACAACATTTCCCAAATCTCTCACATGATGTCTTATTGTAATTACATTAAACCTATAGGATGGTGGTGGATAGAGAAAAGCGCTGAGAAAAGCAGAGGAGAAAGTAGTCCACCTTGAGGTACACCACTCGGGCAACGATGTCTGTTTGAGAAGCTGTTTCCAACTTTTACCGTCATGTGACGCTCACGCAAATAGGATGATAACCATTTTAAAATTGGCTCACGAATACCGAAGCTAGCAAGCTTTTGAAGAAGCTTAATGTGGCTTGCTCTGTCGAATGCTTTTGAAAGATCAAAAAAGATAAAATCAACCGACTTCGCTTGATTCAACGCTGTGTGCCAGTCATATATGGAGTCACAAAATAGGGTTTCTGTATAAGCTTCCGGTGTGAAACCGTGCTGCTCTTTTGGGATTACGTGGTGCTTTGAAAACCAGACGTACGGCTTATCTCGCACAAATTTTTCCAAAACCTTGCCAGCGGTTGGACATATGCTGATAGGTCTGAAATAAGACAGTGAAGATGCATTATTGTTCTTAGGAATCGGTGTCACTATGGAGTCCTTCCAAATTATCGGAACTTGACCTAGAGCTAGGGAGATATTAAAAATCATAGCTAGTGGGTATTGTAATGTATTTGCACATTTTCGAAAAATCAGTTAACGGATGCCGTCGTACATAGCCGACAGTGAGGGTTTCAGTCCTTTAAGGACACGCAGAACATCACAAGGAAGAACGACTGGAAACCCAGAGGAGAAATCTGATGAACGCAAATCAAGCGGATATTCAGACATATAGCCTAAGTCGTAGTGAGGTGTCGCATCGTCGAAAACGCTAGCGAAATATTTTCCAAGAGCGTTTGCTTTATCTTGGTCTGTACGAAGAAAGCACCCATCTTGGTTGCTCAAGGCAGGAATTTTACACGTACCCCTAATCTTTGTTCTAATGTAGTTGAAAAGTCCGTTCTTGCTACACGCAAGCAAACGACGTTCACGGTATGCTGTGTGTTTCTTAATATGGCGGTTTATGTCTGAGCATACCTTTTTGTATAATGTGTGTTCTAATGGTTTCGGTAGACATGAGAAAAGGCGACTTTTCTGTTCGAAGAGGTTCTTAAGATAAGCTGGATACTGCTGTGGTCCAGCTTTTTGGTAACGAGAAGGAACAACTCTTGCGAACACTTGATATAAAATCAAGCAGAATCTATAATAGACATCATCAATGCTTATGTAGCCATCAAATACTTGGAACCAATCAACACCTTTAAGGTACCAGTTAAGTTTATCGTAGTCAACTCTATTGTTCATCGGTTCAGGTAAGTACAATGTATCCTCCTGAACGCCACTTAGCTCGAAAAGTATCATATTATGATCGGAGTTCCCAAAAGGAGGAGCTATGCAGAGATTGTGGACGATTGGGTTTGACGACAAAACTAAGTCAAGAATAGAATTGTTTCTTGTGGGACTGGAAACCATTTGTTTAAGTTGACAGTTAGCAAACGCTATTCTGAAACTTTCATCCCGCGACGACTCTCCGCGATTTTTTGCCTAATCGATATTAAGATTGAAATCACCTAATATAACAATAGGCAGCGAAGCGGAGCACAATAGGTACATTGAGTCTATAAGTTTATCATCTTGCTCGATAGAAGATCCAGGTGCGCGATATATTAAAATAAATCTAATAAAATCAGAGGAGTCTCCAGCACCTATATCAAAGCAAACCATGTCCGAGTTTGGTTGTTCGCCAGTGGTGTCTGGGTTTAGATGCAGCCCATTTTTAACCAGGCAGCATACGCCTTCTCCTCTAAGGTGACTCCGATCAGACCTTACGATATTGTATGGATAACCACCTACTAATCCTGAACTCAAAATCTTTGGGTTCAACCACGTCTCGGTAATGCAAACGATATCAGGAGCTTTTACGGCAAGAAAGGAGTGCAACATAGGCAGTTTGTTGGTAATACTTCGAGCACTGAAAAGAGCACAAGAGAGCCTAGACGAAGTACCGGGCAATACTAGTGGTTTCCCACTAGATCTGTAGAGGGTCTAGTGGGAAGCTCACATTTACGCCTAAGCTCACCTTTATATATTACCCACTCCTTCTATCCTTACCTTTGTTTAGTTCTCGAGCTTGTTGCCGAAGCTTGAAATCCTTCCCTCTCTTGTCATACTCTTTCGGACGAAGATGTTCGTGTGACCGGCAAGTCGCAGGAGACGAGTATTAGAAATAGCTTTTAACCAGTGCGACCTGGAAGGTAAAACCACCTTAACCAGGCGGCTTCTGCTTTTGGAGAAAATCCCCATGCGACATACGGATTCAGGCCTAACTCGACTTGGAGAGCATCGAGTATACCTGACATCTTGTCCTCCAGATCACCCTGACATCTCGACGGAGGCAGGTCTTGAGGCTCCTCCTCGATACCTGCTATAACAATACTTCGCATCCTACGATCCTCTTCAATACCATCGGCGATGGCCTGTGGTATTTTGGCTTGAAGTGCCATAACCGTTTTTCCAATAAGTGGGTCAGTGTTTCTCTCTATAATGGAAGCAATGATCTCACTTATTGAAAATTTACTGTAATCGCATTCATCTTCCTCGGTGTTTACCACTGTTGCAGACAAGGGTGCATTTTTTGTGATGCACGCAAAGATGGCTGCACTTTTTTTGCTGGCATGCTGAATCAGTACAGTTGCAGAGCTCAGATCAAAACTTTGACTGACGATAACACAGGCAGATTATTGATCACGGGGCACCCAGGAAGACGAATACGACTCAAATAAACACAATTCCCCTAGTCTGGGACACGCTGTAGAACTGGAAGTTCGATAGGAAACAGCTAGAACGTAGGTGACTGAAACAGAACACTAGGAAGAGGACGAGAATGGAGGAAAATCGAGAAAAAGTCAAATTTGAGGGCAGAAAGTGGCAGCGATATGCGAACGCGACCGGCCGGGAGCGGCGCTGCCGTTATATTGTGTATTGTTATCGCCGTAGAAGAGCGACGATGTCATTTCTTTTCCGGGTATGCTCTGCAGACAGGTTGCTCCGAGCAAACCAAGGACGAGTTCTGGTCCCTGCTTGATGAGAAGACAGCGGAAGTGCCGTCAGAAGATATGATTGTTGTGGCAGGTGACCTCAATGGTCACGTCGGAGCAACGAAAGACGGCTATAGCTCTCATGGTGGTTTTGGCTATGGGTCGCGCAACGCCGATGGTGAGCGTATACTTGAGTATGCAGACTCACATGACGTCACCATCGTGAACACCAAATTTAGAAAGCGTGACTCCCACCTCATCTCGTTTTATAGCGGGAACGCCAAAACGCAGATCGACAATGTCCTTGTTAGGCGTCGCGATCAGGCCTTGTCACAGACGCGAAGACCGTGCCGTATGAGACGGTTACCACACAACACCGTCCACTGATCTGCGCGCTGAAGATCACACCTCTAAGGTGTAAACGTGTCGAGCAATGCGTGACGGCTAGAACAGAATGGTGACGATTGAAAGAAAAGGAAGCAGCTGCTATTTCTCGCATTCGGTTGCCGACGGTAGCAACTGTCAAGGAAACCTGGAAGGATGCTACAGAAGCGATAATTCGTTGGATCTACAAGGCTTGGCTGAGAACTGACGATGTCAGAGAGAAGGTCAGGGAAAAGAAACGGCTATATCACGCACTTATCGATGGCAAAACACTCTGTAATTGGCGGAGTTATCTAGAAGCGAGGAAAGCGGCAAAGAAGGCAGTGGCCGCTGCTAAAGCCGCACCCTACGCTGATGTGAGCGAAAAACTGGAGACGCGCGGTGAGCGCTTTCGTTACCGACTCGCTAAAGCTCGCTGTCGCCATGCAGAAGATATCGATGGGTAATTTGGCATTAACCACGAGAACGGTCGTCTTCTGATGGATGGTAAGAGGGCTGTTAGTGACGGCGCTAATATTTCGAGGCAATCTCGAATGCATAATTTGAACATCCTGCAGTTCCTTTTGCGTCACCTGTATACGATCCCATTCAGAAGATCACAGTGAGCACAACTGAAGCGGCCCTGAGGAAGATGAAATCAAGCAAAGCCACTGGCCTTGATGACCTGCCGGCCGACCTCTGGACCTCGAAGGGCTGGTGCCCCGCTGACTGGCTGCCATAGTTTTTCAAACAGGTTGTTGCTTAGAAGAAAGCTCCTGAGAGTTGGAAGCAAAGCACGACTATTCCGATTTGAAAGAAGAAGGGCAGCCCTGGCTACCGTCCGATTCGCTTACTTTCGCAAACCATGAAAATCTTTGAGCGAATTGTCGATTGACGTTTACGGGGACGATTGATGCCATACACGCTGCCCGCCTGCTAGAGAAGCATCGCGAGAAACAGAAACCGGTGCATTTTGCCTTCCCCTGACCTTCGACTGCGTTCGGAGAAGTTATATGGTACGCATTGCGACGACACGGCGTCCCCGAAGAACTTATTGAGTGGGTGCGCATCCTCTACTCGTGCCCAATAAGCCGAGTGCGAGCACCAGCGGGCACCCCGATGGAGTTCCCAATCTCTGTCGGAGTGCATCAGGGTCTGCCCTCTCCCACTGTTCTTCGTGGTCGTCATGGATGCAATTACACGCGATCTCCAAAGGGCAGCTTCTTGTACGCTGCTGTATGCCGATGACGCCATGCTTGCATGTGAAGACAAAGCCGAACTACAGCCACAGGCACACACGTGGTGCGATCGCTTTGCGTTGTTGGAACTCAAAGTAAACGTCGAAGAGACGGAATACTTGACGACGGATGTGAAGGAGCACGGATCAATTACTCAGACAATCGTTGGGGTGGACAGCTAGACCTCGGACGAGTTATGGACTCAGGGAATCGTTGGACACATTCTCCTTTACGAGGTTGAATATGGGCACTCCGCTGCAGAAGCCTATCGAAACTTGTGTCGAGTATTCGGCTCTGATGTTCCTTCTGTACGGTCTGTGTATAGCTGGTTCGAGAAGAAGCGGGAACGGGAGTCTCGAAGATGAGCCTCGCTCTGGTCGACCGACAACAATATCTTTGGATGAATTGAGGAAACTGGCGGAGCAGCATCCATATGAAGGTGCGCGTTATTTTGCTGCTGCTCTTAGCTGTTCCCGATCCACCGTGGACAATGGATTGTGATCCCTTGGAATGGTTAAAAAGCTCGATCAGTGGCTCCCACACGAACTGACCGACGACAACGGCGAAGACGTCTGGACCTATGCGCTCAGCTGCTCTTCCGAAGTCGCACGTTCAACTGGCTCGACACCATCGTCACAGGAGACGAAAAATGGGTCCTCTGCGTCAACTACGCTCGTAAACGTGCGCGGTGCCAACGCGATGAAGTGCAAAATCTTTCGTAAAAGGTGAGATTCATGCGAGGAAGGTCATGCTGAGCGTCGTGGGAAGTTTATGGGATCTATCATTTCGAGCTGGTGCCTGACAGCACTGCTGTCACTGCCGAGGTCTACGCTACGTAACTGCAGACACTGGCCGACAAGATGCGCAAGGAACAGCCCAGGGTCGACAAAGTTCACTTGCTGCACGATAATGCGCGCCCACACTTCGCGAAGACGACTTCTCAGAAAATCCTGGAACTCGGGTGGGAAAAAATCCACCGTACAGCACAGATCTGGCACCAAGTGATTACCCCTTTTTCGTTCACTTCGGCATCATCTGGAAGAGAAGATCGTGACCACCTCGAAAATGACCTCCGAGCTTTTTCGCCTCCAAGTCGCCGGATTTCTACGCCAGAGGAATTCAATGTCTTGGAACGTTGGCGGAGATTAGTCGATGTTGATGAAAATTATTTGGTAATTAATAAAATGTTGATGAAGAATTGTGTTGTTTTGAAAAAAATGTCGTATTTCTGCAGATACTTTCTGGACACCCATGCATGAGAAACATTTCCAGCGGCAGCCAGTATACGGAAGATATCAACGTTGGGGATGCATAATGGCCGAAGGCACCTCGGAAGTCTCTGTCGACCAAGTGGATATGATATGACGCTAAAGCCTAAGCAATTAAATCTTCCATGTGCTTACGGAGATCAAGAGGAATTCCTAAAATATGGGCCATCTACGGAATTTCCTAATACAGTAGAAAAATGCTGCCACTTAAGAATTCAGAAACCGCTCGAACAGAAATGACTATTGTAGGTATTCAAAAGTGCATACTTACAGTGCACCTTGCAGTACAAAAATACATATATATGAAATAATAATATACCAAACTTCCGTGAGCAATAAGCTCTATGTAGTTCGATAAGAGCAAGTTTTCCAAATTCTGCAAGCGAGCGTGTTACTGGACGTCTTTGTTTCCTCTTGTTTGTTTGCACGTCTTTAAGGACTGTCATGTAGTCTGTAGCCTAGAAACTCTACTTCCCAGAACTTTGATGAAATCCCTTAAGAGTATTTAAGCACTTTTTTGCTCGAGCTGCTGTTTGAATAAGCTCCGGATCACACGGCGGATCAGAGATATCTAGTATTGCATTACCCTCCAGAACTGAGAGCAATATTCCCCCGAGTAAGCGAATTGCTCGCAAAATAGTAGTATTATCTAAGCGTGAGGTTTAATGAACATGGCCGCGCAGTCGGAGGAGGTGTCGGCTGTCGCGTGCACCTGATACTAGGATCATGGTTTAGAATTCCCGCCCAGATCAACCAAGCCTTCCATCCTTCCGGGCTCGGTAAATTGGTTCTAGAATTGCCTGAGAGAAATAAAACACTGATTTGTTTATGGACTGCCCACCGCAGTTCAAAGTATTGGGTAAATACGCACCCAAGTTGCCTCCACAATCACCTGTATCACCTGTCGTCCCGTTGATCATCGACTTGCTCGAGCGGGCGCCAGCAGGTCTCCATTCGTCCCTCTCGCGTGCCAGAATGCTCCAAGATCCTCCTCGCTCGAAGGACACGAAGAGCGTCATATCGGTCGTTCAGGGCTTTCAGGGCTTTCACGAAGAAGTCCGACCAACGCGTTGGTGGGCGTCCTGGTGTTCTCTTGACATCCCACGGAATCCAGTCGGTAACGGCTTTCGTCCAGCGGGTGTCTGCGAAGCGCATTACCTGGCCGGCCCACCTAATTTTCGAAAACTTGGCCCACGCGACAGCGTCTCTGATCTTCGAACGTCGGCGAAGCTCGGAACTCCAGAGGCCTTCTCTCACTTGCGTGAGTCGGGTCACTCCGAGCATCGTCCTCTCGATTCCACGCTGCGCCACGTGATCGCGTGTTCATCCTGCTTTCGTATAGCCCAGGTCTCTGAGGCGTATGTTAGGGCAGGAAGAACAATAGAGTCGAATAGGTGGGCACGGAGACGGACTTCTTCGTCTTCTTCGCGACTTCTTCGATGTTCTTGAATGCTCCCAAGAAGATCTTTTCCTCCTGCTCAGCTCTGGCCCTAGGTCATTGGCCATGTTGACTTCGCCACCAGATGCACGCAGCTGGAGCATTCGGAGATGTTCGTTCCGTTGAGCGAGAATGGGGCATCAGAAACCCATCCGTTCTTCATGAACATCGTCTTCGTATGATTCAGCTGCAGTCCAACGCTTCCACATACACGATCGAAGTCGGCCAGCATTCGCTCCGCCTGGCTGATGCTCGGTGTTATGAGCACGATGTCGTCAGCGAAGCGACGATGGTGCAGCTGCCGACCGTCGACCTTCACTCCCATGTCTTCCCATTTTAGTTCGCGCATGACGTTTTCGAGGGTGGCGCTGAAGAGCTTCGGGATATGGTATCCCCCTGATGAGCCTCTCTCTTCACGTCGATTACGACGTCGTTGTAAAATGGTGCAAGACGGCCTTGCTGGTCTTCCACTGGGATGGAACCGTGCGCTCCGAAGGTAGCGTGTGTAGAGCCGCGCCAGGGTGTTGATGAGCGTTGGAGAGAGATTCTTCAGGTGTTCGGGTCTGATCCTGTCGGGACCGGGTGCTGTACGTTTCTTCACCAACGAGATGGCGTCTCGGATCTCGGAAGGGGAACAGAGGGGACGACGTATCCATCCTGCGGAAGATGACATGAGGGCAGGTGGACATGACTATCGAAGAGATCGGAGTAGAAGTCGTGGATGACCTTCTCCATGGTCCTTCTGGAAGAGGTGACGGTTCCGTCAGGACGTCGGAGAGCGGTCATCTTGGTCTTGAAGTTGGCGAAGTTCCGGCGGGCATTGTGGATGCTCAACCCTGCCTCTGCTGCTTCAGCCAACACTTCCGTCCTTCTCTCCTTAAGATCTTCCTTTATCGCCGCTCTGCATGGCTTTGCAAGCTTGGACGTCAGTTTGTAGTTGCCTGACGTTCGTGCTGCTCCACGCTGGCGTATAAGCTCGACCGTTTCCGGAGACAGGCGTCTCTTGGTGGTCTTCAAGCTCTCAGCTCCCTTAGCACTATCGTGGAGATGGTACACGAAGCGGTCGTATTCCTCGCCGATCTTCTCCATGACGTTATCTTCCCAAAGGCCGGCAAGAGAGGTGTACACGTCCCAGTTGATGGTTGTTCTGGGACTCCTCTTCTTAAGCTTTGCGGCCTTCCCTCCTTGACGCGAAAAGTGAAACCTCGCGCGAAGGAGGCGGTGGTCCGATCCCGTGTAGAACTTGGGGACAACGGAGACGTCGGTCAGGCAATACTTGCGATTGAAAATGATGTGGTCGATCTCGTTGTGGAACTGGCCACCGGGAGATTCCCAGGTCCATCTTAGGGAGGGAGGCTTCTGGAACTGCGAGTTCCCATGGATGGTCTTGGTCGACATGATAAACTCAGACAGCCTTTCACCTTGCTCGTTCCACTCCAAACCGTGGGTTCCGATGTGAAGTTCTTCCGGCGACCTTCGCGGTCCGATCTTGGCGTTGAAGTCGCCGACGATCACCTTGTAGAAGGTGTGATCTTCCTTATAGAACTTCTCCAGCTCCACGTAGAAGGCTTCGACCTCTTCGTCGTCGTAGTCGGATGTTGGGGCATACGCGACGAATACGGTCAAAGCTGGCACGGAACCACATCGCTTCAGTCGCAGACGTCCGATTCGGGTTGTCAGAGACTCGTACGAATCGATGTTCATGGCCAAGTGCGTGTTGACGAGGACACCAACACCGCCTACTCCCCGACTGTCGCATGTTCCGAGGAACAGTTCTTCTCCGGAGTCGTAGGGGGTGGTGTCTTCTCGTCTCGGTCTGTCCGATGACGTCGTACCTGACTTTCCTGGCATGCATCATCAGGTGCTCGACGGATGCTTCCGATGCAAGCGTGCGGGCCCTTTAGTGCTGCTGTGTTTGACTCCAATACACACGGTAGCTAGTCAGACTCTGTCGTGCGGGCGAAGAACTCCACGCAACCTGCCAGATTGCCCAAGGGACGGGGCGAGACTTTTAAGGTGGCCTCAAATCGTCGTACATAAACTCTCAGTCTACCGAGTGCAAGCTTTTGGCCGAGCCGACACAGTTACAATCTGCACAGTCACGGACACATCCACGCACACTGTGCATGAACATGCCGCTCTCACGCACAAGGAACGCGTCGACCCGACACAGCAGGAGCATGGAGTCCATCCCCTGCATCCCACCTGCGTCTCTGGGCAGTACACGGTCGCATTTGGTTCGCGTTTTCGTCCCCCTATCCAATACCCGGAGACGCGCCACGTAGCCATGCTACAAGCGGCCCGAGATCCCTCTTAACAAGAGAGCCCGAAGGCTCTCTACCGAGGGAGATCCTCCACAATATCCTGTAGAAATAGAATGCGTGGCGCACCCCGTAAGGGGGGGGGGTGACTAACGTTGGCCTTCACATTTTTTGCTTTTATGAAGCTCAGAAGAGCTCAGTACTTTTATTTTAATAGTAATATTTTAACACAGAAACTTTCGAGTTTGTATAGTTTAAAAGTGTGAGCCGTCCAAAAAGAAGTCATTGAGCTGCGATTCCTGATAGAAGCATTAGCCTCTTACTCTAAACCAAGTGTCATAAAGGACTCGTTTTCAGGGACGAATGGTAGTGTTTGGCGACGTTGGATCTGAGATTCGTGTCGCTCAGAAGATTGGCGAAGAGGAAGTGAGCGTGGAGACGTGGCGCAAGAGCGACTGGCTCCAGTTCTGCTGGGCAGTCCGCGGGACCTGCGTGCACTTTCTGAAAGTGTAGCCATTGCTCGAAGTCAACTGCACTGTCCTGAATAGAGGATGTCCTTACCTTTTCTTTCCTGTCGTACCCGGTTCCTCCCGCAGCTTTTCGAATGTGATATAAATGTGCTGAATATGCTTCCATACGGGGCTGCGATAACGCTTTATAGCGAATTAAGGTAGTCCGACTTGTTATGCGGCTCAGTCCCGGTCCCGTTTCCTCTTCCCTGAAGCCGCGAGGAAATTCTTGATCTCCGATGGTGGAAATGATGCTGGGCTTCTTCGTGGAGAGAGCTCCTTACGTTAATATAATCCCGTAGCGAGCAACGAACAAACAGCAAATACTATTCGGCGTTTAAGCTCTACATGTAATTGGTTCTTTTGCGGTTATTTACTCTTTGTCCCGTTGTCGTTGTATAGGTACACATTTGAGTACGTTACATTAGGGTGGCTGTAAGACGCCTTCTAAGGAATGTTTTCTGTTACGTTCATACTACGTTGTATAGAGATTGTTTTTCTCGAGGTCATGCTCCTCCTCACTTTCTTGCCGCCTTTTTCCCGGTTTGCAGTCTTCATTTCTCTTACATGGAGCATATTTCTTGGGAGCGCTGTGTCTTGCCTGACACGCGAATGGACTGAAGTGATTCGGGCTGACGGCGTAGAATGCCGAACATTGTTTCGATCTGTTACGATAGTACGTAGTTTCCTTATTTTCTCTGTTTATTTGGTGCTATCCATGCAACTACAAGGTGTCCTGCGCCTTTTGAGCGTTGTATAATCTCCAACTGAAGTACTGCCAGCTCTTCTTTCACACACTAAGAACTGCCTTCATTATTCGCTTGTTCGATCTCAGCATTGTAACCGATCGTGATTTATGCGGTGTACCACTCAAAAGTAACGATGTGTTAAATATTTACAAGGTCTTATCTGTCTCGCCCCACATACGTAAGAAGGATACAGTCTAGCCAGGCCGGTGCTTCGGGCGCAGAAACAACATATGTCAATGAAAGATATTGTCTTCACGGACAACTGCGGCTCTACCTCAGCACGCTTGGAAAGGGGGATACCTTCCAGATGGAGCAGTGACAAAAGCATGGAAGGTACTTCGTTGCCATAGAGTGCAAAGTCTAAGACAACGGCCACAGTTTTCAGCAGGATGCGGTACGAAATGAAGAAGTCAAAGTGATTGTAAGGCAGGTACAGGATCTATTCTAGTCGAGGGATGACATCGTAAAGAAGTACTTGAGCGATCTACCAAACGAGCTACGTACTGTTGAGCTTGACCAGCGAACATCATACGTATTGACTTCTACAGTATTTCCGTTAATGTTATTTTATGGCTACTTTTGTCTAATTGAGTGAAAATGTTGTTATTCGTATGAAGGCACTTACTACATACTAGGGTAGATCCAATCCTAGTGTGTTATTGTGATTATATTATTACATATTAATGTGTTATTATAGCAGATTGGTCGAAAAGTAGCGTCGCCTTCTACTACTTTATGTCCGACCATCTATACCGTAACGATTTTGGAAGGTTTCTAGGGACGGATTATGCATTCCTTGAAGAACTAGTTCTTGTAATGCTATACATGCTATTCAAAACTGTAGAAAGCATCTCAAAAATTTGGAATATTTTTTCTGACCTATGAAATGTCGATTCATCATGTATTCAATAGCGTGCCTCAAATGGGAGCTATCCAAGGGCACTACTACTCGTGGAACCTAATCCGCACTTGGACCGGTCACGTCCAGCAAATGTGCAATGCAGTTTTGGCTTCAGACGTTTCATCAAAGACTATCATGGTCCTTAATCTTGCGTAAGTCGTAGATGAGTGGTAGAGCTGACACCTCGAAGTAAAGAAAGAAAGAAAGGTTGAAACAAAGTTAAGCAAAAACTGACATACAACAGGAAACGTGTTTTCGGATATATACATTTTTCGTGCATTCACCTGGTAGGTCAGAAGGGGGGACGTATTACAACTGAGACCTCTGTGACGTAGGTGAGCAGAAGAACATTCAATGACAAGAAACACTCATCACCATTCCGCTTAACCGCGTGAAACTTTTTGTCAAACTGGAATGATGTCGAGAGTAGAATCTTGTACGACAATAGGAACCATTCAACGCAACAGGTGGCCTCAGAAGTACTTCCCAAGAACAAATTTACACAGAAAAAAGGTTGTCGTCGGTGTTAGAACGGGGTTCTCCTTCTTCGACACTCTTACGTAAGGCCTATGTTATACTTCGGCAACGCTGTTGTCGGCGACGTCGACGACAACAGCGTCACCGAAGTATAACATAGGCTTAACTGCAGTATGGAACATCCTCCAGCAGAGAAGCGTCTGCCAGAATCTGCAGGTTCATTGTTATGTTTGGTCAGGAGGCATGGAAATGTCCTGCGGTACGGTGATGTTTAACTGCGCGATCGGAACTCGACCCTCAAGAACCTAGAAGAAGTAGTAGTAACAGTATTGAATATCCAAAATGAAGCCATTTTCGGATATCCGACCGGATATATCCCATCCGAATCATCTAATTACCCGAAGATTTTCTATCGGATTCAACGTATAGTGTCCATATCACCTGTCACCTGTCACCTGTCGTCCTGTTGATCATCGACTTGCTCGAGCGGGCGCCAGCAGCGTCTCCATTCGTCCCTGTCGCGTGCCAGAGTGGTCCAATGGATCCTCCTCGCTCGAGGGACACGAAGAGCGTCATATCCGTCGTTCAGGGCTTTCACGAAGAAGTCCGACCAACGCGTTGGTGGGCGTCCTGGTGTTCTTTTGACATCCCGAGGAATCCAGTCTGTGACGGCTCTCGTC
This sequence comes from Heligmosomoides polygyrus bakeri, assembly GCA_947359475.1. NCBI lineage: Eukaryota > Metazoa > Nematoda > Chromadorea > Rhabditida > Heligmosomidae > Heligmosomoides > Heligmosomoides polygyrus. The sequence continues at coordinate 68,968,853 of OX375868.1, read as the reverse complement.
CAGCGGGTGTCTGCGAATCGCAGGCGAATCGGAGGCCTTCTCTCACTTGCGTGAGTCGTGTCACTCCGAGCATCGTCCTCTCGATTCCACGCTGCGCGACGCTGATCGCGTGTTCATCCTGCTTTCGTATAACCCAGGTCTCTGAGGCGTATGTTAGGGCAGGAAGAACAGTGGAGTCGAATAGGTGGGCACGGAGTCGGACGTTCTTCGTCTTCTTCGCGACTTCTTCGACGCTCTTGAAAGCTCCCCAAGCCGCTCGTTTCCTCCTGCTCAGCTCTGGCGCTAGGTCGTTGGCCATATTGATTTCGCGACCCAGATACACATAGCTGGAGCATTCGGAGATGTTCGTTCCGTTGAGCGAGAATGGGGCATCAGAAACCCATCCGTTCTTCATGAACATCGTCTTCGTAAGATTCAGCTGCATCCAACGCTTCCACATACACGATCGAAGTCGGCCAGCATTCGTTCCGCCTGACTGATGCTCGGTGTTATGAGCGCGATGTCGTCAGCGAAGCGAAGATGGTGCAGTTGCCGGCCATCAACCTTCACTCCCATGTCATCCCATTCTAGTTCGCGCATGACGTTTTCGAGGGTGGCGCTGAAGAGCTTCGGGGATATGGTATCCCCTTATCGAACCCCTCTCTTCACGTCAATGACGACGTCGTTGTAGAATGGTGAGTGTCCATATCCTCTTAACGTAAAATGATAACCAAAGAAGAAGGTAAGCGCTGGGATTCAAGGTGCTCAGGAAGCATGTGATGTTAGTGGTGTTAGTAAGGCAAACTATTCCGAAAATTGAGTGAAATCCTAGTATGGGGGAACAAAGTGGTACTTTGCCGGTACTCTGAATCTGCTCGAGAACTAGCGGCTGCTTCTTGGTGTGAGGACGCTCGGAGAATTTCATGACAACAGAGTGGTAAAGCGTACGAGAGGGAAAGAACTGCCCCAGTTTTTTTTGCTGGAAGAGCGACAGCACTGCGCAACAGATCAAAAGAGCGCCACCGACATCCACTAACGCCTCCCTCGGGTTTCCTCCCGAAGGTCCTGAACGCAAGATTGCCGACAGCCTTCGTCTGAAGAATCGAGTGGACCAACTGAGCTGCCCAACCAAGCGTGCAGATGGGGTGACCTCAATGAGGCCTCTCGAGCCGCTCCTCTGCGGGCCGTTCTCTGGACTTCGGCGCCGGTGGCAGAGACGCGGGAGCCGAGCACTGCCGCCGTCTATCCCAGGGAAACGGAGGGGCGAGGACACGCCTGTCCCGAGACGCAGTGTCGCGGTCTGCATCGCCGAGCCGTCCGTCCGCTTTTCCTCCACGGTCCCGCTTGGCCCTACATGTCGCTGACGTTCGCAATGGCCGATAAGGTATCACCTCCAGACGATTGTTATCTCGCCACCAGATGCGTACCGTTACGCCCCACGAAAGACGGAAGGTCTCGTTGTACTTTTTTGTCAGTCCTTGAGTAGAAGATCGCGTGGCGGAACTAGACAGATACCACATGGTCGTTTAGTGGGCGGTAAGCTTCTTAGGCTCATTTTGTCATTTGGAAGAAGAACAAGGCTTGCTGATGAAGATCAGAAATTACTATCGAATCGAGCCCGACTGAACCATGCCCTCTTCAAGATCATTGTCTTTTGTGAGGTCTCATCTGTGGCCCACTAAGGATCGATTCCATCTTCGATTCGCGCTCAGTCACTCAATCAGCTCGAGATACCCAAATCGGTAGTGCTCCTCACCGACCCGAGTTGACCGTTGACCGTCGGAATTGATTGTCTAGGGACGAAGTGCATAATTGGATAGTACGTTAACCCAGCTTATTTTTACTTTCATCGTTATCAATCAGTAGAAGTGCAACTTCCTACCCCTTTCCGACTGACACACCCAGACAGCGTGATCAACGCTATCCTCCATTGTTTCTGTTTATGAGCTGTGAGGACTTAGCTGTTTTGATGAAGCTGAAACTGAGCTTGAAATCGCTCTCATTCCTAAAATAAACGAGTCGACGCTTCTCGCCCAGTGTTCCGCGGTTCTCCTTGGAATAACCAAGTTCGAATTTTTGAATATTCGACACTTTCCATCTCCATCTTTACATCGCATCTGTGCCCTTAGGCATATGTTATACTTCGGCGAAACGTCAGCGACAGCACTGGGCGGTTGCTACGCAGCGAGTATTAGGTTGGAAAAAAAGTCTTCTCATTTTTTTTTCAAAGATTTATTACTTCACAACTACAAAGTCAAATCAACTGAGATAAACTCTATTTTGTCCCACTACACTTCTCTAAAGACAGGGTAATTTTCCAATTCCCCTCGCTTAAAAGACTGCAGTTCTGGAGTCGAACCATTGATGAATCCAATTTTTGAGGTCTTCATCAGTTCCAAAATATTTCTCTCCAATTTCTTGCTTGAAAGCACGGAAGAGATGGTAGTCGGCACGAACGAGGTTAGGGCTATACGGTGGATGTGACATTACCTCCCAGCCCAGCTCCTTTATTGCTTCTCTTGTGAGTCTTGCAACATGTAGTTTTGCATCGTCATGCAGGATCATCACCTTCGACTTCTCCGGCCTGTTTTCTTAGAGAGTTGCGACGACTTTGTGGAGTTGGCCGCAGTATGTGACAGCAGTAAGTGTCTCTCCACTTCTGAGAGTTTGCCGATAAATCACTTCTCTGATATCCCACCAAACACTCAAGAAAATCTTCCTTTCGTGAACATTGGGCTTGAGATCAGACTCTCCCTTTTGTACCCATTGCCTTTTCCTCGGAAGTTGGCACACAGAACCCAGGACTCTTCGCCTGTCACAATCCGCGGAAGAAACGATTTTCTTCCTTATCTGGACAGAAGAGAAGCAGCGATGGAGAGCTGTCGACCTTTCTGAGTGTCTGACAGGGCATGTGGAATCCAAGCTCCAAATTTCCATGAAAGCCAAGATTCTTCAGATGGATTCCTACTATCCTATGAGACACTTCGAGCTTCTCTGCCAGCTGACGTGTCGTCTGCCAACTATCGGTACGAAGAAGATGGTGTAGTTCACTGTCGTCCAATCCAGTTGGCCTTCCTGACCATGCTTTGCCCTCAGTGAATAATCTCCTTTTAAAGACTTTCCGAACCACTCATAACAGGCGCGATGAGTAGTAGATCCCAAGCCATATATATGGTTAATTTGGTCTGCTGCCTGACGTGCTGTGGATTCTTTAATGAATTCATGAAGAATGCCGTGCTGAAAACGGCCATGAGGTAGATCTGGCATTGAGTTCGGAAGATTGGGTGGATAACGAATTACAAGAAGAGTCTTAACCTGTGTCCGCGTGCGAACGGTAGACAAGTGTGATAGGATTACGAAATCAGCAATCAACATTGGCTAGTGCGTTTACAAGGGGAAGGGTAAAAAAAATTTCGAAGTGTGAAGAGACTTTTTTTCCAACCTAATAGCAGTCCGCGCAACAATGCCTTCATCCGCGTCAGCGACAGCGCCGCAGGGGGTTTTTCTCGTGCCGAAGTATAAAATGTGTCTTAAGGCCCCCACACACTTCTGCAGCAACGGAGCTCGCCGCTATGGCTAAGGATAGGGCAGGGCACCGCCCGCGACGAACTCTGCGTCCCTGCCTATGGTTAAGGATAGGGCCGCGGCGTTGCCGCAGAAGTGTGTGGGACCTTTAGGCGAATCTTTAGGGTGTGGAGGATGCTGAACACGATCACCAAACATGCGCAACCTGTGTAGGTCGCAATGGGCAGGGGCACCAGTATCCCATGACGGAGGGTCACTGAAGGGCGGGTCTAATAATTAGGCGAAGCACCGTATCGCTATAGATGAATAGCAGGCATGCTCTTACCATCTACAGAATGTATAGGTGTGGATGCACTTTCAGCCTGTTCGGCTCCGTCCACTTGCATTATGTTTAAAAATTAAAGTGCTTCTTGCACCTGTAATATTTTTCCATGCACGTATTGTACTGTGCTCCTTACACGCTCTTAAACGCTATGGTTACATGAAATACACTGCTTAAGCTAGCTGTCAGCTCAAAGGTGTTCGAGACGTGGTTTACACATACGTCGTCGCGCGTCAGGGCGGCGTAAGACCTACCGATTACGCAGCATGAGTGGTCAATACGTTTCCGTTTTAATACCAAGGATGTCTAAAGCGGTCATCGGGCCTTCATTAAAAGCGGATCTCGTTTCGAGAAGCTGCGTATCACTACTATGAGAAGGTAGGCGCGCTCGCTATCTACATGGTGGTATTGGTAGGGAGTGTGCACTCGCATGATGCCCCACACCAGCACGACTTGCCTTGAGTTCCTTTATCGCTCTTGAGCGCTATAGACCTACAATAGGCTGCTCGCCAACTCACGAGGCGGTCCCGCGGCTGAGTCAGGAAAGGCGCTGTACTCTTCAATATTTCGCTTTCTCTTATTTTTCCCTGTATTCAGTTCAGTCACAGTAAGAATGCTATGAACCCAATCTGGTCGCGTTGTCGTCGCTAATGGTTTTTATCGTTCAAGATTTCGTAGTAGACATTGATGTCCACTCCTCTTGCAGAATGCCGCGGATAGAATTCGAGCCGAAGCTCGACTTCAAGGACGTGCTTCTGCGGCCGAAACGATCTACACTGAAGAGCCGAGCCGACGTCGATCTAGTGAGAGAGTAGGTGGAGGGCGATGCGAGCAGCAGGAGCCTCAGTGATCAGCGAGCCTCTGAGAATAGGCCAGAGTTCCTTGCTCGAGACACGATCGAGAGCTCCTGTGTTGCTGAAGCCATCGGGCTGTTGAAAGCCGCTGTTTAGCCTTGATGAGTGCCTCTGAACATGTTTTCAGGTACGTTTTCAAGAATTCGAAGAAGACATACAGCGGAGTTCCGGTGGTGGCGTCGAACATGGATACCGTAGGGACGTTCGAGATGGCCGAAGCACTTGCTAGCCACAAGCTGTTCACCACCATCCACAAGCACTACTCGGTTGGTTCCGCTCGTTAATGCATTTCTCCGTTCAAGGCGACCGATAGGGCGGCGTGCAGATTATTCTATTCGTCGGGCTTGGCCGGTTTTTGCCGACTTCTACCAATGGTCGTGAGATAAGAAATAAGCATAAAGAACTCGTTCATAGTCCGCAAGCGAGAATGTTCGGCAATGTTGCAGGAAACATTGGCTCGGGGTGCTTCTCTGCCATAGGTTCTTCTGAGACTAATTGTGCACACAGGCTTCACCCTTCAAAGATAGAAGCCGCGTCATGCACTAGATGGCGAAGAGGTTGTCGAGGGCGAAGAAAGGTGGCACTGCGACGGGTTATGGACGGTTTCTGGGCTCAGTTCAGGTTAGGCCGGACAACGACTTCAAGTGAGGGAATATCACCTGATAAAGATTCTTAAAATCTGGGCTTTAAAGCTTTTCCCCCTAATTAGTTTTTTCCTGGACTTCGACATAACGACTACGCTAAATGTCTACGGCATATAAAGGTCGTAGTAGTTGGAGCACTAGAAGTGTAGTAAGCTGTAACTAGAAGTGTAATAAGCTGTAATTGGGTGAGGATCCGTTCTGGGGCCAGATTTATCAACGACTTACAGCAATTTAACTGAGAAAATACAGCTGAAATCCCTGATAGCGCGGCTTATCAAGCGATATGATGAGACATTTCACCAGCGATAAGCCGCGCATAAGGGATTCCGGCTGTATTTTCTCTGTTAAATTACTGCAAGTCGTTGATGAATCTGGCCCCTGGATAATACATTGGATTGAACGAGTGCACGCACACATTTTGAGCTCCTCTGACCCTCATCGACTGCAGATGACGTGCTTCAGCGCTAGGGGCCGCCTAGGGTCTGTTCATATTACGAGCGACAGGAGCGAATGGAGCTACTGGGGCGACGGGCATGGTGTGGTGTACGTAAACAATTACGTTCTCCGGACTTCGACCGCGGCGAATGTAGTGTGGAATACGTAATTATTTACGTACACCACACTACGTCCGTCGCCTCAGTCGCTCCAGTCCCTCAAATCGCTCTTGTCGCTCGAAGTATGAACACGCCCCTAGATGGGAAGAATGAACATTTCCAAGGTTCATTCAAATTTTCCGGCTCTAGGAGCTTGTCTCGCCGACCCGACTGCGCTCGACTATGAACAGATTTAGTGGCGATCACTGGTTTTAACCGACTTACATACTTTGCACGAGTGACCAGTCGCCGCCGTTGCGGAATATGAGCAGACCAGTATATTTGCTGGACGGTTCCAATTCGTTTGCACTGCACCGGCTTTAGATGCCTCTTGAGCCCACACGGGCATCTCAGCTCATACTATGCCATATGCAATTTAGGAGTTTGATACAGACGTGTAGCGCAGAATTTCCTCTACAGGATCTGTGGGACGACCATTTTTAAAAATTTATTCTCTCGTTGGAAAATTGAAGCTGGGAGATGGGTCTAGTCGAAGCAGCACTGTATGCAAAAGCGGGTTCTGCTATTGTGACTGTTGTGCCACCAGTTTAGTTCACACTGGGGTGCATTCGTTTTGCGGCCTAGAGAACGCTTTCATTCACACTGAAACCTACCAGAGGCTGCGCTTCGCTTTGCGCTTTAGGACGTGAATTAACTGCAGCTTTCTGTCTATATTAACAGCGAGGATTGTCTCCTTAGTTTCCTTGGTGAACCACGTTTTATTCAGTGTGTAAACATAGAGCTACGTCCATGTGCAAACGATTTTCTTCATAGATCTGCTCACTAATACCGAACGGCGCGAGGGGGAGCCTACTATGTTCTCCAGGTTCTTAAAGGGAAGCGGACCCGTGCGCGTGCAGTGAACTCAATGATCCGGCCCATCCATGTGAAATCTGTATCAAACCACGTCTGTGTCAAAATTGGCAAAATCAGGAGTTCCTTCCTCTGCTCAATGTATGCACCCCTTCTCGTCAGTGGGGAACCAAACCATTTTGCGAGCATGGGTTCGCTTCGCAGGGTGTGGTTTCTGACCATGTCTGACCTCGCGCTCCATTCAAGCGAATATATGGCCGCATTAGTTCGTGATGGTTAAGCTGTGCCAGTGTTTATGTGACGAATAGCACAGGTATGATTCTGCTATCTTGAGATGATCCCTTCCAGTACATTTTGTCAGGGGAGACAGAGACTTTTTATAGTTCTACAGCTTGTCTTTCCCACCGTTTTATGTGGTCAAGTTTCATCTTTCCAGGTCTATCAAAGCCTTAGGAGAGAATTTCTCAATGTCTCTTGACACGTGTGTTTCAGGTTGAGGAATGGAAGGAGTTCTTTGAAAGAAACAAGGAGACGGACGTTTTCAACCACATCGCTATCTCGTCAGGAATCTCACAAAAAGACTTCGACAAGGTGCGGTTTAAGATTCGTCAGAGATTGAACGGGGGAGTATGTAGAGGAGAGCACATCCACGATATAGGGTTCATGTTGTACCTTACCTATCCATTCGTTGGTATACTGCTAGGAGGGGAGATACTCTGTGGTCCATACAGGCATCTACGCATGACCACGAGGATTTCTTTAGCTTCACTCCGTGATTGATGTATGCAATCCAAGATTTTCGATTTGTATCGGAATTGGTGGACATTTAGTGACATCTTTTGAGAAGTAACACCGATAAAAACCTTATCGACTCACTCTATTATCCTTTAATAATGATATGCAAGTAGTTGGTTTACGTGGGCGAAGGTGTAGAGACATTGCTTTCTAGTTCCTGAAAAGTGATGGGGCTTCCTACAACGGCCTTTATCGGTGGTCTGTGCTTTCATGATATATTTCACTGTGTTCGACTTTAGTCCCAAAACCTCTTTTGAAATTTGTAATGGAATCTCCATGATGTAGAGAAAGAAATCCCGTTGTTTCTTGGATTTTCTGTCCTTAGGTCGATGTAATTCTGAGTGCTGAGGGATGTACAGCGTGATTGAGGCTTATGTCCTCGCGTTCGATAAGAGCGATGGTTTGGTGTCTTTTAATTGGAGAATGACAGATGGTAGATATCGGTCATCGCCAACGATGATATCACACTAATGTAGAGAGCAGGGCTCAGTGAGGAGAAGCGGAGAAGGAGGGTGAACACGAGGGAGAGTATGTCAAGTTCGGAATGGCCTCTACATCCTAGTGGTTGGCGTTGGTACAGTCGACAACGACAATAGGACGCCTATGTCACATCATTCCGCGGCATCTCTGCTGCTTATGTAGTACTGTTGTTGAAACCGTGTGTTCCTTTCAACAGCTTTCAGGTGAACATTGGGTGTAATTTTTCCGAAATTGATTTCGAAGTTAATTGAAAGATGTTATCCGGCGTGACGTCCAGCGTGAGGATTTCGTTAAACCATTGAGCAGCAAGTAGCTGAACAGTTTTATGTCTGGAAACAACAGTTGGCTCACTTCATTGGGTAAAATGCCAGCTTGTTTCAGTTGCGGACGATATGCGAAGCGATACCGTTACTGGATTTTATCTGCCTAGATGTTGCTAACGGTTATTCGGAGATGTTCATCGATTTCATACGAAAAGTGCGAGAGCAGTTTCCCAGGTGAGGTACAACAGCCTTTAGGGGTTTGTATCACCGTAGGAGTGTCATTTCGGCTGCTATTAAACGACAGGCGAAAATAGTTGCGGTAATCTGGCGTAGATGTGTGTTAACCTATGCGTAAGCCTGAAGCTTGTTGGAAAAGGGGTGGCTTATCCCATTTCGTGTCAGTTTTCGATGTATGGGGTCCGATATGTGGGTATGTAAGGATTTTGCTCTTCCTAACAAATTTTCCTACTTGTTGGCCCCTACTGTTGGTATTAGAAGGCTTTCCCCTTCACGGTTAGGTAGGTAGCTGACTTGAAAGCGGTACTTTCGAAACGCCGTCAACGGATCCTACAAACGACGCTAAGTTCGCCATGCTATGCAAGGTGTTTATTTTCCTCAAATTACTACTGTCTTCCTGGTCTGGTTATGGTTTTCAGTTTAGGTCCACGAGACCTTTCATCTCTCCCCCCCCCCACCCCAAGGGGTTGGTGAATTGGTTCCAGACTGGCTTTGGAAGGACAAAACACTGACTTGTTCATCGGATGGCCACTGCAAGTCGTTGTATAGGCGAAGCACATAAACTGCCTCCACGATATCATATGGAAGTAGAGTGCGTGGCGCTTCCCGCTAAAGGACTGATTAACGCCGTCTTTTATCCTTTGTCCTTACTACTGAGTTTGCTGATTTTTGCATGCCCAATTCTTTTTAACCTCATTTCTTTGCCTGCAGTCACTGCTCTATCTTCGTCAAAGAGATCCTTTTATTCCTCTTGAGCTCCGTTTTTCTGCCTCTTCCTTCATCTCCTCCACAATGTGTTTTTTTGCTAGCATCCATTATCCGAAACTTTCTAGTAAGTATTTCCATTGATAAAGCTAAACCGAGAAAGGCAGCACCTTCTAATTAACCAAGAAGGTGAAAGAATCGTTCCAGGAAAATATTACGTTTTCGAGTAGCATCGCCTGAAGTAGGCGAATAATGAACGATGAAGAATAAGCTGGACAGCATTACCGAACATTGTCGCGAAGGGAGTAAGAGTATTACTTGCATTTGAACACTCGTTTCTACACGTAGTTAAAAGTGTATACCGTAAATAAAATAAACAAACGTGTTCGAAACTAAGAAATTTAGGCACACCATCATGGCAGGCAATGTTGTCACATGTGAAATGGTCGAAGAGCTGCTTCTGTCTGGAGCAGACATCATTAAGGTAATCTCCATTTAGTTCTCAGTACTAGTCCTTAAGTTCGTTTCGGAACAGAATCCATTGTGTCTGTAAGAACTAAATTTACAGGTTGGAATAGGTCCGGGATCAGTGTGCACTACCAGAAAGAAAGCTGGAGTCGGCTATCCACAGCTAAGCGCGGTCAGGAATTCATTAGTTGGCTTTAATTTTTTTTTCGCGTTGTTTGAAGCGTCCGAGTCTATTTAATGGTTATTTAGGAAATGAGGCTTTTTGACTAGTCCTCCCTCCCCCCTACTCGTTTTCTACCGTTTGAGGGGAGGGGTAGAGAGGCATTGACTTAAAAAGTTAAACAGCGCTTATCGGGAACTTCTGCTTCGAATTCGATAAAGAAATCTATGGGATGGAATGGAATGAGTTGCAGCAACAAAGGCTCTGAGTTCACGACGGATACTTCCAAAATAAAGGGTTATTTTGGTTCTAATCTCCATTGCGCGTAGTTCATGGCGGATTCGCCTTTTAAAGTGGAATCCTTTAAACCGGCAGATGTCGATGTTGTTTCTTCCATGAGCGTATCCATTTTAGGTTCTCGAGTGTGCTGACGCCGCACACGGTCTAGGTGGACATGTGATGAGTGACGGTGGATGCACGAATCCGGGAGATGTGGCCAAGGCCTTCGGAGCAGGTTAGTCCATTTCCTCTGATGCTGCTTGTGAATTAATTGATGACGTTATCTTAAAGGCGCTGATTTTGTGATGATCGGAGGGCTGTTTGCTGGACACGAACAGAGCGGTGGCGACACGATCGAACAAAATGGCAGGGTAAGTCGTCGGTGTGTTAGCGGAGAATTTCGAGGCGGTCGACGTGTTGTGTTGTTTCAGAAGTACAAGCTATTCTATGGCATGAGTTCGGATACAGCAATGCACAAGCACCACGGAAGTGTGGCCGACTACAGAGCCAGTGAAGGAAAGACGATTACCGTACCCTACAGGTTGGTCTTTATAACAAATATTTTTCGCGTTTCCTACATCTCGAACGCGAGCTGGGATGCCGCGGGAAGGCTTAGCCGTGTGTTGTGCATCACGATACGAATGGAGAGTGGCGTTTGTTAAAAACAGCAGTTTTCGGGCCTTCACAAGGGGGTAATTCTTCGGCTGGTGGTTCAGACCTGGACTTATCAATCCCTCTATTATTGCTCACGTTTCAAACTTCGTAAGCCTTTATTTAGGTAATTACTTAGGTGATTGAGCCAGAAATGTTGATTTGTATAGTCTAGTTAGCGCAGTGAAAGCACCTCATAATAAAAATCTAGAAAGCTACCTGCAAGCATACACCGTTGCTAGTGATGAAATTTCCATCGTGAAGTGCGGCTAAATTAACATTGCCACTGATTGCTGCCACTTCCTGCCGCGGTTTTCTTACATTTACAGTGTTTTAAATAGGTCTAAAGCTACATGTTTTTCCCGTACTCGACTTCATTTTCATGCACAGATCAGCCAGAAGTCGCATGAGGGGGCAAGACGCGACGGGTCCCATGTGCACGACGAGTAAGTTTCGGGTTCGGCTCGCGCTATACCTAAGGAAGTTTATCATCCCTTCGACGTCAGTGTTCTGATAGCGAGCTTGCCTGCTGGGGAGAAAATATTGGTGCCCCATCCAAATCGTTCTGTAAAGCAGATCTACATTCGGATCTCGCCTCACCCCCCAATATAACTCGGGATGCGTGACGTGTCCATCTCGCAATGGAGTTGACAAACCTTGACCTCTGTTAGATTTTGTATGCAATGTACCGATTTTGTTCAGAGGAGACGTCAACAACACCGTTCTCGACATCCTAGGTGGAATCCGGTCTGCGTGCACCTACACCGGATCGGCAAAGCTGAAGGTGAGGTGTCGAGTTTAGTGTGTATCTATCTGTATATTTCCCAATAGCTCACTGGGCACTAGTTAAAAGTTTCGACTCCACCGACATGACCTCGGTCGAAATTTTTTTCGCTGAAACTTTGTGTAGGGTGTTATTTGAGGTACTGATCACGAAGCTGACATCCGTTTTTCACGATTCGGTCGGAGCCACCCACACCGTTAACAAGGGTGGTCCAGGCAGGGTCACCGATCTCGCTGAAACTTCGTCTAGGGGGTTATTTGGGGTGCTGATCACGAATCTGAATTCCGTTTTTCGTTTTACGCTGGATTACTGTAGGTTACGGAAGGTACGCGTGACTAAGGTAATGGTCACCAATTTCGCCGAAACTCCAGCGTAAAACGAAAAACGGATGTGATTCATTATCTGCACCACAAATAGCCCCCTAGGCGAAGTTTGAGCAAAATCGGTGACCCTGCCAGGACCACCCTTGTTAACGGTGTGGGTGGTCTCCGACCGAATCGTGAAAAACGAATGTCAGATCCGTGGTCAGTACCCCAAATAACCCCTAGACGAAGTTTCAGCGAATTTTTTTTTTCGACCGAAGTCGTGTCGGTGGAGTTGGAACTTTAAACTAGTGCCGCTCACTGGAAACAATACCGCACTCTAACCAACCTGAAAGAGACTTTTTCAGGAATTGGCTAAAAGAACCACCTTCATTCGAGTAACTCAACAAACCAACGACATGTACGTGCCTTTGGAAGTGACTCCTCAACTTTGATAAACGGCATTTATTTGTGCCGTTCAGCTGGTGCCTTAGAATAAAGCTATTCAAACATAACGTTTGTGGTGGACTTTCTTCAGAGCACTGCATTTGGTAGGAGGACTAATTGCTCGTCCGATATTTTTTATATGGAAACATGAAGTACGGTTTCTCGGAATGTAATCACCCTATCACCTATCTTCCATTCGACCACAGAATTGCTTGACCAGATGCCAGTAACGCTTCCATTCGTCCCTTTCGCATGCCAGATTAGATGAGTGGATCCTTTTCTTTCAAGCTACACAAGGAGAGTCTAAATCTTCGTTCAAGACTTTCACGGGGAATTTTGATCAATCACAATTCTCTCCGGTTATAATGCCTTTGGGTTAGACGCGACTCTCCATATAACGTCGATTTTCTCTGGAACCGGCCAACCCACATTTACGCCAATATAAATCAACTCTGGTTTAGACGCGTAGGATATAACGCTGCCATTATAGCGCGATTCTGAAAGAAACTCTGCGTTCAAAGTCATTCCCGTTATAATGTGACCAGGGCGCAATCCCGGTCCCATCCGAAAATTGAAGGCGGGCAAGATGCTGACTGTGTGAACAGGTCTACCATTATGGTGCCTCGTCCATAGTCACGAGTGGCACTCGTGCAACAACGTTTTGGATGCATGTCAACGTTTTTCGATAGCGTGCGACCCACAAAAGTGTTCATACTCAGCAGTATGTCTAGCATAGTGGAAGACTTCAGACTTCGTTAGAAGTTGCCATATGTTGGGAGATTTCCTCTATCAGTAACGAGAGGATGGGGGGGGGGGGGAGTGACATTAAGATTTTTCCAGAACAATGTCGTACATATTTGTTTTGACCTGAGAGCGGCTGGTATAAAAGTTATGTACATGGAGGTTTTGGTGCGACCAGAACTCTCGAGCCATGTGGGGCTTGCGCCTACGTCCTCTGCTTTTCGAACAGGATTACTGGAAGGGAGTGCGGGTTCGAGTCCGGCTTGGCGTGAGAGTCGTGAGAGTTGATCCCGACTAGTGATCTTGCAGCATGGGTTTACACATCTTTGTTGTTGACTATGTCTAAGGCATATGGCCTATATTATACTTCGGTGACACGTCGGCGACGCAGCGACCCGTCGCCGACAATCCGTTGCCGACAGCGGCGGCGACAGAGGTGCATCGGAGCGCATTTTTAGCATAGGTGTGCGTTGCGTTTTCAATGGGGGGGAGGGGGGAGACGGTCAGGAGGTACACCCGCCCCCTGCTAGGGGGCGCGGGATCTTCCTCTCATCCCCCTTGCTCACCCACCTCCAACCACTCGCCGGGGTCGAGCGTTCTATCCCCTCATCTCCCTGGCCCGCCCACCCCAATCCCCTGGGCTTGCTCGAGAGTAAGTGGCTACCTTACGAGATAGCGGAGACGCAGACATTTGCCACGCCTTTGTCTAAAGGGCGGTGGTAGAACGCCACTCCGCCTTAGGCCTGAGTTATACTCCCGCGGGAGCATCCGCGGAAGGGCGGGAATCGCGCCGAGACTCCTCACCTGGCCAATCGCCGCGCCTCGCCACGCCCGCCTCCGCCGTGCACCATTGGTCCGCGGACGTTCCGCGGATGCTCCCGCGGGAGTATAACAGAGGCCTTAAACGCACACAAGCAACAAACTGCGGACGAGTTGTTCGGGCGCGAAACATAAAAATTCAAACAGTCGAACACGGGCGCTGGCGATGGAGCGCGAAATCCTTCATTCCAAGCATTACATGCGCGAACCTCTCGTCGTTCAGGGGGGGGGGGGGAGTCCGGGGCTGGGTTCTGCGCTCTTCGAGCAGAACCAAGCAAGGGGAGGGATTCCAGGGTGTGATGCAGCCAAGCTGCTCTTGTGGAAACTACTCTCATCGCCCAGGAGGGGTCCGGAGCTGGGTTCTACGCTCTCTGAGTGCAGAATAGTCGTTGGATCCGACGCTGTTTCGAATAACTCGGATCCGTCATTTTTTTCAAATCTTGTTTAAAAGGAGTGTGCGAATAATGACATTTTTGAAAAGTGTCGTGACGCGGGTGGTCGCTCCCCCCGTCGAAGCATCGGCGAAGAGGGGGGAACGCTACCCACGCCCCGGCTTGGAGCCCTCCTAGATCCGCCGCTCCCTAAGGGTGCCCGCCCTAAGACGACGCGGTGTTGTTGCCCATAGGCCCTATGCGGATCTATTGTGCCGCGGTGTTAAGGCATGATCCCAATCCAACACGCTTCCATGAAACACCTTGCAACGAGCACAGGACTCGACACTTGCCTCCAGGGTTACCCCCTTGGTCGTGGCCGCGACCTCAGGCTGTCCCCCTGGAATTAGACTGGCTCACACTCTTCTGTATAGCCAACCGACACGAGCTTGACAGACCATATTAAGCAAATAGTAAACTATAGACTATATAAGTTTATGATAGGCTAACTATTTACGATACAATATACAAAACCTACTAAAAGATCCTACGGGTTAAGGGAAGGCCGCACCCAACCTATTAGGGACTAGCAAAGCCGACAACCCGCCGGCCACGGCCGGCCCTGTCCATGTGGCGTATGCAAAGCAGGGGTGTGCGTAATTACGATTTACGATTTACGATTTTACGATTTACGGCGATTTTGGGCAAATTTTTTACGATTTACGATTTACGACATTTTGGGTCGTAAATCGTAAATTTTCGTAAATGTGATCTTTAATCTGCAAATAGTAGGGTCTACAGGTTGTGGCGCTACTTGCTTTATAACAAAGCAATCAATCTTAGAGTTTCCTCTCACAGCGCATTACCAGTTCCTGTTAGATTTTGTTGTTTAATGTTCATATGTGGTACCGAAGCAGATGACCGGCTTTGTGTAGGGACGGCTCGACTTCCACTTCTCTTTCTCTCTCGTTGCTTAACCATTTCTCGAACGCCGTAAGGCTGCTGCTCGGTATCAGGTTTGCCTTCCAGGAGAAATAAGTAAGGATAAAGGATAAAGGACGGCGCTACTCAATCCCTTTTTGGATGCCCCAGCGCATCCTACTTCTACGGGATGTCGTGGAGGCGATATGAATGCGTATTTGGCCATACAATCACTTGCGGTGGCCAGCCGATGAACAAGTCAGCGCTTTGTCCTTCCCAGACACGTCCGTTACCAATTCACCGACCCCGGAGGGATGGAAGGCTTGGTTGGCCTGGGCGGAAAATCCAAACCAGGAACCTGGTATCTGGTGCACGCGACCGTCGGGCCTCCTCCGACTGCGCTACACGCGTCCCTGGAGAAGTAAGTAGAATGAATAATTGGAGAATGAACATCCCATCAGGAGACTGTGTACTCCCTTTTCCCGTTGCAGGAGAGCACTTCGCTTCTAGCTGTCGGAGATAGTTTCGCTCTTGCTGATAGAAAGACGTGCAAATCCATCCTGTACGGGAAGAAAATGACTATTGGCTAATCCATACTGTGTGTTCGCTACCTTCTAGTCGCCTTGCCTACAAACGCTTTTTCCTAACCCAAACGAACTGAATTGATACAGAGCCATGAAGAAATATCATTCATAACTGAATGTAGGGTAAGGAGCAGCTACTAGACTCTAATGGAAATAACGAACCACTGAAGCTTCCATCAGATTACGAAGCGCGTTACAATGTTTCCTTGACTAACAGAGCTTCTGAATTCGGCCAGCGCGTGATTGTTATGCGTGGCAGCGGTAGAACACGCATTGACCAAAGCTCAACTAATGGCTACCTACCTTCTTGTAACCATTTTCCCTTAGTAGCCTCCTCAACTAAAACTGAACTTCTTGGTTTTTCAGCTCAACTTCAATTTTTATTGAAATGAAACTGAGCAGCTTCTAAATTGCTTGATAACTTTGCACAGCATAGTTTCATTTATTTAAAAAATATAACTCGACTATCTAGGGTGTCTAAAAAATCATACCGTTTCAATACTATCCTCTTGCGGCAAAACTGTTTTATGGTTTATACCAAGCGAACAGCTTATTGTTAACTGGACGCTTTTCATTCTACATCGGACTCTTTTCAATCTGAGGCGAACACTTCATTTTGAACTTGAGAAATAAAATTGACAGTTAACAAAACAAGTCAGACGTATCTAAAGTTAAAAAAAAAACATTGTTCAACCATTCGCCTTAAGCATTGCCCTAGAAAAAGCTACACTATGAATAAAAGGAAAATTTTTATCTTGCTTGAAAAATGTTCGATTTGAAATGAAAAATGCCCGGTTAACAATGTAAAGCATCCTTTTGAAGGGAAAATGGTATTCTTCAAAATGCAGAATAGCGAAGACCTCGGCGCATCGCAGTCGATAGGTCACAAGCAAGCAAAGAGTAAGGTAAAATGCTGGGAATTTTATGGTTGCGCTTTTTATTTGGTCGTCATGGATATTCTTTCTTTTAACTAAGCTTTTTAAATCAACAGTTTGCTAAAAGGTAACGCGCCAAGTTTCCTTTAGAAGGCGTTGAATTGATTTTAGAGGCGTGCAGTCTGTAAGAAATTTGTTCATTTGAAGCTGAAATTATCGCTGTAAACAAGTACTGAATTACTTTCAATTACCGTAACCAGAATGTACCTTCAGAAATATAGTGGTAGTAGTACGCGCCAGGGACTTCTTACGATTTACGATTTACGGCGATTTTTTCGTAATTACGATTTACGATTTACGAAATTTCGGATTTCATTTACGCACACCCCTGATGCAAAGTCAGGGGCGACGGGGCCGGTTAGAGGACCGGCGTTACCTGCGGGTCACGGATGGTAGACGAGGCGACGAAGGCTGGAGGAGTCGAGCATGATGACTGGTGGACACTCCAAGACGATGGCAGCTCTTCATCGTCCTAAATTGGACGACTCCGGTGACGTTGGCCTAAGGCGTAGCCCTCCTCGACGACGGCAGACAGCGGAGACCAGGAGATGACCGCTCAGCGGGAGCGACGAGCCGACGATTGATTGGTAGACCGGCTAGAGCGCTCAGAAGCACGCTTCCCTGCGTCTCTAGCCGCTTCCAGAAGTTTCCTGCGCAAGTGACGCGTTGGCGCAGGCTTCGACGTGTCGATCGACGCGTTTTGACCTGTTGACCCCGCGACGACCGTACAGTCGTACGGAAGTCACGATGAAAAGCTAGGATCTTAGGGCAATTCAGATAGGGTTTTTTTAAACAGATCGGGTTTTTGTATGGTTTAGATAACTGAGTTTGATCAGAAATCTGATGTCCTATCCGATTCGGATATCCGATGTGACACCCGAGGGCAAATCGGTTAGTTGAATCATCCGAAAATCCTTGTTGTTAAAGGTACTCTTATCTGAGTCATTCCAAGATCAGACTCTTTTAAAAATGTTATTATTCGCATGACCCTTTTAACCGGGTTCGAAAAAATGACCAATTTCGAATTATCCGAATCGGTGTCGGATCCAATGTCTAGTGCAGAACCAGGCAAGGCAAGGAACTCCAGGGTGTGGTGCGGCCAAGCCACTCGTGTGGAAACAGCTCTCATCGCCCGGGAGGCGTCCGGAGCTGGAACCAGGCAAGGGAATGGACTCCAGGGTGTTGTGCGGTCAAGCTGCTCGTGTGGAAACAGCTCTCATCGCCAAGGAGGGGTCCGGAGCTGGGTTCTGCACTCTTCTAGCGCAGAACCAGGGAAGGGAAGGGACTACAGGGTGTGGCGCAGCCAAGCTGCTCGTGTGGAATCTGCTCTCATCGCCCAGGACGGGTCCGGAGCTAGGTTCTGCGCTCTTGAAGCGGCGAAGCGTATACGGTTGGAAGATGCACAAAAGAAAAACGCTTCGAAATCGTGTAGACGTCGAAACCCCTCAAATATCGCATAGTTAGCTGAAATGCAAGAATGCCACAACGCAGAAGAGCCGAACCACCAACCTTCCTCTCACGGAGCAACCCGCTTATCCACTGCACCACTGCTCCCTTGGCGAGGCTTCCGTGGCGGGCTTACAAGAGATCGATCGAACGTCAGAGGGGACGCCGACGCAATCTCTAAGCTAGGAGGACGCAGAGAGCAAAAGACTACGGTGATGACTGTGTGGCGTGCCGCGGCAACTCGTCCGCAGTTTTTTCCTGTGTGCGTTTAACGAGCAGTCCCCAACCGTCTAGGCTTCACCGAAAGTCCAACGGCTGCCTTACGAAACTTTTGACATGCAAAACAAAAGTTTCCGGTCCGCAGAACAGTGGCTGTACCTCCTGACGCCACGCCCCCAGCAGGGGCGGGTGTACCTCCTGTCGCGCTGCCTTTTTTATGTCAATTTGGTAACTAGCCAGAAATGCGGAGGTAGAGAACTAGAAAATCAGGTTGTTTCCTTCCGTCCCACGACATAGCAGTGACTCGGACGCTAGAAACAGGTGAAAGTGTAGTCAACGCCGCCCAACATGAGGGCCAGTAGGCAATATGGACTGCACAAAGCAAATGAGGAGTTAGGATAGAATTCTGACCCTTTTTTACTGCTTGCTTACTTTTCCCTAATCGGCGAAAAGGGGATTGCAGGACATCTGGGTGGCATATATCATGTCGTGTGATGAGTAAAGCACGTATTGGAAACGGACAGACCTCCCGCCTATGGGTGAGTGGCCAGTAGAGCAAGTGTTTGATCGCAACTAGACATCCTTCCAACAACTTCTATCTCCTATGTCACTCAATGATCACTTAAAATGGCTTCACCTGCCCATGAGAACCTCGCATAACACAAGGACTGCTCTGTCGAGTTGTGCATGTGAGCCGATTGGAACATCGATATTTGAGTTTGAGTCAAGGTGTTGGTATTGTGTACTTATGAAGCAGAGGGCCCGTGGTGCCGTGGGGTTGCAGGGAAACATGTTAACGCGGCGGAGTGGCGTTCTACCCCCGCTTTAAACTGAGGCGTGGCAAATGTCTGCGTCTCCACTATCTCGTAAGGCAGCCACTGGACTCTCGAGCAAGCCCAGGGGGTTGCGGGGGGGGGGGGGTGGGCGGGGGTAGAAGGCTCGTCCCTCTGTTAACGCGGTAACGACAACGGAAACGCGCCAACCCGAAACAGCACCTGGAGACCGGTGCTTCATAAGTATCGGTCCCGTGGTGCCTTGGGGTTGCTGCGTTAACTTGTTTCCCGGCAATTCCACGGCACCAGGGGCCCTCTGCTTCACAAGTACCTGGTATTGTAGAGAATGTTGAAAAGGATAAATTGGTCTCCCGACTCTGTTCGCAGGTAGATGCAGGATGAATTGTGCCTGTAGCTGCTTGCTTCTCCACCCGGAGAACTCATCCGGTCTTCTGCGCTGTTCACAGAGGAACAGGCAAAAGGGTCTGGAGAAATCTCTTTATCTGCCGATATGTTCTTCAGTTTCTTTAGATTGTCCTTTGGCTACCGGAAACCGATTCTTACTTGACAAAGAGTGGTTCTTTTAAGGACACCTTTTTAGTTTCTTTTAAAGCGCCTCCCTTGACACCGAACGGCTATACCGTATGTCAGACGGTTATTACACCGTTTGTGTTTTAATTTTTATGATAAAATACTAAGCGATAAAACACAACGCAGAACTGCTGCACGAACGCAAACGATAATTCCAAACTCTATCAAAATAACGCTAAAAATGATGAGTGGTTAGTACAGAAGACACGTTGCTCGGCCGACAGATGAGGAGAAGGTTACCCGCCAGGCTGTTTAAGTTCTCGAATTCCTCCACGTTTCAATCGCACAAACGTGGAACGAGGGGGAGAACGAGAGGGAGGTCAGCCGTGGGACGGAGGTCGTTCCCTACCAAGAAACTCACCTAATCATCTAGGGTAACTCTCACCTAGCAGTAAGGGGCAACCGCATCAGGGGTGTGCGTTTAACGGTTAACGATTTACCGGTATAACGGATTTACCGGCATTTCCGCGATAAATTCTCTTAACGAATTTTTTCGGTAAGTTCCAAATTTACCGAAAAATTTAACGACTCTTTTTTCATACAAAATTATGTTTCTATCTCTATCGAATGGAGAAGGAAACACATTACCCAGCTCAGTTTAGAAGTGATTGCTCCTGAAGATTTGAGCTAGAGATATAGAAGCTCTAAGAATAGACTATTGCCAGAGGAATAAGGAGAAGATGCGCTCATGTCATGTCTCCGTAAATTGGTCCAAGATGTAAGGCATCGGAATGTACTCTGCGAGTCCACCTGATGTCCTGGTGGACTTTTAAGCTTTTCTCGTGTAAGAAAATAACGAAGTTCGCTATCATATCACATTTCATTGTTTTTTCTCAAGTCAGGCTTTGCTCCAAAATTCAGCTTAATACTTCAGAAAAGTAGTTGTATGAGGTGTAGATCATCTTATTTTTGAGGAAGTATTAAATTAAAAAAAATTAACGGATTTACCGAATTTACCGGAGAATTTCAGCGTTAAAAATATGCGATGAAAGTTTACTGGCGGCAAGTCATCGCACACCCCTGAACCGCATGCAGGCAACGCTGCCTACCCGAACCCGGGAACCTGGGCTAAAGGGGCACGTTGAGTACCCAAGGGTGCCCGCCTAGGAGGTTGAACTACAACAACGCCGCTAGGGAGCTGCCAGTCGACTGCTAGAAATTAGAAATCCCAATTAGGAAAGCTGCGCCCAGTGATGTGCCCCCGGCAGTCTCACTAACAAAAGGCCCAGGAACTTCCCCCAAAGATTCTCGTCGTGGCCTATATTGTCTTGTAGAGCCTCGGACGAGGATCATAGAACTGTGCTTCGTTTTTGCTACGGGCCACTGGGTTGTGGAAGATGGCAAAAAATGTTACCGCTTCGGGGCGGGCTGATAAGGCAAAGGGACACTTGGATTGGCCCTGTCGTGCTCTGAACTTAATTTACAAAAGGTGTGGTGCTCAAATTAAAGTTTGATTATAGTAATATGATAATTTTCTACGTTTCCTAGACGAAGCTGAGTGTACATTTAAGTGATTCATTCGCAGCAGTGTCGGTAGCGAGTGGAGTGGAGAGCGAGGCGGAATTGCGGGATGGGGTCGAGGGTTCAATGCCGGAGTGGGGTTTCTGCGTTCATAGGTGGTCTGTTAGCGTTTCTGCAAATGATGATTACATTTTGGCTTTGGTAGAGCATCTTCTTCGCGTCCTAACCCCGCTTTCAACCTTTTGCCAGATGTGGAACAATTAAACGACGCTTGTGTCACTGAGAAAGGATCCGTTAGATGCTATCCTCATATGACCTCTTTGGTATGTTCTTAATTACTTTTGGAAGTGTTTCTCACTGTCATCTTATTCGTGAACAATATCGACAAGCATTGACTTGACTCATCATCAAGACAAGCGCATTGCTCTTCAGATTTCTCTGCAGACTGCTTTTTATTCTTTTCGCAGCTTTCACAATTCTACTAACTGTTACAAAGTACTGCATATTTTATCCACCTCGTGTGATTGGTCGTCTTGATGTGTATTTCTTCCTCACTACTCTCGTATACACTTACGGGAGACGGGTCGGGGCATTGCAGATAGGAGCACTTGTACTCACTC
This sequence comes from Heligmosomoides polygyrus bakeri, assembly GCA_947359475.1. Taxonomy (NCBI): domain Eukaryota; kingdom Metazoa; phylum Nematoda; class Chromadorea; order Rhabditida; family Heligmosomidae; genus Heligmosomoides; species Heligmosomoides polygyrus. Next base: position 68,947,071 of record OX375868.1, on the reverse strand, counting down.
CATCAACTCTGGAGATCAAAAAAGATGTTTCGTCCCAAATTCATCTATAGGGTTATCTGGGATGCAGACCACCAATATGGCAACCACTTTCGATGAAACGATGGTTGGCAGAAGGTTACGATGGATATGTGTAGGAAACGGGGTGTACGCAGAATAACCGGCACTGCTGCCTTTCACAATTCCAGAGGTCGAGGAGAGGACGAAAGAAAAAAGTTCGCCCAAACATCGCCCACGAGGGTTATTTGGGGTGCTGGTCACGGATATGACCTGTTCTAAAATGTCGGTATATTGCGGCAGGTTGCGGTGGATATGGGTGGGTAAAGCTATCCACGTTAGTGGTATCGCTTCCATTCTCCAATGTTGTCAGACTTATTTTCCAACCTTCGAGTTCAACCTTTGGTGGAAAGTAGCGCAAGCAAGGTGATAATTAAAAAAGAGTGACAGATTTGTCGTCAGCAGCCTAAATAACTCTCGACAGGGCCATTTCAAGTGTCACTTTTGCCTTATCAGCCCGCCCCGAAGCGGTACCATTTTTGCCTTTTCGGACACGCAGTGGCCCGTAGCAAAAACGAAGCACAGCTCTGTGACCCTCGCCCGATGCCCTACGAGACCATATAAGTCTCGTTTAGAATCTTTTGGGGAATTTCATGGGCTTCCCTTGTAATACCTAAGCCGCAAGTGGCTATTCGCCAATAAGATCGTCAATTACGGCTCAGGAGGCGAGCACGCACCTCCTGAGGCTAGTTACCGGGGAGCTGAATGCTGATTCGGAGCGAGACGAGTGACTGATGCCCTTTGGGGACCTTTCTTGTACTCACCCTGGGCAAGTCAGAACTCCGTCCACTGTTAACCCCGGAAATAGGGACGGGACTACCGTTGGCCTACGGATTGAGATTCGGCCATCATAAGGTAGTCAATGTGATCCGCCACCGGCTGCATGAAGGATTGGCGGCTATAAAGTAACTCGACGATAAATTCAGGTTGGACTTGGCGAATGCGGAGGTATGGGAGGAAAGGGGGGGGGGGAGGGCCAACTACACGGAGAAAATCAAGAGTCGTAAATCGACTCCTGGACGTTGAATATAGCGCTCACCTCACAACTTGTAGGCACCTTGGTCGATCTCGACTAAACAGACGTGGAGCCCTTTGAAATCTCAGGTACTCCTTAAGTGGAGTGCGGTGTGCGAAGAGCTGATCCCCCTTTGACGGAAATCCGGGCGAAAGAATGAATAAAAACGGCCTCATGGTCACCGGCTGCCTAGCGTGAAAACGGACGACCCTCTGGTGCGTCGGCAAGGACCCAGCTGTTCGATCCCGATCCGCGATCGCCTGCCTAAAGGCCCCCACAGAGTTCTGCGGCAGCGCCGCGGCCCTATGCTTAACCATAGGGCAGAGGCGCAGAGCTCGCCGCCGGCGGCGTCCCTGCCCCATCCTTAACCATTGCATGAGCGGCGTTGCCGCAGAACTCTGTGGGGGCCTTAAGGCCTATGGTATAGTCCCGCGAAATGTCCGCGGAACTGGATTGATCCGGCCGGGACCCAGCGCGCGTCCAATAGCCGCAGTCCGCAACACCCACTTTCCGCGGACTGTCGGCGGTGGTCGGTGGACGGGCTGGTATAGTTCCCGTCCGCGGGACGACCCCGCCGACCGACAACCTGCCGCGGTGCAACGCACCGCGGGAGGCTGTCGGTCGGCTGCCCTCCAACAGCTGATTGCGCTCTAGTGTTCTAATTTCCTTTAGTTTTTGAGTGTACCCACTTTTTAGGTGTTTTAGCTTGTTTTGCACAAGAGTGGGGTTTGCTGTTGTCGTCGGTTTTGTTCCACTTATTAGGCTCAATTTTTGTTCGGCGGTGATATGGCGATTGTTGTTCTCTCCTGTGCGAGCTTGTGTTTTCGACCACGGTAGATGTATATCTCTGGCAGATTATTTTTGCAAATCATGTTTCAGGAGTTGTAATCGAATGCAGAGAAGCAGTGATGGCGATGTTCTAATCTCAGTTCTGGGTCTTTGTCAGAAAGTGGTTGCACTTGATCATTTACCTGAAGATGGCTTTTGCAAGCCGCAGTAGCTTAGAGTGAGTTTAAATCTAATCTAATAAATCAGATGGATTTTTGTTGTATAGCTAGAGCTTTTTTAGTGTACGTACCCTGCACTAACTACAGAATACTGAGCTTCGCCCTTTATTGAATGTTTTTGAAGCCGTGATATCGTCCTGATGTTTGTTATTTATTTAGAGTCTGCTGCTTGGTTTCTACCACTCTCGAGTACTTGTCATGCTGATCACGGAGGCTCGTTCACTCATCTGTACATATTGTCGTTTTACTCAGCTGATCCATTTCAGTAATTGCAGTCAGACTTTGTAAGTATTTCCACATTTCATTCAATTGTTTTTTTTTGTCTTGTCTCCCTCTATTATGCTCTCAGTTGGAGTACCTTGATTTTCGACTACAGATGGGGTGCTATCCTATTTCACTTACATTGTGGTCCTGCATGACCTAATAACGTAATGCATAGGCTATATAAGGAAGCAATCAAGAATCTTGTAAGAAATTGGGGTTCAAGAACCGGAATTATTGGCACAGTAAAGCTAAAATTCCTGAGAAAACATGGGCAGAATCAGGACGACTTGTTTTTAGCACTTCGTACAAGCCCATTAGCTTAACCTCTTTTAGCAATTAAAGCAAATTGTGACTCACATGCTCCACATCGTACGATTTTCTATGCCATTTAGGAGTCACAGCATTCATATCATGTCTGCTCTAAAGACCATGCTGAAGACACCAGAGGAGCCTATTCAGAATGCTATAGTATCGTATAGCGGCCTGCTTTTCGACACACTTGGACCACGAGTGCGACAGCACACGGAGGAGGCTTTTGTAGGTAACCGTCCGTTCTTGACGCAAAGCTCTTCTTGTAAAGCATTTTATAGTTAACATGGCTATTACTTCAGGAACGTTACTGCGCATCTGCTGAAAATCATGAAGTAAGTGGTACTGTCAACCGAGCACGTGTTACGCTTCTCGCCCAACTCGCCATATGTCATCCTTCTGTCATGAATAAGGCATGGAATAGCGATTGTGATTGCTACTAGTGGAATCGGAATCACTGCTTGTTTCAGGGTTTCCTCAGGTGCATGGCAAATGTTTGTGAGGCGGACGACACGGTGAATAGAACACGACTTATCGGATCTCTGTATACGTTGAAGGCCATTGCGCTTCTGCTTTCTGAGTCAGGATATGCGATTTTACAAGACAATATGAAGATGGTGAGTCTCTTCACATTTTTAGTGCTTTTTTGCCGATAGAGGTGTTCTGCTTGTACTCCGCCTACGGTGAAGTAGTGGTCCCAAGTATAGAGCATTATGAGGAATCCATTGCGGTGAGATGGGTTTGAACTGTATTTTATTCTAAGATCAATTGTGATGGAAATAATTAAACTGCTTGGGACCAAAAGAACTTTCACACGCGTTCTCTCTCAGAACAAGAAGTTGGGTCAGACCTATTTATCTAAACATTTTGCGCTGATGGACCTGATTTTTAGTAAATTTTTATTGCTTAATTTGCCCATGTGCTGTCTTTATTTGCACGGTTGGCTTTGCTCTGTTTCGAAGCGTTTCCAGTGAAGGGTGTTATAACTACGTACTACTTCACGACGACGTAACTACTTTATTTGAACGGTTGGCTGCTATATTAATAGCCTGTTTTGTTATGAAGATTGCGGACTCACGCATTAAAATTTTATTGTAAGCTTTTTCGTGACTTTAATTTAGCATGAAACCTCTAAATGTTATCTAAATGTTAAATGTTGGTCTTTTATTTTCATTTTATAACCTAATGGATTTTCAATCTTTTTCTTCTCATTCGTCACGTTGATCTTCTCCCGTATTTTCGATCTGCCGAAAAACTTCTGCCAAAGCCAATGAAGTGACTTAGGAGCTGAATACTGGAGGAATAACAGGACTTCACAAGGCCATCACTGTTAGGGAGGAAGCTCATATCAAGGAGATGGGAAGAAGAATGGAGAGCTGGATAGCAAGTAAGACCGTATAAAAGGGAAAGCTCTTGAATAAACATTCTACCTCCATCTGTGTGTTAGCACAACTATCACTTGGCTGTTCTTCTAATATTTACTTCAATGCAGTGTTTCGCTCGATGTGCGTCTGTGTGCAATTTAATTTGAAAAGTGCCCAATTCGACCTGATTATTCAGGACAAGTTCAGTTGCGATGTCGGCGAAAATCCCGAAACTTGAACCTCTGGAACAGCTTGGAATGGATGAGAACTCCATCTAGTTAATGTTATGCAAGCCTACCCCGAGCTGTGGGATGAGCGGCGTCCTGCGTACAAAGAGAATGCCACTGAACAAGGCATGGAATCACATCACAGGGATAATGCAGGATTCTTTTGACAAGCAATTCCAGGGTAGGGTAGATGCACTATATTTCTCCTTGGTTCATCTCAATTGTAAGCTGTCTTGGTATTGTCTTGGTATTTACTTCAGAGATCCAGCTGTTTCGCACGTGTGGAACCTACGAGATTCCTATCGAAGGAAGAGGAGACACATAAGGGAACTCTCGGAACACAGCTCCGGAAGCGCAGTGTCCGCCAATATAGCTGTGAAAATGAAATCCTGGCCCTTCTACGACGCTATGAGTTTTCTGTCGGCGAGCGCGGATCAGGGGTTGGTTTCCAATTTAATGTTGTTATCAGTGTTGTTCATTTTATGGTTATTGCATGTAATTTCACTGTTTTTATGCTCCCATTCCTATTTCTAGGGACGATTCTGCACAACTTTTAAAGTCGCGCAGGAACGAGCCGTTAATGACGATGACGATGTCGACATATTTTCTGACGAGGTTTGGTGTAGTATTATCGGGTCTTTTGCAGTTCTTATATGCGTCGGCATTTCAGGCAGTATCTCATGAAGGATCTCGCAAGGATCGCAAGCTAGTTCTCCATCGCCGTCTCCGACGCCGTCTCGGGAACGATCTCAGGCTAGCACGACATCGAGCTGGCGGCCGACGACTGCTACTTTTACTAACATTCGCCCATTCCTGGAGATTGCAAAGAAAAAAGGGGCAAGAAAAACAAAACAACTTCGAGGAGGTAAGATAAGACTTCTCCAGTGGGTTTTTAGAAATCGATTTTTACACAGCGATTTTTATTCTGTTTCAGCCGTTGACGAACTCGCAAATGCGCCGAGGGAGGAAGGAAATAAGCTCGACCGATACGAGCTACTGGGTGCGGTTTTTAGCTTGCGCTCTTACGAATTTTTGTGGTCAATATCATAGCTGTGCTAATATTTTCAGGCCTCACGCTAGCATCAAAACTCCGAACACTTCGCGATTTGGATCCTGTGGCCAGCGAGGAATGGATTTTGAAAGCTGAGGAGTTTATGATCAACTATCGAGATGTATTTATGAATTGTCGGCCAAGCCACCAATTCCTACTGAGCACAAGTATGCATAATGCATAAAGCCTGTGAAGTGTTTCAATTTAGTTTTTCGCTAGGCAACAGATGATCTGTCCGTTCCTTGTTTTGTGAGTTGTCGATGTCACTTAGCAGGGGTGTGCGTAATTGCGATTTACGATTTACGATTTTACAATTCGCGGTGATTTTTGGCAAATTTTTTACGATTCACTTTGGGTCGTAAATCGTAAATTTTCGTAAATGTGATCTTCGGTCCACGGATGACAAACGTCCACATAACGTGATACAATTCGGATTATGACATGTACCCACTTTTAAAGACTTCCCTCATACTCACTCGCTCATTGCTATTTTCTATTTACTTTTTTATGTTCTGCTGTGGCACTGTGACAGAACAACGCAGCTTTGTGGATAGGGCGCTCGAGCTCATTCCTGGCAGTGGAACGGAGCTAGCCTTTTTTCTGACCACACTCTATCACAACTTACATGCGAATTGCCTGAGAGCACTTCGTTCCAATTCACAGAAAGACATGAAAGTTCTCCTTGCGCTGGAATGAAGGTGCTTACCTGATGAACCATATTCTATGCTGCAACCACCGCCTAGTCAACTTGTAACTTTTTCACCATTTGTTCACCACATAGACGACTCTTTCCAATGCACACGAGTGGAACTCGTGCATAGCCATCAAGGAATATTGCACTTGATTGGAGGCTGTGGAATAACAGCTAAACTGTTGGAAAGTGTAAAACAATCATGTTTCAATCTGATTATCACTGCAGTCATGACGCGGAGTCTATTTGCATGAGGTGGTCCTTAACCAAAACGTCTGGCATTTTCATTATAAAAGTGAAAAAGTTTGACACTTTTGGTATAGTTTTCAATGGTTTGATTGGGGCTGTTGCATTCGCCCTATCCCTATGATCCATTCAGAATGCTAAAGACTGGGCAAAAGATACGACAGCGTTTGTTAGAAAGGTAGTGGAGACCAGGACAGGCGAATGCAAGCGGTCATTAATTAGTAATGCAATATTTTGGAGTTTCCGAAATTTAACAAGTGCAAGCAAACCTGCGAGCGAAGTAAATGCCGAACATTACTGGGTGGTATCGTCGAACGAAGTTCTTTCATTCCAGAAGGTGAAGTTCCAGAATGCCTTAAAAAATGATGAAGGACAGAGCATGACGTTAGTCAGTCCCTGTTTGAGATGCCCATATCGTAGAGGTCATTTGAGTGTGAGTTTGCCTTATAGAATGAATTGGGTTGCCGCCGACGTAGAGGTCAGTGCTTTATCCTTCCCAGGCGAATCAGATACCAATTCACAACCCAGCAGGTATGGAAGTCTTGACTGCCCGTGGTAGGTTCCTAATCAAGAACTATTCTGGAGCACGTGATAACCATCTTCCTCCGACTTCTCTACCACGGGTTTCCCCGTATATGTTTAAAATGCACCTTGTACGAATCAGTTAAACCACTTTCGATTCTAGCTGCACCTTGCTTCTCTACTTTACTTCTAAAGAATACCACAAAAATATCTTTTATAATTTAAAGTCAAAAATCCGACTATGATGAGTGTCCAAAAATGTGATCAGACTCTTTCAATCGTCACACAATTCCTTCCCGTCCGCTACAAAAATGCTGTTAGGTACAATTCAAAATGTGAGAAGGCTTAGAACTTTAGGTGTGTTATACCATAGGAATGTGCCATGCGCTCACTCAGTAGGGGGTGCTTGCTGGATTATTTGTGCAAATACTGTTTTTTGTCGAGTTGACCCGCGATCAAACTATTTTTTTTTGGTTTTGGATAGAATGGTTTTTGTTGGTTTATTTGGAGTTGTTGCGGTTGTTTCTAGTCAATTTATATTTATATAAGCCATTTTTTAATATGCAAGCCAATGCCTAGAATGATAAACATTATTGATCGTCCAAGCAGTGTAAGCCTTTTATTTGGGCGCCTTTTAAGATAGCGTTTTTGAACAAGCAGATTATTTTGGTTGTCCAAAAACTTGTCCAGCTTGATTTGAAAGGTGCTAGTTGATTTTAATGACTTCCATCTTAATTAGAAAAGTGTCCAGCTCGAGCTGAAAACATCTCAATAAAACATAGTAGCTTCGACTAGCTTTAACACAATAGGAAAAAAATCAAAGAAATTAGATGCATTATAAGTTACGCACCTCTTACGATTTACGATTTACGACGGTTTTTCGTAATTACGATTTTCGATTTACGAAATTTCGGATTTCATTTACGCACACCCCTGTCACTTAGTAATGCTCTCGAAGTGTTTTTTGTAGAATTGCAGAGTGACTTTTTCTGTCAATGTCAATTTCTTTGGAGAAGTTACTAGGACGTAGGTCATGTATCGCGATGTTTTGTTGTTGCCCTTATGTTGTTTTTATTCACAGCATCTATTCTCGATGATGCCCTTGTCAAGTAGTATGTTAGAGGACGTGTATTTGTTAAGCTCTGTTAGTCGCTCGGATGAAGCAGCAATCAGGAGCTGTTTCTATTGGCTGCACATTGTTATTATTCAGATTTATTGATTTCTATTGGCTGCAAATTGTTAGTATTCAGATTTATTGAGTTCACTGAGATTATTTGAAAGTATAACACTGAATAAAATTCAGATGAGTCCATCTTGCCGTGCAAAGTAGTTCACCATTCGCAAATGATGAGCCTGCGCTTCACACCTTGCGCGGGCCCGTGAAAGGGGTTCGCGAACGACTTCGCCTCCCATTGATGCGTATCGTTGCAATAGCTGCTGCGATGGGATCCGCTCTACCAATAGGTTGTGTAGAACCTGTAACTTCGACATCACGAATTCTACTCACGTTAGTACACATGTATATTGTGACGACGAAACTACAAGTGCAGCAGCGATGAGAAGCTTACAGTGCTCTTCTGTACCTATGAGCGGACGCTGAAATATGCGGAATCGTGCGCATATGATTCCGAACACACTTTCTACGATGCGTGGCGCCCTTAAAAAGGAAGCCGTAGTGAAGTTGGGATCTGTGTGGGACAGATATTGGAGGTAAACTAACGAGCTGAAGCGTTCGTTGAAATGTGCTTTCAGTGGATCACTGCATACTTCAGCCTGCCTAAACGGCCTCTGCATCCACGTCGTTTGTGCGAATCCACCGTCAGCCAAGATGTGGTAGTTTACAACACCTTCTCCATCTAGATCGCCACCGGCTGGGGAGATGCCTACTGAGGATTCCAAAAACGGCTTCAGCGGGGAAGTTCGAAATAGTCCTAAAAAGCGTACACAATTGAAAACCATGATGTGAATGGATATGAATTACATACCCGAATCGCTTTCGCGCCCTTTCCCTCCTAGATCTAGGGCTAAGATGCGATATGCACCGTTTACGACAGCTAGCAAAACTAGCGAAAAGAATCCCTTGTAGTTGTAGTACGAACTTCCACTACATCGCGGAGCCTAAACAAATCAATCCACGACAGGGATACATTCTTGGGTAAAATAATGTGGAACTTACAAAACATCTGAAGTGTTTTCCATCTATACTTCCTACCCCTCTGGGATATTTCCAAATGCTTCGAAACTGCTCTGCACTTTCCCGCCATGTGGCTCTAGATGGTGATGGGAATGCTTCATCATAGAACTCTTAAGCAGAAATATGCATTTCCAAATCAAAATAATGATAGCATTACTATGCTTTAATGCCTTCACACCTTCTATAATTGCGCGGTGCCGTGTCAAGTCGTGAGCCGTGGCAACGAAGGACATCCCATGTCCTAGGAACCTGCAAGCGGGCTGTTCTGGAGTATGTACAGTTATTCTTCGTCACCTCAAAGTAATTGCAAGTCTGTGCATCGCTGATAGGGCGCTCTATGTCTTTGAGCGTGCTGCAGCCGATGTGCAATCCTTGAGTAGAGCTCCGCGAACTCCTCTGGCATCAGTCGTGTGTATTCATGGAACTGAGTACTGTCAAGACCTGCCAAATTTCCGTCGAACGACCGAAATCTCAAATCGCTGCTTATAGCGTGAGACGGCCTCACGTAGCAACGCCTGACCCTTTTGTTGTCAACGTCCACAGCCAGAACGGCACAAAGAAGAACTGCTTTGCGGCAGTGCTTGAGTCTGAAAACGACACATGTGTGTGAGCATTGAAGGGTGGTTGGCTTACAGGATAATGAATTCTCTGACCCTCTCATTCGACATCTGAGACATCTTCTCTTCAAGATTGTTCTGAAGACACGCTTCAGCTCACTCACTTCCATAGCTCTAGTCATAATTCCAAAGATAAGACGGATTCAGTGCTAAGAATATACACAAAAGTGGAGAACCAATGTCGATGAAGTAGTTCGCGTATGAGAGTACTATCAAACGCATCACGTTCATACCAGAACAGAAAAAAAGAACTATTCCCTTCAAACACATATTTATTCAGATCGCTCCTATCAATTTACTCTTGCACTGGGCATGAGTTCTTTTGAGATTCGTATTTGTCGCAGCTGTGGCCCTAAAGAGGGCCGTTGGGTTAGATTTCTATTTGTGCATGACCACTACTTCCTCTGACGGCGTCACCTCGCGCCCCACTTTTTCATAAACCTTTCAAGGAAGGAAAAACGATCGTCTTGAGATGATTCAGTAAATCATTATGCCAGGCTAATCTGCTGCTATTTGATTGGTTCTGTTTGTAACTAACGACTAAGAATTATTTGGAAGCAACAGCGTTTGTTTGCTCTTCAGGTTTATCATGAGCGGCTACCACCGAATTGGTCGTCCATCATCCAAATTCACGGCATGGTGGCAGGCTCACAATCACACCAACAGTGCTCGACGGGTTTGTGACCACAATGAGAATCGGCCAGTCGCTACCTATGAAGAGGTTTCTAATCCACAATTGGGCCAATCTTAGGCCACGCTGAACTCACTTAGGCCCCTACCTAGGCCCTCTATCGGCACCCAAACCTATCCGTCCATCCTATCCCATCCTATCCGTCCTCTATCTTACTGTTTGCTCAACATTTGGCTAGGTGTGTCGCAGCGCTGCTCACAGCATAAAGGATGACATTCTACTTCTACGGGAAGTCATGTAGGCAATCTGAATGCGTATTTTGGCTACAAAACGACTTGCGCTGGCCAGCCCATCGACGAGTCAGCATATTATCTTTCTCAGACCACGCTTTTAACCAACTCGGCGACCCCGATGGAAAGGAAGACGTCGTCGGCCTGGTTGGGACCTACCACACCATACAAAGGCCAACACAAGTGAAACAGAAACAAAAGTTCGCAGGGTGTCGCCTGCACCCCTTACGAGATTCATGCTTCTGCTTCCCCGCCCAGGCCAGCCATGCTTTCAATCCCTCCGGGCTCGGTGAACTGGTACTAGACTTGTCTGATAAAGATAAAACATTCAGTTCATAGCCTGGCTACCGCAAGTCGTATACGCCAAATACGCGCTCAACATCCCGTGGTGGAGGAAGGATGCGTGGCGCACCCCTCAGTCGCATCAATTAATGCCCACCTTTACTGTTTCATTGCAGCAATGTTCAAAACGGGTAAGCATAAATACAGGCTAAACCGCAGGTTTTCCAATCGTTAGAAATTTTTTGTTCAAGGAACATTTGCTACAAACGTCTTTGAAGTTTGAAATAAGTGAACACGCTGTCTGAAATTTTATAAAATCTCATTTTTAAAAGAAAACAATGGTTTAAAGTTTGTTTTAAAGTTGAGATAAGCCGCCATATTTAGTATCAAAAGAAGAACGCCATGCCCTCGCTCACGACGCCACGATTTCATTTGATTATTGGCAATATGTCTCTTTGCATGGAGTGTCATATCTGTAAGCATCACTACATAAATTCTTATGGAGAAAATACATATCCTCACTTTCATGATTCACGTAACCAGTGCTTGAACCATCAACCAAAAAAATTCGCGACTACATCTTTGAGTGCGCTGCCGCGATCTCGTCCTTTAGTGCACCGAATGATTGCTGCCTCTTCGTGCTCCACAACAAAATTTGGTTTTTTATTTATCCTCAAAAATAATAATTTTGCAAAATTTTTACACTCTTCCGGGCAGCGGCCCACATTTTCCTTAAACAGCAAAAATTCTGACCGTCTTTGGAAGTCTGTAGTTTAACCTGTACGAAGCTTGCTTTGATTTCAAAATCGTTCACCTTAATTTTAAACGCGTGAGACTTCTTTGTCCAATTTGATTTCACTACCAAAACTTGAATACGAAGCGACGAAATCTTAAAAAACCAATAAGGACGGGTCGATGCAATTTTAAAAAGTTTGTCGCCTTTCCGGGCGCTTGGCAACGATCCAACAAATTGGGCCCCGAAAACGCGCTCCAATGCAACCCGTCCGCGGACCGTCCCGGGACGACGACGAACGTCCGCGGTGCTCTTCCCCTCCGCAGACGTCCCGCGGGCACTCCCGCGGGACTATACCATAGGCCTAAGGCGGCGTGGCTCCCTCCACATCTCACTGTGTTAGGCCCCTCTTGGTCCCCTTTCGGACAGCCACGGACCGTACAGAGAGAAAAGACCAGTGTGCAGGAAGAGGAGAGGGCACCAACGGTAAGACAAAATAAGTCAATACCGCTGCAGTCGCAGCTGCGGTCAGGGGGACCAGATGGACGCCGGGACCCGGACCTGACAGCTCGAATTATGAAGAAAAGCAGATGCATACACAAGCATGCACGGACTTCTTAAATAAGCCCAGGATGCGTATGTATCTTGAAGTCCGATTCAAAAATTTTGCCTGAGCCGAAAAATTTAACGGAAATAGAATCTTCATGGGAATGCTGCAATGCTACGGTAAATTTATTCCTAATCTGTCAGCAATAGCGGCACCATTAAATGAATTAAGGAAGAAGGGAGTGAAGAGGAGTTGTGAGAAGCCTCAAATTGAAAGGTTCCGCGAAATTAAACATCAATTAGCTGAGGCTGTGTTGACACATCATGATCTACAGATTCCCGTGGTGCTAGCGACTGACGCGTCCGAGTATAGATTAGGTGCGGTCGTACATCATAAGATGCTCGATAGAAAACAGAAAATAGCGGACGGATCACGAACGCTGACGAAAGGGGAAAGAAATTATGCGCAAATAGAAAAGCAAGCTCTGAACACAGTTTGTGGGGTAGACAAATTTAACCAGTTCCTGTATCGGCGGAAGTCCAGATTATTAACAGGCCACCAGCGGCTGGTGAAGATTTTTTGGTGAAGAACGGTATACCGACGATTGAAGCCAAAAGACCATACCGCTGGAGTTTACGCCTAATGATATACTCGTTTCAAGTACAGGAAGAAATCTGAGTTCAGAAACGTGGACGGTCTATCTGCATTACTAGATCCTCGTGTATTGCCTAGCGCTCAAATGGTAATTGATGGAACAAAAGAAAGGAATATGACGGCTTAACATAGCAAAGCGTTATGCTAAACGAGCAAGACCTGGCCGATGCAATACGGAGGAATGATGTATTGCGGCAGGTTTGTAGGTATGTGAGTGATGGCTGGACGGAGAAAATAATGCAAGAAGAGCTGTAACCTTATGAGAAACGGAAGACGGAACTAAATAAGTAGAACGTATGCTTGATGTAGGGCGAACGGATAATTATTCCAAAGAAGCCCTTAAAAATAGTGCTAAAAATATTGCACCACAACCATTTTAGATGGAATAGGATGACCATGCTAGCTAGACAAAAGTGGAGTGGTTGTGATTGATCGACATATACGAAGTATGACCTAAACCTGTGAGATTTGTGCAGCGTTCGGGAATGCTCAGATGAGAACCCCATAACACCCGTTCGAAGAGCCAAGGAAGGTGTCAGAGATTGAATATGGATTTTGCGGAGAACATAATGGGGTGATGTGGTTGGCGATGTGGATGCCAAATCCACATGATCAGAAATAATAAAAATGAGCTCTACGACGGGCGAGAGATCTATAGAAAGTAAAATACCTGTTTTGCATTTATGAATTACCGGAACAAATCGTAACGGATACTGGTCCACAATTCGTAGCTAGTTCGTCATTCAAAGAATATTGTATAGAGCGCAATATTGAGCTTACGTTTACCCCACCGTGCCATTACAGTTGAAATGGAAAAGCCGATCGTATTGTACTCATCTTTAAACATGGCTTTTATGAAGGATTATGTGCATGGAAGTATGCGGCGGCGCCGTTAGAGATCCATTGTTTGAGTACCGGGTGACAAAACGCCCAGATTAGGAAGGCCCTTACAGAACTGTTGGGATGAAACCTCCAAACGACTTTGGCCAGTGTGAAGAGTCCAGGAAACCGTGCAGGAAATAAATATATGGGGCAGATAAAATCCAATTACGATAAAAGAGCGAGACACTCGAAGTACGACGACAAGTATGCCGTGCAGCTTTAATACCTACAGAGTTCATTTTGGAACAGGCTGTCGCCAGGAGCATGCTGATCAGTGCAAAAGAGTTATGTAGTGGGAGGAAGGAGAAGCAGGTAGGAAAGTGGAAAAAAGCAACGAAATCATCCTAGGGAAAGGTAGTGAGGGACATCCTCAGGGCAGGGTCAAGCGTGGGGTTCGATTTTTGCTGGAAATTTACGACCCCCCCCTCAGAAGCGGAATTTGTACGACCCCCTCCCTCTTTCTTCCACTGTTCTATTTTTTGTATTTCTTGATTTTTTCAAGGTTTCTTGTGCATTTTGAACTCTTTAATAGATTCTTCTTTTCAGGTGCGGCTTCGGCACTGAAGAGGACAATGAAACGAGTTCCTTGAACAATAATGTTTTCAAAACACAATAAAATTCTTCAAAATTTTGAGCGCTATTTTCGACACTTCAAAATAAAGATTTTCTGCTATCAGTTTCCAATCATCACTGTTCAATTTATGGAGTTTTTTTAGGACACCATGGACACGGAACATTCTTCTACCTGAAGTAGCGACGTTTGCATCTGAAATTGTGCTCTGAAATTGTGTTATATAAAAATCTGAGTATTACATTCTGACGACAACATAAGTGCTTTCCTTATGAATTTTTTTTGAAGCGTTCCTCGAATCGATTATGGAGCGGAAAAAGGAAGGATAGACGATGGACTTCTCTATGGAAATAATGTTCTCCCATCCTAAGAAAACGTCATAAAAAACGAAAATGGAACTAAAAAACCCAAGCTCTGTACATGATACAGCAAAAAAAAACAAGATTCTCCGCAGCGATGACGGAACTGCGATGACGATATGATTAGGATGGATCGCAAGCAAAATTCTCGTTTTTCATGAAAAAAATATTTTTTAGCCGAAGCAGACCACCCATACGAATAAAATTTTGCCACAAAAACTTCCAAGTCATGATCAATGCACAGTGAAAAAATCATGGTTTTCTGGATCGAACAGGATGAATCGACCTCCGGTCGACTTTGCACCAACGTCATCGGAGCATGAAACTAAACGTTCACAAAAAGGTTCATAACTCGGTAAGTTTTTCGTATTTTAAAATTTTTTCTAGCCTCTCAAGAAGAAAATAAAGCGCTCTTTCTCAGAGTGTAAAAATATTTCCAAAAAAGGAGTCATCACGCGTGGCTGCTGGTTCGATTTTTGAGCGAAAAAAATTGAAGTGGCTTCACAAAAATATTCATAACTCGACGATGACTTCGAAATTTAAAAATTCCTCTAGTTTTTCAGAAACTAAAGGAAGAGCCCTTTCTTGCTATATAAGAATTAATGTCCAAAAATTCGGTCTTCATGCACGGAAGGAGAGGTTCAATTTCGGTTCCATGTCGCGAAAATACGTACCGAAAATCGAACTCCCCCGCCCGCATGAAGATCCCTTTTTTGGAAACCGGTTTCTATATGGTTAGAAAGCATATTTGCCCTATTTTTTGAAGAGCGAGCGGGATTTTTAAATTTCAAAAAAAATAGCCGAATTATTAACATTCTTGTGAAATCACTCCGATGACGTCGGTGAAGGGTCGATCCGAGATTCAGTTCACGACTTGCTCATCAAAAAATAGAGCAAATGTGCTCTCTAACCATGTAAGAACCGATTTCCAAGAAAGGGATCTTCATGCGGGGCGGGGGGTTCGATTTTCGGTACGTATTTTCGCGACATGGAACCGAAATTGAACCTCCCCTGCCGCGCATGAAGACCGAATTTTTGGACATTAATTCTTATATAGCAAGAAAGGGCTCTTTCTCTAGTTTCTGAAAAACTAGAGGAATTTTGAAACTTCGAAGAATTGGTCAAGTTATGAATATTTTTGTGAAGCCACTTCAATTTTTTTCGCTCAAAAATCGAACCAGCAGCCAAGCGTGACGACTCCTTTTCTGGAAAACGATTTCTACACCATGAGAAAGGGCGTTTTATCTGCTTCATGAAAAGTTAAAAGAATTTTCAAAATTCGAAAAACTTACCGAGTTATGAACCTTTTTGTGAACGTTCAATTTTATGCTCCGATGACGTTGGTGCAAAGTCGACCAGAGATCGATTCAACCTGTTCTATCCAGAAAATCACAATTTTTTTTACAGTGAATTGATCAAAACTTCTAGGTTCTTGTGGCTGATTTTATCCGTATGGGTGATCTGCTTCGGCTAAAAAATAATATTTTCATGGAAAATGAGAATTTTGTATGCGATCCATCCTCGTCATACCTTCATCGCAGCGGAGAAGCATAGTTTTTATTGTATGTTAAGCATGACTTAAAATTTTATATGATGCAATTCCACTCTCTGTCGTCCTGTCCTTCAGAAGGCAGAAAAAAAATTTCCAGCGAGGAGTCCATCCATATTTCAATTGCGATTGGTCATGTCAGAGAACGCAGTAGCCGCATTAAACTGCCGTAACACGGAGATTTTTTGGGGCTCCTGGAAAATTCATAAAGCTCTAGTAGATGTGTTTTCTATGCTTTAAAAGGCAGGTTCTAAAGTAACATCTTCCATGTGATTAGTGTGTCGATATCTTTTCGGTAAATCGAGACGTCTGATCATATAGAATATCGTTTCAGAGAAACATAGTTTTATCACTGTGTGTCAAACGGGCTTAAAATTTTATAGGGTGCGATTTCATCTTCTGATGCTGTTTCCTGCAGGAGAGAAATTACTTTTCAAGCAAGTCCGTCCTTCGGTTGCCATTCCGTCATCGACTCGAAGAGCGCTTCAAAAATCTTGTAGGGAAAGCACTTAGGTCGTCCTCAGTAATTAACACTTGAAATTTTATAGAGTGCAATTCTGGAAGTAGATGTCGCCCATCAGGCAGAAAACTACCGTGTCCATGACGTCCTGGGAAAATCTGAAAAAATGAAAATCTCTCATTGACTATAAATCTGCAGACAGGAAATCTTTATTCTTCACTGCACAGTAATCGACATTAAATTTTTTTGATATTCAATCCTATTTTTTTAACTCCAGGAAACGCAAGTGCTTGTATATCTCCGCATTGTCGTAGTCACACCTGGAAAAAACAACTTATTAATAGATGCAAAGATCATCTAAAAACCTGAATTTGGAGAGAAAACCTCTGCCAAAACCGAGAGAGTACGACCCCTCCCCCCTCCAGACGAAGCCGCAGTACGACCCCCCCCCCCCTTCGATTCCCGAACCTCAAGCTTGACCCAGAGAGAGGAGGAGGGCGGCGCTCCATCCGCAAACGCAAAATAGCGAAAGAAATGAAACGATATGTCGAGAAACAGTTTTGAAAGCGCAGACGTAGAGATACAGGGATAAGTGGGGTGATAGTGGACCAAGCCGCTATAAAAGCATGAGGCGAAGTGAGGAAGGTTTATTAAAAGATGAGCTTTCAACACCATTTGCTGTGAGTTGCTCAATCGACGATGTTTCCGACGATGGCGGGATCGACAGGATTCGGTGTGCCATAAAATGGAGCTCCAATCCCAATCACGGTGTGTGGTGGGGAGTGGAAGTCAACCGGCTCTTTTTCCTCGCGTTTCGACTCCTATTGTGGCCATTGTACAGGAAGAAGGAAGAGTAAGCTCCCGTATAATAGTTGCACAAAATCGCTGGTACGCGCGCGAGACCGCGTCCAGGCCGCCGAGGTATTTGGAGAAGACCGCCACCACGGCCGTACGTAACCGAGCTGACGGCAACAGGAACGCCAGCTATATAAAGCAGCAACCGCCGCACAGGCGAGCTCCAGACGAGGAGCAAACCGAAAATAGTCTTGCTAAGGAAGTATAACGGGAGATGAAAAAGTTATAAAGTTTTTGAAAGAGGGTGGTCTTTCTGATAAAGTAGTTATTGATCTGTGCAGGTCAGAGAATGAAAAGGAAGGTTGAAAAATCTTAAAGTTAAAGGTTAAATGGAGTTGAAAATGGGAAAAGCACGAGTAGAGGTTGTGAGAGACATGTCGGTCGGAGATGTTATGGGACGACTGCCGGAGAGATAGCGAAGGATGGATGGAAAAAAGGGCATCAAGGAGTGAGGAAGGCGATGATAAGGATAAGAAAATGACTAATAGGTATCTCTTATATAAACTGGTCGTAACAATAAATAAACGGTTATCTCTCCAGTGTTCATTTCGGCCATAAGGTGGCGATGTCCGTTCCTCCACCTGGTGCCACTGGAAACTGCTCGCCCTGCGAGCTAAGCTAAGCACGGACACTCGAATGCAGGCGACAGCCCTTGTGACAGGCCGGCCTACGAAGACCCATGCCACATCACATGGTTGATGACGTTACATGAGTATCGAGATAGTGCTACGGCGTCCGCGGGAGCCGACGCGCACTCGCAGAGCCCGGCGCAGGGTGAAGCTTGAGATTCGGGAATAGAAGGGAGGTCGTACTGCGGCCTCGTCTGGAGGGGGTCGTACTGTGACTCAGTTTCGAGGGGGGGGGAATTCACGTAGTGGTCGTTTTCGGGTAGGAGTATGAATTAAAGGTTAGTACATGTAATTGCTGTAATGTGCTTAACATTTTTGAACACTAATTCAGTATTCAAATCTTTCAGTATTTATAGTATATTTATATGTTATCGAATTCTTTATAACCTGAACGGTTTTCAGTAACAACTCGTCTGGTCCGGTCAAAAGAGCAACGATGTGGTGTCAGAACAATTGAGGATGCGAAAGCAATTTATTTGTGAACGAATATGCAGAATAAATTTTTACGAGTGTATGTATTGCTATGCAGAATAAATTGCTGTGTGAGATTGTCATATCTCTTCTTCACCGTGGAGCACACCGCTAGAGAAGATCGTTGCTCTGGATGCCTCAAGATCCTGCCGTGATCGTCGAATGTCATCACTGTCAGCTCTGTTGTTTAATCCGTTGGCGATCATATATTGTTTGACGTCAAGCTCCACGAGCGCACGTGAGTTTCCTGCGTATGGCAAAAATCAAAAACATGCAAAACGGAGTAAAACAAAGTGATTAAGTTAGACTCGAGGTACCTATCACTAGAGAGAGTCTTTATTTGTCTCATTAAGCTGCTATCCTTCTGGAACGTGAATGGTTTTTCCTTTGGTAAGTCCAAAACACTAAGAGGGTTTAGCCATTGCCGTGCCAATTTCATCGGTTTGACAGTGAGTACGCTTGGCCCATCTCGCTCTACCCTAAAAATGCTTGCAAGTAAAAGCAAGCAAAGTTGAAGTAAAAAATTATGTGGAGTAATAAAGTGGCTCACGTCATAAGATAGTCTAAAGTTTTAGTTCGAAAATTGCTCCTTTCTCCTCTACTAAGACGATTAGCCGTTGAAAAGCTGCGTTCAGGATCAGCATTACTTGCAGGAATAACAAGCATGCACTTAATGGCCTAAAAGTGTAATTTTTCAATTGCTAACTAACTGGTGTTCTAGAATGCGACGTTATTACCTCAGTAACCGAATGTGGAAGCATGATGCTGTCAGCGTTGTTGAGAAGTGTTTGGTAGAGCCTCACACTGTCACTGTCCTGGCGGAGATCTGTGGGCCACGAGCTCAATCGCTTTACGTCCTTGGCGATATTGTCATAGAAGGTCAAAAAATCTTCCTGTGCTGGTGGCAAGTTATAGTATTTTTCCACGGATTTGATAGAACGTAGAATAAGATCTTCCCGAACCTGTGGGTTAATAGTGTCGGTTTAGCCGAAATGCGCGTGATATCCTCTGTTTTCTCGAGTAGCGGATGCAGGCACACATGTAGCAAACTGCTCGAAACCGCCTCCGCACTCAACGATATCCAAAATAATGTGGCGATCTGAAGAGCTTTTCTTTTTAATTGAATAAAATCTTCACACAGCAATACGTGGAGTTTAGAACTCATTCACTTAACAAAACCACTCCAACAAAAGCTTTATTTTTCTCCTATTATTCTAATAAAAGATGTCAGTCATAGGAGGTGTTGATGCTCCCCATCTCTTCTTTTCAAGTATAATACTCCAAGGTGAGTTTCTTGGACTTCAACTCAAAGATCACATCAAAGATTGTACTTTATAAAGCTTCGAGTGTTAATTCCTAAGGCTGACATGAGTGATCTCCCTACAAGAATTTTTGAGCCACACTCTGAATCGCCGACGGAGACGCAACTGAAGGATGGACTTCTCTCGGAAAATTTTTCTACCTTCTGAAGGAAGGAACATCTGAGAGTGAAATTGTACCATACAAAAATTTAGGTCGTGATTACTGTACGGTGAAAAAACCAAGCTTCTTCGTAGTGATCTTCGATATGATTAGTGGAGATGACATTCAAAATTCTCGTTTTTCATGAAGATAAAATCATTTTCTACCTGAAAACGGACCTGTATGGTTAAAACTTTCCCAGAAAAATTTCAAGCCTTGATCACAGCAAAAAAACCATAAATTTCTGAATCGAACAGGTTGGATTCACCTATGGTCGATCTGGCTCCGACGTCATCGGAGCGGCAAAATTTGACGTTCACAAAAATTATCATAACTCGGTAAGTTTTTCAAATTTTGAAAAAGCCAAAAACTTTTTGAAAACTAGAGAAAATATCCTTTCTGTCCTATAAGGAGCAGCTTTCAAGAATAAGGTCTTCATGCGGGGCGGGTGAGGTTTATGTTTCGACCGAAAAAATTGAAAAGATTTTGAATAATCAACCATAATTCGGTAGGTTCTTCGAATTTTTAAAAAGCCAAAAACTTTTTGAAAACTACAGGTAATGATCTTTCTTACTATACATGAACCTTTCGTAAAAAGGGATCTTCTTGCGGAGCGGGGAGGTTGAATTTCTTGTCGATTTTTGCGAAAATACTTGCCAAAAATCGAACCCCCCGCCGCGCATGAAGATCCCCTTTTTCAAAACCGATTCATATATGGTAAGAAATCGCATTTTTCTTAGTTTTCAAAAAGTTTTTGGCTTTTTTATATTTCCAAAAACTAACCGAGTTATGACCGTTTTGTGAAGAAGTTTTCTTGGACTCTGGTCGACTTCTTCACAAAAACGATCATAACTCGGTTAGTTTTTGGAAATTCAAAAAAAGCCAGAAACTTTTTAAAAACTAAAGGAAATGCGCCTTTTTATTATATATGAACCGGTTTTGAAAAAGGAGATCTTCATGCGCGGC
Source organism: Heligmosomoides polygyrus bakeri (assembly GCA_947359475.1). Lineage (NCBI taxonomy): Eukaryota > Metazoa > Nematoda > Chromadorea > Rhabditida > Heligmosomidae > Heligmosomoides > Heligmosomoides polygyrus. The sequence continues at coordinate 68,926,170 of OX375868.1, read as the reverse complement.
GGGGAGTTCGATTTTTGGTCGATTTTTGCGAAAATACTTGAGTTAAAGTCCAAGAAACTCACCGTGGAGTATTACACTTGGAAAGAAGAGATGGGGCATCAACACCTCCTATGACTGACATCTTCTATTAGAATAATAGAAAAAAAAATAAAGCTTTTGTTGGAGTGGTTTTATTAAATGAATGAATTCTAAACTCGTATTGCTGTGTGAAGATTTTATTCAATTAAAAAGAAAAGCTCTTCAGAATGTCTAATCCTTGCAACGCGAACAGTCCTGAGATAGAATCGGTAGGAATTTTTTCTACGTTTAATCTGAAAGTCTGCTCCACTGATGGGAATCGCTTGTTTTTTTGGTCACATGCCGAACACTTCGCCTCCAAATCGCAGATGTAAAAAATGACATAACTGGCATGGAGAAGGTTTGGAAAGACATGGACGAAGATTACATGTACACCAAAAACATCGCCATGGGAGTGCTTGCCCGCCTCGACTTCCAGTTCGAGGATGTGAAAAGGGTAAGTAATGGAATTGAAGCAAGAATAGGAGTTTAACAATTTCCTGACAAGTTGTTTTTAATTTTCAGGCTGTCAAAGAATTAAAACGAGAGGTAGAAAGAATCGAACGTTTCCTGAAAAGCAGATCGAAGAACTAAAACAAGGGATACGAAGAATCGATCCGACTCCATGACAGACCAATTGTTGAAATGTTTCTTTAGAATAATAAAAAAATTGCATTGAATTTGTCTTTCACTTTCCTATATCTGTGGCGTGGTAAGGAGACCGACGAAAAATCTAAACATAAGTGATTAGTTCGAACACAGTCGGCAAAATTTTTTTATTCTTGATTGTAGAACAAAACTCAGAACGTCAGTTCATTCCTTTTGCTTTGATCAAAAAAGTCATTTAATTATACAATAAATCAATCAGATCATCTGTGAATGAAGCTGCGAGCGAATATCCACGTGCGCGTCGTAAGCAGTGTCGCAAGAAGATGGACCTGGAAAGATGAACCTATTAATGGGTACAAAAATCACATAAAAATTGAAAAGAAATCGATGGAGATAAGAAATAAAACAGTATTAAAGACTAGGGGGGTCGTACCAAATCCGTTCCCGAAGGGGGGGGGGGGTCGTTTTCGGCAAAATCGAACCCCACGCTTGACTCTGGCCCGGCGAGTGTGAGAAGTATGCGAGGGTCCCTGATGCGAGGACGGCATCGGAAGGCAACTGAGCTAGTCCGAAAGTCCCGTAACGTAAGCAGGACCCGCGTGGCTGCGCTGAATATGGGTACGTTGAAGGACCGCTCGTGCGATGTGGTAGAAGCACTGGAGCGTAGAAGAGTTGATTTCTGTGCGGTGCAGGAGACGAGGTGGTGCTGCAGCAAGTCAAGGGACATAGGACGAGGCTTGAAGGCCGTTCTATGTGGAAGTGCCAGGACCACCAGTTGAGTTGGAGTCATCGTATCCCAACGATTTCGTGACTCGATTGTAAGCGTCGAGCGCTTTGACGATCGATTGATGAAGATCGTTGTCGCCGCTAAGGAGCGACTCTATCACTTCTTCTCTGCGGATGCTCCGCAGACTGGCTGCTCCGATCAAGCCAAGGATGAGTTTTGGAGCCTGCTTGATGAGAAGACAGTAGAGGTGCCGTCGAAAGATGTCGTCATAGTCGCTGGTGACCTTAATGGGCAACGAAAGACGGGTACAGCTGTCATGATGGATTCGGCTACGGGTCGCGTAACGACGATGGTGAACGCATCCTTGAATATGCGGAATCGCATAACCTCACCATAATGAACACCGTATTTCGTAAACGACTCCCACCTCGTCTCATACTATAGTGGGAGTCCAAGTCTCAGATAGATTTCGTCATTGTGAAGGATCGTGACCGAAGTCTTGTCACAGATGCGAAGGTCGTGCCGTATGAGACGGTCGCCCCACAGTACCGATCGCTGATCTGCACCCTAAAGATCGCCCCTCCAAGGCAGAAGCAGGTGGAGCGATGCGGTGCAACGAGAATCAAGTGGTGGCGAGAGAGAGAGAGAGAAGGAAGCAGCTGTGATTTCTCGCGTGCGGTTATCGACAGTTACAACTGTCGACGAAACTTGGAAGAATTCTGCCTTTCTGATACGTGGAGCTCCAACCTTGCAGCTCCACGTATCGCGACGGCAGCCTTCTTGCAAGTTTCGTCGACACTTGTGACTGTCGGTAACCGCACGCGAGAAATCACAGCTGCTTCCTTCTTTCTCATTCGCCACCACTTGATTCTCGGTGCACCGCATCGCTCCACCTGCTTCTGCCTTGGAGGGGCGATCTCTAGGGTGCAGATCAGCGGTCGGTGCTGTGGGGCGACCGTCTCATACGGCACGAGTTTCGCATCTGTGACAAGACCTCGGCCGCGATCCTTCACAAGGACGAAATCTATCTGAGACTTGGAGCTCCCACTATGAGCGCTACTTAAAAGCATCGAATGCGCAGTGAAGAGACGGTTCGAATGGCATCAGCTGGAATCCACAGGAGTAGATTTAAAGGAGGTTATGGCAAAGCGACGCTTTGTAACGGCTTATTCCGTTGCGTCATTCTTTCAAAGAATTTGGGCGGTATTGTATATAAGGTTTCGTCGGGTACGAATACGGTAACAATGTCAACGATAACAGCAGCATCCTACGACCTATCGTCTACTACGATTTTCTGCAAGGCCATTCCGCAAGGACTGCATCCTCCAACATCTGCACTGCATTCAAGGAGGAAGTCATTGACTATTCCACAGTGGCCCGCTGGTATCAGTGCTTCAAGGCAGGAGATATCTCTCTATGGAAGATCGACTTCGTTCCGGACGCCCCTCTGATGTGGAAGAAGACAGCTTGCGTGAAGTCTTCAAGGTGAAGACAAACTCAACAACTCGCGAATTGGCAGCGACACTTGGATGTACACAAAGCACCGTCGTGAGGCGGCTGGAGATCCTTAGGTACCGCAAGGTTTTGTCGTCTTGCCACATGAGCTGCGGTACTCTGACAAGGCATGCCGAATCAGTGTTGTTGAGTAGCTGCTTTTTCGCCCACACAGAAAGAACTTTTTGAAGGACTCTGTTACTGGTGATGAAATCTGGGTTCTTTATGATAACTACACCCGCAAGAGCCAATGGCTCCCAAGCGGGAACCGGACAAAGACAATCGAAGCGTGGAGACCACGAAAAGAAGGTTCTTCTGTGTTGCTGGTGGGACTCAGAAGGCATGCTTCACTGATAGATGCTGGATAGTAAGACCACAGTCGCAACATCTGTCTACGCTACCCAGCACCAGAGCTTGGCCGACGCCATGCGCCAAAAACGTTCAGAACGGGAAAGTGTCTACATGCTGGACGACAACGCGCGTCCTCATGTCGCAAAAGTGAGTCGCGAGAAAATCCAGGAATTAGGCTGGGAGGTTCTGCCCACCCACCGTACTCTCCAGACCTCGTTCCTTCTGACTACCACCTGTTTAGAGCTCTGAGGCAGCACCTTCGAGGTGGAGAGTTCGTTGATCGACGTCAAATGGAGGTTTCTGAATTTTTTCTTCACAGCCCTCGGAATTCTGAGGGAAAAAAATTGAAAGGCTGAAAAGAAGGGGCAGGATCTTAGACGGATAGATAACATATCGTGAACTGAGTTTTTATATATTGTATTATATTGTATTGTATTGTAATATTGTTGTACTAGTGTCGCAAGACTTTTCGATCAACCCAATAGTAGGATAGGGCGATCTATTAGTTCCTCACTATTGGTTCCCCCAGGTGAAATGGTTTCCCATTACTAGTACTGGTCCCCTTCAATGATCTCCCTTAGCGGACGACGTCTTCGGCACGTCTACTTGAATCCCCATACACGTTGAGCAACGTCTTTGACACGTCTTCTAAGCCCCAGACACGTCATGCTACTAAGATTAATTAAAAGCAGTCCTTCACATACTTTGGGGGGGGGGGGGGAGGTGGGGGGGAGCGTTTGTCCCGCTTCGAGGCGGAGTCCGCTCTTCTGATATGTTGATGCCACTTTACGCGACCAAATGTTTGATCGTGGTGGATACCAGCAAGCAAGGTAAGGTTAGATTATTTTTAAAAATTTATATAGATGAACGCGAATGCACAATCCGTGTGCCCGCAAATAGTAAATAGTATGCATTTCATGTTAAAAAGTGCGCTCAACGTTTGAATGACCATAAAATATTTCTTCTAGTAGGTACAAATAGCTATGAGACTTTGTAAGCATGTACTGCAGTGCCATGAAGCAGAGGAATTGGTGAAGATTGTACTACTACTTGGCTGCTACGTTACATCGATGTTCCTTATTGATGGTGTAAATTTCACACACATATAGGTATGCAATTGATTTTTTTGACGCACTGTCGAATGTCTGCCTCGAGCTGCTATTTTTGCTGACCAGGATTACTTATTGAACTCTACTTATTGAACTCTTATTGAACTACATATTACTTCAAGCGGCATTTCGAAACTGTGCGGCTACTCCAGTTCCATATCAGGAAGGTGGCTGGCACCGACTGAGTATGCATGCGGAAATGTAGATCCACTTTGAATAATCAATCATTCGCAATCTTCTTAAATTCCAGAATTGAGTCTGATTACTAGTTTGGTGACTGTAATGTGAGAGGCAATCGTTAGTCCCGACGCAGCTGCGCATTGACGATAACGACAGTACCTGTGGATCAGATAATGAACGAATAATAAAGGATAGCGGATAACGGATAATTTCGCCTAAAAGTGGCTGAATAACGGAAAACGGATAACAAACAACAATAAAAATGGAAGATAACTTTAAACCGTTTTTTCTCCAATAGTAGGACGGTAATTGTAACACTGTTTACGTCACATGTTAAGTAAACCACTTTTAACCTTCCTATTGGTGCTTTTCTTCAAGGCGCTAGCAGTCGGAGGCGCCGGCCGCTGCAAGCTCTTCGTTTCAGTATTCTCGGTCCGAATTTCCTTTCCAGGTCAACCAAGCCTTCCTTCCTTTTGGGCTCGATGTATTGCTATCAAGCTCGTTCAGGAAGGATAATGTACTGAGCTGTCCATCGGCTGACCACCGCAATTCATTGTACTTGCCATATACGCATTCAAATTGCTTCTAAAGCATCATGTCTGAGTAGAATACGTAGCGCATCCAGCAATGAAATTGAATAACATTTTCTTATATCCCTTAATGATGCTTCTCAGTTGCAATGGTGGCACTATATATTGATCCTACAGGGTTAACGGGCCTGGGTGGGGCAGTCATTAAAAAGAGTCTTTTTTCATTTAATTTCATTTAATTTCGTTTCATTTACTGCACAAGTTGTGCGCCTTAAATAAATAAACAACAATATACAGAAACAAAAACAGTGCTGCATGTGCATGCTGCAGTCCGAGTGTTTTTCGAACTTTTGATCATAAACATTTAGGAATCTATTACGATGTCTTCTTAAGCTGCTGAACAGATTGATATCGGCTTTATTGAGGCCAACGTTTCGGCGTCTTCGCCTTCTTCAGAGCCTGGAAAAGTCGAAATCATTCACGACACTACTCCCACAAACACCATTTCATCTTACAGGGTACTTTTCTTGAGGATACTAGAGGCAAGATCAGGAATGGGAGTTTGCAAGAGACGACTAACCTTTAAGGTGGTATGCCGGAGTGAACCACCGATCACCCATAAGCTGGACGTAACGTGGGTGAATGAGCCTCAGCCCTCAGACCCCTGCCTTAAAGACCCTGGAGGTCAGACCAAATAGGTCAGAACTTACAGAGCTCTACGAAGGGTGCCAGTTCTTGGGTTATCGCTAGACACTCCTCCTTCCGATTGACCTGTGGACTCCTAGCCGTGATCCAGAGCGCTTCGAGTGTCCTACGTGCCGATATATCGCTCTCTCGCGCTAAGATCGACACTGACACCTGCAACATCACGCCTTCGTAGCATCGAACTCTGTGTTCTCCCCAAGGGGTCAGGACGCTGCCTTTCTTAAGGCCGTCCAGGTGCTCCCTGACCCTGACACATAGGGCTCTGCCGGTTTCCCCTATGTATTCATTCCCACACTCATTGCATGACATGAGATAAACCACACCAGCTGTCATGCAATCCCCTCTTTCCCATTGGGGCACACTACGCAGGACGGTGTGGGGCACATACTTTCATAGAACCGATTCCGAACCAATTTGTCCTTTCAGTGACCTGGGAGGGACATCAATTATCCTCACCGCATCCTGAAGATCAGCCAAACGGAGACATCTGCGTATCTCCGCGCTGATGTCGTCCGAAATGAAGGGCACGCAGAAGGGTACTTTTCCGCGCTGTTCCTCGCGGCGTACCTGGGTACTAGCATCCACCCTTCGTCCCTTATGCCAATGTTGCGTTGAGTACCCGTTTGCTTCTGCAATACTAAGTGCCACTCCCCGAGAAAACGATTTTTGTTCACTGTCGGACGAGACGAAGTTGGATGTTCGGAACATGTTTTTGATTATGCCCCTTTTAGTACTAGAGAGGTGGGCCGAACTGAAATGGTGTGTTTATCTCATGGCATGCAATGTGTGTGGGAATGAATACATAGGGAAACGGACAGAGCCCTATCTGTCAGGGTCAGGGAGCACCTGGACGGCCTTAAGAAAGGCAACGTCCCGACCCCTTGGGGAGAACACAGAGTTCGATGCCACGAAGGGGCGATGTTGCAGGTGTCAGTGTCGATCTTAGCGCGAGAGAGCGATATATCGGCACGTAGGACACTCGAAGCGCTCTGGATCACGGCTAGGAGCCCACAGGTCAATCGGAAGGAGGAGTGTCTAGCGATAACCCAAGAACTGGCATCCTTCGTAGAGCTCTGTAGGTTCTGACCTATTTGGTCTGACCTCCAGGGTCTTTAAGGCAGGGGTCTGAGGGCTGAGGCTCATTCACCCACGTTACGTCCAGCTTACGGGTGATCGGTGGTCCACTCCGGCATACCACCTTAAAGGTTAGTCGCCTCTTGCAAACTTCCATCCCTGATCTTGTCTCTAGTATCCTCAAGAAAAGTACCCTGTAAGATGAAATGGTGTTTGGGGGAGTAGTGTCATGATTTCGACTTTTCCAGGCTCTGAAGAAAGCGAAGACGCCGAAACGTTGGCCTCAATAAAACCGATGTCAATCTTGGTCAACAGCTTAAGAAGACATTGCAATTGTCTGAAATCATCATGCCAAGATTCACTGAAAGCCGAACATAGACAGTATCTAGGAATCGTTTATACGATTTGGGATCGTAGCAAACTCATAGCCAGTAATTGGAGAGAGAGGAAATGAATATAGAGGCAGCAGTGCGAAAAGAAAAGTAGACAGAAAAAGAGCTTTGCGTGTTAATGCTTTTGTGCCGTTGCAATCACCATTACACAATCGATAAGCTGAAACGATGTGAGAAAGCGAGGAGAATGTATGAAATGCTGAGAATAAGGAGATAAGACAATGAATCATGCTGCGAACTGAGAAATTTAATGACGGTTCGAAAAGCAGTCATATAATTGACAGCAAAAATGCATAATACTACTCTTAAATATCTTTAATGCAAGTTATTCTTATCTGCCGATGTCGTCATGGAATTTATGAATGTGAATGTTGCTGATTAAAAAAAAGCAGGAAGCGAGATACTCCTTGCATACTTTTTTGCGTACTCTCCAGTAAATTTAACTGTAATTTTTGCCCAGATTGAAAAAACTCTTTGTTGCTTCAGAGAGGGTATATGACTGCTAAGAGTATTTGGGAAGAATGGCAGTAAGTTCATCAAGTTGTGGAATTAACCCTGGTAAACAGTCTTCCCGCGGTTGCCGCAAGCATCTTTTTCAGACTCTGGAGAAAACCAGAAAAGTCGGAGGAATTGCTAATGCAGTGATCATTTCAAGTACAGTAGTTTCATCTTGATGGGAAAATAAGATGGAAAAGGCGATGGACTGCGAAACTGCCCTTACGAAGGCAGTTGAAAAGGATGTGACTCATGTACATCATTTGCTCACATCTGTACTCATCCAAGGGTTGCTTAATAGCCTTTCGGCCGCTTCCATAGTCATAATCAGTTGAGTTGCTTGGCCCCTCTTTTGTTTCGTTCTACCATTAGCTTAAGAAACCATTACAACCCAATTCCTCAAGCTACGAATATTCCCTTAAGCTTCGCTTGTCTTGTTCAGACTCAGAAGGTGGTTGTAGCGAAGCATCAACCGAATAGTTTGTATACTAGTACTGGACGCACAGCTTGTCGACAGCTCGAAAACTACCCGCAAACCTAAAGGCGTATCTAGAATTATTTGGAAATATTAAAATACTGTCTTCTCATGGACCAGTCACTGGAATCCATGCGTATGTAAAACACAGTTTTGAAGACCCTAAAGGTGTGAAGGTTGAGTAGTCTGTCACATCCCTAAAAGGAAGGAAGGAAGTGATTCATATGAACGTTTATCCTTTTTCCACTGATCGACCGGATTTTTCCGGAACGTACATTATGCTAGAAGAAATTTTGATGAAAATCCCACAAATAGAAATGAGCAAGGCAGTGTTCTGCACTTTAAAACGTGCTATGAGCAATTAGATAGTTTGACCCAATTACACCGTTGAGAACTGAGATGACGTCGACCTAGCGTTACAAGCGTGTCTCGACTATGGCATCTGGCATACCTCCGAGTAGCTCCAGCGACTGGTCGCGGCGATAGTGTTACGCGGGTAGCTACGAAGTGCGTAGCTACCCTCGGAACACTATCGCCGCGACCAGTCGCTGGAGCGATTCGGAGGTATGCCAGATGCCTATCATCACTACACTCCGGCCAAAAATCTCCGGACAACGAACAACAGAACGGATAGGCCAAAACCCGCCGGAAACCGGATAACGGATAGCGGATAACGGTCAATCCGCTCATCTCTGCTGAGGATCCAATTAACATCGACTCGGGCCGTGACACCCTCCGATTCACGATGATACGAGGCTGCTCTCGCCGCGGAGGCGACGACGACCTAGCCGACATAGGAGCGTACGGGTCGACCAGATTTAGTGTAACTACAGTAAGCCTGACGTGACGAAATAAGACCTTAAGGGTTGTTGAGGCAGGATCTCATTTCTGGCTCATTCGATAGTGCTTGAAATTATCACACAGAAGGTGGTACGGTTAAGGTCCGCCCGAATCTTAAGACTCCCTCTGCAATCCCTCTGTGCTTTCTAGCTCTCTATCGACTGTAGCTACACAGTTACAAATCTGGTCCATCTGAAGACACTTGTGGTCGGCTTGGTTATCATCGTCTCCACGACGAAGGCTGCCTTGGACCATCGCGAAGCAGAGAGTGTAACGGCACGAATCGACGATAGTCGGCTCCACAGGCACTGTCGGCATCGTCACTGCGCAGCCGCTTCAGACTAACGACTATCATCCCTTAATGTAACTGTTAACATTGATTGAAGAATCTTCTTACTTGAACTTAAAATGATGTAGATTTCTATCCTAATTTCAGCCCTCACATGAATCAGTTTTTGCTGAAGGTCTTGTAAGTAATCTTATCTCATTTAGGGCTTTTGCACAAAAAAGCTGCTGCAACAAAAATAATGGATAGGCAGTAGTTCTTTTTGTTTGGTATGGATCTTTTCGTTGAGCCACGGTGCGCTCTCGGCGCCATGCCACATTTTCGTCACATCTAACGTCAACAGGAGGAGCTACCGTTACTTTACAGCAGCGACACCATCTTCGTTCTCCTCCCTTACTGATGAGCACATGGAGAAGGGCACTGTCTGCATGGTTTTCATTTAAAGACCTGAGCGAAAAGAAAGTCAAGCTATTGCTTTGTTTTCCATACTTTAACAATTGAAGTTCCTGTCGCACTTATGTGACTTTATTCTTTTATAATCTACCTTTTACAGAACTCCAAAATGCTAGTTTTCTTAGAGGAATGAAGAAGCTTGGGTAGCATAGGCGAACCCGTACCAAGAACCTTGAAGCGGGTTGCAGTCGACGGCAGTTCCCTTTTTCGACTGCGCAACGATGCGTTCACTCTTCTCTAGATAACAGGATATTTTTTTTTTGTTTTAGTAAATGCACAGATTTAAGGATGTCGAGAGAATTTGGCACGAAGGGCACTCGTTTGTAGTGCTTATTGTCATCCCCGCTACTAGTAAATTCGCGGTTCGAATCCTAATCAACTCAAGTGAGCCTTATCTCGATCCAGGGTTGATAAAATCGTACTGGAAGCATGAAACCCTGACTTATACCTGACTGGCCAGCGCAATTTCCTGTTTATTCGAAATACGCCTTTAAATTGGGTTTGAGATATGGATCTGGGCTTGGACTTCTTACAAAATATAAACCTTTACTACCTACTCTTTATGACCCTCATTTTATGCTTGCTGTAGAATTCCATAGTTTGGAAAGCTTGCGCTTGGTTTCTCCTCGTATGCATAAATAAAGAACAAATAGATAGGTCCATAGATAGGTCCATAGGTTTCTTCCGTTAGCATATATTCTTTTCTCTTCTTCTTCTTTATTCTTTTCTCCTTCTTTTGTCTAAAAGTTCATCTTTATCCTATTCTAAAATTTATTGTTACTAACTTCAACAACTCTTCTTTTTCGAGTGTGTGCGTTGAGAATTGATTAATTCTTGATTGATTGAGGACGCGTCTGATCAAAACTTATCATGACCCGTGCTACCCGCAGAAGAACTACTGGCAGTGCTTCCCAGCCTGCTTCTGTTTTGGTCAATTCTCTTGAAGGCCAATTGGATGCTGCAATACACGATTCGGAGCTAAGGACGCTAACGGTGGAGGGTCTCCTCAAGAAGATAGTTGATCGTGTTTCCGATCCCGTGACTCTCCAGATGCTCAACATCCTTGGCGAGAAGATATCAAAGGACATCTCAGAGCGCGCCGAAGCTGAAAAAAGAGGGAGGTCCATCGTGGTATCTGGACTTTCTGAGCCGTCGGACAGCCTGCCAGCATCGGAACGGAGGACAGATTTGAAAACTAAGGTTTTGAAGGTCCTCGATATTCTCCAGGTTGATTGCGAACCCGCGGAGGTGTACCGAATAGGCAAGCCCGATGCTTCCAGGCCACGCCTGGTCAAAGTTGTCCTACCGTCGCAATATTACTGGCGGAAGGCTCTGGCTAACGCGCGTACTCTCCGCAGTGCAGGCTTCGAGGGCGTTTTCGTCCGGAGAAGCATGACTGCGGAGGAAAGAAAGCGGGAGTATGAGATGAGGCAGTTGGCTAAGGATAAAAATAGAGGCAAGGCGAGAAGGGAGTGGGTGGTATATCGTGGCCAGCTCAGGCACGTTTCCGAGCTGCCTAATGTGGGGTCGGGAAACGCCTGAGTGGGCACGGTGTTCCACAGCTCCTTTCTTGCTACTTGATTAATGCCCGAAGCCTAGCTAACAAACTTATTCATTTCCGCCACTTTTTCTCAACAGTGAAACCGGATATTGTATTTGTTACTGAAACTTGGTTTAATGGAAGGATCCGTGATGCCGAAATCTTAGCCAACCTGCCTTATTTTATGCACCGCTTTGACCGGCGTAATGGCAAAGGAGGTGGCGTTTGTGGCATTTTTCGAAATACCATTAATTCCAGCATCCTGAATCACTCTGCCTCTCTTAAAGCTGATGTACTTTGTGTTGAAATTTCGTCTTGTACAAGAGCCCATTTGAAACAGGTCCGACTTATCATTGTTTATCGCCCTCCTAGCTCATCAAAAGGGGATGGCGAGGCCCTGCTTGATCTTCTTTCCTCTTTGGTTTCTGTGAGAAGTGAAACTATAATTCTTGGAGACCTGAATTTAGCAATAGATTGGCAAAATTACTTCCCTAAATGCCATGCTTCAGCTAATTTTCTGGCCTTCTTTAATGATGCTGGCTTCACACAAATTGTCAGTGAGCCGACCCACGAAGAGAATGTTTTGGATGTCATCTTGTCCATATCCCCTATAGTATCCAATGTTCGGATTTTGCCTCCATTCGCTACCTCTGACCATTACACCGTTCAATTCAATTTGCACTGCTCACCTCTTTCCCATATGTTCCTACCCTTGCCGGACTTTCTCAATACTGACTTTGCCTCCCTCAGGCAGAGTCTTTCCGAAATTGAGTGGCCACTTATTTTCGATGGTTACGAAAATGTAGATGACCTTTACCAAAGATTTTGCAAGGCTATTTACGTTAGACTGGTACATTTTGTGCCTTTCAGAACCAAGCAGTCGTCTCGAGTGAATTATCCAAAGCATATTCGAAATTTGCTTGCCCAAAAAGAGCGCATATTTCGCTCTGTACCTGATCCCCTGAATAATGCCTGCTATGAAACAGTCTGTGCAAATATTGACTATCATCTAAAAAGATTCTGGGCTCAGCGTGAGCATAACCTCGCCAAACATGTTTCTATGAGAAGGCTACATTTACATATACGTAGTAAGATTAGATCGAATGGAGCTCTTCCAAACATAACTGATGTTTATGGTAATGTCTGTTCTTGCGACAAAAGCAAAGCTACTGCTTTAGGTGGTTACTTTGCTGACGCTTTCTCTAAGGATACAATGTATCGTTCCATCGATGCAAGCATAATAGCTTCTGGGAATGCTTCTTTAATTTCGAATACCAAGCAACCCTTCAGTAATGTTGTCTTTGGACCTGATGAAGTATACAGGGTTCTCAGAAACCTGAAGCCTTCTACTACTGAACCCTGTGATGGCATTCCACCAATTATTTTGAAAGAGTGTGCTTATGAACTCTCTCGACCTCTCTCGGATATCTTTAATATTTCATTGATGTTTGGAGAGGTTCCATATGCTTGGAAGCACGCACTAGAAACGGCCATTCCTAAAGTATCAGCTGCATATTCGGTTTCTCAATTTCGACCAATTAGCATCATACCTGATCCTATTAAGGTTATGGAAAGCATAATAAGAGAAAAACTTTTGCCGTGGTTAACTCGATCTGATGCTTTATCACCAGAGCAGCATGGCTTCCTACCGGGACTCTCCACAGTGACGAATCTTGTTGATAGCATATTCGACTGGAGAGTTGCTCTTAACCAAGGCAAAATGGTTGATGTGGTCTACATAGATTTGACTAAAGCATTCGATAAGGTATCTCACACGAATTTGCTTCTCAAGCTGAACTCATTAGGTATTGAAGGACAGCTTCTGAAGTGGTTCGCTTCATATTTGGAGAACAGATCAATGACTGTTCGAGTAGGATATGAGTTTTCCGACAAATACAACTGTACTAGCGGAGTTCCACAGGGTGGTGTATTGTCGCCTCTCCTATTTCTGTTGTACACAGCTGGTATTTCTGATGTCATCAGATTTTCTAGTAATCTCAAACTTCAAGTATACGCCGATGATATAAAGATCTACGGAATTTACGATGAAGAAAATCGTGCAGAAACCAGCTTGGCCCTGAACAATGCCTTGCAAGAGCTTTGTTTTTGGGCTTCTGAGCTAAGTCTAACTGTCAATCCGGAAAAGTGCTGCGTGTTACACATTGGTGAAGGGCGTGCTGCTGAATATAATATTTACGGCGTAACTCTTCCTGAGTGTTCAACTGTTAGAGATCTTGGTGTTATGGTGGATTCAAAACTTGATTTCTCTAACCATATTGAAAAAATAACTCAAAAGGCATACGCTACACTTTATCTTATTTTTCGTAACGTTTGCAGCGACAATCCAGACGTGTTGATCAAACTTTATAAAACGTACTTCTTCCTCACTTAGAGTACTGTTCGCAAATATGGAATCCAACTTCTAAGAAGCAAATTCTTACACTTGAGAAAGTCCAAAAAACGTTTACGAGACTTGTGTGTAGTCGATTGCAGCGAGGGAATTGTGAGCTAACTTTTCCGAGTTATGGAGATCGGCTAAAGTTACTAGGCTTGAGGTCCCTACTGCACAGAAGGGTTGTCGCTGATCTAATGTTCTGCTTCAAAGTACTTCGTGGCGAGCTCAAACTGCGTGCTAGCAAGTACTGGATATTCAGACCTTGTGGACCACGATCTGGAGGATTTAACCTCCACTATCCCATGATCCAAAAGAAGAACTACGCCCAGTTGTTCAACTTCATTTTTTATCGTGGGGCTCGGTGGATTAGACACTTACCTGCCGAGGTTATGCAATCTGAAAGCAGTTGCATTTTCAAGAAACAGTTAGATAGAATCGATGTCTTGCAGGTTTTAGGAATTCCGAACAGCTGCGTTTAATATACGCCTACCGAGATTATGTAGCATTCTCAGCACCACTGTCGGATCCCACGTACACCCTTCTTGTCAGGACAGTGTTTTTCTTTTCTCTTTCTTGCTTCGCTTTTCTTTACAGTTTTGCATTTAGGGTACCTACAGACGGATGTCACCAGCATAGCGCTTCCTTCCCCCCTTTTCACTATATTTAGCCTTCTTTGTTGATACATTTGTTTGCTCTATATGTAGGTTTCCTTCTATTTCTTATAAAGCGGCATTTTTTTTCGTGGCGTTCATGTTGTTATTTTATTTTGGAAAGTGGGGTTCGACTGAATTGTTTAGAAACTTTCATATGCGCTTTCTTTATTGCTTCTACCATGTAGCTTGCCCCCTCCAATCTCTGCAGCTAAATGAACTGGCCTGTCCTAGATACCAGTTCCATGGGGCGGCCAGCGTACCCATGTGCCGAAGTTCTGGTATCTACCTTAGGGCATCATAGCTGGCTGATGCGGACAGGCTGGTTCCTTTGCCTATATTGGCTCGTTGCCACCTAGTTACAATGTCACCTTTTGTAAGCTACATTGGTAGAAGTTTTCGTTTTAGTTGTCGTGGATTTAGTGAGTCCTACGATTCTTCTGCTTTTTTTCACCTAAGAAACTCATATCATGTATCAAATTCTCCATAAGCGCCTACTTGCTAACATTACCTTCCAAACCCACTGGAGTTGTAGTTTTATGATCTGAATAGCCAAAGAATGCCCTTCTTCTCATCCTCCAGATTCGTTCCGTTGTTGTGTTGTGTTTGTTTTATTTTTTTTGTCTAGGCATGGTTTCTTTCAGCTTTCTTTTATTCTAATTGTGAAGCGCGTCTTTTCCGACGCATAAATAAATAAAATAAATAAATAAATATATTCGTATGCAGAATGATCCGCCTATTCGCGCTTTTTATAGTGGTTAAAGTTCAGTTGATGGATGGTGGTGTTTTCAGGAAAGTGCCCTACGGATGCATTAGGAGGTCAGTCCCCACCATCTTGGACAAAATGATCTGTGAAGCGGGCAAATCAAAAGAGGCCCGCCTTCATGGAATCGAAGTCAGTAGCCAGTTAGCACAGAAAAACGTTTACCGCGAATAAACAATAACAGGTTTCAAAACGGTTGGGTGGCGATGATAAGCTGAATATCGTTTCTACTTGAGGGTCGAATCACTCATCATCATTTTCTTCTTCTTCATCTTCATCACGTATGTCTATGTTGTTATTGGAGGGGAAGTCGTCACAGCAGTTTGAACTCGCCACAATGCCACAACCTCCACACTCGCACGAGCCAGTCTCGCAGCTCGAAAGCCAACAGTCCTAAAAGCCGTAAAAATCACATAGAAACTCCATAGGTTAGCGTTAAGCACCCTAATCAATGCGTACAGAAATGAAGCATCTGTGCTATTGCAAGTTTTGTCTTCTGCTCCCGAAAAGTCCGGTTGCAACATTCTACGCTTCAGAAGCTGAACCTAGTTGCTGTCACTGGGCACTTGTCTTATGGTTAGAGCAAAGGAACCAAAATCTTGTGGAACTTTTAAACTTGTGTGAATATTTTCGATTCCCTAACACATGTTGTTTTTCAGAGAAGCTGCTGAGTTGTAGGAAAATAGGTGTACCACTTACCATTTAATGAAATCGGTGAAAAGTGATTTACGAAGGGTAACTGATAGACAAAACTCCGTTAGTTGATGGGTGGATGCTAAGAACATTGAATCGTAGACAAAACTCCGTTGGTTAGGTTGTTGCTTGAAAGGTAAAACCTACATGTCCGAGGACTGAGCTCAAATTAAAATTTCATTGGAGGTCGAAACCCTACCCCAGCATAGTTTGTCCTCCCAGAAAAACGAATGCAACAATAAGTACCACTGTTAGTTTTGCCCCACTTGCTACTTTGATACGTCGCAGTTTGTGGATAAGGGATAAAGGAGAGCGTTATTCAGTCTGCGCTACGCATTCCACTTCTACAGGATATCGTGGAGGAGACTTGAATGCGTACTTGGCCTATACGATGACTTGTGGAGGCCTACCGATGAACAAGCCAGCGCTCTATCGTTCCCAGACAAGTCTGGTACCCCGGTGGATGGAAGGCTTGGTTGGTCTGGGCGGGAAATGCGAACCAGGGGCCGGATTCAGCAAAGTTACTGCAGTAACTTTAACGGAGAATTGTAAGCAAGAAGCTCAGATAACGCGGCTTATCAAGCGAGATGGTGAGCGATAAGCCGCGTTATCTGAGCTTTTCACTTACAATTCTCAGTTAAAGTTACTGCAGTAACTTTGATGAATCCGGCCCCAGGAGCCTGGTATCGGGTGCACGCCACAGCCGCCACCTCCTACCACTGAACTACATGCGCCAATTTGCAGTTTATCCTTCTGTTATTATCCTAGTAGGCGAAAAACGGCATCCACGGCATCCAAAAAGGCACGTGAATGCCGATTTCATCGGAAACGGTCTAGTTCACCACAGGGAAAGAACACACCAATGCTGTGTAAATTGTTTAGGTTGGGGCTATACGGAACGTCGTATAGGGCTACCTCGCAGTGATGTACTTCCCGGAGTCGCTTTGCAGCCTTTTATTATTCCTTGTCGCTATACGACTATGGTGGGTGCAGTACCTTGTATTCTTGGATACTTTCAATAAACAGCTTACTGTAGGATGAGATACTTCGCTTTCCTAGCGGGGGCCCACTCCTACGCTAGGGTTGTGACCGTACAGTGAGTTCTAGTATCAAAAAAAAAATCATCGTCAGAAGGTGCACTCACCTTAGTCGGATAACGCCTTATCCTTATCTTTGTAATAGATACAGCTGATTGTGAGCAACTTCTACCGCATATACGTTGTATTTCTAGTTTCCGCTTCTCACGCACAGGAAAATGACGAACAAGGCAATTGAAAATCCAGTCGTTTCAGTTTTTATACTCTTCTACCGTTTAATTTTAGTCAATCTTCACTGGAGGCGCCTGTTTTCAAGGGAACAGTAATTCGACACTGTGGTGTAAAGAAGTTCAGTTTTGTCATCTTTCTGAAGGATCCACAGATTTCGATGTTCTTTGGTGATAGCACAAACATCTGATTAGGGCTAAGAGACAGGCCAACCTTTGCGCGGCAGTAGATCTTGCATCCGAACTTCTCCCCGAAAAAGCATGCAAAGTCAGCGTATGCATGACCAATCAAGCTGAAGAGAATGACTGCAACGAGAAAGGACAGAGAAGACGATCTGAAATTGCATGGCTCGGCTACGACTGTGAATCGGCGTTCATAACAAAGTACCCCACCCATTGTGTAGGCCACCGTTTTATTTCCTATCTGCATTGAATTTTTTAAAATTTTAATGCAATTTTTGTATCCTTTAGTAGGTCCTTCTTCCCAGGTGCAGCATTGGCTGTGTCCGATTAGTTCAGGGAAGGGTGCTACTGAGTAACAGTTTGATCTAGTAATTTGTTATAAAAAACACTGATAAAGGTTTTGTGTATGTAAGCTTTTGATAATAATATTTTGTTTGTTTACTGTTGAAAATAAAACACTTTTGCGAGCTGTTATCGAAGTAATCACAACGAGTTCAACGTTTCAGACTTTCCGAACATCTTATGGATACGACACATCTTTGTACATGAAGGAGCAACATCTGCAATCGATATTGTACTCTATTCAATGCCGAGTGTTAATTGCTAAAGCTGACTTAAGTGCTCTCTCCACAAAATTTCTAAGCACTCTTGGGATCGATGACGGAGACGCAGCTGAAGGATGAACTTCTCACGGCAAAAATTTTTTACCTTTTAAAGGAACAACATCAGAAGCCAAAATTGGGGCATCTTAAAGTTTAAGATGTGATTAATATATAGTAAAAAGCTGGGCTTCTTCACAGCGATCTTCGATATGATTACGGTGGATCGTATTTAAATTTTTCGTTTTCCAAGAAATATTGATTAATTTTTACCTGAAGCAGATCATCCGCACAGTTGAAATTTTGCCACAAAGGTTTTTTGAGTCTTGACCCATGCACAATAAAAAAATCATGGTTTTCTGAAACGAATGGGTTGGATCGACCCCTGGTCGATATGGCACAGGAGCGACGAAATTCGACGTTCACAAAAATGACTATAACTCGATAAGTTTTTCAAAATTTAAAAAAGCCAACAGTTTTTGAAAAACTAAAGGAAAAGGGCTTTCATACAGTGTAAAAATTGGTTTTCAAAACCTAGGTCTTCATACGACGCGGAGGCCTTCGATTTTTGTGCAAAAAAATTGAGGTGATATTGTAAATAAATAATCGTAACTCTGTAAGTTTTTCGAATTCTAAAAAAGCCAACAGCTTTTCGAAAACTAGAGAAAAAGCGTTTTGAAGCATACAGGAATTATTTTTTAACAGGGTGTTCTTCATAGGTGGCGGTGGGGGTTGATTTCTGGCCCACTGTTGCAGGAATACGTGCCAAAATCGAATCCCCGATCCGTATGATGACCCCTATTCTGAAAGCTGCTTTTTATATGGCTAGAAAGCATTTTTTTGTTTTTCAAAAAACTATTGGAATTTTTGAATTTCAAAAAGCGAACCGAGTTATGATTAATTCTGTGAAGTCGTAGGTAGAGGAGTTGGTAGATCCGTCATGGAGTCACGGGAGTGATTTCACAAAAAATGCTCATAACTCGATTCTTTTTTCGAACTAAAAAGCCAATAGCTTTTTAAAAACAAGCAGTTTTTTACCATTTAAGAGTCGGTCATTAAAAAAGAGGTCTTCATAGGGGGAGGGGTTCATTCCTGGTTCATTGTTGCAGAAATACGTGCCAAAAATCGAACCCCCGCCCCGGATGAAAACCTCTTTTTTAAAGAATGAGTCTCATATTTTGTGAAAGCGCATTTCGTTTAGTTTTCAAAAAGCTATTGGTATTTTCAAGTTTCGAAAAATTAACCGAGTTATGATCAATTATGTGATATCACTCCAATGTCGTTGGTGCATTTATTAATTTAAAAAAACGAAAAATTTAAATACGATTCGCCCTAATCATATCTGAGATTGCTGCGAAGAAACTTAGCTTTTTACTGTATAATACTCATGACTTAAAATTTTATGAAGCACAATTACACTCTCGCATGTTCTTTCCTTCAGAAGATAGAAAAAATTTTCCGCGAGAAGACCATCTTCAGTGGCGATCGATGATATTGAAAAACGCAATGGCTCCAGATAACCTACCATATTTCGGAGTTTACTCGACGTCTCTGAAAAATTCACAAAGCTTTTAAAACTATAAGAAGTGTGGATTCTACACTTTAAAAAGCAGGTTGCAAAAATAGCGGCCTCGATGTGATTAACGGTATCGAAATTTTTCAGAAATGATACAAATCGGAACGCCTGGCCATACAGAGGATCGTTTCAGAGAAATAGGTTTTATTACCGTGTGTCAAACTGCAGCTTAAAATTTTATAGGGTACAACTTCACTTTCTGATGCTCTTTCCTGCAGAAAAGAGATAATTAGCTCCGTGACAAGTCCATCCTCCGGTTGCCATTCTGTCATCGATTCGAAGAGCGCTTCCAAAATCTCGTAGGGAAAGCGTTCTCCTTAGTAATTGACAGTTCAAATTTTATAGAGTACAATTTAGGACGTAGATGTCGTTCGTTCAGGCAGTAAACTGTCGTGCCACGACTTCCTGGAAAAAATCTAAGAAAGTGGAAACCTCTCATTGATTCCAAATCTGCCGGCAGAAAATCTTTATTTTTAACAAGTAATACAATCACCATTCAAAATTTTTTTAATATTAATTTTCACAACCTCGGGAAACGAAGGAGAGACTCCACGCTTTTGTAGACATCCCGGGAAAAAACAACTTATTAAGAATTAAAAACATCGCCTAAAATCCTGAAAAATAAGAGAGAATGCTCTGCCAAAACCGAAAGAGTACGACTCCCTTTCCACACGAGGCCACGGTACGACCAGCCTTCGGTTCCCGAACCTCAAGACCCTGGCTCAAGTATGCTTGAAACAGCGGTGGCTGGCGAGCAGTGATAGTGTAGGGTGTGAAAGAGCGGCGCAGTGGGACGGAGCCGTTGGCGTTGCGGATCTCCTGAAGTGTCACATCACCCGTTCTAGAGATGGTGCGGTCATGATCATCGATATCGCCCAAACTTTGTCCTGGGGAGGGGCTTTCGGCACTGATCATTGATATGAGGTTCGTTTTTAAATTTTCGATTGATTACGGTGGGTTACGGAAGAAGGTCTGGGTGAGAGTGGGCCATGCCCACCCATGCCTACATTTGAGTACGGATCAACTCGCCCTTGCTTAGAACCTTATATTGGCTCTTTGAAAACTAACATTAGATAAGCGATAAAATAGATAACCTTTCTAGGCTACGTTGAGGTGAAGAAATTTTTCCGTCTGGAATCGTGAAAACAGTAGTAGCTGTGAAATAGGTTTCCTTTCTGGCGGCCCTTTTTCGCTGCGATTTAATACAACGCGCCTTGGTTTATTGTGGCAGCTCTTTTTTTAGGAAGTGCGAGAATGTTGTCCCACAAGTCGAAGACGCACCACAAACGCTACGTTTCACCACGTCGCTCTTCTATGCTCTGTGTCATCACTGATCGGTGGCTGCCGCTGATTTTAGCCCAACTGAGCTCGCACTCCGTGATGGCACACTCTGCAGCGAGGTAGTGTGCTCAGAAGGCATACTGGAATTGGTTATAACTCCGTTCACAGATCTGCATAGCAGATGTGGAACAGAGCATTGGAATCAGCGTTCGAAACCGCATCCGGCGATATCCATCACATCTCAAAATGCCATGGGCATCCGACCTCGTTCCCTTTTCAGATTGTTTGTCTTCATTTTAAGTTTTTGTGTAGGCTGGTAAAGCGGTCAAGCCATATAACTCCGTCTTTGTTTGGCAGTGAAACCAACCAACCCCGTCTACCATTTAGGCGCAGCAGCCTAGATGACGAGTTTTCTCCTTTCGTCCAACATTACTCTTCGAGCTCAAAGTAGAATCTCCAACTTCTCTCTTTTTCAAACCTCGGCATTGTTAGCTGTTAGTCAGTTACGTTTTTTGTGCCAACACATTTCTAAGTGGGGTCTTTATTTATCAGGGCCTGACGTTAACCAGTACAGGCGAATGGGGCATACTGCATACCACTGTTGCCGACCGGTCTCTCTATAGTTCACAATGAGACACGCACGACAGAAGGTCATTCGTGACAACACTCATTTCGGTTGTTCATTGCTGGATTTCTTGTGAAAATTCAGAATGCCTCTAACGCTCTTCTTCCCGAGGTGTCTTCTATTATACAACGGCCAAAATGGTACATTTCGTCTAAAGTCGTTTCCGTTATGTGCATCAATCCTGTGCTCGATCTAACAAATTGCTCCAGCCTTTGAGCAATCGCCTAAACTACCAGTTGGGCAAATAAGCAGTTTTCCAAAATACGCTGCCGATCGTAGAGCCTGTTTCGAACTAACTGCCGCCTGATGTTATCGCTAGGAATGTTCACGAAGATGACATCGTCCTGCGATTGTGCCCTTACAATAGCTCTTTGAATTTGAGCAGTGACTCTATCGCAGATAAGAGGCATTTTGCCTGCGCTAGGTCTACCATGAAGGTTAGCGTGAGATCTCCGATGGCGACTTGAGACTCTATTGCCGTCCAAAATGGCTATATCTGAAGCTAATCGTAAAGA
This sequence comes from Heligmosomoides polygyrus bakeri, assembly GCA_947359475.1. Lineage (NCBI taxonomy): Eukaryota > Metazoa > Nematoda > Chromadorea > Rhabditida > Heligmosomidae > Heligmosomoides > Heligmosomoides polygyrus. The sequence continues at coordinate 68,904,309 of OX375868.1, read as the reverse complement.
CTCTTGACGACTACTGGGGCCCGTACACAAACCAACTAAGAAAAGCACAGGAACTCTCATAAAGCCAATGATTTAAACACTTTTGAAACAGCTTAATCTAGCTTTCAAAGTAGAATGTTGAGCTGTTTCAAAAGTGTTTAAAGCATTGGCTTTGTGAGAGTTTATGTGCTTTTCTTCGTTCTCTCTCGCTAGAGGGGTGGGGACATTTTTTCCTAGGCGTGGATTTCTCCAATGTACAGCTCAAGATAGGACAGCATGTTGCGCTTTCCTCGCTGTGCTCCACCCCAGCTCCTAAATTGCGTTGGAGCATGAAGCTATAGGAAGGAAAAGGAGTAGAAAAAAGTCGTTATCGTAAAAGTGCCACCTAACACGCATTGAGCCCGCACGTTGTTTGTTAGACATCTGGCATACCTACGAGTCGCTCCAGCGACTGGTCGCGGCGATAGTGTTGCGCGGGTGTCTACGAACTGCGTAGTTACCCGCGCGACACTATCGCAGCAACCAGTCGCTGGAGCGACTCAGAGGTATGCCAGATGCCTTAGATACCACTGCGTCGAGAAAATTTGCAGTATTACATCTAATCATAAATGCCGGTACTTCTGTACACGCATAACTTGCCGTATTGCTAAGAAAGAAGTGAACCGTTTTATGGGTAGAAAAAGCAAAGTGCGCCATACCTGCTGGCAGCCATGACTGAAGAACAGATGAGCATCACTCCTAAGATCCAGACTGAAATCAAAACGCCACGCATCCGTTTACCGTGAACGTAATACAACAGGTTATTAGCTTGATATTCATGTGAGCTTGCGGAGAGCTGCACTTTTGCCTATAACCGCACTCTAGCAAAGATTGCAAAACAGGAATCAGACGACAAGCGTTAACCAAGATGCACATGGAGTTCGATTTTTCCCGAAAGTTACGACTAGCCCCCTTCGCTTCCAGAGCATATTTTCTACGACCCCCTCCCCTTGCCTCTGTCACTTCTTATCTATCCTGAAGTCTTCAGCTTTAGCTTATATGCAATTTTTGTTTTGAATAGATTGTTCTTTCCAGGTTTTGACATTGGAGAGTATCGTGCGCACCTTCGTTGAATGGAGGAGATGTGTTGTGAGGACAGAATTAAATCCGTCTGTAGAGTTGCTAAGCTCTTCACGAGGTTGTTAAACGGCTTTGTTGGTGGCTAACGTTTCGTGTGGATCGCCTTCTTCCGAGCCTGAAAGGGTCAAGTCAATTAGGAGTTACCCCACCAAACACGTCTTCAATCTTACAAAATTCAATGTCAAACTTTTGGAAGCCTGAACAAAGGAGAGAGTCCAAGTACCGCACCTCACCACAGTCCACTGAAGGACCAGAGGAAGCCGCACAGGATAGAGCAGGGGTACAGGAGAGCACCTACCTCAAGTTAGAATGCGAGAGTGAGGTAGAGGTAGGGCTTCAGCTCGCGCGTTATATACAGGCACTCCCCCTTCCAGTTGACCTTGCGACCCCTGGAATAGATCCAGAACGCCTCAAGGGCTTTGCGCACCGACGTTTGAACCTCGTGTCTCAGAATCCTCACCTCAACTCCAAAATCCTCCCCTCCATGAGAATTGATCCTGTGGTAGCCTAGGGCAGTGGATGCGCTAAGCTTCTCTTTGCCATCCAGATGCTCCTTTATCCTCACGTGCAGACGGCCGGTTCCGCCGACGTACTCCCCGCCACAAGCTTGACAGGAGATCAAGTAGACTACACCCGATACGGTGCAATCACCTTCTTTTCCCTTCGGGCAAGACACACAATTGGGGGTCCCACAAGTACAGTCATATAGTCGATTGCGGACCAACCTGGTCTTAAGGTTGTCAGGTGGAGGATCAATGACCGCAACCAAATTTTTTAGCCCAGATAACGCACGTCCTCTGTAAAAGAATTTCAAGCGCGGTACAGTAGACTTTACAAGGCGCGGGTCAAGGAGGCAAAGCTAGCGGGATGGGGACCAGGCATGATTAACCGCCTAAAGACTGAGTGTCCTAGTTGTCTGGTCTTATATTTACTTATTAAGACCCATAAGTTTTCACCAAACGACAACATGGCCTCAGTCAACCCCTCTGCCGTCAGACCCATCGTTAGCTGTGTGGGTGGTCCAACGGACAAAATCTGGTGGCTTCTCAACTCTGTTATAGGCCAGCTGCTAAAATTTATTCCAGCTCATCTTAGCAATATCAATATGTTCCTTGGATGCCTCCGAAGAACGCGGCTTAGTGCCATCTGCCTCATGGAGTCGTTTGATTTGCGGCGTGTATCAAACAGACACCAATATGTCAAACAATTTCGCTACGGAAGCCTTCTTCGAGCTCCTCAGCCAACACCAAGGAGCAATTAACATCTTTGGTTTCCCCATATCCAGCCGATGACGCTTATAAGGAGTGTTTATCGTGCAATATCTTCATGTGGTCCGGGAGGTATTTTGCGCAGATAATGGGGTTGGCTATTTGACAACGACTTGCGTCCACCTGGCCGTCGCCTTCATGCCAAAGATCGAGGCACCGGTGGTGTCACGGCTTCCTTTGTTATACTGCCGATATGTAGATGACTGCTTCATCGTCTGCGCCATGCAACATGAAATGGACAAGTACTTTGAGGTTATGAACAGCCAGTCCGAATACATCAAACTCACAAAAGCCTTTGAGAACAGGATCTTCTTCCTCAATGTCCATGTTCAGCTGGCAGGGAAAAGCTACCAGGCTGTCCAATAATTATTGTTTAAAAATTTAAAAAAAACCTTCCGGAAGGTTCTCCAGAGTTCTACGCTATGGGTATATAAGGCGCAGTCGCCGCTTCTAGCTACCAGTAGAAGCTAAAATGGACCAAGGTCGAATTCGTACGTTCGTGTACTACGAGTGGCTGCTGGGCAACGACACGGGCGTCGCCAACATCTGCAGAGCGTTCAAGGAGGATGCAGTGTCCCAACGCACAATCAAGCGCTGGTTCAATCGTTTCGAGAGCGGCGACAAGAGCCTCGAGGACAGGAGCACAGCGGGAGGCCTTCTACGGTGGATGTTGACGAAGTCCGTCGCTGTATCAAGGTGAAGCCGGAAGCCACCACCCGTGAACTGGCGACGACGCTCGGCTGCAGCAAGTCCACCGTCCACAATCGACTCAACTTACTCGGCTACCACAAAGTTCTGGCGTGTTGGATCCCCTACCGTCTGACGGACGCCAACAAGCAGAGACGCGTGGCCGTCTGCCAGTCTCTCCTCTTCGTCCGTATCGCAAGGAGTTTTTCGAGGACCTGGTCACTGGGGATGAGAGCAGGGAACTCTACGACAATGTCGCCCGCCGTGCAGTCTGGACCCCGTGCGGAGAAGAGCCGCCGACGACGCCGAAAGCCGACCTGCACCCGCTGAAGATCATGCTCTGCTGCTGGTGGGACGCCAAGGGAATGCTGTACTTCGAGCTGCTCCCGCAAGGCAGGACGGTCACCGCCTCCATCTACACCGATCAGCTCGAGAAACTAGCCGCCGCCATCCGAGAAAAGCGTCCCCGACGGGCCTCGGTCCACCTGCTGCACGACAACGCGCGCCCCCACGTGGAGAAGGAGACCCAGCAGAAGTTGGCAACGCTCGGCTGGGAGACGGTTGCCCATCCGCCGTATTCCCCGGACCTCGCCCCCTCCGACTACTACTTGTTCCGCCCGCTGAAGCACCATTTGGCCGGAAGAAAATTCACCAACTACGACAACCTCAAATCCGACATCGCGAACTTCTTCGAGTCGCAGCCCCCGGAGTTCTGGGCGAAGGGCATCGGCGACCTGCATCGATGGGCCACTGTTGTAGATAACTGTGGTGATTATATTGTTGGTTAGACTTGTTTTTCAATAAAGTTGAAAAAAATTAAAAATGGTGAAATTTTCGCACAAGAATTATTGGACAGCCTGGTATATCACCAAGCGGTACTGAAAGCCCAGCTTCAAAAACATAATTGTCCATAGTCGATCTGCACACCCACATCGGACAAAGGAAGCGATAGTGAGGAATATGCTCCGAACGGCAGCTAGTGTGTGTACAAGAGAGGTGAGCGGAAGGAATCCCTGGAGGTGGCTCGGGAGATAGCCGTCCTCAACGGCTATTCTCTTCGTAAACACACATTCAAACCCAGGGAGAGGGCGGCTCAGGAAAACGGCACTACCCCAACTACGAAAATTCCACTTCTGGTGCCGTTCGTCTCCGATGAAGTGAGCACTTCTATACGAAAGTGTCTGAGGAGATCTGGGCTAGAACATTTGGTTGCGGTCATTGATCCTCCACCTGACAACCTTAAGACCAGGTTGGTCTGCAATCGACTATATGACCGCACTTGTGGGACCCCAAATTGTGGTTTGTCCAGGGGAAAGGAGGGTGACTGCACCGTATCGGGTGTAGTCTACCTGATCTCCTGTCAAGCTTGTGGCGGGGAGTTCATCGGCGGAACCGGCCGTCTGCACGTGAGGATAAAGGAACATCTGGATAACAAGGAGAAGCTTAGCGCATCCACTGTCCTAGGCTACCACAAGATCAATTCTCATGGGGGGGGGGGGCGAGAATTTTGAAGTTGAGGTGAGGATTCTGGGACACAAGGTTCAAACGTCGGCGCGCAAAGCCCTTGGGTCGTTCCGGATCTATTCCAGGAGTCCCAAGGTCAGCCAGAAGGGGGGAGCGCCTGTATATACCATTTTCAATTAAAATTCAACTTTGTCCAAAACGAATTCAACGTTTCTCAAAACACATTCAACGTTGTTCAAAACAAATTCAACGTTTTCAAAACAAATTCAACGACTTCCGAATCAAACTTCTCAACTTCTTTGCAAGTTGTACGTTTCAATGTTTACTTCTTTTCGAAAAATTTCTGCTTGCAAAAAAGGCTATGCAACGAAAAATTAGAAACAACTAGCAAGTTAAGCAGTGCTCCAGTAGTAATGTGATGCAAGTACAAAATAAGCAAATTGAACGATAAAACTACAAGTGATACAACAATACGATAAACAATACAGAATGCAAATAACAACACAGCAATAACTATTCAAAATAGCAGATTGAGCAAGTGTAAGTAAGTCCTTTTTTAAGCCTTCAGGCGTTTTGAAGTGTGATGTGGGTCTGCCGAGGCCTTTTTTAAGTGTGATATGGAGTTTCGTTAGAGCGTTGAAAATCGTAGTAACTGATACAGATGTCGAGTTTTTTCATCCTTGAGAATTGGATGTCGCTCGACAACCTCTTCGATGAGACGCAAGTCTCACCAATAAGCTATTTTTGCGTTGCTACCAGGGATGAGCGGATTAACCGTTATCCGTTATCCGCTATCCGGTTTCCGGGGGATTTTGGCCTATCCGTTTTGTTGTTCGTTATCCGGCGATTTTGGGCCGGATAACGAACAACAAATTACATGACTCCTACGTTTGAACGTGGTGATGTGTGGACCATGTAAAGGATCCTTCATGATCGAAAGAGTGGTTGTCAGAAACAGCGGAAGTCGTTCAAATCCAGGAGGGTTAGTTGAGGCATTTCCTCACTTGAGAACTGGTTACATAGCTTTAAAGACCTCAATTCTATCCTTTCAGAGTCGCTAAGCATGTGCCATACATTCATGAGGCCTACTATGCATAGCATTGCTCATTCATTTTAAGTCATGCATACCAAGAAGGCATACCAACTGCTATTAGCCACCGTTAAAAGTGCAGGGCCTGGCTCAACCTGGAATGAATTTTTACCGCCGACCTTTGCGTCGTGTCATATGTGCCTCCACGATTGCAGTGTGTTCGATTTGCTTGCATGCGGTATAGGTATGCTTTTAGTCATATGCTGTTGTGAACCACCAAACAAATACTGCAATACAGCAGTGCATACGAGCGAATGGGAAATAGGTTCAGTTCAGATGCATTGAGAGAGCGACTTCTCCATTAAACATTTCAGCGGTGCAACAAACTGTACTAAATAAACTAAACAAAATAAACTTAAGACACGCAGATACATTATATTTGTGAGTTTTCTAGTGAAGTTTTCTAGCTCTCTATTACACAGGGAACCACTCCCTTTTTGGAATGCATCGGATAATTCTGCCATTCTGGATGTCATGAGTCCTTAAATGTGTGATTGGCCTACACAATTGCTCGCTGTTATCATCAGAAACAAAGTTAGTATTGGGCAGCAACAACAATAACGGTTCTTATAATGGTGTAGATCAAGATTGTTATGTGGACTTTATTCGGCTGGATGTCTCCCGCCTTCTTCATAGCATGGAAAAGTCAAGAGACATCGGGAGAATTGCTCTTACGAGGATCATTCTATTTTTCAGCAGCTTTAATTGGAAAAAGAACTAGGCGGCTGATAAATAGAACAATACAAGCAACCCTCTCGAAACAGGCGAAAAGCAGCAATGTTGCTCTTTATTTGCCTTCCTTCTGATCGGCAGAAAATCTCGTAGGGTGTCGTTAATCTGGCGACTGCACTTCGTTTAAAAAACATTATCAAAATGTCTAGGAATGGCTTATAAATCAACGGTGCTTCAACTCCTGATCTGCTGTAGAAATTAGAGCAATTTAAAACGAGTTTTAATTTTTGTTGTTTGTTCGTTATCCGTTTTTCCGTTATCCGGCCATTTTCGAGCAAAATTATCCGTTATCCGTTATCCGGGTTTCAAAATTTCATTATCCGCTCATCCCTGGTTGCTACCCACAGATTGAAAATTGAGTGCTGAAACGAGTGACTGGGTGTGAACTCAAACCATTACCTCCGCGAGTGCGCTCAACTATTTCGTCTTCTCGTTTGTAGGAGCTGATAATGTTTCGTGCAGTGTTCTCTATGGCACCAGCAATCTGAGCAGCTTCGTGTGTGATCCTTCCGTCGACGAACACCAGCTTGACCAAGATCTCCCTTTGATTCCGAGACACTCGACTGCATCGGGTCGACGTCGCTGACTTTGTTGCACGTCTTTTTGATCGTTACTCATGTTGTCTGCAAACTTGGCATATCGCCCAATGACAAGAGAGAGTGGAGGGTTTGTTTATATGATACGGAGGAAGATTCCAGAAGAACGTTGAAATTGTTTTGAAAAACGTTGAATTTGTTTTGAGCGACGTTGAATGTGTTTTGAAAAACGTTGAATTTGGTTTGAACAACGTTGAATTTGGTTTGGACAACGTTGAATTTCAACTGAAAATGGTATATAACGCGCGAGCTCAAGCCCTACCTCTACCTCACTCTCGCATTTTAACTTGAGGTAGGTGCTGTCCCGTACCCCTACTCTACCCTGTGCGGCTTACTCTGGTCCTTCAGTGGACTGTGGTGAGGTACGGTACTTGGACTCCCTCCTTTGTTCAGGCTTCCAAAAATTTGACATTGAATTTTGTAAGGTTGAAGAGATGTTTGGTGGGGTAACTCCAATTTGACTTGACCCTTTCCAACTCTGAAGAAGGCGATACAGCCGAAACGTTAGCCACCAATAAAGCCGTTTACCAATCTCGTGAAGAGCTTAGCAACTCTGCAGACAGATTCTACCATGCCGAAGTACAAGGAGAGTCTAACATGGCTACCGGTTCGTGATATGCCAGAATTGAATCCTTTAAGGTTTTGAATGCCGAATGCTTTACAATTTAAAATAAAGATTTTTTGCGGCAAACTCCGAATCAATGACGATGAGTTCAAGTTTTGGTGTTTTTTTCGAGAATGCCATTTACACAACACATTTTTCTACCTGAGGGAGCGAACGCGTGATCTGAATTTATGCTCTATACGAAACTCTTCCCTCTTACTGTTACGGCATTTCTTCTATACGTCGTTTGGGAAGCTGTGTGATTCGGAAGTGACAGAATACTACGCGTATTTTCATTCGAGCTTTAATGATTTGTGGAAATCTATGTGTCCAACAAACAATCTTCGGAAGATCCACCTGCAAACGGCATCTTCCAGACAGTGAAGCGAGCCTTCGCTTCACCCGACTTATGCCCGGTGTAGTAAGCTTCATGTCGTCAGCGCTGTTTGATGACGCAACCTTCGTCTTTCATCTCCTCCTGCAGGGTCTAGCCCAGTGGGAGAGGCTACCTCACATTCAAGAACGGAGAAATAATTCATTTTAAACCAATTTTTGTTCTGAGTTTGGGTCAGCAAGAGCGAAAAGCAATCCAGCTCAAACTTGTATTGGGTGAAGGCGATGGCGCCACTAGCCAACGTCACTGCCCTCATTTTGTTCGTGCTAGTCTTTTGCAGGGGTTTGGAGAACGAAGTTCTGTCACACTCATGAGTAGCGAGTATAGTTTACAAAACTTTTAGGCAACCAAACTCTAATACAGTAAATTTTTGCGGATAGAAAGTCGTTCATTCAAACTTATATTTGGTTCCTCCATACTATATACCAGACGTTCAGCGACCTAAGGGTTGCCAAACGTCTGATTGGGGGCATCGCCCTTCGAAAAATCGATAATGCTGATCAATATTGGTGCGGTCATTTTTCACCTGCTAAGAAGTCCGTCAAGGGCGCGTGTAGCGCAGTCGGAGGAGGCGCGACTGTCGCGTGCACCCGATACCAGGTTCCTGGTTCGGATTTTCCGCCGAGGCCAACCAAGCCTTCCATCCCTCCGGGGTCGGTGAATTGGTACCAGACTTGTCTGGGAAGGATGGAGCGCTGACTTGTTCATCGGCTGGCCACCGCAAGTCATTGTATGGCCAAATACGCATTCATGTCGCCTCCACGATATCCCGTAGAAGTAGAATGCGCTGGCGCATCCCAGAAGGGATTGAGTAACGCCGTCCTTTATCCTTTATCCTTTATGAAGTCCGTCTACCAGTCAACATATTCCACCGTATCGGTCACATTTGGGCGAGACCCGGTAACGTAGGAGAGTCGATAATATCGATCCATATTGATCGCCTGACCAAATACTTCCACCCGAAGTGAAGTCCATCCACCAGCCAGCTTACTCACGTGACTCTCACCCTGATCGGTCAAATCTCGGCGAAAGCTGATAGCGCAGACCGAACGATCGATATTAATAATCGATATTGGCCTTCCAAAGCAAAGCACAACTATCCCGATTTGGAAGAAGAAAGGCAGCCCTGCGGACTGCGCTAGCTACCGTCCGATTCGCCTACTTTCGTACACCATGAAAGTCTTTGAGCGAATTGTCGATAGACGTATTCGGGATGTCGTTCAGCTTTCTAATAATCAGTGTGGTTTCGTTGCCGGCTGTGGGACGGTTGATGCCATACACGCCGTCCGTCTTCTGCTAGAGAAGCACCGCGAGAAACAGAAACCGGTGCATTTCGCCTTCCTGGACTTGGAGGAGGCCTTCGACCGCGTCCCGCGAATAGTTATATGGTACGCTTTGCGACGACACGGCGTCCCTGAAGAGCTTATTGAGTGGGTGCGCATCCTCTACTCGTGCCCAATAAGCCGAGTACGAGCACCAGCGGGTACCTCGATGGAGTTCCCGATCTCTGTCGGAGTGCACCAGGGGTCCGCGCTATCCCCACTGCTCTTCGTGGTCGTCATGGATGCAATTACACGAGATCTCCAAAAGGCAGCTCCTTGGACGTTGCTGTATGCCGACTACGTCATGCTTGCATGTGAAGACAAAGCCGAACTCGAGCGACAAGCACAGGAATGGTGCGATCGCATGGCATTGTTCGGACTCAAGCTAAACGTCAAAAAGGCGGAGTACTTGACGACGGATGTGAATGAGCTCGGATCTATCGAGATCAATGGTACTGAGCTCTCACGAGTCACATCATTCAAGTATCTCGGATCAACAGTTACGCCCGATGGCAGCCTAAAGTTGGAGGTGAATGCGCGCGTAAGTGCAACCTGGTCCAAATGGCGGTCGTTGACTGGGATTCTCTGCGATAAGACAATACCCGAGTACCTCAAGTCGAAGGTTTATAGAACAGTCGTCCGTCCAGTAGCGACGTACGGTGCTGAGTGCTGGCCCGTGACGAAGGAAATTGAAAGCCGCCTAAGTGTAATGGAGATGAAGATGTTAAGGTGGACGGCCGGAGTAACGCGATTGGACCGCGTTCGCAATGACACCATACGACAGAGGTTCGGTGTCGTCCCGATAGCCGACAAGTTGCGCTAAGCTCGTCTACGATGGTATGACCACGTCCTTCGCGCTAACGACGACACCGTGTGTAAGATTGGCCTGAATCTTGAAGTCCCTGGAAAACGGCCCAGAGGACGCCCGAAGCAACGTTGGCTAGACACGTTGCACTTGGACTTAAAGATAGCTGGTGTGCATCCCGATCAAGCATTTGATCGGGAGAAATGGCGTCACCACACCAGAAGAGCGGACCCCGCCACCAAGCGGGACAAACGCTACTGAAAATGGCCTTCCAATCAAATCCCCAACCACTTGTCGAATCAGGCCATTGCCGTCAATTTTCGTCAGCTCCCAGCGTTTGGCAGGTTAGCCACTCACCTGTCGGTCACCTTCACAGCTTCGATACGTTTTAAAGGGGAGGGGGACGTTCTGCCTGAAAGCGGCGCGGGCAAAGAACGGAACAGTGCCTGCGGAGCCAATTAGCGTCGACTCAGTGATACCCGCCGTTTCGCGCTCAGCCAGACAGCCCTCGCCGCGGAGGCGATGCTGACCCAGCCAACCACGGGAGCCAGTAGGTCGACCAGATTTGGTGTGATTACAATAGATAGAGGGAGGGAAGGATTAGACGGCTTGCAGTGGCAGTCCAGAAATTGGGATTGGTCTGAGCCCTAGTATCTTCTATATTAGCATTTCAAGCTCTATCGAATGAGCCATTTCAGGCTACTGATGTGAACTCTACCATCTCCTGTATTAGAATTTCGATTTGTATCGAATAAGCTAGAAATTATCCTGTCTAAATAGCCTTTAAGGCAGCTTTTAGGCTTGTTTATTTTCCTTAAATATCAATTTTCATTTATATCAGAATTAATTGCGAGGCATGATTCCAGGATGAAATTGCGCGAAGAATATAACTAGATAGACGAAAGCCCTTCTAGGAGCACCCCAAGTGCTCAACCTTTTTGAAAACAACATTATGATCCTTCAATGCGTAGAGCATGTTCGCAGTCTGAAATGGCCCATCGAGTTCGATTTGATAATCGGTGGACCTCCGAAGAACACCGAGGTACTCTAGTTTTTTCAAAGCATTTCATGAGTGTTTCTTAACTCGTTAATTGGTGGAGGAGACATTGGGTACATTGCCTGTAGTGCGCTAGGTCAAAATACTGCTATAAGCCACAAACGACTTTACGAGCAATTTGAAGTATTGTATGACGAAATTCATTCTCTGTGAACATTAAATTCGATGAACCACGTATCCAGTCATAGCCTCGAAATATCTGATAT